>JAQFVV010006200.1:13613982-14829458 GCA_028023455.1 Epiperipatus broadwayi | reverse complement strand
CCCGGTCTTCCAATAAAAAGGGCATTGTTTCCATAATCTTTCTTGATTATGTATGGTCCCTTATATAAAGGAAAAACTCTTTTGTATTCCTTTAACTGTTTATTGCAAGCTTGTGGTGTACGCACCCACACCTGATCTCCCACATGGAAGATATGGCAGTCTCCCTTCATTTTCTTCCTCCTGTCGGCCACATGGTCCAAGTTAGCCTTTGCCCTTGACCTGTCTTTCACGGGGTCTATGATTGAATTTCCAGCTGGAAGTGGCACCCTAATCATGGGTTGGCAGGGTTTGCCATAGTGGAGTCGTGATGGAGGAAACCCGGTAGATTCATTCCGAGTATTATTTATATGACTGAGGATCACCCCAGTTTGGTTGATCCATCCTCTATGGTTTGAGCCCACATGTGTCCGATATAGTCTTCCAATCTCCCTCATTACCCTTTCACAGGGGTTTGACTGGGGGTTCCTTATTGATGTGAGTACGTGTTTAATGTCTTGCCTCTTCACCCAGGCCTTCCATTCTCTGGATGTGAATGCCGATCCGTGGTCTGACAATATAGTTTCTGGCTTTTCCACAGTTGGAAACTGCATTCTCTCCAAAACCCGAATGGCACACCTTGTATCTGCTCTCAATACTGGATATGCCCCAACATACTTCGAGAACACATCATAGGTTACCAGTAAATATCGGAACCTCTTATAAGGTGGTAATGGTCCATAGTGGTCTATTGCCAGGAGCTCCTTTGGCCGTGAAGGCACTATCGGTGAGATTGGACCCACATATGATCTGCTGGGAGACTTATCCCTAGCACAAATTTCACACCCTTGGATAGCCCTCAGGACCCATGCATATACATTTGGCCAATGAAATTGGCGTCTGACTGCCTCCTCAGTCTTCCGCAATCCATAATGGCCTACTAGCTTATGAATGTACTGAACCAACTAGAAACTGAGGTCTGGGGGCACTAATATTTTCCAAGAGTCATCTGTTTGAGGGCACATTCTTCTCATCTGCAAGATACCATTGCTTATTCGGAACTTTCTTGTAATGTCCTGGTCCCTTTTAGTTAAAGGTGTTTCTTGGTCTCTCAGTCGATCCATTATTTTTTTGTACTCTGGGTGCTTTTCTTGCCAGTAAGGGAGATTTTTCAACTGGGTTTCTATAGGGTCACTCACAACATTCATGATGACACCCTGAGGTTCTGCGCCTAATGGGGGGTTGTCAGGTTTAATAGCCACTGGATGCCTACTAAGTATATCAGCCACTACGTTCTCTGGGCCAGGACAATAAATGACCTGATAATCAAATCTTTGCAAGGCCAGGCTCCACCGAATGAGATGGTCATTTGTCAGGTAGCTCCTGTTTAAGAATTCCAGACAACGATGATCAGTCACAATAATAACCTGGGAACCAATCAGAAACTGCTTAAACTTCTCACAGCCCCAGACAATAGCTAATGCCTCCCTCTCAGTGATGGTATAGTTTTGTTCAGATCCTTTCAAGGCACAACTACTAAAATATAAAACCCGTTGCTGTTGTGCCCGATTTATTTGAAATAACACTACTCCCAGGCCAAGGCGGCTGCTGTCCATCTGCAGATAAAAAGGTGCAGCCAAGTCTGGGTGATACAACATGACTGTCTGAAGGAATGTTTTCTTTATCTGACGGAACTCACACTCCTGCCTCTCAGTCCACTCCCACTTTGCATCTTTCCGTATCCCAGGCAAAGGCCGGGTAGAATCGGTGGTAGTAATTGCACAACTCCAGAAAAGACCGCACCTGTTTGCGAGTGGTCGGTGTAGGAAATTTCTCAATTGCCTCTATTTTATCTGAGTGTGTCCGAACCCCTTCTCCATTGACAACATGTCCCAAAAATGATATTTCCCGCCGAGCAAAACAACTTTTTTTTAGGTTGACTGTCACATTCCTCTGTATGCACTCTTGAAAGAACCCCGCAAGTGGCACAGGTGCTCCTCCAGATCTCTAGAAGCAATCACAACATCATCCATGTAACACACACTATACCCTTTTACATGGTCTGAAAGAGTCTGATCAAGGCACCTCATCAGACCAGCACCACTGTTGATCAGACCAAATGGAACCCTTCTGAAAACATGTGTGTGACCACCATACCTAAATGCTGTATATTTACGGTCTCAAGGATATAGCACCATCTGCCAGTAGCTGGAGGTGAGGTCTAATGTGGAAAAAAACTTTCCGGACAACCGCATAAAAATCTCCTGAATCCGTGGTGGTGCATCCCTCTCAGGGATAGTGATCCTGTTTAATTGCCTTGCATCCAGGCAGATCCTGACAGACCCATCTTTTTTTTTTACCACAACCAATGGGTTATTGTATGGTGATGGACTTTTTTCAATAACCCCCCAGTCTACCATTTGTTGTATTTGAGCATCAACTGCTGCCTGATATTGGAATGGGATTGGGTAAGTCCGGGTCTGAAAGTGACCCTAACCCTATGAGTATACCCCTGGATTGTTCCTGGGGCATTGGAAAATGCTCTCTGGTTATCCTTCAAGACCATCCTCAGCCCCATTCGTTCCTCTGGTTGAATAAGAGTCTCAGCGATTTTTGTTGTGATCAAGGTGTCATCTATGTTTAAACTCATATATTGTACTCTGCCCCCAACCTGGCTGGACAAGCCTTCAATACCAATGCTCTCCTGATACAGGGTCACCATATTACCCTCATAGCTGATTGTGCATCTATGTCAGCTCAGAAAATCCACACCAATTACCACCTGTAGCAACCCATCCATTACTAGAAATGGGTGGCCAATCATAGTCTGTCCCCACTTCAGGTCCAACCACACCTGGTACCCTTCTGTTTTGGTTTTTTTCCCATTGGCCATCGTCAACTGAAAAGCCCTGATGGGCAACTTTGGGACCGTAGGTGCTTGAACCTCCAGCCAAGTCCACCATTTCTTTGAGATCAAGGACATTTGGCTAGCCGTGTCCACTAATGCAGATATTCTCTTCTCACACACCTCAATGCCAACAGTTGGGCATGGTCCAATCTGGACGCCAGGTTTTGGATCTTCAACCTCCACGATGGCGGACACTGGGTTGGTATGTTGTTTTTTTTTTAATAGCTTCTCGGAGGAACAATCTAACAGGGTTCCTCTGTAGTTTCCCGACTGCCTATCTCTATACGGTCCATTTACCCTCATTTGATTTTGGTGTTTTAGTATATGAAATCTTTGGGGTCATTGGCCAGAGATCATCATGGACTGGCATCTAGGGGATTCTATTTTGCGCATCTTTTCTGGTGGTTCTTTGGGTACAGGGGTGAAATCGATGGTTGTCAGGAACCCTACCATCTCTTCTATGGCCCGTATCTTACACCCCATCATGAGCTGTTGCACCCTCATTGGCATGTTTTGCTGAATGACCCGGATCATCTGGGTATCTGTAAAGGGAAATGCCATCAACGATTGAAGTCTGGCCACCTGCCTCAAGAAAAACTGTGTATGAGTCTCCTTGACCACTGATCCATATGACTCCCTAAGGATAGAATGGTAAATTCCATCCTGGCATTCCTCACTCCAGAATGTTTTTAATAGAGCAGCTGAGTACTGCTCGAAGGTGTGTGGTCGTTCCGCACAACAGTCCCACCATGATCTGGCATACCCCTGTAGGTAGTGGATAGCAAGGGTTACTTGGTCTGCCACTGGGACTGCCTGAAAGTGGAACAACTCACCCAGGCTTTCAATATGGGTCCTCGGGTTCTCTCCAGCCTCTCCCTTGAAGCTCTTTACTTGTATAAATTTAGAAAGGTATGTTTGAACCCCTGGTGTTGCCTCCAGTGGTCTCCCAAGACTTGGCCCCCCCTAAATCTCCTGAGTTCTGATAGCTCTTACAAAACATGGTAGTCTGCTCGTTATTGGTCACATGGGGACCCTGCACACTACCTTTCATCTCCTTAATGCTGGAAATATTTCCTACAGTTTCCTTAGGGTGGATCAAGTGCCCAGTTAGGTCAATTTCCCCCATGGCAGTTGTGGACTTAAGCTCAAAGTCGATCCTAATAGGGTTTTGTATGGCCTCTGACATCTCTAGTTTCCCACCCTTCACCTCTTCAATTTCTTTCTTCAGCTCCTGGAGAGCATTGCTCATCTTGCTTCTTTCTTGTATGGCCACATCATTGTTCTGTGCTACATTCTGCGTCAATTCAGAAATCTTATCTTGGATCTCTCCTCGCTCTTCTTGTAGCCTTTGTACCACCCTATCCTGCTCTTTCCATTTACTGGCCACATTCCCTTCCATTTTGCCAACCACCCCATCTACATATGTTCACTGATGCTCAACCTTATCCTGGATATGTTCATTTTTTCCTCTGAGTGCCTGTATAGTTCTACCCGTATCTTCTTTCTGTTCGTTCAGGAGCACCGTGAACTTATTTTGTATCTCCTCATGCTCCTGCTGGCAGTTTACCCCCAATCTCCCCAACTCCTTCTGTAACTTCTCTATATTTTGATTATTTTTCTCCATTTCTCTGCCTAGGGTTTGCAAATCTTCCCTTATTTTAAAACCCCATTCCTGTTGGACTGGCTCCATCATCATTTTCATCTGTAGCCAGAAGGTTGGTGACATATTTTGGCTTCCCTCCATGCCTTTCTCAGTTTTTAGCTTGTGTATTTCTTTTTGAGAGGGTTCTCCCATGGCTGCTGACTCTTTCAAGCCCCTTCTTTCATCGCACTGGCTGGCACTCACTTCCCCTTCCTCTTCCGTGCTACTTTCACCTCCAACCATCTCTTTTCCAGATCACAAGGTAATCCCCCTGTACCTTTCCTTTTCTGCCTTGGCTACACTAAACATTTCGCTTGGTTCCCCTGGGATCATTAGACTTTCTGAAGGCCCATTTCCTGTGTCTAAGTCTACATTGACTCCTTCCAATTCTTCTTCCCCACTTGCTCCTCCTATTGTTTCCTCCTCTGTACTGCTGTCCATAATTGTTCAGCTTTGACTTCGCCAATAACCGATAACACAAATTATTAATATTTTTTGTCAATGGTTATTTACTGACTCTCCCCCCAAAATGGCTCTCTCTCTCTCTAATTCATAACTTTCAGACCACTGCATTCCTTTATTAACCTATCCTTACTACTGATCTCAATAACCACTGCCACTATCAAGTTTAAGCCCTGTTTACATCTAACATACTCAAGTATTTTATAAAAAAAAATTTTTAAAGTAATAGTAAAAGCATTTATGTAAAAAAAAATTTAAAAAAAATTATATTACCAATTGCACCTCCTTTCTTCCTTCACTGAAGCCGATCATTCCTAAGAAAAGACTTTAAAAAAAAATTTTTATGAAAAAAAAAAATTTTGCTTTCTATGCCAGGTTTGATCTACTTTGACCTTGCCTCTTTTTTGTTTCCTTGCTCATTCTCCAAACCAATCCAAATTTTTATAATAAGTTTAAAGCGATAGAGCCCCTTTATGCAAACCCTTTTCTCTACCCCTGATGACAAAATTTATATGAGGATGACTATCAACCTATTCAAATCACCCCTGGGCGCCAGTCACCAGTGAGCAAGAAAAACACCACATATATAACCTAAGATTCCAATTTCCAATATGTATGCAACACACCCAATATCTAGTTGACATATCCTGCATACATTCATGCTATATCTGAGCCAGATACACTTTTAAAATTCTTTACTTAAAGTAAACAGAGTCTCAGTAAATAGACAAAAAAAAATTATAAAATTTATATATATATATATGGCTCATGAGTATATAGTCAAGAATACTCCTTCCATTGCGATACCATAATTTTAAAAAAAATTTACATATATTTTTCAACATATATCAATTCAGAGCCTGTATTCAGTTCAGGACCTGTATCATTTCAGGGCATGTGAATTAACTAACTGGTTGTTCATACTCAAGAGAAAAAATATACATATGCCAATGTTGTAAAAAAAAAAAAATATTTCACAAAAAAAAAATCTTTTATATTGTGCCGGTAAAAATACGTTTATCCATCTAACATGAGCTGAAACTCACAAAATGTACTTCAAACCCAGTCAAGCCCAAGATTTAGGTCAGGAACCAGCCTGGACTCGAACCCACCTTCTAAGCCCCAGATCAAACACCTAATGAATAACATAATAGTTATGGCCCATGAGAATTAATCTTAATTCGGCCGACTAGCAGAGCTGAGCAAGACAATGAGACATCTATTAACTATGATTATATTAAAATTTACATAAGCATTACTGTAATATGTGGAAGAAGTGGAGGAAATGGAATTTGAACTACTCAAATAAGTTAAACAATAAAAGATAGTTTAATATAATGGAAAATTATTATACATTTATAAATAAATTATACATATTAGTGTGTGCGTGAATGAGCAAGCGGTTACATAGTGTCATTCACGCTATAAGTTCTCATATGCTCTTTATTAGCTAAATAATATATTACAAATAAACACACATCTTTGGTGGGTCTAGTATTAAAATGCCAATCAGTATTAGAAAGAAGTTACACAAAATTGCTATTAACGCTTTGACACATCAAAAGTTATTTAAATTTATGAGATACGTTTAATTAGAACATAACATTAGATACAGATATTTATAGGCTTGAGCTTTTTGAAAAGAGGGATCTAATGTAAAGTGACGCGGTGTTAGCATAATGACCGAATATTTGCGGAATCCAATACTTTGAGGTGCTTTATCATATTATAGAACAGTCTAGCCGACTTGCCACCCCACATTTTG
This sequence comes from Epiperipatus broadwayi, assembly GCA_028023455.1. NCBI lineage: Eukaryota > Metazoa > Onychophora > Udeonychophora > Euonychophora > Peripatidae > Epiperipatus > Epiperipatus broadwayi. The sequence continues at coordinate 14,822,705 of JAQFVV010006200.1, read as the reverse complement.
TGGAATCGGTTGACAAAGGGATTGCAATGGGCCGAACTTTGCCGGACTTTTCCCATGCATTGCTACGTGAGCATATATATGGTCCAGGGACATTCATCGCCCTGTTTGCGACCTGAAACGAAGAGGAGACGGCTCGGGTATTCCGATGCACGTCTTTAGATAAAGCTTAATAACATGAGTGTGTCCTATGCTAACAACGCTTTGGGGTGGACTAATAACTAGTCAAATAACTACAATTAAGCATATAACCTATAATGATAACATCAAAGATAATGGTATGATCTTATTTATTAAACATAGTTTAAAGATATTGTTAAAAAAGTATTTTTAAATACCAACGAAAGTTCTAAATCCCCTCCCCCCCCCCCTTCATTACACTTATTTAATAAAATTCCACATACGTATAACATAATATACAATTAAGTCGCCTTAATTTAGAATTAAATAAATAATATTTTATAAGATTTCAAAGCGTTAATTAGTTTTAACTTCTGAATTTACACCGGAAGAAAATTCAAAGTTAAACAGCAAGTATATATATTTTATATTAGAACATAAATAAAATGTTGGTACGTAAAACAATCTGGCGAGTGGATCAATTAATTAATAACTCATATATATTTAAGGGGACGTTAATAAACTTGATTCATGAAAGTTTACTTAAAGACAGAAAAGATTTTTTTAGAAAATTCAATTCGTCAGATTGTTTTAGATTGACATATTAATAAGCAAGCAGATATATAAATCAAATAATCAATAATATAAATAAATAACCCTACCAAAATTAAAAAGCATATAAGAGAGAATTAAATTTAAATAAATTATTTAAGAGCAAATTACATGTTATTTATATATAAAAATGCAAAGTTAAAGAATACATGAGAACAGATCTTGAGAGATTCTTTAGACTAAATTGACTATTAGGTAGCGGCTTGAAATTTACCTTTCAATTTTAAGAGTCCGATTAAAATATTGTCCGTGCACGGAAATTGAAAATGAAAGTTCTGGAAGCTTCTATTAACATTAAAGTTCTTAGGTCTGGCTTTTCTTCATTGCAGGGCAGCAGGATATTACGGTAGCGCAGATGATGACCCAAAGGGCCGAGCAAGTTGGTGGATTCACTGCTACATTATTTTTTTAGTTTTACAGCAACGTTAACAATCTCTCAATCAATAGTAACTAATAACTCAATCCCAACTAATTCAAAATTTAGCCATTTTATACCTTTTTCTCTTATCAGTTGTTTTTGAAGATGCAATTGTTAGATAACGCCAAAAATAAATTCAAATCTATTTCTAGATTAGAAATAAATTTAACAACATGTTTTTAACACAAGTAAATCTTTAATCTAATTAATCCCATTTATCTTCAGTAAAATTTTAATTAAAAAATACCTTTCCCAGATTAAAATAATAGTGCTTTCAACCCCTAATTATTTTTAGACAATTAAACAACACTTGCATCTTCCATATTGGATTTTATATAAAAAAAAAATGTATAATTTATAGAAAAACAAGCAATTTGAAAAGAAAAAGCCAAAAATGACATATAAGAAATATTTAAAACATCAATATTTTGTTAGTAAATTTTGCTCCTATGTATATATTTGAGCTGCAACTATAATTTTAATAAGAAGAACTAATAATTAATAAAAAGAATCAATAATAATAAATATTGAAAGTTAAACTACAAATTTAGGTGCGCATCTCAAATATATACATGAAATATATATACTGACAAAAGGAGCAGGATGGGATATAGGGGTTTGAACACGGGTTAGTAAGTAGAAACATGAAGCACAATCTTAAACTAAGATTGACTGCTTCATTTCTCCGGACATACAATGAAACAAAAAACAAAAACATTAAAAAAAAAAAAAAATGCCTTGACTAGGAGTTTTCAAGTGACGACCAAAAGAACGACGAAAATTTTCAAAATTCAATATACACTCTTGTTATATAAAACTATATAGATGAAATATCAATGCACATCTATATAATGGAAAAAAAAATTTTTTCTATGCTTGGGCTACAACACAATTTCTCCAGGCATATGGGGTTTCCAAGAAAATATATAGCAATGCAATACATATAAAACTTTCAAACACATCTGTTCCTACACATCGCACATACATACCTATGTACATATATATGCAGCGCTACATATACAAATACATAAATTTTACACACACATACACTTCTATATATACTACACAATACTACATACCATTGGAAAAGAGACAAAAAACTTTGGAGAAAAAGTTGAAAAAAAAAAAAAATCATGCATCTAAAAGAAAACTCATAGTCTGGTTATTACATGTTTAAAATTGATACATCATAGTATTAAGCTAAAAAATAATTTGCTCTCAATAATTTTTTTTTTTACTCTGAGTTCGAACCCTCCACTTCCAATATGTTTGCATTTGACTCACTACTGGTTAGCAAAATTTATTTTTATAAGGGCGCCAGCTAAGACAGAGTGATAAATGATTTATGATTTATTTACACATTTTTCATATATGTCTCAAGAACAAAAAAAACCTTTATATATGACATTGAAGAAAAAATACATGTGTACTATGGTTGTAGTACATGGGTTTTAACTTTAAACAATGAATTTTACACTTTGAACACATTATTTTAAACATATCAAACATGGAAAAAATTATATAACAACTTCTTTAAAAGAATATATATATAAACAGAATTCAGTACTCAGGGTATGTGGGTGTTTATACCGGTATAAATCCACCACGCTTACTCATACACAGTACCCGAGTTCAAACCCAGTCCACGTTTAAGAATAAATTCCAAAACGCCAACTAAATTCAAACCCAAACCCCGGTATGACCAACCGATGATGACTTTATACCAGCACGGGGTTATCCCTCTTCTAGCTCAGCTCAGAACAGACTAATTCTTACAGTTAATGATATCTATATTTTATTATACTCTAGATATTGGAACGGTCATTCATGTAACGTATATATTTAAGTTGCCAATACAGACAGTAAGTGGCTACCTAGATTTAGAGAGTAATAAGGTGGAGGACACAAAAAGTAGATTAAATAAAGTGTTTAATAAGAAAAATAGAAACATATAAATATAGCATTCAACAGTACGGTAAGACTTCCATGAATCCTCTTGTATTTAGCTACTAGTCTTTAGCGATCATTTTGTCTAGTGAACAAACTCATGCCAATAGCTGTGTAGTTAAATGGTTGACGAGTGGTTACGAGAATCAGAGTATTTGAGCATTGAATAGATATTTATCTACAGGTTTTTTTTTATTAACTTATTTTATTCGAATCGACTCGAGCCGTTACGTAGACGAACAGTTGGATGTGGTTTTATATAAATACAGCATGGAAGATAGATGTACTGGTGGTTGCCTATATTCAAGAGCCCTACAGTAATCACTTGCGGTGCATTAACGGAATACCGGGCAGCTTGTACTTTGACAAGGCTTAATGCCCCCAAGTAGCTCCGGGACACGACAACCAGCCGGGATCCTTTCGAACCCGGTGATCCAAGAGATTACCTGGGAAAGAAACTGCTTTCATTCCCCCATGGTAGTATGGCGAGACGCTAACTTCAGCGAAGGGAAGGCATTGCCACAGACATCAAGGACGAGTACTTGAAGAGGGTTTTTAAAAGAAATTATACAAAACCGGGAATCTGTTCGTCTATTTCTACGCCACAGGCTGAGGTCCTTATCCCAATAAAATACAGCGGAATTAAACTGACCGCGAAAACAATAATTAATTAAATTTACTCTGAAACCCCTAACCCTCCAGGTTGACCAGCGGTAGCGATAGTATAAAATTATACAATGAGTTATTTCTCAGATCATACATGACATTAATATAACACTTTGAAACCAACATATATATTTAAAATTGAACCTTAGATTGCAATTATATGACAACTTAAAATAGAATAATAAAAGGGATTTAACATTTACCAACTCGAAATATAAAAGAATATTTAATTCAGAAAACGAACTTACTTTTAAAAATAACTTGATCATTATTGTACGCTAGTTTACACAGAGTTGGGAAATATTACTATTGGCATCGTTTGTTTATGGAATACGCAACACAAAAAAAACATAAAGGCATTCATTTAAAGTATTAGTACGATTAATTACAATTTATATAAATTATTCTAAAGACTAGAGCGGAGGACTAAAAGAAAAGAAAATTTATTGACAGGTTAAACAATAGCATTATAAACGACATAAAGACTTACATGTAATTTATTTGATTGATAACATTAAGCTCGGGAGAAAGTTAAAAGTTCGTGTAACACAGTTACTCTTCTTTCTTCATCCGGCTTGGCTTTTCCCGATTGATATTTCCGACGAACGTAGGCGCGCATTTTGAAAATTATTTGCAAGGCATTGTCAATTTGGAGATTGGAAGCTGGAAACTATGAAGCACATACAACATGATCAGTCAGCGGCACGGAGATTCAATTTGGCAGGACAGAGATCAGCTCCTGGCACTTAGCCCATCAACATTGCGGTTTACAGGTAAGCTTCTTAACAAAATTATAGGAACTACTCTAGCGCTGCAGTGCTGTCTTAAGACTACCTCTCTCAACCACGTCAAAAGTTAGAATGAGTTTTTCTCTAAGATGGCCACGATTGACCTTTCCGTCTGGTTCTGTGTTTAAGCTCCGCCTATTTTCTCTAGCTTCCAGCTATCCAACTTGACCATACAACATTAATTATCCATTCCATTGTCCTTTTATTTTAAACGCAATTTTTAAATTGACACAGTAATTACAAATCTACATTCCTTATCTATTTCGAATACAAATACAAATGAACTGTGAAACTCTTGGTGGAATTAATAGTTAAAGTGATAAAACTACAAAAAGTTAATTTACAAAGAAAATTTGTCAAAATGAATTTAAGCTATAAAATATGATTAATTTGATGTTCTGATAAAAGTGTTTGACAGATCATTTATAACATTTAAGGCACTTATATAAAAATAATAGCAAAACAATATATATATAAAATAATAATACATAAATCATTTGTACATGAAATTTATGAAATGCAATTATTAATGAAGAGTAAATGTCCATTATGGTATGTACGATTTCTATTCATTGAGAAAATAATTTAACTATATACAAAAAAAAAAGCCTAATTGAATGAAAATAATTTAATAAAAAAATTAAATTATTATTAATACATTTTTTCCAAAAAAGCAAAATTATTTTTTAACTATGCAGGAAATGTAACATCATATATATATATATATATATATATTGTACCGATGTAGGTCAGTACATATTTCTAATAGTTAACAAGAGGAATTTTATTGAAAAAAAATTTTAAAAAAAATGTTATTTTTTAAAAAAAGTTAGTTTAAATTTCAGAAAGATTTCCATGAAAGTTTAAGAAAATGAAAGATTTTGGTAATAAAGAAAAAAAAAGATTAAATTAATAAAATAAATCGCTTGTTTTGTCTTATAATAGGGAATGTGTGTGTCTATAAAAATTAATTAAAAGAAAGGAATTTTTTTGAAAGCTAATGCAATGTAGATAAAAGAACTGAAAATTAAAATCAAAACAATGGAAATAATTAACAAACTAAGGAACTAAGACTACTATTTGATTGAAATAAAATAACCAATGGAAGGACTAGAATGAAGTTTGAACTCGTAAATAAAAGGAAAAAAGGCCCAATAGGATTGAATCAGATTTCTCAATCAATCCTCAGATAAGGAATACTAGCTATAAAAAGGGAGATTTTGTATTGTTTAGGATTCATTCATTCAATTCAATTCATTGGATTCAATCATTCAGTTCAATCAGGCATTCATAAAATAAAATCATAAAAAGTTATTAATTATTCAGAATGAACATCAAATCTTCTAGAATGTGCTGTTGAACCCATCGGATCGTGCAGCCGGCCTGAACCTCTCTGCAATAACATCTGAATTCAGTTCAAGGAGGAAACCATGTTCATGTAAAACTGGAAAGCATCAGAGTGTCCATGTTAAAATCCACAAATAAATTCCTATACATCCCAACTGGTTTGAATCAGGAGAACCAGCAGAAGCTACATTGCCTTATTTGCATGTTCAAATCCTAGGTAAACATTCATTTTGTCTTCCAATATTAAACATTTCAAGAACTAGAACTTAAATTTAGCCAAATATAGAACTATTAATGATTTATCTACATGCATTAGCTTAGCTTTTGTAATAAGACTTTTAAATCAAAGACTTTGTTAGTTTTGTGTGTGCATTATATAATTCAATGTGTGTTTTAATTTATTTTATTATAGTATGTGTGCAATTTGAACATATTAAATGTATACTTTAATATAAGGTGTATATGCATTTGTTATAAGGCAAGAACAAGCATTTAAGGAAAGCTGGAAATATTTTTAATTAATGTTAAGTAAGATTAAAAGTATGGGAGGGACTCATGTCATAAGAGTTATTAACAAAGTTGTGTTCTATTGGTCAGATATTTATGTCATAAATCTTAGGAATAGATATTCGTAGTATATGTGAATTGAAAATAACTAGTCTGATGAGCTAGCTGGGAGGTCAGGTACTAAATTTGTAGCTGTTTGAGCAAGCATGTTAGTTACTCCTGTAATTAACTGGCACCTAAAGGGTTTTTCCTTAAAATAAATAAAGTGCTTGGATGACCAGTGTTATAATTTAGTAGCAGAGAAATGATATTATTGGTAGCTTGCTACCATTGATGTTATTATCTACCTGAAAGACTGGCAGCCTTCAAAGATAGTACATAGTAACTAAATGAAAGGGATCGAATAAATAAATCTAAAAGTAAATCGATGTTTCCATCTCTTCGTTGACATATAAAAAGAAGGCAGGGGTGCAATATATCTGATGTTGATGGTAGCTGATTCAAATAGTAATTCAGATTTTATTTTCTATTAATTTATTCACATATCTTTTTGTTACATTTAGTATTCTAGAATATATGAGGTTATGCTATTGAATAACTATTGAAACAGTAAGGTCTGCTTTGCAGATCTTCGTTTCACCTTTTCTCACCTATTTCCTACCTCATACCTTAGTTTGAACCTCAATCTATCGTAGTGTGTCTGCAATACGCTTATATACCGAAAATCCTGCCTAATTTTAAACCACGAGTATGATGCTCGTATTATATATATAAGTCATTCCCAAATAAATAAAAGATTATAGATTATGTATATGTTCACATAATTTTGATTTATTAAAAAGTAGGTTATATAAGTCGTAATTGCGCACACACTATGATATGCATTTTAAAACATATCAAAATTATAAATTGTTAAAGTTATTTTGTTTGAATCTATTTACAAATATATTACTGTCGTAATATATTTTGATTTAAAATAAAATTCATTTAGTAAATATTCGTTTAGTAAATAGATTCAAATATTGCAATTTAAAAGTAAAATCATTTTCTTTAATTTAATAAAAGTTATTCCAAATATTTCTGTTTAAATAAATCAGGGACAATAGTTTAATTAGTTAATGTTCTATAAGTTTATCTAAAAACAGCAGATGTCCACTTACAGTTTTCTTTAATTAATAAAAGTAATTTTTAATTAAATCTAGTTTGTAATTTGAATGTTGACAGGGAAATTAACAAAAGAAATTAATTAATGTTGAATTCCTTTAGACATTCGTTATGATTTAATTACAGCTGATAAGTCCGATATATTTTTGTAATGCTCTAGGGCAGTTCTATTGTTAAAGTTTACTATAAAAAGAAGGGTTTTCTTTTGTCCTGGAGTTTGTATTCTAATGTTTCTAAGAGAAATCATTCTGAGTTCTATTCTAATAATTTGCTAACCTTGACATGACAGAGTAGAGGTGTTAAGATGGCTATGTCCCCTCGGAATAGCCAGCCGCTGCTCCAGACCATCAGAAGCTATCACATAAGGAACCCCGGAACTGCTGCTGCTGCAAAAATATGAACATTTCCAGATTTTGCTGTTAAATTATATAAAAACCTGCCGGCCATCAATCTACCTAAAATGCTTCTCCAGAGGTAACCCTAAATTAACCCAAGAGCTCTTGTGATAACTAACATGCTATAGCTATTTAAAATTGTTTTTCTTATATTTCACATAACTTCATTATGTATTTCTTTAACGTGTTTAAATATACTCAACATTTTCACATAACTTCATTATGTATTTCTTTAACGTGTTTAAATATACTCAACATTTTGCTCTCTATCCTTGGGTTAATATTTTCTATTTATTAAGCTTTTTGTTATTTTATTATGATAATGTGTCAGAATCGTCTTTGACCGAGTGAATTATTCCCTTTGTTGAAAATAAGACGCCGCTATGAAGGCATATTTTGAATTTCTAAATAATTTCCAATTTTATTATCTTGCAAATCACTCGTTTGAGGGTGATTCTTTTTTTTTAATATATATAATATAATCACATAGTTTAAAATCTACATGTTATTGATTTTAATCTAATATGAGAGTATGTGCGAGGTCAATGATTAAATGTGTCCCCTAATGCATGATTGCGTATATAAATCTATACTTACTTTTCAAACCCGCAAGCATGCATTTTCCTATTTTAATTACCGTGTTCTACTTTAATTACAAAGTTCATCATTGACGTCGAGAATGTGTGGACCCTTTTAAATGAATTTTGGGGAATTTGATTGGGCATTTCTCTTAATCCAAGTAAAACCCATTCAGTATGTTTTTATATACACTAGTCTTGTATTGCTGGTAAATGAATTGGCTGTTGAGACCGCTTTGTTTTACTTTTCCAAGGATTCTTTACACGGCAAAGTCTGTTATTTTCTCTTCGCCTTTTTTTTTGCGATTTCCAGGCAGAGTGTGTCCCCAAATGACACACCTGGGAATTAAACGCAATTGTCACACAGTCGCTAAGTTTTGGCTGTTCATAAAATACTTTCCTACGGGTTAGCGGCGATATGCCCTCTGTAATCATTCCAAATATTCCATTATTGTTTTATTTTATATTTATTTTATAAAGCATCGGTGACTTAAACGTGTCACACCCTCCAACTTTAATAAATTCATTATCAGCAATACTGACCTCCCAATGCAACTCTATTAATATTATTATCAAATAAATGCTTTGATCACATTCCCACTTTGTTGCTTAGTAAACTTTAGTCCGTGCTATTCTCGAAATCAATAAATATTTTAGAACATTTAATTTTCAAATATTTTCTTAAACTTGTATAATTGCTCAAAGCACCTCGCACATGTTCCTATCTCGTCAAGCACATTATCGTAATGCTATTAGCCCAAGGAATAGAATATATCACTTTGTTTTAAAGTCTTTTTGTCAGTTGTGGGAATATAATGCCAACAATTATTTAATATGCATCCCTGTCTCATATAAGCAGACAGTGGCATTATATATATAATTTATATGAATAAATTTTGTGAAATTATTTAAAACTAAATTTGATCTCTTATTTGATTCCTATCACTGTCTCGGTCTATATATATTTTTTCTGCATTTCTTTTGTAAATCCATAGACGTTAACTAGCCACCCAAACTTATTTTAGTATAGTCTTTTGTTTCTCCCTGACCATCAGGCACTGGTCAAAGGTCATACTAGTAGTGGCATCAGATGCGTTGTCACGTATATGGCGCTGTGAAATTTGGGCTTTAGATTCGAACTTGGTATATCTAGAAGGCAACCCCTCCTAGAATGTTCAGTTTCGTGTCTGGGGTTTGAATTCTGCAGTGTGTTAGCGAGATAAGACGATTCTGACTGTTACACTATGCACACATCTAATGTTCATGTTTTAAAACCCTTTTGGAGGTTAATAAAAATATATAAATATAAATTATTTAACTTTATATTCAAATTAGTATAATGTATCTTTAAGTATACATATTTTGTTTACTAATTTAAAATCATTCATACATACAATTGTTTTAAAATAACTTAATAATTAAGTCCTTAAATTATAATTAAGCTTCTCTTTTCTGGCTTTTATTTTAAATGAAAATATTTTTAAAATAAACATTTCTAGATCAAATATAATTAATTAGTTTATATGTGACAGATAAAAATGAATACACAACAAGTAAACAATATCGTGCAAAATAAAATAATTTATGAAACTTTTTTTATATATTTATTGATTCATACTTTGGATTAGGCATATTACTACAATATATTGTAACTGTCAGAATTGCACAACTTATATGAAAATCACCCAAACGCAATTTTCACATGCATCTCACATTCTGACATCACAAAATACTACATTTTTTCTTTACAGGCTACTAAAGTCAGGGAGAAAACAAGATACTCCTAACTATTTATGTAAGTTATTGATTGAAAATAAAGATGACAAACTGCCAAAATTAATGAGACAACACTATTTATTCACGTAAATAAAACACAAACATATACTGACCTAACTTTAGTCAATTGATTCATAAATTAGCTTAACATAAATAAACCTTTTTAAATTTTCTTAGATTAATTTAATTTTAATTATGAACAGGTATAGTATATAGTGGTGTAATGATTCAACATTTTAAAATAATTCCTATTTGATACTATTAATGTAGAATACTATTAACGTTAATTGTCTCAATGGATTCCAATCTACTGCATAGACTTCTAACTATTCTTACCTATCATCACTGCAGTTCTAATGCTAACCAATACAATTAGGGCTGATCTTACTACTAGACTTATGATATTAGTATGCAGTAGATAATAAAATAATTGTAAAATATAAGAAATTGCATCTGTACTACAATGGTATCTATATAAGAGCAAATACATGTGATAATAGTATGTCTATGGTAGGAATTAACCTTTTTCCATTTGTATAGCATACAGTGATTGCAATCGCATATGTATCATGTCGATATATATGAAAGAAAAATTGATGGCATATGCTAGGACTTGATTATCTACCACACATCACTGTTTAAATAAAATAATGATTGTAAGGGAGCAGCAGTCTCAAATGATGTTACAATCATTTAATAATGTGTTACATAAGAATGAGAATCAGATGTAACTCATAATCTAAATTGATGGATACCATCCATTCATTCTTACCAATAGTAATAATTCAAAGACCAAGACTAATTACCTAAAACTGACATCTATTTAACTGAATCCCAGTTTAGTTTGTCTGTGCAGCAGGCTTGCTTCTCATTCACAACCTTAAAGTTTTACTGATTTAACATATTATTATTAACTAAATAAAGTGGAAATAAGTGATTAACATACCCTCATTTAGTAGCATGGCAAGAGATTGTGATTATAAACTAATTGTCTTTATAAAATAATTTTATATGCTTACCGCTGACTAGATTGTGGCATAAAAATAGAACAAACTACTTCTCTCTTGCCATACCTGCTCATAAACAGATTAATTACATAACTATTTGTGAACATATTTCAATAAATTAGAGACAATAATTAACTAAATATGAATTTAATGTTTATACTTATTCTTTTGACTGTAACAGTTCATGTCCAGTCCTTAGGTATTGGTGGAGTTTATTCTTTGTCAGAATTATGATGGAAGGTTTTATTTGACATTTCAGATGTTCTTAGGATGCTTTGGCAGTGATTTCATCTTGGCTTAATGGCTGGTTCTTTGACTGGCACTGGGTACTAGATTTTTTTCATATCAATACATAGTGGATATATGTTCAGATGGCTTTTTTTGTTGTTGACTTCTTTCTCAGGATTCATGATCAGTTTTCAGCTCACCCTCTGTCAATTTGACAGAGTGAAGCATATAATATTTTCTCTACTCTTGCATGATAGACTTGCTGGAACTATCAGTTAAGAATTAATTAAAGCAGAATAATAATGGCAGAATGATAATCACTGGTGGAATAATAATCACTGACAGAATCAAGACAGAATAATCATGAACATAATTTCCATCACTATTTATACGATTTTGAGCTATCATCAGTAAAATTCAGATCGATCTCTTGTTGTTTGAATCCTCTGATTTATTGGCCATAGATAATTTTACTACTTTCACTGAAGTCCAAGTTTATTTGTCCATTTTACAAGCATTTTAATTATTCTTTTTCTAGAATGTCATTTCCACTTTTAATATCTTTTGCTTTTAAACTAATTTTTTTAAATAAATGTAGAAACAATTATCTTCTTTTTTTTAAAAAAAAATATTTTGTTTTTAAAACAAATTAACTTTCTAATTGATTATACTGTATACATTTATCTGTGCATTTATAATAGACACTTAATTTTTATTTATAAAAAATTATTAAAAACTTTAAGACTTAAATTTTGTTTGTAATTTTTTAACATTAGCACTTGGAATATATATGTGTGTGCATAAGTATAGCTTCAATATATGTATATATAGCAAATTAAAGAACAAATTGTTTAATTTACCAATCAAATACACCATCTAGATTCATATTTATAATTTATAAAACCCTAGATGGGATGTAATATAGTCATATAATTATAACATATAGAAATAACATAAAAGCTCTTTTCGGCAAATTTTAAATTTTTGCCCTTTTCAATATGTCTTAATTACAAAAATAACCTATATTGCATACATAATGACATACATCTTAAAACAGGCAAAAAGTCACTATATATATATATATATCGCCACCCACAGCAAGCTAGAGTAATCAATGGATGCCAAAAGGCTTGTGCATAAAATCCCTATCTAGTGCCTACTCATCCAATATCCCCAGACTAGTTTCTGGCTTATGGCCTTCGTCAGTGAGGAGCCTTGGATCTGAGAGTACTGAATCTAGATCTTAGGATCTAATGCAACCCTCCAGCAACCACCTTTTATCTCCATTTAACTACAAAACTATGAGTTTTAAATTGAAAACACCTTAATGTTTTCAATCCAAGCCCATTAGCTTATATAGTAATATGGATCTGAACCCAGTTCAGTACCCATACATTTTGGTATCTTTGGTTTTTTAATAACCATAGCCACCACTATCATATTAGGCAGGATTGGTTTTAAGCCAATAAACATCATATGAACATCTCTTATGCTTGTGTATAACTGTTGTTGAAACAGGCAAAACTCACTATATATATATATATATATATATATATATATATATATATATATATATAGCCACACACAGCAAGCTAGAAACTAGTCTGGGAATATTGGATGATTAGGCACTAGATGTGGATTTTATGCACAAGCCTTCTGGCATCCATTGATTACTCTAGCTTCCTGTGTGTGGCAATATATATAGTGAGTTTTGCCTGTTTTAACAACCGTTATACACAAGTATAAGAGGAAATGTGATGTGATGTGATGTATTTGGCTTCCCCTTAAATGAAGTCAAGAATATCTCAGCAATTATGCCCAGATAAACATGTTAGCCATTTTATTCTCCATTCCCCACTCTTAAGTCTTCCCATATTCTGCCCCATCTCATTTCCACAACATAAACTTTGTCAACTCTATGGCCTTTATATCTAAATCCCCCTTATCTCTTTGCAAACCCAACATAAAAACTAATAACTCACTTTCTGTATAGTCAATTTGTTCATGTCTATCCTCCCATAACTTCATTATCTGTACCCTTTCTGCTTTCAAGCATTTACATTCAATCAACAGATGCCTAATATTTTCTTTTCAATACCTTCCTTACACAATCTGCACACTAAATTATCCATGGTTTTCCATTTACATGTATATTCTCTTGTTGCTAAAGATCCTGTTCAAGCCTTAAATAATAAACTTATTTTTTTACTATTATCATAAATTAACTCGCATCCAATATTCCATTTACTTCTATATATATTTGAACTCTTCTTACCCTCCATACTAGTTCTCCATCTCTCCAACTCTTTATTTTTTATTAATGCTTCTATTCTTTTATCCCATTCCTTACCACTATAATACTCAACAATCCTCCTAACACAATCATCTCACCTTTTATACAAGTATACTGATATAAATTCTTTATCCAAATCTTTCGCATACCGCATTACCTTTCTCACCCATCTTGTTACCTGCCCTTTACTCATAACCCAATTGAATACTATTTTTGCTATTCTTTTACTATCCATAAACTGCAACCTACCAAACATTTTACTTTTTGCATCTCTCATATAAAAACTTGACCATCCCATTTCTCCTTGAATTGCCTCCTTTGCTGTCCACATCTCTGCATCTAATGCATGTCTTCCTACTTCCCTTTGTATTTTCTCTACATAATCTAAAACCAATTTACTAACACATAATGCATCATTACCATATGTTAACCATGCTACTGCAACTCCCTTCCATACTATTCTAGCTACATCATATTTATTATATGAAAATACTGTTAGTTTCTTTACCAAACCCTTTCTTTTCTTTGCTTCATTTATCAATTTTTTCTCCCATTCATCCAAGCAATTTTCCTGATTACATATGATGATTCCCAAATACCTATATCTATCCACCACACTTAACTTTATATCCCCCAATAAAAATTCTACATCTTCTCTTTCCCCAGTATTTACCATCATTATATTTGATTTTTCTTCACTAAATTTAATCCCCATCTCTTTACCCACCCTTGCACATGTCCTCAACATAATTTCCATATCTTCTCTTCTTTCTGCACACAAAAAGATATCATCTGCAAAAAAAAGACCCGACAAAATATATACTCCCTTGCCACCTATTAATGGTATATCTCTACCCCTCTTCCTAGTCTTTCTATTGCTTTCTCCATTTCACTCAAAAACAACAAAAACAAAATAGGTGACATAGGGCATCCTTGCCTTAATCCCACCCCATTTTTAACTTTAACTGATTCTATATCCTCTAACTGGTAAGTATAATAATTATTTTCATATAATTTCTTAATAATATTTACTAAAGCTTCATCCATTCCCAAATTGGCTAACCTTACCGATAATCTATTTCTATTTACTCTATCATATGCTTTCTCTACATCTATAAAACTCATATATAATGATCTACCTGAATTCCTACTCATCTCCATAAGTTGTGTAACTACAAACAAACTATCTCCTATACGCCTATCTGTTCTAAAACCTCCTTGCATTTCCCCCACTACATTATTCTCTTCCATCCATTTTACAACTCTTCCAGCTATCATATATGAGAAAACATTATATAAAACTGATGTTACCACTATTGGTCTATAATTATTTAACTTTCTATGATCCTTACCCTTCCCTTTAAATAATAATCTTATTCTTGTATTACTCCAACTAACCGGAAAAACTGTCTTCTGTGCTATTTTATTAAAACATGATAATAACTTTGCTTTTGCTCTATGCCCTAAATTCATTACCATCTCTGCTGCCCATCCATCTAAACCTCTTGTCTTTCCATTTTTCAATCTCTTCCCTGCCTCATTCAATTCATTTTTTGTGAACCTAATATTCCCATTACTAACTGCTTTCATTTTTTCTATCACTACTTCCTTCACATCTAACATCTTTTCTATATCCATTACATATCTATTTAAGATTCTCTCTACCTCTTCTCTAGAGCTACACTCTATTCCCTCATCATCTATTAATACTATCTCTCTTTCCCTTACATTTCTCCTTTTAATGTAATTCCAAAATTTTTTACTCCCATCTCTTCCACTTTTATTAATATCCTCCAACAATTTATTATTTAACTTCATCCTCTCTATAATTATCCATTTTAGCCAACTTCTACTTTCTCCATAATGACATCTACCAGCTCTATATAAAATTAACACAAACCTATAATTACACTTACATATCTTTATAATAACGCATATATAAAATTCACCAAATATTTTTTAAAGTATGTAGCATGCCATCAAGGCCGAATTATATTCGATTAAAAAATAGAAAGTAATTTGCTTTGATAATAGATAGAATGTTGGCTGATGAATAAGTTATTTATATAATTGACAGTTTAGTGATAGTATGTATACGATTTTAAACAAAACATAAACTAAAGTTGTCTAAGTTGGTGGTTATGTCCAGCATAATTTAATGCATTATAGACTGATCAACTCATAAGCTAAATGTCCCGGATGGAAGATCAGTCTTTTACTTCCGGTGTTTGAATGTCACATGATTTTCTGAATGCAGAATCATTTGATTTTTTACTTATTTAATTGGTCAGCAATATGAGATGGCATGGAAAGTTGAGGGTCGTGTGAAAGTCTGAGTTCGAATCCGTTATATTAATTAGTACTATAAATAAATTTTTCAGAAATCTACAGTCATTGCCCTTGTTTAAAAAAGAAAATCAAAACTTTTAAATTTTCAAAAAAGTATAAATGTGTACTTTTTTTTTTTAAATATAATTTTTAGAAATTCATGAGAAAAAATTTACAAATAAAAAAATAAATAATAAGTGGTTATAAATATGACTTGAAGTTTTTTATTTTTATCAGCACTAAAATTTTAATTAAATATTTAAAAAAAAAAAGATTGAGTAGACTTTTTAAAAATAAAATTAGAAATATATAATATCAAGTCATATTTGATTTTTTTGAAAAAAGAAATTGTTTTTATTATGATGATGTTAACTATTTTTTTCAATACATTAAATTTCTCTTTAATAATAAGTAAAAAATATATGAACTTTTAAAAAATAAAATACGAATTTTTATTGGATTTATAAATAGTTATTTGGAAACTGAACTATTTAAAATTATGTGTGTATAAAATCAAAATAGTATTGTTATACATTAAATCGTCCCCGTCCTCCCGCCATTATAGTAATCTTCCTTCGAATCGAATTCATTTAATACTTGTAATGTTTGTTCCTGCCTTTAAATAAGATTTCATAAATGGCTTTTTAAAATCATAAATAAATAATTTCTCGTCGTCGTACAATAATAATTTAAGTTAAAAGGAAAAAAAAATATTTTAATTAAATCTAACTAAAACGTGCTGATCTCTGCTGCCTCCCTCAATAAAATGTAGACGGTATCACATTACAATCGTAGTTTTGTGATTATCTAATATTTAGCTGTGATCAATCCAGATTTAGCTATAACCTTCACCACCCCCACCCCCAATTAAGGAAAACTTAATTCTTGTTAGTGACTAATAATTATATGGCTTTTGGATTGGTTATAAGCTAGTTATCTATAAAAAAAATTAGATTAGCTTAGAAGTCCTGACCTTTTCGAAAAATATTTTCAAATTTTAATGTCAGTTTATGAATGTAATAGATGGGCATACTGACCTTTATTCAATGAATTACTTTAAATAATTTTACTTTATCATTTTAAGTATTAATAGTTTTACTTTAATACTTATTTTGTGCTATAAGTATTGAATTACCCAAATATTTCATAACTTTGTGTTAATACTTTCCATACTAAGTGAAATCATATTAGAATTTGTATACAGCAATACCTTTCATTTGAATAAAGAAAAGGACAGAAAAGAAAATCAAAACTAGACTAGCTTTGACCACCAAAAATGCATATAATTAACTTTATAACAAATATTGTGTGCAAAATCTTAATAACTAGATATAATAGTAAAAGATAAGAACAAGAAAATAGTATTTGCCTTGAAATTTTATTTCTGCATAAGCAGATGACAAATAATATGTCTGAGTATTGATGATTTAAAGGAAATTTATAAGAGTATGGAGAAAATTTGGTAAGGATGAAGGGTGAGTATAAATATAAAAGATTTGACTGAACAATATATCAAAAACTGAATGAAAAAGATGATGTCTGAAATGAAGTATGAAGAACATCATGAAATATTAGGAACAAAATCAGTTCTCAATTTTAATATCATCAATTATAACCATATGTAATCAGTAATTTCCAGATATTAGCACATTTTAATCCAAATTTCCAGATCAGTTTCTGATTTTTGTTTTATTAATGAATATTTAAGATTAAAAGTTGAATCCAACATAGTTATGTATTTGAATACTACCTTTAATTCCTTTTCTATTATGAAGCTAAAAATTTAAAATAAGTCCTAAGATTTTAAACTTAAGCCCAACTAATTTAGTCTACAAGTGTCAAATGTCTTGCACTGTATTATTAGTCAGTTATTAGAATAGGTATTATTATAGCAGTTTTAGTCCAAATGTATATTTTAAATTCTATTAATGATTATTTTTTATTAAATGCAACCACATTGTATCATCTATCTCCATTCATCCCCATGTATAATATTTTTGAATACATTTAAAATTTTTATTTCACCACAAATTCTTGAAACATGAAAAAAGACCTCTGATTTGATAAAGTACCCCCACTCAATGATGTATTTTTGGCTGAACAAGAATTTTTCACTTGGCCTATGTTGGTCTTTTGTGTGTCCTTATCATCCTTTTTCAGTATTTATCAATATTAAATTATTATAATTTATTTTACAAGTGAAGATTTTTTATTCTAACATCTTTTATAACATCCACTTTAAATAAATATTCTAATGGTAATTACAAATTTATTGAGCTAGATATTATCATTTGTAATCCAGAAATATAAAGTTTATTAAATATTAATCTCCATTAGTTTTCCCCCATATCTAATATCTTTTAAACTTCTGTTCTATCATATATATTTGAAATATATGAAAAATATAAAGGTGGCCATCAGGATGCATTTCTGGTCAAACCAGTTCTCTCAATTGACCATGTCATTTTCACATCTCATCATCCTTAATCATTATGTATCAATATTAAGTTATTACAATTTGATATTGTTATATATATTAATTGGAATATTTATTTTAGTCCAAGTTATGGAAAAGCTCTTAGGCATTTAATTATCATTTCATTTTTTAATTAATATTTCAGGTGTTGCAGTTTCAAGTTTCAATGAGATATAAAAGCCATAAGTGGCATAGGTTATTTAATAAAATAACATATTTGTTTATAAAATAGTTCCTTTTTATTCCACTATCATTTTTGTATTGTGTATATTAAATTTAATATAAAGAGTAATAATATTTAAACACTTCTTTTATGCTCTTATAATATAATATAATTTCTTAATATAAACACTAATAAAGAAATTACAATTTATTAAATATGTGTCAAAGTCTTTTAAGTGTTAATATCCTAGATGTGTAATGGGATATTTCGCCAAATCTTTAGATTTTTTGAAAATTATTATATATATATAAATAGAGAGCGAGAGAGAGAGATTTATTTAAACTGTGCTACTGTGGGATTATATTGAATTGTATAAGTTGTTGATTATAAATATTCTTCTAAAGATGATCATAATTAAATTATCAGTTTATTTTTGCTGCTGACTGAGTCTTAGCAGAAGAAAAATAGTGAATGAAATGAAGTTTGTGTATCACTTGCAGTGGATGTTAATTTTAATAATTATTATGTATTATTGGTTCTATGGGCTACTTTGAACCATTAATGATATATTTTGAGTTGTTAATCACCCTGCATAGTTTTTTTTCTCATGTGTCATAGCATTATCCAGGAAGCGAACCCGCTAACCTGGGACAACTGCTTGTAAAGCAGCCATCGCTGACCTCTCGACCACCAATGTTTGGCATCACCCTGCATAGTTTAGTGCAGATATCTCTAAAGCTTAAGGTCCACGAATCATGGCTCTCTTCTGTCATTTGGTGCTTGAATTTTTAATGAACTCCTGAACAATTAACCATTTGATTATTTGTTTTTATTTAGATATTTATCAAGCTTGGATATGTAAGTCTACATTGCAAAGATTTTAGTATCATTATAAAGTTATTTATTGGGAAAGGATTTTATTAAGTTTAGACCAGAAAGAATCTCATTATTCAAATAGCAGATTTATGACTAGTAAAGATTATATCAGCAGGTTCTTTTTTATAGTAAACGAATAATATTATAAAAATTTGATATTTCTGTAGTCTAACATTTATTATGTATTTTCATATTTTCTAGATTAAGTTTTTCTAATTAGTTTTTACTTCTTTTTTTTTTTTGCAGAGAAATACAATGTTATGTATGAAAACTAAATTTAAATAAAATCAAAAAAGGTTATAAAACACATTGCATTATTTAGTGGATAAAAGCTTTTGCAGTATCTTTTTAATTTCATTTCTCAGTGTAAAAATGTTTGCAGACCATTATAATAATCAGTAAATATTCTCACTTTTTATTTAGTTTTTAATAGATTTTCATCCTATCACTTTTGTTATTAAATCTCTAAACATCACATGATCACCATTTCCATTGCTTACACAAGCATCCATTGCTTACTATGGCTTGCCCTAGATATCACTTCTGTAAGGAGAGTTTTCCATTTTTGTTTAGCTATTATTTATTTTTGTGGTTCCTTGAAAAATGGTGAGTGGAGAGTTCAGTGTAACTCTCCATACAGTAGTGCCACCTTTTTGCATCCATTGATTATTTTGGCTTGCCCTAGGTGGCACTTTTGTATTGAGAATGTCACTTTTGTGTAGCTATTATTTATTTTTTATGGTTCCTTGAAAAATATTAAATGGAGAATTCAGTGTGTAATCTGTTGAATAATATTTGTGGAGAGCTTTTAGCTATCTTACCCAATAATGAGATCTTTAAGGCTATGTATTAATTTAGCATTTAATTAAAAGTGCAAATATGTATATGTATGTATATAAGGGTGGAAAATTAAAATTTGTATTACAAATTAAATGGAATAAATAAACATTTTAAATATCAAAGAGAGAGAAAAAATGAATTAATTTAACCAAAAAAAAAAAGGTGATAAATTATGGTGATAAAATTCACATAAAATTAAATAAAGATTTGATAAAATAATTTACAATATTTTTATTTAATTGAAAAAAATAGCAGGGAATTCAAAATATTTAAATAAGTTCTAGAGATGTAGATTAATTAATTTACCATAATTAGTATATGATAATAGTTAATTTACAAAACAAATCTTTTTTTTTTCTTTTAAAATGCTTAAACTTTCAGATTATCTTTTCTTTTTTTATTGTCAATTATGATAATAATGTCCTGTTAAAGAGATAAAAATCATCAAAACATGAATAAAGATTATAATTTAAACAAATAGTTGAAAAATTTTAAATACATGGCTAGTGATAAAAGAATAATTCATGACTTACAAATAAATTGTTTTCGTTTTTTTTTTTTTAATATACATAATGAAATTATCGTAAAATAGAAATATCTATAATCTATTATATTATTTATATATATAAGTTAAAAAAATAACATAAAAAAATATTAAACAATGAATATTGTATTATTTAACACATAAAAAAGCTTCTTTCAACAATAAATATTTTTACCTTTCTCATTTCATTTAGACTTATTATAAATATTAACAGAATATTATATTCAGGAAATAAAAATCTAGATATAATACTTGTCTTTTTTTTTTTCAATCTTGTCTTTTAATTAACTGACATTAACAACATTTTAGCCATTTTTATATGGCCATTATCAAAATATTTATAATATATAAAAAATTTGAAATCATTGAAAATTGTATAATGTAATTTTTATTAGTTTCATGTATTCATTATGTATATTATAGATACTTTGATAAAGATATATAAAAATAGTCACAATGTTGATAATTTACATAATAATTCTTTTAAGAATTCAATTAAATAAAATAAGCTTTGAAAAAAACTAAATTGCATTCGGAAAAAACAATTGGATGAGTTAAGTTCTTAGAATTTTAAATTTTAGCTTTAAAATCTAGATAATTCCATTCTAAATATAGGGGATTTGAACTCAGACTTTCAAGCAACCTTCAACTATCCACAATATCTCGTGCAACTGATACACATGGCCACACACATGTAGAAAAGATAAACAATCACCAATATAATACTTTGTGCTGAACCAGCACTCATCAGTTGGTATAGATTGTCATCTCCCACACATATATATAATCAGTGTTCAGTTTATATTAAGATAGTAAATCTTTTATATTAAGATAGTAAATCTTTATACTTTAATGGACAGGCTTCAATCTACTCCACCCTCCAACTCTTCAGCCATCCATACCATTGAAAATCTGATGATAGAATGCCCAAATCCCATACTGATGCCAATATTGTTGTCATGCCCAGGTTGACCTCAAGTCACTCATGTATAGAACAATATCTATAGTTTAAATCCCCTATATTCACAATTAAGTTCCAGGTATAAGAATGCCTGTATTTCAAATCTTATAATTCTATTCTGTAACATTCATATTATTTATATGTTACACTGAGAAGTATAACAAAATGTTGCTGAAAGAAGTTTTTGTGCTTATTAATATAATATTTTTATGAAGGCTATGAATATGAGGCATGGATCCTCAAAAACGTTAAGCCAATAAACTTTAATACTAATTAATATCTTCTCTAATTAACAATTATATATTTTATAATATTTGTTGTTAAATAACATTTTCAGTATATATATATATAAACAAAGGAAGTATGTATATATTTAACAGAATCCATAATTTTTTATAAATAAAAATAGTCAAGTGTGGTAATAATTCCTAAATAAACTGCTGCAGGCATTTCATTATATAGAAGCAGTAAATGAGAAAACATTATTTACTAGCGAATCAAATATCATGAGTAACAAGTTACAGTGTTTTGTATTTACTTTAGTTAATATATATATATATATATATATATATATATATAACTAAAGTAAATATATATATATATATATATATTGTGCCCTTATCTATAGGTCATAATAAGGTAGAATGGTCAATTACTAAAAAATTTTAAATTTTAAGATATGTTTGTAGGATATATAAATAATAGTAGGATAATTAGATTTTATAGTACAATTTAAGGCTGAAAATACCTGGTATATAAAAGTGTAATGGATTATTTTAAAAGAAAACAGTTAAACAAAGCTTAATTATATCCTTGCTTATGGTTGTAAAAGCTGGCCATATAAAATAATACAGCTATAAATAGTTAAAAATATATTAATAATTCGAGTATGATATTTTAAAACTAATAAATTAAATAAATGCTATATGTAGTGTTATAATTATATTTAATAGTCAAAATTAATAGAGTATATTTTAAAATAAACTTTAGGATGGTGAGAATTATATTTAGTTCTACATTTTTAAATTATTTTCCAAATTTTTATAAATATATCAGTTTTAGTAATTTTGACCGAGACGTAAATTAAAAAATCATCTGATAAAGTTAGTAATCATGTGACTGTATATTATATACCTTCACACACACACTTGTTAGAATATAATAATAAAGTTTGTGAATTATGGAACTAAATGTAATTGCTGTCTATCGCTGAAATGAATGTTGAAATATTAAATAGTTATTTTAAATGTTTAAATGATGTAATATTTAAGTAGTGTTTAAAAGTTGAATACAGTTAATAAAAAAATTAAATACTTTATTTAAATAGAAACAAGATAAATTAAATATTAATATTAAAATAGGTATTAAATATTATTTTAATAATTGTTTTGAAGTTTAAATGATTTTGATAAAATTATAATTGAATTTAAAAATATTATTCTAAGTAATATTTAAGACATGACGTCATAAATTCTTTATTTAAAAGGTTCAATCTATTATAAAACTAAAATGTGTAAATTTGTTCGCGCTAAAAAAGTCATTAACCAATCAACGGAGGTATTTTAGCAGACAAAAAATAAGAATTAGACGAAGCGGGAGAAAGTAATGTGTAAGTGAAGGAGGGAGTAACATATTTTTTAGCTGGATAAGATCGTAAGCTAGAAAAGAGATATAATTTTAAAATTTTGTATTTATTTTAAAAGTTTTTTAACATATAATATTTTGACTGCCTTTACATGAAGGGCTAATTTTAAAAGTTTTAATTTTATTCAAGTTTAGCCAAAATCTTACAGTAAAATGGAAATACTACAGAAAACAGTATATAGAAGTTATGATAAAGGAAAAATATTTGTAAAGTACCTTGATACAGCTTTATTTATGCTCAACCAGAAACTTATTATTGTAACTCAGAGAAATATAATTTGGACGCTATACGGAAAACTTAAAAGAGAAGTTATTTGCCGTCAGGAAAAAATTATGACGCACAATTTTATAAGGCTACTCTGAAGTTTTTTTTTTTTTATTCTTCTCTATGGAAAAATTAAGATGCGTATATCATATAGAAAAAATTATGTAAAAGTTATAAGGGAAAAAGAATGTTTATCTTTTTAAAGGAAACATTACAAAAATATAGTACCAGAATTTTAAAAGAAGGAAAAAAGTTACAGAATAATAAGATGAAAGAGCTATTGTGTTTTATGGAAAAGGAACAGAAAACTTTCTCTAAGAAGAATTAAAAATATTATAAAGTGGTCATTGGAGGAATGCTTGATTTGGAAAATATAAATTTAAATTACTTAATGAAAATGAATCCATGGAAACAAAAATTTTATTGAATATCTAAATCAAAGTACCTAGAAGATGCATCATAAAAGTCGCGCGGGAAAATATTAGCAGAAAATATTAGAAGAGAATATGTAGACGTTTTTCTTTATGGGATTAACTAATATCATAATTAATAATTGTATTAAATATTATAAAAAACCAAGGATTGTCATCTATGAATATTTATTAAACAGAACAATAAATGTTTTGCCTTAAAATAGAACATTAAGAGACTGAAGAAGAAATAATAAACATTTTTTTTTTAGCTTTAATATGAACGGTTTTCAAGAAAGTTTGATGAAGAAGTACAGTAAATATAGTTTAAATATTTTTACTAAGTTATTTTAAAATATAAAATGTTATGTGAGATTAGGGAAAACATATAAACATAAATTTAGTAATATTAAAATTTAAATATAATAACTTGATAAAATTATAAAAATATTGTTTAAAAATAAAGTGTATGGATGTGAATCTGATATCTACAAGGATCAAAGGGATGGTGAAGCCTACGGAACGCGATCGAGAAGATAAAGATCGTTTGGTAATTTTGATAGTTATTTATAATGCATAATGTATTTTTTTTTAGATCATCTATTGATTAAGAATGAAGTGTGAAAGTTTAAATTATATGTACACATTTTATACAACATTTTAACATATTACGAGATAGGAGTAATTCGGAATATGCATGCAATAATTTATTTAAAGTATATTAATAATATAATTTAACAGAACAATTGTGTGATTCTTTTGAACTTTCATGTGATAAAGTATTCAGATATTTAAATAGTTTGTATATGATTAAATATACTGGAGGAAAGTAGTAAAAAGATTTTCTTATAGAACAGTGGAATAGTTTTGAAATAAATGAATTTTATTATTGTTAGTAATGCAGATATGTATTTGTCGATGTACAGTATAGAAAAATCTTGAGAAATAAGATCGGATAGTGACTTGGAAGTACTAGTGGAGAGGAAACCAAGATGATGTTTTTTTTTTTAAGAAATAGGAAAAATAAAGGATTTGGATCATATTTAGTTTTGTGTGATTTCAGTATAGTTAACTAAGCCCTATGACTGAACACATATGGTTTGGACAGTGTTTTGCATATTTTTAAACTTTTTGATGTTATAATAAAGCTGAAGAAATAGCTTTAGCATCGGAGGTTGGTAGACAGGTAAAGGTCACTCCTCTATAGTGTCTTTTAATTCACTGTGCCATGATTGTCAAGTTATATGACGAGTAATATTCTAGTTGTATTTTGATCCTATGCATCTATCTTCGCTATCCTTATTTCGTGAATCTGCATCGGTCAGAAAGATATTTTCAAAGAAATAATGAATAAAATAGAACTGAAGATATGTTATCGTTTATATAAGAATAGTTTATTTGCTTGAATGTATAAAATTGTGTAACTTTAAAATTGAAAGTCCAAAATATCATAAAAAGATAAAGGATCATATAATACATTGTAAAATTAATTCAGAAATGAATATAAGATTTTGAAAAGAAATCTAAACCAAGTATTTTTTAAAGTGATAATAAAATTTGAATGTTTTAAATAATATTTAGAAAATAAGTATTGCATATTTATTAAGAAAATAGTTCAATAAGGTATAATAAACATATACGTGTGCATGGTATATTAATAGTTGTAATTATATCATCCGAAGTAAGGCTTGAATGAGAATATTAGGATTAATAAACATCGGATAATGAACAATAAAAACCTAATACCGAATGTAGAACAATGTTTTGACTTTGTAAGATTCCATACAACCAATATAAAACTAAAATTTGTTATTTTGTAGAATTTTACTATGAATGTAAATTTTGTAAAAAATATAATTTTAATAATATTAGGGATGCAAAGTGTTTGTGATAATCATATAAGAAATACATTTTGTAATAAGCTAACCATAATAATAAATCAAGTAATAATACTGTATTTTCTTAAGTGTTAAACAGATAAGATTTAACTAGGAAAAATATAATAATATTTTGATTTCATTTTATAAACTAATAAACTAAGTTGAGATATGAGAGTAAGGGATATCCAATGTATATAGTGTAAAAATATTGTTAATTTATTTATGTTGTTAATAAACTTTGTTTTAAATTTGTTTTAAAGTTTTGTGTCTTTGTTTTAAATTTGTTTTAAAGTTTTGTGTCCGTGTTGTTATTTCTCCATATGGATGCATGAAATCACGATACATTTATAATTGAAACAGACATATAGGTTTTGCACAAAAGGGTAAACATAAAAGTGTTATAAGAATTTTGAGAATTTATTGGTATGTTAAAAATTAAAAGATCATAATTTTATATTATTTATTGGTCATAAGTCAGTTGCCACAATATTACATTAAATTATATGCTAATGTTGCCACACGTATTCTGTTGTCAGATTATTAAAAATACTACCACGTACATATTTATTTATTTCATTTTAGGAAGAAATAAGATTATATTATATTATTATTGTTATTATTATTTATTATTATTAGTTGCTGTGTAGTAGATTATGACATAAAATTCCCTTTTCATATTTTACTACCATAATTTTAAATCAGTTAGAATACAATTTATGAACCTGAGATTTTATTTTATTTTATTTTACTTCATTTTATTTAATTAAGCTAGATTCTTGTTATAAAGAAGATTAAGATATAATTATTATTTTAATCGTAGTGAATCATCATCATCATCATTATCAACCATTATCAATCCACTGCAGGATGAAGGTCTCTCCAAGTTTAATCCATCTTCTCTGATCTTTAGCTTCTCTTCTCCACATCACCCCTACACCTTTTCTTATTTCATCCATCCATCTTGCATGTGGTCTCCTTCTAGGTCTTTTACAATCTCTTGGAATCCAGTTTAAAATTTCAATTGTCCATCTATTATCATCTCTTCTAGCAATATGTCCAGCCCAACTCCACTTCAATCTTTTAATTTTTTCAATGAGGTCAGTAACACCTGTTTGTTCTCTTACCCATACATTGCGTTTTCGATCTCTTCTTGTTACTCCCAACATACATCTCTCCATACTTCTTTGAGTGGTCTGAAGTCTCTGTATTGATCTTCTATTAAGTGTCCAAGTCTCAGATCCATAAGTAAGAACTGGTAAAACACATTTGTTAAAAACCTTTCTTTTCAAACACATAGGCATATTTCCTTTTAATATCAAGTTATTTCTACCAAAAGCACTCCAACTAAGTTTAATTCTATGATTAATTTCCTCCATTATGTTTCCATCTGTATTAATAATCTGACCAAGGTATTTGTAACTCTTAACTTCTTCTAATTCATCATAATCAATCTTTATTTTCATATTTTGAGCAAATCGATTAAACATTACTTTAGTCTTTTTAACATTTATCTTTAGTCCTACTTTCCTACTTTCATCTGATAACTCCTGCAACATTTCCTGCAGCTCGGAAGCATTATTTGCAAAAACAACTACATCATCTGCGAAATCTAAATGACTTAAATAATCTCCATTTACTTTCACTCCTTTAGTTTCCCATTTTAATCCACAAAATACTTCTTGCAGCACTGCTGTAAAAAGTTTTGGAGATATGGAGTCACCTTGTCTTACATCTTTCTCAATGTTGACTTTCCCAGTATCATTATGTAATCTAATTGTTGCTGTTGCATTTTTATAAATATTCTTTAAAATATGACAATATCCTGGATCTATACCTTGATGATCCAATGCTTTAATCACTGAAGAAATGTTTATAGAATCAAATGCCTTTTCATAATCTACAAATCCAAAACACAATGACAACTCATATTCATTTGTCCTTTCTATAACTTCTCTCAATACTTGAATATGATCTACTGTACTAAAACCACTTTTAAATCCAGCTTGTTCTCTTGGTTGGTGAAAATCCAAGGTTCTCTGTAGACGAGTTGTAATTATCTTGGTAAAAATTTTATATAAAACTGATAAAAGGCTGATAGGTCTGTAATTTCTAATATCTTCTTTATCACCTTTTTTAAATATTAATATTATTACTGCATTCTTCCAATCATCCGGTACATCTTTATCATTTAGACATTTGGTATATAACTTTGCTAATATTTTTTCTGTTTCTTCACCTGCTTCTTTTAATATATCAATTATAATTCCATCATTACCTGGAGCCTTTCCTTTTTTCATACATTTAATTGCATTTCTCACTTCTTCATTTAAAATTCTGGGCAATTCGGAAGATGTAATAGATATAGGAGGTACTTGTTCTTTATTACTATATAATTCTCGATAAAAATCTTCTACCAATTTCATAATGTCATCCCTCTTTTTAGTAATAATTCCATCTTTTTTCCTTATTGCAGATATAAATTTCCTACCAATACCAAAATGTTGTTTTACATTCTTAAGACTTTATTTTCTTCTACAGCTAATTCACAGTTATACTTTCTTATATCATTTTCAACTCTTTTCCGCACCATTTTACAAAATTCGAGATATTCAATTCTTTTTAATGCATCATTCTTGCATATCTTCATATTCCTTCTTTTCTTCATAAGTTCTCTAGTCTCAGTAGAAATTTTATTAGTCAATTGCTGCTTTTTTCTACCAGCTATCTTTGTTGCAGTTTTTAAAAGTGTATCAGTTATTTTCATATTAATTTCATTCAAATCTGAATCATGTTCAAAATCTACTAATACTTGAAACCGATTTGTAAGTTCTAATTTAAATTCATTAGAATGTTTCTGAAGATTAGGAATATCAACTGTAAATATAGTTTTTCTTAATAATTTTTGTCTCTATAGTTTTACATTAACATGTATCTTACCCCTTACTAATCGATGATCACTTCCTGTGTTAAATTTATTAAGAACATTACAATCTTAAAATATGTATTTCCTGTTAGTCAAAATATAATCCAATTCTGCTGTACCTTCATTTGGATGCTTCCATGTCCATTTCCTTCTAACATTTTTCTCAAAAAAAGAATTCATAATATAAAGTTTTTCTTTTTCTGCAAACTCCACAAGTCTATGTCCTCTCTCATTTCTATTACCATAACCAAAATTACCTACAACACTTTCATCTTTCATTTGTTTACCAATTCTAGCATTAAAATCTCCCATAACAATTTTAAAATATTGTTTACTCTGATCAAAAGCCTTTTGTACATCCATATAAAAATCTTCTACTACTTCATCACTGTGAGAACTTGTTGGGGCATAAACCTGAATTATCTGCATTTGATATCTGCTATTAAGTTGTATAACTAATCTTGCCACTCTGTCTGATACACCATCAATCTCCACAATATTGTTCTTCCACTTTTTATTTATAATGAATCCTACTCCACTTGTATTTCCAATATTTGTGCCTTTATAATAGAGCATATGTCCACTTTTTAAATCAATTGTCTCTTCACCTTTTCTTCTAACTTCACAAAGTCCAATAATATCCCATTTAATATAAGAGAGTTCTTCTTCTAATTCTTGCAATCTTCCTTCACTTGAAAGTGATCTGCAGTTGTAAGTACCTAAATAAAAAGTCGTCATCAAATGGCAGCCTGGGTCCGCCTCCAGGATATTCTTAGCACCCTCCGCCTTCGGCCACCAACCGCTGCCTTGGTTGGTGACTTTACAGCCTCCTGGGATTAAGGGCCATGCTTTATTTTTGTCTGTCATAATTGTATAATTGGGAAAAATCTTTATCATTTACACAAACATTCATTCTGCCTTATCAGGCACTGAGAAGAAAGACCATGGTGTTTCTTGATCTTAAACTCAGAGGTAAAAAGCCAATAAACTCACCACGCTGGCTAATGCGTGTTGGTGAGCAGCCCATCCATGTTCGTATACTATATGAATAAACATATAGTAATAACAGCTGCAACGACAAGAACGTATGGAGTGGACATTAGGAATTTGCCCTGCTCGGTTCCTTTAAGGCCTCCAAGAGGAATCAAAGGGTCTCCTTTCAGTTAATAGCAAACTCCTTTCTGCAATCGTAGTGAATAGAGCTCGGAAAGTCGTAAGAATACTATGAGTTAGTTATTTGGTATAGTAAAAAGGGGGAATAGTGTTCTTATGCCATTGAGGTAGTATCGTGTGGATAATATCTCAATGTAGTCTATCTCGTTCCCCGTATTGTCACTCCATGTCTCATGAAAATAGTAAATATTTGTTAATTCATTTTAAAAAATTGAACCGTATTTGTATTTTAGAAATTAGAGTTAGTAATCATTTTAATTAATGCTGAATATTTCATTTATTTATTTGTTAACTGAGCTAGAACCCGGAATATTCGTAATAAACAATATATTTTTGGGGTGAGGATGCGCGGAGGGAGGTTAGAATATATATATAATGTAAAAAATACTATCATAGAGTTTAAATATAAAATTTAGTAAGATTTATTGTATCAAGTATAATTTCAATGCTTTCACATTCATATTCATGGTTATGCTGCTGAGAGTATATATATATGAAAATAATAAAAATAGGAACCAACTCAAGGAAATATAAAAATACTAATAAAAACACACAATTTCTTCTCTATAAAACTGCTTTAATATTTCAACAATTAAAGCAGCTTTACAGAGAGGTAATTGTGTGTGTGTTATATTACTGTATGTCTATCTATCTATCTATCTATCTATCTATCTATCTATCTATATATATATCTATATATATACACACACAATTAATGATCAGTATTATCTAGATAATTACATTAGATATCGGCCAGAAACTTTTTTGGTGGAGTTACCATAATTTAGTATATCAATCCACTAAAAGTATATCAATCACTAAATAATATAATTGAATGGTTAAAATTACTTTGAAGATCATACAAAATTTGAATATCATAAATTACAGTTTGGCTTTGATTCAGAGACTTTTAGCTCTTGAATCGACTTCTCATATCATTGTCCTAAGTCTTACAAGAAAATCCAGCAATGACTAAAGCTATTACGTTTTTAAAATATTGTAAAAATTACTATTTGGGGGAAATGTAACTAATCAAATTATTGCATCACCATTTTAGCTTATTCCTAACATCTGCATTAATAGTTGCAATCCACTCTGTTTTATTTTGTCATAAACTTCATGATTTAATGCAGTAGTATGGAAGTGGACTCAATAGCTAAAAGTACATAGTTCATATTTTTGTTACCACTTTTGGTGCACAGACAACAAATGTTATCATTTGATTACTTTTACCCTGCATAGTTTATTGTAGTGGTAAATGTTTATCTATTTGATTTCATTGATAGAAGATATTTGATTTAGTCACACATACATCTGTTATCTTTACTTCTTTTATAATATCAAGCTAATGACATAAAATCTTCAAACATTCTAATATTTTGAATCTATGCTAAACTGTCTGCATATTTCACCCATTTGATACTAGGCCAACAATTATACATTGCAATGACCTCAATTGTATTGTAACTTAAAGAATCATTAACCTTTGACAAAAAAATAATATGTAGGATATCAAGTATCATGTGTCTCTTTTTTATTCTAATTCTTGTAGTATAAAAATAGTTAATAATGATATTTTTGGTATGGGTAAATGTAAAGTATTACTATAGTAAATCAAGTATTTCTGTTTTTCGTAATTTAATTACAGTTGGTAGAAATAGAAAGTTTATTTCCTTGTCAATCTTTTATTGAATTATTAAAAATATTATCTAATAACAATTTAAATAGTTTTAATATTTCTATAACAAACTGAAAATATGTCAACTCCTCGAAGTGTCGTCTTCAAATTATATGTTTTATATGTTGCTATATTGTTGAAAAAAATGATCAATCACTATTAAAACAGGCAAAACCCTCCCTGCAGTATTGTCATTCAGTGCAAGCTACAGTAATCATTGGGTGTCAGACGGCTTGTGCATAAAATCACCATTTAGTCCTATCGTCATGTGATGTTTATTGATCAATCACTACTGGATAGACTCTATTTTTTTAACTGACAAAGGAAGAAAACCAATATCCACATCAAACATAGTAACTTCATTTTGGTTTAAATTGGTGATCATGTCTTAAAATACTCATTTCATGAAAATCCATATAACCCAAGGCAGCTCTCTATAACAATTATTTTTTTCCATAGAACCTTGCATGATTAAATAATATCTAAATGCACCAAAAATGTATAATGCTATACATAATGTAATAAATAAGAGCAAAACCAATGCTTCAAAATGCCAATATCATACTTTATTTTTCATTGCCTCATTGATAATATATATATACTACAGTATATATAATATATAGGGTATATGAGCACAGACTTTCACACGATCCACCACTCTCCACATTATCTCATAACACTGATACACTTGAACACATACATGTTGAAAAGATAAATAATCACCAATATACATATTTCTTGCTAAACCAGCAATCATCAGTTGGTCCAGATTACCATCTCTACACATATATGCTATAAGTGCTCAGATATATATTAAGATAGCCAAACCTCATACTTTAATGGACAGGCTTCAATCTACTCCACACTCCAACTCTTCAACTGTCCATCCAATTGAAAATCTGATGATGGAATGCTGAAAGGCCACCCTGAGGCTGAGATTCTTGTCACATCCATGTGGACCTAAGGTCAATCTGACCCCTCATGTATAGGACATAATCCATTTAATACATATACAAGGGATGGGCAGACATCTCTACTATGTAATAACTGAAACATAGGCTTATTATATGCCTGGGTTTATATATGTAATATATAGGGTATATGAGCACAGACTTTCACATGATCCACCACTCTCCACACTATTTCATAACACTGATACACTTGAACACATATATGTTGAAAAGATAAATAATCACCAATTTATATATTTCATGCTAAACCAGCAGTCCAGATTACCATCTCTACACATATATGCTATAAGTGCTCAGATATATATATATATATTAAGATAGCCAAACATCATACTTTAATGGACAGGCTTCAATCTACTCCACACTCCAACTCTTCAACCGTCCATTCCAATTGAAAATCTGATGATGGAATGCTCAAAGCCCACCCTGAGGCTGAGATTCTTGTCACATCCATGTTGACCTAAGGTCAATCTGACCCTCATGTATATATATATAAATGTATATATAGAAATTTGGCAACTTTAATGTAAATATAGATTCCATTTTTTTTTTTTTTTTTGTAAAATCAACAGTGGAAAATAGAATATTTATTTTGAGAATTCAAATATTTTAAAAACATGCGTATTTGACCAAAAAAAAAATTATCTTTATTTATTATTTTTATTTTTAAATTGATTCTACTTTAATGCATATGGTAAAGATCATTTATATATAATATACGCTTGAAAGAAACTATCTTTTTCTATGTAATGTTTTCTCTATTTTTTTTTTAACAATGATTTATTATTGAAATATCTGTCATCTTTATGACAGGTGATATATTTTATTCACGCTTATTGTTGAAATTGTATATTCCTTCCAAAAAAAAAAAATAGAAATACCAGATATTTATCAATAGAGCAGTTATTTGGATAAAATTTTATATTATTTGGAATCTATTAGCTTTGCATATTTCCTCAAGAATATAATTTATTATAATTTTTTTTAAAAAAAATGATGTAAAGATATGGAAAGAAAATTTTATAGCAAAAGCAAAAAACAAATAAATCCACATTCTTCTACCTCTATCTCCTCTTTCTAAAAAATCAAATACGTTTTTAAGACTTTCTCTTTTTAAATCGTCGAAAATATTACAAATTATTTAATTTTATTGATTTATTAAAGATTTGATGTAATTTAAATCCACTGTGAGTTATTTCTAAAGTCAACAATATTGAATTAAACTCTCAACGATGAGGCAATTTTTCTGTTCTCTATATATTAAAAATTATCTTACCCCAAAAAATATACAAATATATAAATTTAACATAGGTATTATGGTATAGTAGTTACCACATCCGCCTTCCATAATTCTGGAGCTTGAATTCAGGTCAAGCACAACATGTAATTTTTTTTTAGACTTCAATCAGGCTTGGATTTTTTTTTCATGTAGTTAGATCATAGCTAACTATCTAGTACTGGTCAGTAAATAGGTGTCTAGCTATTTTTAACTAGAGGCAGAAAAAAGAATAGAAAATATTTGAAAGTCTCATAATCTGGTAAGTCTGATGAGTAATGCTCTATCATTTATTGTTCTTCTATGGAGGTCCATCAATATTTAAAGATTAAAGTTTCCCCTTTTTATCTCTAAGTTCAAAGCATATGTAATTTGTGCATACATTTATTTTATTCTCAGCCATATTTATCTTGTACCTTAAGTAACCAATACCAGTTTCATTTAGTAAGATTTAATACATGAAACTTTGTACTAATTTATTGTTCATCTGAAAAACTTTTCACTTATTAAATTGCAATAAAGGACATATTTATTTTTGAATGTTATTATAAAAATAATGATCGAAAAGAGCAATACATTATTTACAAATATATAGAGAATAAAATCTGCATATGATGTAAAACACTAAAGTGAATTCTACTTGATTAAATATAAAATTAAGATTCCGTAGATCAGGGGTCCCCAACCTTTTTGCACTTAAGAGCACATTCTGTAATACCGGCTAGGTGGCGGGCACCATTTGCTTTTTTCAACCAGATGGCAGGCACCATTTATTTTTTCAATGTAAATTTATAGTTGAATATTGTTAATAATACACATAATGTAGAAAAAAAATATTTATTTCAAAAATAAAATTTTAACATATAATTAACATTTATATTTTTACGCTGTTAAAGTATAGTATACCCTACAATTTGATCACAATATAGTACAATAATTTATAAGAAATTTTAAAAATTAAATTTATTTGTATCAGATAAATAATTTTTTATCATGTTCGGATAGTGGCGGGCACGTAAAATGGTCTGCGGGCACCATGGTGCCCACAGGCATAAGGTTGGGAACTCCCGCTGTAGATGTTGTCAAGTAATGAGGAAAAATTAACCAATGGAATATGAGAAAAATAGATCTGCGGTTCTGAACACTTTTCTATTTTAATTTCTGTCATTGTGAATTTTTCAATGAATATTGCATTTTTTTTAAAAAATGTTTTTTTTAATATAAGTGTAATCTAATACATATAAAATAGGAAATCTTTCAACATATAAATATAAAATAGAAATCTTAATACAATATTTGTACAAACTATTTGTAATAAAAATATTGAAGTTTATGTGAAATATATATAATAAAATTGGGAAGTCTAACTTCTTGAAGTTTTTTCATATAAAATGTTCAATTAGACATGATGCACTTGAAAGCAATATTTAAACTCTAAAATATAAAGTTTAAAATATATGTATAAAATATATATTATAAATCTAAAAGCATAAACTATAGTGTATGAAGTATAAATAACAAGATCTAAAACCTAAATTTTAAATCTTTCAAAGCAAATAATGTAAATGTATATTATAAAACCTATTATATTGAAATATTTCGATATATAAAATACATTAAAACAAAAATAACTTACTTTTATAGTTTTATTGCATTATGAAAGATTAATTTTTCAGATTTATTGAAGTATATGATTGTAAAACAAAGTAATAAAACATCTTTTCTTTATGAAAGTTCAACAGAAAAGATTATTCTGATCAGGATTCTATGAATGCAATTTCATTTTAAAATCAGGAAAATATTGGTTTCCCCTGATTGTAGATGTCATTATTAAAAAATAAGTGAACTGTAATATAATTGAAATCAATCATCAAACATTTAAAAAAATGAATACATAATTTAAATATACCATCAAAAACATTCATTGCTCTAACAGATATATTTATTGGAAATCATTATTACACACACAAAAAAATGGAAATGTATATGGAAGAATTAATATCAACTACTATTCAGAGATTAGCAAACTTATTTATATAATATAGATAATAATTACTTTACCTGAAAATAAAAAGATGTTATTCATCTGTTAATTAAATATGTTGTATCCAAATTTCTTTTTCAATGGTGAATTCAAGATTAATTTCTTTTACTACATATTTAATCACAATCATAAGAATCAATCCACCAAGCCTAATTTGGTTACATTGTATCATATCAATATTAATGATGATGATCAAATATAGTGGTTATATTTCCTGATTATCTTACTACAAACCAATACTCAGAGAACAAAGCAAAAAGCTCTCATTTTTATAAAATAAATATCCCTAAGAGCCATTTTCATTGCTGATAGAATGTCTTTAGGAGCCCCTCTGGAAACATCATCACAGGAATGGTATTATTTCCTTAACTGCTTGGATAATCATTCAATTTTCTCAGGGAACATGGCAAACTATTTCTATCTAGATTTGAAATGAGAGCAAGAAGATTAACAATTAAGTCTTAAAATTTATATATAACAAAATATTTATAATAATTAGAATATATTCCTATACAAATCAAATGAACATAAATAAATGTTAAAGTGGGGATGATTCATACTGCAGAAAGGTCAATTTAATTTGACTGAATTTTATTCCATGGGTGTCAGTATGCTTATGTGAATGATTGAATCCTACCTTCACTCCATTATTATTATTAATTAACAAATAAATATATATAAACATAATAACCAGAAATATTAAGAATCAAAAAAGATAAAAGATATATAAATAATAAAATATGTATTATAATAACCAGAAATATTAAGTATCAAAAAGAAAATAAATATTAAAATATGTGTCATAATAACTTTTAAAGGCCTTTTATCTAAACAATTGAATCTTACTCATATCTGTTCAGAATTCTGATTTTTACTATTAACTGATTAGATTAGGTTTGAACCTTTGGTATAGTTTTATATACATAATAATCACTAATTATACAAAGTTCAGTGATTCATCTGGTTGATCTCCTTTGGCTACTCTTCATTACTAACTGGTATAAGATTACATATCCATCAGATTTATAAAAATTGGACTTGAGACAAAAGTCAATTGCTTATTCTTATTGCATTGGTTATTGGTATGGGTAGGAATAATAACATACTTTTAAAGTTAGCAGAAGGCTACATAGTTTTATGTTCAACTGTGCACTAATAAAGGCTTTATTCCCTCATGGGAAGACTTTCAACCATAACATAATTTGTTATATTAACTGAATTGAGAAGATTCTTGGATAATTAGGAAATGTCATTCTGACTAACTAATTGGTTAACATTACAGTTGATAAGTCTCTTAAATGTTTGAGATTAGCCATATGTCAATTCTTCTCATTGATTTTTTTTTTTTTTTTGCAAACTCAGTCTCATATTTTTAACCTTTTTCCTGAACTATTCTCTGGGTCAATGTTGTAGATTACTTTCAGAGTTTCTCACTGTA
Organism: Epiperipatus broadwayi; assembly: GCA_028023455.1. Lineage (NCBI taxonomy): Eukaryota > Metazoa > Onychophora > Udeonychophora > Euonychophora > Peripatidae > Epiperipatus > Epiperipatus broadwayi. The sequence goes on along the minus strand of JAQFVV010006200.1, from coordinate 14,784,972 downwards.
TTTATATTTATTCTATTTATATTATCTTAATACAACCAAGATACCTTTTCTATTATTCCCTTACTAATTAGTTTTAATCGATTGTGCTTGATATGAAAATTACATTTCTTTGTTATGTAAATTAATACACTGTATAGACTTACACACATGCACATATATAATGTAATATAAGGGATTTGAACTCAGACTTTCACACAACCCTCAACTCTTCATGCCATCTTATATTGCTGACCCACCTGATCATACACATGCTCCAGTACAACATGAAGGGTCAAAATGATTAAACAACCAATGTGGGTAGGATGACAACCTTGGCACTAATGTGGGCTTTGAATGTTCCATCATCAGATTTTCAATGAAATGTATGGCTGAAGAGTTGTGGGTTGGAGTAGTTTGAAGCCTGTCCATTAAAGTATGAAGATTGGCTATCTTGATATAAAGCTGAACACTGATTGTATATATATATATATGAGGATAGTAATCTGGACCAACTGATGATTGCTAGTTTAGCATGAAATACGTATATTGGTGATTATCTTTTCAACATGTGTATGATCAGGTGAGTCAGCAATATAAGATGGCATAGAAACTTGAGGGTTGTGTGAAAGTCTGAGTTCGAATTTCTTTGTTATGTTTTTTTTTTAAAAAATATATATACTTTTTCTTGTTATATACATTTTTATCAACATTTCCAAATTATTTTTTTTCTTTACAAAAAAATAAAAGATAAATAAATTGGGCCTTAATTATTATAGATTATCTGTTTTTATTCAACAAAGTACATAAATTAAATTAATTAATTATTTTTTTCTTAACCTTTTAACCGCTAATTATATTATTGGTTGTATGAGGTAAAAGTCAAATCTTTTAATTGGCCAACTCACAAACTGAAGACAAAGCCTATTGTTAAAACATATTCACCTATAATATTAAATTCAACTCAGATACATTTATAAAAAGTATATTACTAATTTTTCAGGTTATGAAAGAGAACGAAAGTTCTTTCAAAAATAAATTGCTATTTATTTATTATAAAATATTCAATTTCAGCAAATTTAAAAGCGAATGTCTAAACAAAAAAGTGCTGACGCAAACGCTTTTTTTTCAATTTTACGTTATGGAAAAGTAAAGATTTCTTTTTGCTAAATCTTAAATATTTTTACTAAAATCTTCAATATTTTTCGAAAATAATTTTGTTTTTTTTAGTATATTTTATTAAAAAACTATTTTAATTTCTCAAATTATATTTTTTTAATACTTAAATTACATTCGAAATGAAAATCTCAGCGTTTTTCTTTATTTTCTTTGATCAGACGGTTTCTTTGTTCTTTCCAGCCAATCAGAATGTCTTTTTCGGCTGAGAGCTGGCTGACAGCCAATCACCGACAAGGTTCTTTCTTTGTTTAGTTTTAAATGCGGTTTTTTTGATTTTTTACTTGTAAAATAATTCGGAAGAGGCACCATCTTACAGAACTTTTAAAAACCTAATCAATAACTGTCAAATGAATATTCTAGCATTAAAACTAGCAGAATTAGAGTGACGTCAGATGTCGATGAGAGACCTCGTAAGAGGCGGGAATTAATATATATATATATATATACTTTACTGCTCAAAATAGAGAAATAAGATTATGAAGTTACAAAAAAAAATAATCCTGACTATGGAATATATGAATTCTTTATCCAATTGTCTTTAAAATAACATTATTTATGTATTTCTGACCTAAGTGGGTTTTTATATACCCTTTTAAATCCATCAGGACTATCATAATATTCTAACTTTTACAGAATGGCTAGAAAGATCGTATAATCAGATTATGCTACTTAATGGAGTCTGAACTTTTACAATGTTTATTATAAATAAGCACAAAAATAAATTGATCTGAATAGACAAATTTGTTTACTTCATGTTATATATATATTATTGGAAGATTAGATACAAAACATAATAACACTACAATAATTGGAAGATGTAAATACTTTATTTCATATTGGTATTACAAATAATATACAAATCCTTATTAGTAATTATAAATTTATTAAACGCACATTGATTATGTAAGTAATATTCATTAAGGCTGTAGCCTCAAGCACATGCATATAAAAAATGCGATAGTAGGGACCTCTACAGGTCTTATACCACAAGCTTACTCTTTGGAAGAAAATTATATAGAAAGAGAGCATTGACAAGTCATTATAAGCTATGTGAAATTAAATATAAGTAACTAGTGAAAAAATAACCAATGAATTACAAAGAGCTGTTAATATTTACATGAATAGATGACACTTTTACTCTGTACATTTATTGGTAGTTTAATAACTGCTTGTTGTAATAAATTATAATAGATTTTGGTGTGTTCCTAATTAATGCATATAATTGATGATTATGTATATACCTTTTATACTTTCAATTAAAATATTGAGATATGTATATAAAACTGATGATTTATATAACATGAAATTAATAACAATTTACAAGTGCAGTTTTCATTAGTAATTCTTAATCAGAAAGTAATCAGCCATTGACATTTGCTGTTTAATCATATTATTAATTCATCAATGTTATAGTGAGAATGCAGGACACTCTCAAACCCAAATGCAAGACAGATTATATAGGCCAATCTAAAGCATTTTGGAATGAGAGCATGAAAATTTAATCTTCATAACTTATATGTCCATTATATTATTAATTTATAGTTAAACTCTTCAATACATTAGTGAGTTAGTAATATGTCTAAACAGCATATGTCAAAGGTTGTTTACCTTCTGATTACCAATTACTAACAAAAACTGCATTTATAAATTATGTTGTTATTAAATTGATTCTAACATCATTAATATTTATCAGCTGTAAATTTGAAAATTTTGCCAGGTTTAACTATAAATTAATAATGTAATGGACATAAAGATATGAAGATTAAATCTTCATGCTTTCATTCTGAAATGCTGTTGATTGTCCTATATAATTATATTTAGCTACAAAAATAAGATGGCTGTTCTTATCTTTTAAAAGTCTCTATCTTGCATTTGGGTTTGAGTGTATCCTGTATACTCTCTGTAACATTAGTGAGTTAGTAACATGACTAAACAACACATGTCAAAGACTAATTACCCTTTTGATTAAGAAAGTGAAATTAATTAAGTTTTTATTTATCTAAAATATACAGTGAATACTATTTTTGTCATCTATTGCCTATTTTCTTTGATCCAGAAATTGGTATTATAAAATAAATATGTATTATTTTTTAGATTCATTTTGAACTATATTTTGTTTTATGTGTGTGCGTCTATTGTTGAGAAATTATAGTTCTGATTTTGTTCATGAATGTTTTTTTTAAATTTTGAAATAACATTTTATTATTTTATTTAAATAAAAAAATAACAATCATATCAAATAGTCAAAATAAGAGTCATAGATCACATGACCCTATTCTCTTAAGCTTGTAAATTATAAACAACAATGACATCTTCTCTCGTTTAATTATTATATTGTAATTTAATAATTATTGTTTAATTTTTATCCATTACAAATGATGATTAACTTCACTTTCAGTTTTTTTTTTTCATTTAACTAATCTTTTTTTAAAAAGGGAGAGTAATCTTTTTAAAACATTTTATACTAAGTGCTTTTTATCTTTTTTAAATATATGTTCTTATTATGAAATTAAAATTATAGATACATAATCTGTACTTTAGATAGATACACACTTTTGTAAAAAATAAGTATGGAATATTTTTAATTATGATATCTAACTTGTAATTGAAATTTATGGTTAAGTTATACTTGACAAGCACAACATTTTAGAACATAAACATCTGTCCTACGTACAGTATGTGAATTTGTACTTTGATGTTCAGTGTCTTGAAATATTGATCACCCAGTAGTACATATTTAATTCAATATTTATTAAGTACACTTCCACTTTAAAAGAAATACAATAATTGAAATCAAAATATTACAAAATTATGTTGTAAACAAAAAGAAATTATATACATATTTTATATGCTTCACACTACCTTATTTTCAATTACATTTCAATTCTTCTTTAATGTTAGTAATTCAACAATTATAAAAAATATCTAAATTAATAAATTTTTGATTACACCTGGGTCTCATTTTATGCAATAGATAGGTTCCTCAGAAAACACGCACAAACAAAATCACGCAAAAATAGATGTAACTTACCTTGAAAAAGGGGGGATACGGACTGTGATTTTTCAAAACTCGCGTAAAAGCAAAGCACCAATGTAAAATTTACTTTAAAATTCGCGCAAAAAAAAAAAAAGGAAATAAAATATGACTAATAAAAAATTTCAAATTTGAAAAAAATTGATACAAGACAAACTTTTTTTAACTATAATATTTAATTTTATTTAAAATAATATATTTTTATGCATAATTTACAGTACAGTAATTATCATTTTTTTATACACGTTTTAATTATTAACGCTATTTGCCAATAAACAGTTTCATTTGCAAACTGCTAAAAAATAGATTCTTCACAAGAGGAAATACAACTAGCGCCAAGTTCACTCTCACATTGTGTTAATGTTTTTCTGTTGACAATGTAATTAGTAATTAATCTTTGAGATGATGATTTTATTAATTGTTTATGAACTTAGACTTATGATAATAAAAAAACATTTATTCACCATTGCTGGGAAAAATTTAATTAAAACTAACAACTAAAAATTAAATTCTTATTTTTGTCTTTAATTTTTTAATTTTCAATTCCGTTTAAAAATCAAATTTCGTTTTACATCACATCGCCGTAAGTAATTTTTAAATTGTTAATTACAATTAAAAATCAGATTTTAATTTTTAATTGTCAAATTTAATTGTGCCCACTGCTATTACTGACCTTTTAAAAATAAACTTGTGGACACTAAATGATTAATAATTGATTATGTTCTTTTTTAAAAAGCAAAAACAGAATGTGATTTAAAATGCAAAATTAACATGCACAATGTTTGAACAAATTTACATTATAATCTTGTAAAATTTAATGTGTGTATACATAAAATGTGGAAATCATGATTTTAATTTCATTATTGCATAAAATCTTACTATTATAAAGCAATGAAAATATTGAAATTACTAAGATGAAAGTCGAATTCCAATAATGTGTTATAACTTTCAATATAACGTAAGTGCACGAAATTTATTATTTAAAGTAATATCGCATTATTGGACTTCAACTTTCGGTGAAACATATGAATCGTGTAACTTCAAAATCGTGTTTAATAAGTCCACGTAAAAAGAGACCCAGGTGTATATATATTTTTGCATCCTATTAATGGATGAATTATTTTAAAATGAATTACTACCTTTTTTTAATATTAAAAATGTATGTTTTCTTAAATAATAAATGAGTAGGTACTTTTAATTCTATTTTGGATATACATCCATTAGTATCATTGTTTCCATCAACTAATTTTTTTAACATAATCATGTCTTTAAGTATTATTATATCATTTAGTATTGATTCAACATTTAAATTTCTCTTTATTAATCTAATAAATCTTTTCTCCATATCATTATTTCTCGATTTAATATAAACTAAATCCAGATTCCATTTAATAGAACCGTGTTCTAACAAAAGAACATTAAGAGGACAGAATAATATATATGTAATATAAGGGGAAGATCTCTTCCATATCTCAAGATACATCTCATTCTTTTATAACCTTTCTTTATAATAAACTGTATATGTGCACTAAATGTAAATGGCTTACAAAACAATATCCCTAAATTAGAAATAACCCTTTTTATAAGCAATATAATCTCCTTTAAAATCTTATAGTGATATACAGACTTGTTAGTTTTATTAGTATAACTAACAATTCTTGTTTTTCTTACATTGAAATGTACAGCATTCATTAAAAATATCATTTTGGAGTTTGATATGATCCTCATAGATATCAATTCTTTTAAATAATTACAATTATCAGCATAAGTAAGTATTACGCTTTCTTTGATATTTTGGCAAATATCAAAAGACATTAAGGAGTAATGGAACCAATATTCCACGTTGTGGCACTCCTATCACATTTTATAAAAAAACTAGACCTATTTTTGTTTATACATACAAAAAAGACTTGATTAATCGGATAAGTTTTAAACAATGTAACTAAATGAGGACTAAGTCCTAGCATTTTAGATTTATTAATTAACTTGCTGTGTGATACTCTATCAAATGCCCACAACATATCAAAATAGATAACATGAAGTTGTGACTGGTTAGATAAAGCATGTGCAATATGATCAGATATGACCGTTAAATTAGTATCAACAGATTTACCCGGTAGAAACCCATGTTGAAAATCAAGCAATACTTTAACCATATCTCATATAATATTATACATACATCTCTCATAAATAGACATAGGTTTATAGTTACCATGATCACATTTATCTCATTTTTTGTATATACATACAATCTTAGCTATTTTTAAAATGTCAGGAATAATACATTTATTAACAGATAAGTTGATGGTGTACTGTAAAGGAGTTATCAAACAATCAGGACAACCCTTGATAATAATGAATAGTAATATCTATGTTAGCTATAATTAAAGATTGCTGATATTCTATTCAGCTGCATAGATATGAATGGGATTGCATTTATTCATTTATGTACTAATATGCAAGAATAGCAATAAAAGATGTCATATGATTCCTGAGAAAATCTCTTAAGAAAATCAAGATACACTTAACAGACTTGTGTGTAGGTAAGGCAATTTCCTGGGTAAAATTCAATTTAGCAAATCATAATTAACTTGGTAAATTTTTAAAAAGAAAACATATATTATACACTTCAGTACTCTCTCATTTATTCTAAAACAGTTATGTGACATAAAAGAGAATAGTATTGTAATGAAATGTGTAAATCATGGTGATCATGTTGGAATGGTGGTGAAGTGGGTGATGGAAAACCTCCTCATTTCTCCTACGTAAATTAAATTTAAAATAATAAAATTTAAGTAATGAGAAATATTAAAATCTAACAAATATATGAGTAATGAGATATAAAAAAATGTTGAAGTAATGTTTAACATCCAATAGATAGATAGATAGATAGATAGATAGATAGATAGATAGATAGATAGATAGATAGATAGATAGATAGATAGATAGATAGATAGATAGATAGATAGATAGATAGATAGATAGATAGATAGATAGATAGGTAGGTAGGTAGGTAGGTAGGTAGGTAGGTAGGTAGGTAGGTAGGTAGGTAGGTAGGTAGGTAGGTAGGTAGGTAGGTAGGTAGGTAGGTAGGTAGGTAGGTAGGTAGGTAGGTAGGTAGGTAGGTAGGTAGGTAGGTAGGTAGGTAGGTAGGTAGGTAGGTAGGTAGGTAGGTAGGTAGGTAGGTAGGTAGGTAGGTAGGTAGGTAGGTAGGTAGGTAGGTAGGTAGGTAGGTAGGTAGGTAGGTGAGGTAGGTAGGTAGGTAGGTAGGTAGGTAGGTAGGTAGGTAGGTAGGTAGGTAGGTAGATAGATAGATAGATAGATAAGTAAGTAAGTAATTTTATATATTACAGAAAGAGCATGAAATCATAAAATCTCTGAGATCAGATAGCTACTATTCCTCAGAGCAACTAAAATTATAAATTAGATATCAACCAGCATTATAACAAGTCAAAGTAAGTAATAGTAATACTCAAAATAAATAATTCATTATCATGAGTAATCCATAATAAAATCAACAGTCCATCTTGTGACTGGATTTGACCAATAAAAAATATAAATCAACAGTCACTCTGGTGACTGGATTGGAAATGTGTCTTCGGTGGGCCAGGCTAACTATTGAGCCTTTGCCATCTTGGGCAATTATTTAAACATAACTTTGGATGCACCACTCAAGTGCTAATCCATTAGAATAGATAATCATCAAAACAATAATACTGGGATATTAAAACATGCTGATCATCATCAATGCTCTGACCACTTAGTACCATTAAAGTTCTGGCCAACTATAAACTTAATTTCTAAGAACATAAAATGTAGTGCATAGGCTTTAAAGAATATTCTCTTAGAGCCAACCAGAATGTTATCAATCATCATCATCTGTATGCCCATAAACATTAATATACATCCCCATTTATAATGAGCTGTTATTCCATGAGTCTAGCTCAGGAGAACACAAGCTCATTATTGTATGGGATCAAGAGATGATATACACATAATATTCTAAACTATCTAAAATGAATTTTCACTGGAATAATTTTAATAATGAAATACAGTTTATTAACAATAAAAAGTTATATTAAAGTCTCTATAATATGGCTCTTCACATATCAATTAAGCCTTCTGATTTTGATTAATATACAATAAAAAATTATTACATTTGTGATTTACAAAATTACTATACACAACTCAAGTTATTACATTATGATTTACATGATTAATATATTAGGTTTACTTAAAATCCATTCAGAATACAGGTATGTGACTTGATGTAAAATGAGTATGTTTGAATTTATCGAAATAATAAAATTATTAAAGATATATTTCATAATTCCATTTGAAAACTATGCATAAAATTCATACATACCTGTGTATCTATGAACATATAAATGATATGAATTAGCATTATTAATTAGTCTCTTTTTTCAGTCAATAAAAGTATTTTATTATTTTTAAAAAAGTCAATTTTTGACAGGTAACTCAAAAGTTTTTTTTTTTTATGACAGGTTATCCTCAATTAATTAATTACATCTTGAAATTAATCTAAAAAAATTTTGAAGTCCTTTTTTTTTCTTTTTTAAAAGAAATTGTCCATGAATCAATCATTACGTTTAGATTTTAATTCAATTCAAGCAAAATTATTTACTTATTATTCTTTAAAATATGTAGATTTTTAAATTTCATTTTTACCAAAGAAATTTATTAAAATTTTTACTCTAATTATATAAAATGCTACTCGCCATTGTATGTAAATTTATCTGTGCTTCTCTTTGTGAGTTGGTCTTGGTGAGACAGGTATAATCCAGGATTGTCATAATCAGGAAGCTATAATTCAGGTATGATTGTTGGCATCGATCAGTTACCTTCTGGCCAGGATTGGTTCAGGAATGTTAGCTGTTTTCTCAGAACATGTTTATAGCTTTGAATTACAAAGAATCTTGAGCCTTTTTCTCCATGTGAATTAAAACTTTACTATTGAACTGTAGAGCAGTTGTTTTCTTGCATTCTTACATCTTCATGCAATTTTCTGGATAATTCCACTAGCCATCTCTGCAGCTAGCTTTACTGTAACTATTCCTTACTATAGTTACCAACAAACTGCAGCTAACTACTTCATGTTTTACTAATTTGCTGCTAGCTATGAACCAGCTGCTTCTCTAAATATTAAAACCAGACTGTTCTTTTCAAAAACTACTATCCAGACTAAAATAATAAAAAAATTCAAATCTTTTATAGAGTCATCTGGAGGTGAGAACACATTGCAGACTGTTTTAATCTGTCTAGTCCTTTTTACTCTTGAGGTGATAAAAGCACAATAACTATTTACAATCCGTCTTGATTAAAACCAATTTTGATCCCCCCAGAAGCACTTTTAATTAAAAGGTACATTTTGGAAATTTTATCAGTTTAACTAATTAAAAAGATTTCAAAATAAATAATAGAAATGTAAACAATCATTAATAAAAAGATTTCAAAAATAAATCATGCTTATTTTCTTAAAATTCAAAATCAGAATACTAATACTACAATATTTATATTTATTTAGATCTTTTTAAATATTTTAATTTGTAATAAAATTTTGTTTTCAATCTAGAGTTATTTATTTTTTTACAGTCATTATTATTCCAAGTGAATGTAGAAAAATATCTAAAAAAATTTATGTCTGTTTATTTCTACTTTTCCTTTACATTATATATATATATATATTGTAACCATCTATTGTGTGGTCCCAACTACATAACGTAAGTGCATTAAGAATCGTAACCTCGATCACTGATCAATTCCCGCTACACATTGTCAGCTATTAAGAGCTGTATCCAAAAGCATATTATGCTATCTATTTTATGCACCAAAGACCACAACCAACATCTGGAGCAACTTACCACAGACCAAACTAATGATCTAACATAAACCTTTTATGATTTAATTTGATTGCAGCCAGGGTATACTGCGAAGACCTATCATAGTAGTATGATAAAATACATTAAACAAATTATAAGTGTAATGTTATTATTTTTCAAACCTTAATTTGCAATTTTTATTGTATGAGACCCGATGGCCGACCATGTACAAGATGGCATAATTTGTGGAACTACATAAGATTATGAAATTTTAAACCATCTATATGATTTTTAATACAAATGCTAGTCCAGGTAAAGCTTTGCAATAAATAAACATAAATACTTGGGTTCTTTTTTTATAGTTTACTATATCACTGAGACTCTTATTATACTGACAAATGACAATTTAAAATGTTAAGTAAATATATTCAATCATGTCATTATTTGGTAAATCTGTTTACAGATTTACTAATCAATTTGTATTGTATACTAGAATCAACTATGCAAAGCCAGAATGATGGAAAAGGTAAATGGGATTTTATTGTACCCTACACATCATAAACTACCAAAGACAAAAAGCATCCAAATGTTTTCTCAAAATATCACTAAACTCTTATATCATGTTGACGATAGTATGTACTTCAATGTATGCTCTATCCAAGGTTTATGATTTCTGATTTTACGAATGACAAATAGCAACGGCACAGTAAGTTTAATTATAAATCAACGTTTATTTACAAATTTATGAATAATAAGTAATTAATTCCAATGTTATAATTAAAGACATAAATAAACAAATAAAATAAATAAATTATAATTCCATCGACTTTCTTCAATAACATATCATAGGTACGGTTTTTAAAACCTAATCATACCTTATATTTCAATTTGATATAATGAATCTTGAGCAAATTATACTAAATTCAACATCAACTCATGAAATATTTAACGTCATTTCCAGATTCAATAAATCCATACCGTAAACTTATAATAATATAATAAATAATATTATATCTGTAGGATTTAGCTATAATGCAATCATTAAATAAAATGAAAATTTAAACTTACATTCAGGTAAACAATAATCAACCAACAGTTAATTATTATGAGGTAACTTGAATAGAATGTCCTGCTACAATTTAATAATCTAACCTATAAATTATACTTACAAATGGAAGAAGATGATTTAGCAGATTAACTAAAATACTTTGCCCAACTTATATCTATGAAGTAAAACATATTCCTGTGGATGCATTCATCTACACATAGGAATTAAATAACACTAAACGCTTTGTGGATTTATACACCACCATAAAGTAATACGTATAATTACACAATTCCGCGGATTAACCACCAGCGCTGGAATGAGTGTAAAATACAAAAATGGCAATTAAATAATCTGCGGATTAACCACCAGCACAGATTAATGCCTTTTTAACATTCTAAAACAACATTACTATTTACTTCACATTAAAGTGCAAAATCATCCTCCTCAGTTATTCTGACCATTCAGAAAACACTAACATTTTAGCAAATGTGGGTTCTTGCATAATAAAATGTTACACTAATCAGGACAACTAATGTACTAACTTATCTTGCTTAAAATAAAACATATGTAATATAATATAAGTAATATTGGTATGGGAATAGAAATCTGGAAAGACTCACAAAATACCTCATAAAGATTGATACATCTCATGAATTCATTTAGTACTTTTCAAGCTTTTTCGCAAGCGCTATTCTCTTGAATAAATATTTTATTCAACCCCTATTAATTTAAACTTAATAAAATATAACTTACGAACTTCACATGCAAGTTCATATAACGATAAAATTAAAGTAATGCATTATTCATCAAATACATAAAATCTAATAGGTGTGTGTGTGATATAAATTAAATGTATAGCATTTTATAGTTCAATACATGAATTTTAGCAGGTGTGTGTGTCACAAATTAGATTGTATAGCATTTTCTAACTACAAATATGATCCATGAAATCCATGTACGATGTGTCGAACAAGAAATGTACGAAGTAATAGCTATAATTATAGTTGAATTCCCTACATGTAATTTTATCCATTTGTATTAGTTATTATAATCACTATTAGATTAACGATTTTACGTGGCTCCATAAACATGAAACAATTTCAAAACATGACACACAGAATTTAAATGAAAATGTTTTTCATAAGTTATTAATCTCTACATTTCTCTATTAAAAATGTTCCAAGTTTATCACATCCATGCTAATATTTATTTATCCACGCTTAAATCTAGGAATACTAATTACAGCAATTAATTTAATCATTCCAAACTGACGATAAAATTAGAAAATAGCTTTGATCAATTATTTGAAGATTGTTTATTATCCAAATGGCAAACAAATTAACTAGCAAATATATTACTGGCATTATAAAGTTAAATATCAATCAATACTATATTTTTATTAGAATTAGAAACGGAAATATTAAACTATGTTGATAACTTTAACATTTTACTTTAATTTAAACTTCTTTTTAAAAAGCAAATTTTCATATTTATAAAACTTCTGTAATTAAAATACTTATTTAATTTTTCCAAATTGTAGAACAATAAACATTTTAAAACATACCAAACTCTTGCAATTAATTCTTTTAAACTGGGAAGCTCCGACATTTTAAATGTAATATTGGAAAATTATTACCGGTGATTTGATCCACTTGGCCAGCCGACTTGAACAGACTTTTAAATTTAGCAATTCATCTTATAATTAAATACCACGATGTTATTTTTACGTTTATAGAAAATTTGTGGTAATCCGTTTACTTGTTAACTATTTTAAAATAAGCTTATCAAATTTACACCATTTGCCTTTTACCATTTTTTTTTCTTTCTCCCTCCAAAAGCAAACTAACAGACGATCTTCTCTTAAATTCGCGCTCTTTTCTTTTTTTTACATTGAGATGCATACGTAATTACTGTATTTATTTTTAATAATTTATTTTAATTGAACAAATGGTTTTTTGTTAATTCAATAGAAATAATTTTTAAGATCATTTTAAACAAATAAAAATAAAATATTATATTTTAATACTATTTTACCAAATTTAATGTGTTGTCAAAATTTTTAAAAAGTTAAACATTCTGATATGAATTAGTGTATGGAACGAAGCAAATTTAAATTTATTAAAATAATATAAGAGAGTAATCTGTTCAAAGTGCAAATCAAGCCAATCAAATCACCAAAGAAGACAGAGAAATTTTTTATACTAGTTACATCAATTATTATATTTTATACTAAAATATATGGTTACAATATATATATATATTCTGATGAAAACCAGTCTGCTGGTTGAAATATTAAAGTAGTTTTATAGAGAAGTAATTCTGTGTTTTTATTATATTATTATATATATGCACACACACAACTATGTTGCTGTGTGCCATGTAACCCAACTGGTTATAGTATTTAATATTAGTGCCAATATTATTATTATAACTATTTTGTTTTCTTATGTTTGTAATCTCATAATTAAACTATACTTTAACAATATATTTTTAATATATATATATAATACAAAATTAAAAAAATCTTTCAATAACCTGCAATGCAAAGGTCACTCCACCCACTAGTCAAAATAACAGGAGGGGGGTCAGTACAAACTAACTGCCAATAGCTAGATGATTCTGTTTATCTGCTAGCTAAGAATAGATATATTCTCATTTTCTGATTAATATTGGATGATTTTCTAAATTTGGCATGAGTCAGCCATCTATTGAAAAAATTTTCATACTTATATGGCCCAAATTCAAACCTAGAACATAGGCATGATTGGCAGATATTATCATTGATTATGGGACCCTTATATATAAACACATATATTTATTATTTATTTGAGATATACAGACATTAATTAGAGAAGTTCTCATGCTAGTTAATCCCTTTTTGATATTTGGGAATTTGCAGATGGATTATCATTGAATATGGTGCCTTTATATATATAACGATATCATATTTACTTGTATTTACTTGAGCTTTACAAGTTGTCACTTAAACAAGAAGTTCTCATGCTAGTTGATACTTTTTTGGTATTTGGGAAATCAATTAAGTGATAATGAAAAAAAGGGTAGACATTAGAATGTGAAAATTATGACTAAACAGATTTTTAATTCAGATAAGAGATTGTTCTGTAGGCTATTAAAAGATTTGTATTGTTTTGTAGCTTTATATATATATATATATATATATAGCTACAATATACATTAACTTGTTTTTGTTTTTCATATATATATAGACCAGAGTCTTGATGAGTTAAGAAATATATATATATGAACCAATTATGTAATTTAATTTACTTAAGAATTTTAAATCATAATATAATCAAGTGTTTTAGGGTATATATAACATTTTTGAAATACAAGAATACTTTTTCCTATGCATTTATTATCGTTATCATGATTTTTACATGGTTTATTACTTTTTATGAATTTGTGAGCAATAAATTATTAGATTATTTATTTATCAAGTTAAAACCCATTTCAGCTGATTATATGAATGGTGGTCTTTTTATTCGTAAAAATTTTAATTTAGTATATGACATTAATATATGATTCCTTTTCTCAAATACATAAATTGGAATGATATTTTGATGTTGTCATGGTTGTAATAATACAACACTAACATAAACTTTTTTCCCTGTTTATGGTATACTTAAAAATCTCTACTTCACCATTTATTTTTGAAACATTTGAATAAAGATATCTGAAAAAGACAAATGACTAATCAACATTTTGTGCTGAAGCAGCAATCATTAATTTTTCCAGGTCTTATTCTTTTACAAATGTCTGCATCATTTTTCAGTATTTATTGATATTAAATTATTATACTTCTATTTACCAATGACAAACTTTCTGTACTAACAAATTTGATATATTTTAAATACAAGGGTAGTATATATACTTAAGCTAGATGTAATTAGAGGGGATTTGAACCCAGACTATCAAGCTCTCTTTAGTCATCCACTCCATCTTATAAAACTGATACACATGACCACATACATGGGAAAGGGATCAATGATCTCCAATATATATATATTTCATCCTGAACCAGCACTTATCAGTTGGTCCGGATCATTATCTCCCCCACATATGTAAAATTAAACTAGAGATTATTTCTAGCCCAATTATAAGCTTTAAATCTCAGTTAAAGATTAAAATACGTGGAGATGGGTACATTAAGGTTTTGTGTGTGTATATATATACTGTTTTTTGTTTTGTTTTTTTTAATTTATTTGTAATTCCGGTTTAAAGTTTATATCTGAATTAGAAATAATCCCTAATTTAATAATTGATTAGTAATAATCATTAATGTATTTATGTAAAAGAGTTAGTACCAATGAGAATAAGACCTTCTTACAAAAAAAAATTGGATAGAGAAGAGAAAATGAAATTCACTATATAATAAGAATCATAATCACTTGATAGATTTGAAATACCAAGCACTCTTATACCTGGAGTGTAATTGTAAATATAGGGATTTGAACTCAGACTTTCAAGCCCTTCACTATTCACACTATCTATACTACTGATACACGTGATGACACACCCACATGCAGAAAAGATAGATAATCACCAATATACATATTTCATGCTAAACCAGCACTCATCAGTTGGTCCAGATTATCATCTCCCATACATATATATAATCAATGCTCAGTTTATAGTAAGATAGCAAATACTTACACGTTAATGGACAGGCAACATGCATGACAACAATATTGGCATCCGCATGGGATTTGGGAATTCTATCATCAGATTTTCAATTGTATGGATGACTGAATAGTTGGAGTTTGGAATGTGTTGAAGCCTGTCCATTAAAGTGTAATGATTTGCTATCTTAATATAGACTGAACACTGATTATATATATATATATATATATATGGGATATGATAGTCTGGACCAACTGATGAGTGCTGGTTTAGCATGAAATACATATATTGATGATTATTTATCTTTTCTGCATGTGTGGGGGTCATGTGTATCAGTAGTATGAGATAGTGTAGATAGTGAAGGGGCTTGAAAGTCTGAATTCAAATCCCCTATAATCACTTGTTAGATAAGATTCTTAGTTTATGTGTTTATTAAATGCTATATGAGTGAAATTTAAGAAACGATTTTTAGTTACATTTTTATTGAAATTATTAATTCAATTTTTTTTCTAAGTTGCCTAAATTTTTGTCATTATTTTGGTTATTTGAAAATTATTTAGAAAAGTATATGCCTATTGTTAAAGTGAGGTTTTTTTTTTTTTTGCATTATATCAAATTAAAAATAATAATAAAGCTCACATCGTATGTATAATGTAAGGGAATTAGCGCAAAGATCTATCCAATAATTTCCCAATGAGAAATAGTAAAGGAAGAGATATCGCTCTCCAGGCTTCATAGTTGATAAAGAATGAAATTAAATCATCATTTTACCATTCAAATAGAATATATATATATATATCCATTTATTTTCCAATAGGATTTGGACTGGCTATGGGTTAAAAGATTTTTTTTAAGTCTGGTAGAAATTTTATTTACAAATTTTACTCAGTTCATTACATGTGGAATAATTCCCTTTATTTCATAAATACTTAAATTTTTACTTTGACAATGATATATAGTATACATGAAACTATTCAGTATAACTTTTATAACTGCATTCAATATGTATAAATATATATATAATTGATCCATTTGCCATGCCCATGAACAATGATTTGAATTTAGGCCGGATAAAATTTATAAGTTTTTTCACTTCCAGTCAAGCATAGAATTTTTTTAGCTTATATCCAGCTCAACTAATATTCCTGAAATAAATGTGGATCTATATAATTATATTTAATCATTGTATTAAATTGGAATAACATTTGAAATTGTTATAATGCAAATTTGGATTTAAAAAAATAATAATAATTGATTTTTTATTTATAATATACCATTAGTTAAAAAAGTCTTTCTCTATATCTTTTTTTTTTTTCGGAAATTAAATCTAACTCCATCCCTCTTCTTCCTATTTTTTTTCCCCACATTTTAAAAATCAATATCTACATTTATAGTTGATGCTTTAAATCCTTATCTGGTTTTTGCCTACAGCTTATTCATCCTGTCAATACAATTTTTTCTTTCTTTTAAATTCAGAAACGTATCTTTCTTTTCTTTTTCTTTTTTTTTTTTTTTTTTGTTTTAACATTTCATTGTTAATAGAATATATTTTTTCAATCCATTAAAAATGGATAAAAGAAATATATAGATTTTTTTATTTTTTTGATTTTATATATATATGAAAGGTTAGAAAGAATCTATATACATATAAAATGCGAGGTTAGCTCTTCCACTTGCTATATGTATGATTTAGTTTGAATCCAAGTTAGATTTACTTGAAAGAAAAAAAAATTTTAGGTTACAATTAGATTTAGCATTTTTATCTAATAGTTTGTTTATAGTCAACAATAATCCCAGTAAACATCGGCAAATGGGTATCTAGCTTTTTTAATTAGAGAATAAAACTAAGATGGGAAATTGTTTAAATCCTCACCATCTGACTTTATTCATTTTATTTCTATGAGGACATGTTTCAGAAACATTTAAAAATACTTTAACTTTTTTTTAACTAGGTACATTTAAAATGCATAGACAATTCAAATGCTTGTGAATTATGAGCAATTGATATTTGCTTGCTTTAATTTTAAAGTAACGAGTATTCAGAATGATCCCTAGTAGCGCCGATATATTTTCAGTATACAGTATATGATAAATCGTTGACAAGAGTTTAATAGGACATATACAATATTCCTTTTATTCATATTATTTAGTTCCAAATTATGGAAGGGTAACCAAAATTCTTAGGTTAGTTGTACTCATACAATATATAATTTATATTTTAAAACATATATATATATATATGTCAACAGATGGCCTTCTACCAAAAACACCGTCGAGCGTATGTTTACATAAACGTCAGAGCAAGCATTCACTATCTCTAACTTTAATTCCACTTTCAGATCATGATTTCAAGCTATTTGCTATCATCAGTGAAAGACAGGAATAAGAAACTAGATCTAAACACAAACTCTGAGCGTTTATGAAACAGTTTCTATTCAGCTTGCAAGCGTGAATCTTTTAGACACATAATGTCTTCAAACTCAGCATAGCAAGACAGATAGCTATATGGGTCTGATACCAGTTCAGCATCACCACATAGTAGAAGCCTCTGCAATATATATCATTGCTAGAAAGACCTCAAAGGTACATTTATGAAAAACAAAAAAGTTAAAAACTTGCTTACACTTGTATTTATGTCAACAGATGGCGTTCTACCAAAAACACCATCAAGCGTATGTTTACATAAACATCAAAACAAGCATTCACTATCTCTAACTTTATTTTTTGGTAGAATGCCATCTGTTGACATAAATACAAGCATTAGCAAGTTTTTAACTTGTTTTTTTGTTTTTCATAAATGTACCTTTGAGGTCTTTCTAGCAATGATATATATTGCAGAGGCTTCTACTATGTGGTGATGCTGAACTGATATCAGACCCATATTGCTATCTGCCTTACTATGCTGAGTTTGAAGACATTATGTATTTAAAAGATTCATGCTTGCAAGCTGAATAGAAACTGTTTCATAAACGCTCAGAGTTTGTGTTTAGATCTAGTTTCTTATTCCTGTCTTTCACTGATGATAGCAAATAGCTTGAAATCATGATCTGAAAGTGGAATTAAAGTTAGAGATAGTGAATGCTTGCTCTGACATTTATGTAAACATACGCTTGACGGTGTTTTGGTAGAACGCCATCTGTTGACATAAATACAAGCGTTAGCAAGTTTTTAACTTGTTTTTTGTTTTTCATATATATATACACATGTAATATTATATATATATTGTAATGGCAATATACCATTTTAAGGTGAAAATTAAAAGAAAAAAGATCATAAATAAAATTGATATATAAAAAAAATAAAATTCAAATAATAGTTATAAAATTGTACCGATGAAAACTATTAAATAATTACTTAAAAGTAAGTTAAAGTAAAAAAGAAAAATCTAAAGATGAAAGATTATTATATTTTAAAGTAATGTAAAAGAAAATAATGTTAATTAGTTTCTATTCAAAAATTATGTTTAAATCTTAATAGAATGGAAAGTCTGATAAGAGATATAAAAAAATTAAAAGATTATGGTGTTTCCTGCTTTAGAGTAAACTGGCCAATGCAGTTACTAACAAACACACAGTCCAGCAAGGAAAACCATCCTACCTAATAAAATTGGACCAACGTCAGGAGTGATCGATCTGATAATTTGATGATAAGAGAGGTGTAATACTATAAAAAGAAAAATAATTGATTATTGATGAAATATTGATTGAGTGGTGGTGACTGGTCTAAAATATTTCACACTTATATTGCAGATTCTACGGTGTAGGGTCTCGCAATAGATTTCATTTCCCCTATTTGCACCAACTGAGGCAGCCTCCCAAATGACGATTCCTGAAGGAATGGCAAGCAGTAGTTTCGTCTCCAAGAAGAAGAATATACAAAGCTTGATAACTATGATGAACTTCCATAACATGCTGCAATCTGAAGGATTCATCAAGACTTACTGGGAAGTATAAACTTTTATATGCAATATGAACTTTTAAATAGATATCTTAAACAAACCTTCAATTTGTTATTTAAGTGTAACTTCTAAATAAGCTTTTATCTGATGAGCCAATGAACTCTAAATTAATTATTAATATTTCTCTCTTATGTATAACATTTGCCATCAATCATTTCTATTTCTATTAACTAAATTATTAAATTTAAACTTAAGTGAAAATGGCTGCATAGATTCATTAAATTTAGATTAGATTATGTGGGTTTCATTTTAGACTATTTTTTTCATAGTTGAATCAATGCTGGTGGAGGAATGTATGGCATGTTATGTCATTGTAATCTGAAGCACGTTAGCATATAGGGCTTAGTACACAAATGAATGCATGGCCCAAAAAATGAAGCCATCACTTTGTTATTGGTGATAGAGGTATTCCCTACACCATTTTATTTCTTGTGCTCTATGTATAGGGACTATAAGACAGCAATGACTGCTCTCCCTCCATATGGAGCATTTCATTTTTTCAATATTTTTATATACGATTCCTTCACCAGGTAGATGCACATTCCTGTTCTGAATGAGGATCACTTCTTTAATAAGATCATGGTATAGACACATATTCCTGTCATCATGGTTTTATGTTAACATCTTCATGTAGCATTGGTTATGTCTGTATATCAGGAAGCTAGCATTGTTTTAACTGTGAACAAAATTTTAGCCTGAGATTAAATGACTGAAAAATCTTTAAATGCATATTCTATGTAGTGTATCTGTGCTTAACATTATAAAATATTGAATGGTATACAAATTTCCATTTGTGCATATTAAGATAAATATGATTTAAATCTATCTAATAATGTTAATATGGTTTGAACTCAGACTTTCACATAACCCTCAACTATTCATGCTATCTCATACTGCTGACACACTTGATGACACACATGTCAAAAATAAACAATCACCAATATATGTATTTTGTGCTAAACCAGCACTCATCAGTTGGTCCAGATTATTATCTCCACACATATATACAATCAATGTTCAGCTTATATTAGGATAGCCAATCTTCATACTTTAATGGACAGGCTTCAATCCACTCATCCCATAACTCTTCAGCCATCCATTTCATTGAAAATCTGATGGAATGCTCAAATCCCACATTGGTACCAACATTCTCATCTTATCCATGTTGACAATAAGTCACTTTGACCCCTCATGTACAGGACATAATCCATTTACATACCTATATGAGGGATGGGCAGACCTTACAGCACTATATTTTAATATATGATTTTTTTCCTACAGTACAGGCTTTTTCATACCTGGACTCCAATATGTAATATATAGAGGGTTTAAACTCAGACTTTCACATGACCCTCAACTATTCATGCTATCTCCCTCTGCTAACATTTTTGTTTTGATTGTGATCTGATTTTTTTTAATATTTACAGAAACAAAATGTGAACACATAAAATTTATTTCAGTAGTAAATAAAAATATCTATCAAAGGAAGTCAAATTTATTATTTTGAGGTAATTATTGTAATAATCATTTTATCATATATTTATAAACTGAAAATAATCTTTCTAGAAACGGTGACATGTAAAGTCTTTGTTTTGATTACATCCTCATTTTTTTAATATTTACAGAAACAAAATATGTACATTTAAAATTTATTTCAGTAGTAGACAAAAATATCTATCAAATGAAGTCAAATTTATTATTTTCTGAAAAGAAATAATAATTTTATCATATATTTTACGTTGATATGTGAGACTAAGAAAACATCAGAAAGTACTGAAAAGGGGCATTAGGCTGCATTTTGGAAAGGTTAAATTTACTGAATGATTTGTTAAATGCTTAATTTTCTTCTTGTGAGCTTTGATATCATATGACCTCACTTCATGTGATTATTTTTTCTAATATATATATATATATATGTGTGTGTGTGTATGTAGAAGTGTGCATATTGTATATGCACTGCGAATTTGAAAAATTTAATGTAGCGTCTTCTGCTTTCTGATTAATATGAGGCTTCAGTACAGATAGTGAAGGGAACCTGGTTTTGAAAGTCTTTTATTTTCATAATTTATAATTCCTAAGATAATTCTTATTTATATTTTCTAATATATTATTTCAGAGTAAATTGAATAGAAGACATTTAATTGCTCTTTATTCATGTAGCATAATAATATTATGTTTATTCTGTCTCTAGAATTTGTATATCCTATTGATAGATGGATATATTTCAGATGTCTTTGCAGTGATTCAAGTGTAATAAACTTAGAAGAAATGAATCCTAATACTGTAAAAAACATCATTAAAATACATAATGTAGATCCAAATATAAAGAGAGCAAAAACTGATAAATTACTATTCAAAATAATGGTTATTGTTTATCTGTAGTACTTTGTAACACAACTTGCCAAACATTTACATATAAAACAATAATAATGAAAAACTAATAATAATATGCAAATGTTTTTTTATTAATTTGTCACACTATCCACTCTCAGAAAATTCTTTTGACTAAATTACTTATTTTCAACTACATCATTTGACATATACAGATAAAGAATATTCTCTTACTTTATAAAGAAGTAATGCAAACTTTTAAATTTATTTTTAAACATTATTTTCTTTAAAAAGATATCGGGGTGATGTTAAGACTCATAAAGCAATAAAAATATATGGATTATAAATTATTTTGGATATAAAAATGAAGCTGTCATCTGCAGCTGTTTGTGTACTAAATTAACAAATTATTTATTAAAGAATACTCATCTCCATTTCAATTTTATATATATGTAATTGAAACGGAAGTAATATT
The DNA here is from genome assembly GCA_028023455.1 of Epiperipatus broadwayi. Classification (NCBI taxonomy): domain Eukaryota; kingdom Metazoa; phylum Onychophora; class Udeonychophora; order Euonychophora; family Peripatidae; genus Epiperipatus; species Epiperipatus broadwayi. The sequence goes on along the minus strand of JAQFVV010006200.1, from coordinate 14,762,490 downwards.
AAAGTTATATATATATAGCAGAGATAAATATAAGCAAAAAAAGGTAGTTATAAATCTATAGTGAAAATATCTTTCCATTCTAACTAAACTAGTTTTTTTAAGATCTTAGTCCCAGAAAAAGATATATCTTCTTAAAATGTCCTATATACCTTAATATTTTAATAGTTATTTTACAATTCTTTCAGTTGTACATCAATAAATGCTTGGTGATATTACACATAGCTAGCCTATTTTATTAGTGTTCAAAATTCTTTCATTTTAGGTGCAGCACAAACACATAATTGGCTAAGGAAATCAATTACTTAATCTTACAGGTATTATTAATTTTTCTGACAATAACAAGAAACTCAAGGTCTAAATAATTTAAGAGTAACTCTTCACTCTATTGGTTTATAAAAGCACATTTATTTCATATAATAGAAGTTAAACTCTACATGCACTGTAACCAACATTAATTTTAAGTTCAAACAAATGATAAAAGTAAAGGGAATTCCTATTATACTCTTAATAAATAAATTTCCTGAAAATAAAATATCACATGATCATTTCTTATGTGACACAACCTGTTAAAATAGTAGCAATTTTCTCCATACAGTAGTGCCACCCAGTGCAAGTCATAGTAATTAATGGATGCTAGATGGTTTGCGCATCAAAATCCCTATCCAGTGCCTATTCATTCAAAATCCTCAGACTAGTTTCTAGTTTGTGGCCATCATTAGTGAGGAGCTTTTGATCTGAAAGCACTGTATCTACATCTCTGAATCTAATGCAACCCTCTAGCAGCCACTTTTTATTTTGCTATGAGTCCAAAATGTAAACACAAGAATGTTTTCAATCCAAGTCCATTCACTTGTGTAGTCATACAAGTCTGCACAGAGTTCAATATCTATACATTTTGGTGTCTTTGACTTTTTAATAGCCACATTCAACATCACTTTTTAGCCAAGATTAATATTAAATCACTAAAATGTCACACAGTAGCAACTTTCTCCATGACTAGTCCATCCAGTAAATTGTATAGATATTATAGAATGGAGTTCAGATCGGTATAATTATATAAGCAAATAATATGGATTTAAAATCTTATTGTGTTTTCATTTTGGACTTATAGTTTTATAGCCTTTTCCATAATAATTCTATGGTTACTTCAATTAGTTTAACAAGAAAATATAATCAATTAAGCATATTCGTTATTTCATTTGAATATTAACTATTTAGCTTTAATTCAACTTTTCAAAACATACATTTCAAATAATATTCAATATACCTATGAATAATGCCAGTATTTTGAACTAAAGAGTAACTTGTCATATCTAAAATACATTTAAGATTGGTGTATTGCAATTACTCCTATTACATTTTTTTTAGATAGCAATTATTAAACATCTTACAATTATCAATTATTATATAATTAATTATCTCCATTGCTATCAAGATTATTTGGCAAAATCACAGTTATTCACATTTAAATATTTAAACATTTATTATTAAAACCTGTGTTTCAGTTATTACATTGTAGAGATGTCTGCCCATCCTTGCATATGTATTTAATGGATTATGTCCTGTACATGTGGGGTTCAGATTGACCTTAGGTCAACATGGGTGTGACAAGAATCTCGGCCTCAGGGTGGCCTTCGAGCATTCCATCATCAGATTTTCAATTGGATGGACGGTTGAAGAGTTGGAGGGTAGAGTAGATTGGAGCCTGTCCATTAAAGTATGAAGATTGTCTATCTTAATATATATCTGAGCACTTATAGTATATATGTGTGGGAGATGATAATCTGGACCAACTGATGATTGCTGGCTTAGCATGAAATACGTATATTGGTGATTATTTATCTTTTCAGCATATATGTGCTTGAGTGTATCAGTGTTATTAGATAGAGTGGAGAGTAGTGGGTCATGTGAAAGTCTGTGCTCATATACCCTATATTAAAGTTGCTTATGTGCAATGCTAAGTAACCCTCATAACACTCCTGACCTTACACTCATAGAGATCATAAATCCTAGATTTTGTAACTATTTACACATGTACAAGTTTATATGGATGGAACAACTTTTATCAAGATTTTAATATCATTGCTAATTTAGAAGTGATGTCCATAACTAGGTTCTTTATAAGAGCACTTTTAATAAGTTAAACATAAGAATTTCATGGGAATTGCATGGAAAATGGCTAAATTTGCATTCACAGCTAGAAGACATGTTCTCCCTATGACTTATAACAGGGGTCCCCAACCCTATGCCCGTGGGCATCATGGCGCCCGCAGACCACTCTACATATGCCCGCCACTATCCGAACATAATAAAAAATTACCTGATACAAATAAATTTCATTTTTAAAATTTCTTATAAATTATTATATTATATTGTAATCAAATTGTAGGGCATACTATACTTTTACAGCGTAAAAATATGTGTTAATTATATATTAAAATTTTATTTTTGAAATAAATATCATTAACAATATCCAACTATAAATTTACATTGAAAAAATAAATGGTGCCCACCACCTAGTTGAAAAAAATAAATGGTGCCCACCATATGGCCGGTATTATAGAATGTGCTCTTAAGTGCAAAAAGGTTGGGGACCCCTGACTTATAATGTGCGCTATGGGAATAAAACAAAAACTGAACACCCATTTGAACTAATAACCACATTTAGACAATAAATCCTTAGGTTAAAAATACTATAAGCGCACCTAAGCAATGAATTGAAAGTATGACATTTTAGCACATTTTATAATAATAACTGAGATGTGACTCAGAAATAAAATTTCACCACAAAAAATAAATAAATGCCCAATAGTAGGACTTTATGCACTCTAACATAACTGTAATGCACTAACATAATTTAATTATAATAACAGCATATACATATAGCAAATAAAAGTTAACACATATAAACAAGTGTTTCATCAAATAATTCACTATATAGTATATTAAATTGTGACCACACCAATAATCAATCCTAAAGAAACATCATTCATTCCAAATTTGTGTGTCATCCTTATAAATGTAAAATATCAATTAGCAAGATATGAGAAATGATTTTTTAGAACAAAATACTCTAGGTCATTTTACTTTTTAAATATTAAAATAGTCTAATATTAAATAAACTACCTAGGCATCTATTAAAATAAATAATGAAATTACCAAGGAATGTTATTATAGAATAACATTTATCAAGCGATGATCAATTTAAATGTCACAATAAACTGGTCATTTACCACACTTTTAATATACACCTGGGTCTCTTTTTACGCGGACTTATTTAACACGATTTTGAAGTTGCGCGATTCGTGTTTCACCGGAAGTCGATCTCCGATATTGCGCTATTACTTTAAATAATAAATTTCGCACATTTAAGTTATATTGAAAGTAATAGCACATTATTGGAATTCGACTTTCAACTTAGTAATTTCAATATTTTCAGTGCTTTATAATAGTAAGATTTTATGCAATAATGAAATTAAAATCATGATTTCCACATTTTATGTATACACACATTAAATTTTACAAGATTATAATGTAAATTTGTTCAAACATTGTGCATATTAATTTTGCATTTTAAATCACATTCTGTTTTTGCTTTTTAAAAAAGAACGTAATCAATTATTAATCATTTAGTGTCCACAAGTTTATTTTTAAACGGTCAGTAATAGCAGTGGGCACAATTAAATTTGACAATTAAAATCTGATTTTTAATTGTAATTAACAATTTAAAAATTACTTACGCAACTTGAAATAATGTGATGGGAAATTTGATTTTTAAATGGAATTGAAAATTAAAGACAAAAATAAGAATTTAATTTTTAGTTGTTAGTTTTAATTAAATTTTTCCCAGCAGTTGTGAATAAATGTCTTTTTATTATCATAAGTCTAAGTTCATAAACAATTAATAAAATCATCGTCTCAAAGATTAATTACTAATTACGTTGTCAACAGAAAAACATTAACACAACATGAGAGTGCAAACGAACGTGTGTTTTGGCAAATAGCAATAATAATTAAAACGTGTATAAAAAAATGTAAATTCCCATACTGTAAATTATGCATAAAAATATATTATTTTGAATAAAATTAAATATTATAGTTAAAAAAAGTTTGTCTTGTATCAATTTTTTTCAAATTTGAAATTTTTTATTATTTTTTTTTTAATTTTAAAGTAATTTTACGTTGGTGCTTTGCTTTTATGCGAATTTTGAAAAATCACAGACTGCATCCCCCCTCTTCAATGTAAGTTATGTCTATTTTTGCGCAATTTCATTTGCGCGTGTTTTCTGAGGAACCTATCGCGTAAAACGAGACCCAGGTGTACCTCAAAATATAGATAAATCTATCATATACCAAATTATGGCATGCCAACAAATGTAATATCTTTTAAAATTCAAAATAAATATATATATTAAACATAATTTTCTTTTCATAACAATCCAAAGTTAAAATTGAGAAAAAGCTAATTCTTTTTTAAAACACTTCCTAATAACATAAGTTTGAACAGTCAGTTCATTAATTAAACCTTTTTATTTCTGTCTACTTGTGATGCTGGAAATCAACTTTAAAATCATAAATTATGAATATCAATTTCTATTAAATAAAATTCCTGAATTATCCACATTTTCTTGTATTGTTATAATCCTTTCAATATTTAAGAAAAATTTAAACGCAGCATACCGCTTTCTTTTGTAAGTGGTTCTAATTTGAAATAAATATGTATTATAATCTATAGCTTTACTGCAGTCAGCTAAATTCAATCCCAAAATATTTTATTTATCTGAGTATAAGCTTAACATTAGTTTTCACATTTTTTTTCTTTTTTTTTTGAAAACAGACTGATACATTGTTGAAATAAATATAGATTTAAATATAATTTATTTTTAGCCATTCCATTATATATATCATAACTTCTTATTCGCATAAATTAGTAATTTAAGTTTGAAATATTTTCTCATATTGTAAGTTATTAAAACATTGTGATAGAAGCACGAATAAATAATTATAATAACAGTTCTGTATTAAAATGCTAATGAGCAGATTAAATAGTTCAATTCAGTAGAGCTAATATTAGGTTATTCTAAGATCATGTAAAAGTTTATCAGCAAACAAGGAATGGTTTACATAATATAGCAAACAAATTCTTATGTAATACACCATTCTTTTATCAGTTGTTTCTATACAGGTAAACTTTTTCTTTAGACATAACCAAGAATTCTGGCAATAGTGCAATTTTGTCAAAACCATTCTATGTATTTTTCCTTTTCCTCTAATTGTTATGAAAAGCAATATCAATGTGGTCCTCTTGAAAGTTGACTAGTTACTTTGTTTTGATTGCATATTAATGCTGCTTTAAATAAAGACAAAATTTTAGATGTATTTTTTTTTAAAATAATATTTTTTTAGCACAAAATTTTTTTTTTAAAATCGTTTATCACTTTCTTAATAATTTCTGCACACACACCTTCACACACCTATTCTTTTTCTTTTTATAGCTAATCCAATTGATCAGCTGATGTCTACTAAAATCAATCAACCAATAAAATAGATTTCAGTCTCTAACTTCAACTTCTATTTTTAGTCTAATTAAAAGAAAGAAAAAAAACAATTTTAAAATAAACAGTTTAATTACATAATATGTAAACTTTTAATAAATACCTTTTTTTTATAATTATTTAATATACTAAATATTATTAAACTAGCATTACATAATAAACAAATTACTTCTCATATATTTAATTATCATGTATCAAGCATAAGTCAATTTTCAATACCTTTTAATAAAGATAATTATTATCATTAGCAAATTAAATATTGTCAAGTAATACAAATGTAATCTATAATTAGAAATGCTTTAATTGGACACTGCTTTTTTCTTACATAATATTTCCTAATGATTAATTTAAAATATTTTAAGTTAATTAACTTTGTGTATTTAATTTATCATTATTAAAATTAAACTTACTTAACCATTTCAAAATGAAGTGTAATGCCTCTCACATTTTAGCATTTTCTGACATTTTTATTTGTCTCAAACATCAATGTAAAATATATAAAATGATTACTACTTTTCAGAAAATAATAAATTTGACTTCACTTGATAGATATTTTTGTTTACTATTGAAATAAATTTTAAATGTTCACATTTGTTTCTGTAAATATTAAAAAAAAGAGATCACAATCCAAAGAAAGACTTTACATGTCATTGTTGCTAGAAAGATTATTTCCAGTTCATAAAATCAACAAAATATTTTTTAATTATTATTATTTTTAAACATTGAAATAAATAATTATTTATTTCTCTTATATCTAACAAATTATGCTTTAAAAGTTTAAATTTTTTGAATATTTATTGCAAAATTGCAATATTTTTTTACTCGTAAATATAAAGTAGATTGTTTATGTCATAGCTACTTTTCTAATTTGCTTCAGGCCATATTTACATTAGCTTCTAATATAATGTTATATTTTTGAAAATAAAGTATTTCAAGTCAAAATAAGTTATTAATAATTTTTATTTCTTGATATCTAATAAATATAGTCAAATTATTTTCTAAAAAAATATCTAAAAGCTTAATAAATTCACAAATAAACACATTTTTGGGGCATTAGAAACTACAATGTCATAAAACACTGAATGTTTTACAGCCTTGGCAACAGACAATGGCTGAACCTGTCAGGGTGGGGCTTATGTCTATTGTAAGAGTGGGAATTTTGAACTTTTCACTTTTGTGAGCATAATGTTCAGAAAAAAAATTATTATACTAAAATATACCACTTTACATGCATTTTAACATATAATACTTGCAAAAAAATTTACTAGAGGGCGAATTTGCCAAAAGATGAAATAATTTGGTTCAACTGCTCGTAAAGTTAAAGTTTAATTTACATTATTTTAATAAATACCAACATAATACCTATTCTTGAACTATATTATTATTAAAATTTACAGTTATAATAGATTATTAATATGCATTTTAAATATTATTTAATACAGTGGTAAAATTATATAAAGTAATTTTAAGTATAATTACTTTAATTTTAGTCTTAAATGGTCACAAAAATATTCCTTATTTAAATTTTTTACCATTTTTTTGCATCTATTTTAATTAAGGCACAGGCACAATTAAAATGGGTACAATATATGCAGATATATTAACATATTATTATACTTACAGAGGTTTGATAAAGTAGTAAAATAATTATGTTATTGGTATAGTACAGAAATAAAAGTTCACACTAACATAACATTGTTTTTTAAGACATAGAATCTTAAAGAATAAACTGCAAATTTTTTTATAAGCTTGTGAGAAGAAATTTTAGTCTTGTCTGAGTTTAAAACTAGTTATATTTTTAATGCTTATTTAGATTAAGTATTTAAGTACAAACAGCTAATCTGTTTAATGTTTGAAGATTAGTAATCCTTTAGGTAATATTTATAGACATTAAAAAATATGAAGCCAAAACCTACATGAATTTAATTCTGGTAAGAAGTCAATACTTAATACAGGAGATAAATATTATCAAAGATAGTCAGCTAAAAAATATAGAATGATCAATCAGTACAAATATCAATACATATTTGAGAATCTGATATCTACCAAATAACTCATCATGAGTTTTATAAACTATGAGTTTCTGCTGATATAACTTCTACAATGCAGTAATAGTGTCACTGCAAATATAATTAAACTGGGAGTAGTTGTAAACATTGCCTATTCTAACACAAAACATTGTTTAGTTTTTTCACTCACTGAAAGAGTTTTAATCTATCAATTACCAAAGGAAATATAACAATTATTTTAATTATAAAACATGAGTGGAACTGTTATAAATTAGATACTGTATACACTCTTGATTTGATCCTTTCACTAGCTAGATGGGTCACATCTGCAGATTCATTGAACAGATTGGTTCTACAATACTGATATTGTTTTCCATAATATTGATTTTTTTAAGATGGTTATTTTTCAATTTTTATAACCTGCAAATTTTATCACTCACCTTATTTAAAAACCTGTTGTAATATTAAGTGGTGAAGTAGAGAAACAGGCTTGAGAGATAAAGGCCCATTGATCATAGCTTGACTATGTCATTTCTGGTGCTTGAACATCAGTGAGCTCTGCAACAAACCATTCAATTAATACTTCCTAATTTAAATCTTTAATAAATATCTTGAGGGTTATCTTTTATTAATGAGAGAGTTTTTGATGCTCAACATTCTATTAATGAAGATCTTGGAACTTTATTATGTCACTGCAATTACTACTTGATTAATTTAAATACTAATGAATATTTTGGGGAATCATTTTTTAATAATGAGAGAGAGATTGATATCATCTATTATGACCTCGTAGAAAACTTGAAGCATTTCTTCATAAAGAAAAGTTATCATGTCTTTTTTAAACATTGTTTGAACATAATGTAATAAAATACATGCAATCTATGATGGATCCCAGAGTTTTTATATGATTTCATTATTTTGTTAATGTCTACTAATCTTGTGTATTGTGATGATTGCACATACTGCAATCACACATATAGATATTTAATATTTAAAGAAGATTAAATATTGTGTTTGGAATACTAAAAAGTGAGTTTAAAAAATTATAAACAAAGAAAAAGAGAGGGAATTAGAATCGAAAAGATTCTTATCTTTTACCCTCCAAAGTCAAGATTTTGTGAAATGAAAAATAAGTAAACTTAGAAATATTGAAATTGTACATAATAAAATTAATAGTGATAAAGAAATATAAATGAAATACAAACTAAAATATGATCTAGAAGAAAAGGTAACGTTTGAATGGTTTACGTCACAGTAAAATAGAAATTTAAAACATGACCGAAAGATAAGGATCTGGGTCATAAAAGTACACATTTGATGATAAAATGAAATGCATGTATGGAGTATATATGAAGTATGATAAAGACAGCAAAAATTTATGCTTGTCAAAATAAAATAAAAAAAACATTTATTAAAAAGCTGTTCAAGTAAAAGAAAAAAAAGAAATAAGAAATAAATGCAATAGTGCTATGAAATTATGTAAAAGTAAATCTATAGAAATGGCCGAAGGCGCATTAAGAAAAGAAAGGTGGGAATAAAGGTGAAAACAAAGGATCGAAAGGACAAAGGATTGTGGAATTTTTTTAATTAAAAAATTTCAGTATGTTGATTAGAGTTGGAGACTTTTTGTCGAGAGGTTGGTGGAAACACTGCTCCGATAATAAGCAGCCATAATTAACAAGATATGATTTCTAACATCGGTGGCTCATCAAGAATAGCTGGCTAAGGGCTGTCGTGATCGCTAGCCGATCCAGACTCACCGTGCTCTAATGGTTCCCATCTAGATGTAACAACTGCTGACGTAGCGCCTGCTGGAGGGTTCATTTTGCCTGGTCCTTGATGTCCTAAATGCAGAGGAGTTTCCACAACCAAAATCTAACCTAAGAGCGACCGTTCCCTGCTAAAGAAGTGGAGAAATTCCACATGGTGGTCAGCAAGACTTCAAGTTAATTCAGAGACTTAATAACCTAGGTAAATATGTATACTACATTTGATATTCCATGTGCACATACCTTTAATTTAGACAATGGCCAAATTCTTACTTTGAATGATACAGACATTCTTTAACTTTTTTATATATACACGGAATGACGATTATAAATGTACAATCATTTATAGGATCTTTTTATTTTGTTTTACTCGTAGCATTATAGCATATAATCTGTTTTTTATTGTGTGTAAATGATTTAAAATATTTCTTTTATTGTTTAATTTATTGTATTAAATATCTCTTATTGATTTAAATCTGTTTCATTTCATTCTTCGCCACTCCAAAAAGTAATATGGTTTGGGAAATAATTATTACTCATTTTGAGTACTGAATTAGCATGTGAAGCTGGTGGTGCAGTATTTTGATCCCATTAAAATTTATAAATATCCAAGCGCTGTAACTCTGTTAAATCTTACAGCAGTCGAGAGACAGTTGACCGGGAAAAATAACCTGGGGTTATACCCGTATAGTTACAGGTTCGGTCAAGTATGGATATAGACTCGTTTATGTCTGTATGTTCTCTCTGCTTGTGGTAGCGGAAGGTGGACGATCTTGAATTTTAAGAATTCCCCATTATATATAAATAAAAGGGAAGTTAAGCTTTCGATCGTCATGTTTCCGTTACAGTATATATTATTTTTTTACTGATGCACCTCTTCAGTTTTGGAATATTATCTTCTTTTTTTATGATTTATTTGCTTGATCTTTTCTTTTGCATGCATATTAATTTGCTTGGAAGATCAGCACTATTTTCACACTGATCTCTTGACTATACTATTTTTTATATCTTCCTTTTTCATGGAATATTATCTTATTTTTTATGATTTATTTGCCTGCTCTTTTTTTTTTCTGTATACATAATTTTTAATTTGATGGAAGATCCAGTGATGATCGAGCACCTTAAGGACAAAGTGGTCATTTAGAAGCTTTACTCACACAACTGAACTTGTTTTGTTTTTTTATTACTATACTTAGCTGTGTGTCAATCTCAGAACGATTTCTTTTCAAGTCTGCTATTATCTTCATTCCCACAGGCATCTATCATTGTGATTCTTTCTGAGTTCATATGTCATAGCATCTGCCGGGACGCGAACTTTCTGAGTTCATTTCAACAAAAATTTTATTAACAATAAATAGTGATTAGTTTTATAGATCTGTTCTAAATCTTAAACATTTAACAATCAATCAATGATACTTATCTCAAGTCTGAAGTGTACCTTTTAAGACTAATTGTAACAGAATAATGACACAGTATTTATCTTTAACTGATTACAATCAAGCAATGAAGATTTCAAGTCGTAAATTTTAAGCTTGTAGCTTATTTTATATAGAGTATTGGTTTGTTGAGCTTTTAAATAAATAAAAATGATTAAATACTTATTTATTGATTTTATGTACTGCATCTTAAAAAGGTAGTTTGAATTAGATCATCATTCACCTATCGATTGACTCTACATATATCTTCTCTGATCTATTTTAAAAGGTATTGATGTATTCATTTCTTGAAATTTTAGAAAGCAATCTCTAGATTAACTGCTTAAAGTTACATATATATATACTCGCTATGATATAGATAATAAAGTAACTTGTCAAAAAAGAAGCAAAATAGTTATATATTTTCATCAGTAACTTTGTCATTTTATTTTGTTGTTAAGTAATTTTGTGATATATATATATATATATATGCACATACACATTTGCTAATAAAACAGCTATTTTTTATAATTATTTATAATAATGCAGTGTAATAGTTTTGTGTTCATTTTAAAGAAACTGACTTTGCTTACAATTTATTATAAATTTTACAAAATCTATATTTCATTTAGTTTAATCATCATTTCATTTTAAATTTTGAATGGCTAGTGATTATCATATCTGATTACCATGACCTGGGGTTCAAATTCTATGAAACCTCATAAATTGTGTGATAGTTTCAAGCGAAACTTAGATTGATTGATTTTTTAACTAGATAACCCATAGCTAAATTATCACATTATGGGTTGGTAAATTACCTTTAGCTATTATTAAGATAAAAGTAAAGTCTGCTTTATACTTATGAAAGTATGATGTCACCCCCTCTAATAATGTTAATCGGAATTATAATTGTATTTTTTGTTTTTATTGTCATCACGTCAACATTTCATCTGATCAAATCCGAAGCAACCTATCCACTTAAGTTGTCTCTGAGCTGAGTGTCTTGACAGCTGCTTTACAAGCAGTTGTCCCTGGTTAGTGAGTTCGCTTCCCGGCTGATGCTATGACACATGAGAAAAAAAAATCTTTAGTCCGTTTATATCTTGGGAAAAATATTCAAGTTTATAATAATCCAGACTTGAATTCCAGCTCATGGTTTATCAGGAATGCATTAATGTAGTGTGTTACAAGATTTTTTTTTTAAATTACCATAACCTTTAGCTTAATAGAAGAGGGTGAAGATCCAAATTAATAAGGATTGATCATGGAGGATTAATGATTGAAATATGTTACAGCCCTCTCTTTTATTAAAGAAATCATTTCTATGGGCTCAGCGAATATGGTTTACTTTTATATATATGGTACATAAAATTAAGCATAATCTTTTTTTTTTTTTTTTGATGTTGTTTGTAATTTCTAATTATTTTCTGTCTCATCATAAATTGTTAAAGCTTTCATGTAATGGTTTTTACTATGCCTTCAAATAATAAACTAGTCCAGATTTCATCTTATCTAGATCGTATTGAGCATTTGTTGCTATGAACCTATGTGTATACACATAGATAATACATAGCCACTGACAAAAACAGGCCAATAGGTGATGATGCTCACTAAATCTGAATGTTTTCACTAAGGATATGCAGTCTTTTTGAAGGTAGGATCTAAGAACTACAGCACAGAGCTGAACAGCAGTATTCATATTTTTTAGAGAACTATTGTCACAAAGTGGAAAGAGAGAATACATATTCTCCATACATGTTCTGAGTTCTACTGCCACAGAGCTGAAAAACAGAATCTTTATTTTGCAGACAAAAACTATCAAAGCTAAATGATTGATGCAGTGAGGCAAGTTCCACATTCAGATCTGGAAGCTGCTAGAACTAAACATTGGCATGAGGCAAACTGTCATAATATAGCGGGAAGTGTCATCAGACTTACAGCTGGAAGTTGTAGGAAATTTATAAGGGAAATTGCAGTCCCTTCTTCTGTAGTTCACCCTAAAATTAGGAACTATACTTTGCCAAATGATAGCAAGCAAAGTATAGCCATTGTAAAATATATTGTAAGTATGAGTGTATATTTGTTTTCATATTTATTAATAAATATAATATATAAAACATATATATATATATATAATGAATATAATATATAAAACATATATATATAATCTACACTAAACACAAAACATTAACTATAATAGCCTTTATATTTAGATTAGTGTGGAATTATTTGCAATCAAAGCAATTATGGATTCACAGTTATAAATTTTCTAAATGCCCTAACTCATTCACGTAGTGGTAAAATGGCAGACTCCAGAGTTCAAAGTTCATGGATTATATCTCAGTATGTCACTTCTGGTGCTTGAACTTGCTAAAAATTCTCAAAAACATACTCTTTTTTTGCTATAAATTGCTATTCTTGTTAGAACAGATAACAAATTTATTTTTAAGAAAATTAAAATTGTCTTTAAATATGTGGTTCAGTACAATAGTAGGTGCCATATTAGAGATGTCAAGGTCCATGAATCAAAGCTCAACTCTATCATTCTTCCTCATGTTCAAACAGAAGTCAGACTTAGACATGATCCATGCATCAAAGTTTAATTTTGTCACTTTCCATGTACAAATATCATATGACCTCACAAGCAACAAAGCATTCAGATATTTTACTAACCGGTAAGAATAACCAAAATAATAATTTTTATAAAGATAGGGTGTTATTAAAATAATAATTTTGATCAGGATGAACATTTTAAATACCATTTCACATCTCAGATGCTAAAAAAATAATTAAGAATATGCTTAATTGTTTGGAAATCCAGTTTGAACATTTATCAATTTCATTCAGGAAATCTGAACCAAATTTTTTTTTACATTACTTTGCTGAAATCAGAATCTTTAGCTACGAATTTCCTATTCTACCAGTGTATTAAAATGCACAGTCTTAGATGGCATTGACTCACAAAAATTTATTTGGATGAAATAGCAATGCATGAATTTATAAAATGATGATGTTTGCTATAATAATGGAGGTGGGGATATGAAAATAAACAACACAATCAACATTTGAAAAACATAATTACATACGTTTTACTTTAAATTCTAGTTAATTCGAATTAATTAGTAATGCCTCAAACGTTTTTATAATCAATGTTAATTAACTAACCAAATATTCAGAATTGTAAATACAACTTTTTAATAGCCCGAAATACATTAAATTAAATAATGCGGAAGCATCGAAAACCTCTAGCGAGCTATATGTAAACTAACTGACAATAAACGTAAATGTAGAATGAGCCCGCCTATACTTTAGCTAGAGCTTTTCAGTGCTTCTGCATTATTTCATCTATTTCAGGCTATTAAAAAGTTGTATTTATATCTATAAACTGAAAATTAATTTAATATTAAGAAGTTGTTAAATATGAGGCTCAGCCTTTCCCTCTGATTAGTTATAATGATTTCAGATATCTTGAGATTAGATTTGTATACATATAAATTACATTCTGCGTGTAAGTATGTCAATAATTGATATGCTTATATACGATCAAAGTTAAAATATAGGTGGGCTTATTCTACATTTACGTTTACTGACAATTAGTCTACATATAGTATGCTGGAGGTTTTTAGTACTTCCACATTATGTATATGTGTATTTAGAAAAAAAAAACTATCAGATAAATTAATAAAACTTTCGAATACATTTTTGTTTCAAATATTCTATCATGATTTAACTTTTTTATTTTAATGTTTAAATATGAATTGTATAAAGCAATTTCTTGGGATAGTAAGAAATAATTGCTCACCAAATTGATATGCCACATCAATAGTTTCACTTAATTGATCAAAGTGGAATTACTTCCTCTCTCCATCTATTGTAAATGAATCTGGAAGTTTAATTCTTGGTACTACTATTTTCAATTGTAAATGAATTTGGAACTTTAACTCTTCTTATTAATACAAATGTATATATTTTTACTCTTTGATATATCATTATCCTCATTATGTTCAACAATTATCACTTAACTGGAAGATAAAGATTTTTTCTAACTTTAATCCAGTTTCTCATATCTATAGTAGGTTATTTATTTTTTTCCACATCCTCAGCAAATTTCTTCATCCATTTTATATATTTCCTTCTTAGTGTTTTATATGCAAATTTAAGATATTAATTATTCATTGTTGACACATAGTTAATGTAATACATTAGTAATAATTAATGAATCTTAACAAAGAATATTATATTAAGTTTTACTTCACTTAGTAGAAAGCAGAGGTTACCTAAATGAAAAATAAAATTACAAAACCTTTTAAGAATATTCTCTAAAATTCCATTCATATTATCAGGCAAAAATGCCAACAAGTAGTTATCATATTTAAATCATATTACTAGTTTTTAAGTAAATGAATAGAATATTAGTAATTTATCTTCACGGCAACCCTACAGTTAGATTAAATCACTTGAGTTCACTGTCCATAATAAAGCTATTAGAAATTACAGCTTATTACTCAATTATCATTTCTATAAAGATTTTTGCTAAGATTATTACAATTCTGATGTGTGCATTCTAATTGATCAAATATAGAAAGAAGTTATAAAAAGGAACAATGATTATTAGTTGCCATTATAATCTGCAAGTGCCTAGCATTTATAGATTATGAAATTGCCTTAGACTCAATAAGCATTTTCTCTATGATTAAAGCTTTAATTTATTAAGAGATAGATTCAGAATATTATTAAATTTTGAAAGATATTTATCAAAATACAATAATTCTGGTTAACTTACATGATGACATTAAAAAGACTAATGTTGTTAAGGGTATATGGCAGACTCATTCCACATTTCTAAAAAAATATTTACAGCAGTTTTGTAGAAAATATTTTGTAATTAAAATGGAAAACTTATGGGTAATAAATATAGAAATGTTATCTAGATTTTACAGACAATGTGATTATTTTTGGAAGAATGCTTCAGAAAATAATCCAAGAGTTGGTCAAATGAAAATAAGGAAATTGATCTTAATTGTGCAGAATTAAATTAATGTTTAGTGGTTTTCATGTCAAAAGATAATAAATTTTGATGTACTGAATTATATTTAAATTAATAAATACAAATACCTTGATCATATTACTAATACAGAGGAAAACATAATGAATAAAATTGATCATAGAATTAAACTTGAATGGAGTACTTTGGATAAAAATACCAGTATTGAAAGGGAATATGCCTTTGAGATTGCAAACAAATGATCTTAATAGATGTATTTTACCAGTTATTTATCTAAGACTTGATTACCTATCAGATAAGCAATGTAGGATCTTCAGACCTTACAATAAAATATAAGAGATTTATGATGGAAATAAAAGGAATAAACAGATATCATTAACATCATAGAAAAAATTAAGTAACTGTATGTAGCTAGAATTAACATTATTGTAGAAGAGATGATGATGGAAATAAAATTAAAGATATTGTAAAGGCCTAGAAAGTAACCATATATGAAATGGATGAATGAAATATTGATGTTTAACATGATGTGGAGAAATTGTTTATACTGGATCGAATTTGAAATGATCATTCTCTTCAGTGTATCAGTAATATTTGATAATGATATATGCATATTTATAATTGGATTTATAATTGATTTTAATATTTTATTTATATTTAGAAACCTTTTAAACAATTATTAATCAATCAATCTGAAATTTTAATTAATTAATATTTAATTATTCATTTCATTAAAACGTAATATCTATTTAAGAAAAATCCTAATCTTAATGCAATGTTTAATTTACTTTAAACACTGATGTTCTATAAATTGCTTAAAACTTGTAGACATTAATTGAAAAGTTATTTTAAACATTTTTAATAAATACTAATCAATTTCTTATATCAATTTACAAATATGCTTCAAAACTCTCGAGATAAAAAGACAATATTAATTGTTCACTGTTTAGGTTGATATTTTGTAAACGAAAATTTGTTACATTGATCAATATTTTGACCAAAAGATATTTAAATATAGTATCATTAAATGTTAATCATAAACATATATATTGTAAAGATACGGAAAATTGTCAGGGCTGAACTGAGGTGATGGAAAATCATCATCAATCCCAGTTAATATAAGATTTAAAAATAAAATTAAATACAAATCAATATAATGAAGAATGAGCATGAAAGATCAAGAACTGAAGTAATAATCATTCATCGTCATGAATGATCAACAATAAAAATAAATCAACTGTCAACCTTGGATTTGAAATGGGTCTACTATAGACCAGGCTAATTATTTAGCCCTTGCCAGCTTTGGAGCAAATTATTTGAACAATAATTTGGATACACAACCTTAAGTACTAATCCATAAGAATATAACAATTAAAAAAAATAATGCTGAGATAGTAAAACATGATGTTCATCATCAATGCTCTGGCTATTTAGTATCATTAATGTATTGGCCAACTATAAACTTAGTCTCTAATAAATAGTAAACTAAATGTGATACATGGACTTTAGAGGATATCCTCTTTGTTCCATCCAGCATTAGAGAAATAATGAAATCATCAACTGGAAGTCCATAAAACACTAAATATAAATTCCTTTTATATAACAGACATGCACAAATCCAGCTCAGTGAGCAAAAGTTCTATAACTTACTGTGAATAAGAAATATAATACAACATATAATACTTTATAGTATTTTCGGATTAAATAAATTTACTGGAATAATTTAAAGTTAAGACTGCTCCTGAATATATGTTAAAAGTGATGGGTTTTTTTTTTAGTTATATATTTAGGTAAAGATTTGAAACAGCCTTTAAATAACCCACTTGTGAACAAATTATTTCTGGCATTCTGTTAGGGATAGTATTCATGGGCTAATCAAATATTAGATAATGACCGTTAAACTGTTTTATTTTCTTGTAGTTGCATAAATGACTATATATCCATTATCTAGTTGAATTATTTTGTTTTCAGAAAAACGGAGTCTTCATTTATCTATCTAAAATATATTAACAATTTCAATTAGATGATAATAACTATAGTAAAATCCTTCCCCACAAATCTCCAATTATTTTTACTTTTTCTGTGTTGCTCTCTGGCCAAGAAAAGATACATACTCTTATATATAAAATGTTTATGTGCAAGTTAGATTTAGCATATTTATATAAGATGTGAGTATGGTTTTTGGACTTTTTATGTATATTGAAAGAGCCAAACTTCCATATTTATATCTACTGTGTAGGTTTGATATAGTCTAAGTATTTTTATGCATAACCTATTCTCCTTGAAATTATAAAATAATATGAAAGTAGAAAATGATAAGCACTACTTAAATTTTAATGCATATATGCTTGTTACATTTCAAATTAGATTTATTATTCCCATAGATAATGCGTTATCATTTAATCAATTTTCAAGAATTAATTTTCAATTTCACTAAGCTGTTTTCAAAAAAAAAAAACGTTTATTCACTTAAAGCTTTACATCTTTGAATTTTATTTTTTATTATAAAAAGTAGCTTGCCTTGGCAAAGCCACTAAATTCTGAAGAAGGTCTTTGAGGAATTATCCTGGCATCTAAAACAAACATGTCTTTTTAAAAAAGTAAATCTTATTCTTCAGTATGTATATATAAAAAATGGTATTCATAAATTTACTCCTTAAAGCATTACTAATCTTGTTATTTTAAACATAACTTCAAACAGTTTGATATATCAATACAGCTTAAGTTAATTTAACATTATAACCCCCATAATATTAAAAAACTGAAACATATATGATTTATATCATTGATGCCCTGTGTGGTTTTGGCACAGTATGTAGAGTGCCTGTCTTAGGATTGGAGGGTTCCAGGATTGATTCTGGCACTCGCAGGTCTGATGCCCAAAGTTCTTATGAACTCCTGAGCATTAAGACCATATGTTGTTTTTTATAACAGTGATTGCCAATCAGTATGTCCCAGTGATACTTCATGGATGGTGTGAAATACAGTTTTGTGTGGCACCTTGATATTTTTTATAAATATTATTAAAATTATGAAAACATCTGGAGAAATTAATTGAATTAAGAAATAAAGAAAATTAAAATTGAACTGTAAAGAAAAATAAATTCCCATGGATTAACATATAAGATAAATATCCTCATATTGGCAGAAAAGCTTTACTCCAGGCTCTGTTCCTTGCATTTAATCTATTAATATTATAGATGTATTATTGCAGCAAATCAATTACAATATTTACAAAGAAAACATTGTTGAAACATTGAATTAAATCACTGAAGAAATCATCTCATCTAATAACCACAATACTTATAAAATGACCCATGGCAAGCCTATAAAGTTTTCTTTCAGTGGAATCATATATAGCCTCTACCTTTTCAAGGTTGAATGCTTAATCACCCCTACCTAATACTTGCTTATACTTTAGATACATTGATGACACCTTTGGTATGTGCTAATGAGGAAACTACTCACCAAATACACATTGAGTTGACTTCTTCAACCTCTCTTACATGGACCATTGAATCCAAAGATAATATTCTCCACAATTTAAAATTTCTCAACCTGGATATAACAAGTCAGATTTACACCTTGAATTATAGAGTGATTTTGAAACCCTTTAGCATTAGAAGTACTATATACCTGGACTCCAATACTCTATCTCATGCCTAAAAAACTTTCTTCATAGAAATTTTAGCTCTGCAAATTTAAGGCTGATCAGAAACAAAATATTGAATTATTTATTAGAGACCTTATCAACATAGGATACAATCTTAAACTAACTTTTACAGTAAAATCTCTCTCCCTACAATTGCTCTCCCCATGATAAAAAATGGTTTAGTCTCCCCTATGTCTTGAAAGTTTCAAATAAGGTAAAAAATATTTGTATAATAAATACAATATTACTTTTCATTCACTTTCATCTCTTAACAGACTTTTAAATAATTCAAAAGATAAAATCCCCAAAGAGGCCTCACATCAAATTGTTTATAAGATCAACTGTTCTTGTTTAAAGGTATATTACAGGCAAATCAGAGCCAACTTGGCCACTAGTCTTGCCCAATATAATTATCTGTGTAACCACACTAGTAAAAGCCCTTAATATTTTTCTCTTTTCCTTGATCATGAGTTGCTGTCTGGTTATAACTTTGATCTTTCCACAGTCAGCATCTTTAGTTCAGAGTGCTACGATTGAAAGAGAATGGTTAAGGAAGCTTTGTCTATTTATTCATGCTATTAATAAAAAAGACTCCACCACCCCTGTTTCTAAAAAATGGCACTTATAATCCCCTCATCTCATTAGTATGTAAATTTACCTTTAAATATTCATTTTGATCTCCATCCAATTTATTATTCAACACACAGTATTTATGGATGACACTTCCCTCCCCTTATATTATATGATATTATATAATATTGAAAGTACTTAGCTTCATATAAATTCATTAGTATTTCAAATCCAACCCTGTTCTGTCTGTTAATTAATATTTGCATATTCTTTTTTTTTTATATTCAAATTAGACATTTTTGTATTAATGGCTGTTAAAAATAATAAAGAGAATGATTAAAATTAACTGAGGAAGAAATGAGATGCCTTATTCATCCAAGATTTGATAATAATAATTTTATTCTTACAAATTTATAATAATAATTTTATTATTATAAAATAAAATTATTATTATTTTTTTTTTGGAACTTGAGGCATAAAGGCTTACTTAAAAATAGTTCATCAAATAAAGCAAAGACTGTAATAAAAAAACATATTTCAATACACTGTTTTCAATTTGATACTTGGCAGGGGACTCACATATGGCGATATTGACCTAATATTTTTTAAAAAAGTCTCAAATATCAGATGGAATATATTATTTATATATCATCATCAACCATTATCAATCCACTGCAGGATGAAGGTCTCTCCAAGTTCAATCCATCTTCTCCGATCTTTCACTTCTCTTCTCCACATCAGCCCACACACTTTTTTATTTCATCCATCCATCTCATGTGTGATCTCTTTCTAGGTCTTTTATAATCTTATATATATATATATTAATCATTATTTTGTTTTTTATATACATCTTATTAAATTTATTTAATATTTTATAAATCAGCTTAATTAAAACAACAATACAATTTAATATTATTATTAATATTATAAATTTGTAGTTATATAAAACATCTAATTATATATATGGACCATATCTAAAGAAATAAGAGTTTTACAAATACTATATTAAATTGGGTATACATCTAAAAGTTCTTTGAATCTTTAACTAATATATTGTTAAATAAAGTATTACAGTTTAGTCACTGCTTTAAGCTTGTGCCATGTACTATTTATGATTTTTTAATATAATGCTTTAATTTTATTATTGATTTTATTTAGTCTATAATGAAGCACACTGGCAAATTTTTTGAAATATTATCTCATCACTTGTATTATTTAATTCATGATGGACTTTGCTATTTTTTTTTTTTTTAGAGCTATTGGAAATTGATGGTTTCATCCTCACATCATAATACACTTTTTTTTCTTTCATTGTTATCAATATATTCTTAGCAGACATTCTGCAAAATAAAAAGTTCTTATTAATTATATATAGTTTTAAAATAAATTTTATAACAATAAAATTGTTAAATCTTATTATAAAAAGAGGAACATACAGATGCTCTCATATCCATGAATAAACAAGGATCTGTGAGGTTTAAAGTAATCTAATTGTTTGAAATGTATCATTATACTTAACCTCTTACTTTGCTATTTAAATGCCATGACTTGCCCAAATGACTGATTGTACAATTTATTATTTGTCACTTCACATGAATGTTTGGATGTCACATGACCTCCTAAGTAAAGAAAATCTTGTAATTAAATATAGTGGTACTTTTAATATCATATGTGTGAGCATCTAGACATATCTACAATTTATTATTATTGATCCCTAGCCAAATTTGAGTTCACTCACTTTAATGTCACCTGAACCTAATTAGCAAATATGGCCAAATGAAGGTAGTTATGTGGGCAATATTCTGTTGTTATTTTTTTTTTTTTAATAAAAAAAAAAGAGAGAGAAAAAAGTTATTAATTTCAAATTTATGTACATACATTTTGGAATTCATATTAATATAAATTTTATTATTAATTGTTTAAATATTAGGAGTGACATTCATTTTGAATTAAATTTCAGATCACTAATTATTAAACAAAAATATTCGAATCTATTATTGTTTTTTTTTATTCTGTTTGCATTAAATTATATTTAGTTTCTGTAAAAAAATATCTTTGTTAATCAATTATTAAATCTTTCAATTTAATTTTTTTAATATCATAAATTGAAAACCTGAATGTTTATTTGTTTAGTAATTATTAGAGTTTTCCAATAAAGGCAGCACAATGTTTACTTTTATTTTTGAACTTATTTATTTTATGAATGATTATTTTTTAATTAAAATATGCTTTACTTATTAATTTTTCTTTCTTTTGTCATTATATACATATAGTATATCTATTACATTTATTAAAATGTACATCCTTATTTTAATTTCTTTTAAAACATTTTAAATGATTGTATATATATATATTTGGTTTGTATTCCAGTTTTGAATGTTCATCTCTCCTTTTTTAAAATTTGTATTCAGTATTAATCTGCTCTGTATGATTTAGTTCCGTGATAAAGTGCGCAATTTCAAGTATAGGATCCTCAGGTGATTCCATTTCTGGCCCTTTTAGTCCTTAAACTTTTTATGAACTCTCCAACAATAAAGTTATTTAATTATTTATTTATTTTACTATTAGTTTCATATTTACCATCGAGAGGGGTGGGGGTAAAATCCTATAACGTTTTAGATTATATCTCTGTGTGTTGTCAATCGGCTCTCTAAGACCCCTTTGATGTTTTATGGTGATGTAAAGTAAGACAATGATATGAGCTAGTATAATATCGGTTTTGGATTTTAGTTCCAGCCGTCTTACAAGCAGTTGTCCCGGATTAGCGGTTTCGCTTTCCGGCCGATGCTATAACACGTGAAAAAAGATGGAAATTTTATTACAAGCTCAAATAAATAAGAAAATAAAGTTGCAATTCTCTCATTTGAGTTTGAGTTCTGGATAAATTAAACTTAAAAAATATTCAAGTTCTAATCAAACTTAATATTTTTTAGATGTCTAGTTTATAGCAAACCCACTTAACCATATAATATAAATAAAAGAATATCTATCTATTCTTAATTAAAACTTAAACTGTGGAGGGGGGCAGGGTACTTATAAGGTAGTGTTTGCCCTGGTAACTAATTTCTGTTTTTCATTGTCTTCTATGTGTAATGGCGCATTTGCCTTGCAGAGAGTTTTTAAAGCTGTTTCATTTCGTCTTTTATTTGTTTACTGATTTATAATGATATTTATTAAGTTGTGGTTGGCTCACGCTAATCTATTATTAGTGTATTATTTTTATAAAGTCAGTTATTACATTAATTTATGGAGCAATTGGTTATTAGAGCTTTTCATTATCTATATTTTTATTTTGTAGAATATACTAACTATATAAAAATATATTACCATTAATTCAAACTGCATGAATTTGAGTCCATCCATTTTCCAAAAACTTTTAAATCAGCCAATATGGTATTGAAATAATATATACAGTCTATAATTTGCAATAGCACATAAATTAATGAAAAAAACTGAATTTTTAGGAAAAAAAAGTCAGATTAAAGTCAGAATATTATGGGAATACATGTAATATATCTTATATATGAGATGTAAAAATAAAAATCTTCCAGTTCTAAGTTAAAAATGTATTTCATTAATTTAAAAAATGAAATAGAAATTTGTGGTGGTTTTTAATGTCAAATAGCTATTTAAAATATGACTGACATCAAAAAAGGAAAACCACATGGGCAATTTTCTATCCATAATACATTTTTATAATGAAACCAAGCTAAGCTTTATGCCACATAGTCCAAAATCAGTAAAGATGGGCTTCTGTTTTAAAACTTTATGTTCAATAGTAAATAAAGCCTTTTTTTTTTTCTATGTCAACTTTTAATGTTGCATTAAAGTATGAAAAATTGCAACATTTTATATAACAAATATTTTATTTATATGGTGTGCGATGTTATAAATTGTAATAATAACAGTAGATTACTCCACTGCACATAATTTAAAAAAAAAAATTAATTGTATGCTAAAAGTTTATTTTCAGTAAATATTAGATTGTTGTGTTATTACATCAGCCAAGATTAAAAGAATAAAGACATGGTAACTTTAAATATCCAAAACATATTTTAATAATATTGTTAAACTTATCATTGAGCTATATAAAGATCCCAATTTTCTATGTAGCTATGTTCAGAACAAAAAAAATTTGAGTGTTTACATTAAAAATTAAATTTAAAAAAAAAAACTGTTAAAATTACGGTTACAGTTTTTATTTCTAAGCACAAGTGTGTGAACTATTTCAACATAACATGGACAAACTATTATGTCTATAATATTCTCTTTTATCAAAAAGTTTCATTTATATATAATAAATATCATTTGGAATTCTTTATGTTTGGCAAAATCAACATCTTTGTGGATCTACTCTAAAAGTTTATCTTAAGGAGGGGGAGTAGTTTTAATGTCTTCACAAAGTAATTTAACATTAATTTGATGAAAAATTGTTTCACAAAATATATTTCATCCTTAAAAAAAAGTTTGAATTGTTAAAAAATCATACTATTTTATTCATAGTGGCAGCTCTACAAAATGTGAAATCACAAAGACCATGACTCTATACTAAATATTTATTTTTAAAATGTAAATCTATTATTATAAAGTGCTGAAAATTTGAAATTCTTAAATTGGAAGTCGAATTCCAATAATGTGCTATTACTTTAAATATTATAAATCTCCGTGCACTCACATGTCAGTAAGAATTTAAAAAACTTAAGTGAATCACTTAAGTTTAAAGTGCATTTCTATACATACACCAACTTTCACTGACCATCTAAATCAGGGCTTGAATCTATTGTGTGCCTGATGTTATAATTAAATTTTGAATTCTACAAATCTAGTTAACCCATCGTGAAAGAAAGACAGTGTCTCATTTTTAACCACCCACCATCAGACTAATATAAGTTATAAATGTTTATAATAATAAATTTACATTTATAAGTCATAATAGTCTAATCGTGGGTGGTTAAAAATGAAACCCTGTCTTTCCCCCATGAAGGGTTAACTAGATTTGTACAATTCAAAATTTGATTATAACATCAGGCACACAATAGATTCAAGCCCTGCTTTAGCATGATCAGTGAAAGTTGGAATATATATAGAAATGCACTCTAAATTTAAGTGATTCACTTAAGTTTTTTAAACTCTTACTGACATGTGAGTACACAGAGATTTATAATATTTAAAGTAATAGTACATTATCCTAATTCGACATCCGATTTAAGATTTTTTTATTTTTAAAATGTAAATAGAATAATATTTTTTATGAAGTGATCATTTTATAGTAGATTTGTTTTTGAAAAAGTGTACAATGAAACTTCAGTTTTATTATAAATTTTTTATCACTTTATAATGCAAAATTTTAAATAAATATAAAGTAAATAATGGATTTAAATATATTTTGTATTTCATTTTTAAGCATTTCTTTTCTCTCTTTTTTTACCATGCCTTTTACAATATATCAAATATTTGCCACTTATTAATGTTAAATTTCTGTATAATTAAGTAAATGTAAGTAATAAATTTAAATTTTATTTTATTTTTTACCAAATTAATTTTCAATGAACTTTCATTAATAAGTTGTATTTAAGTTTAATATATTTAATTTTTAAACATTTTCCAATTTACTGATATAATTATAGATTTGCATTTGAGTCATTTTGTTTATTTAAAAACAATTTTCAAATCTAAAGTGGCATTTGAACTCAAGTTTTTGAATTAGTGATAATCTACTTGTAGTTACTAAATAATGTGCATTACATATGTAAACTAAATAATATTTGGGGAAAAAACTCACATTATTTATTCTGAAGCATTATTTATCAGTGCATTTTCAAAATATTTTTATCTTTTTATAAAGGATGAAAAAATAATTAATTTGTTTTTTATATTTTATGAGATGTAATCTAAAACTTTTCTGTAAAGTTAAAGATTATTATTGTAATCAGTATCTAATCAACGTTTCAAAACCAGTTATCAAATTAAATATTTAAAATTGTATTTACATCATTATCAGTGTCTTAAATATATTTTCTTACTTTATGTTTCTACATGAGGGGTCATGGTGGCCTTTGAGCATTCCATCATCAGATTTTCAATTGGATGGATGGTTGAAGAGTGGGAATGTGGAGTGGATTGAAGCTTGTCCATTAAAGTATGAAGATTGACTATCCTAATATATGTCTGAGCACTTATTGCATATATGTGTAGAGATGATAATCTGGACCAACTGATGATTGCTGGTTTAGCATGAAATACAATATTGGTAATTATTTATCTTTATGATATATATTATGAGATAGAGTGTAGAGTCATGTGAAAATCTGTGCTCATATACCCTATATATTACTTTATATTTATTAATGATCTAATAGTGTTATACAATTTTTGGGTTTTTCAGTATTTGTAGACATTTTTATAACTATTAATATTCATGTATGCTCTACCCATTGGTGAGTTTACAATACAAATACCAATGTAAAGCAGATTATGCTAATCAACAAGTTTTTTTGCTTTTTTTTCATAAAAAAACTATTTTAAAAAATATAAATAATGTGATATGTTTGAAAATATAAATTATAATTAATAATAAAATATAAACAACAGTTATATAAATATATTAATAATAATTATATATAAAGTTTTTTTTTTTTTGGCACATGGTTTTGTGTCCTTTTCAAAATGTTAAACATCTATTTTAACATTAACTTGTTATTGCAGGTAGAATGCAATCTAGTGTTCTATGATGAAAGTAAAATAACAGTAACAAAAAAATTTGAAAAATAATATAATTTATGTAGAAAACAAACTTGAAATTAGTATATTTTGTAAATAGATAATGACTGAAAAACAATATGTTAAAAAAAGCAATGAAAAGAAAATAATTTATTTTGAAAACAAATCTGAAATTAATATATTCATCAAACTGAATACAGCAATACAAAAATTAAAGCATATAAAAAATTAATGGACAGCAGTAAATCCATAAGAAATTAAAATATATTTTAAAAGCAAACCTAATAATAATATATATGCACATGAAACCAATTCCTATTCATTTAAAATAGATATATATTTTTTCAATAAATATTATGCATAAGAAAGTAACTGGCAAAAAAAAAAAAAACATTGCCCTCAGAAAATATCATATGTAGAAACTATTTCAGGAACATAATGAATACATTTTGATTCATGCTTGATTTGAAATTTCATTGATACATAAATGCCAATGCTTTCATTATTGATTACCACTTGGCAGTCATCAATATTTTGATAGAAATAATATGAATGATTGAAAACATCATTTGGTGATTTAAAAGCAATGAAACTACAGAAAGTCATAAGTAGTCCAGCAGTGTCATAAATCCTAATGTTATAAAATCCCTAGTGGTACAATGTGAAAACAGTGAAAATTATGGATATAGATATAATTTGATTAAATGAATATTTTTACCTTTGGACTTTTCTCATAAACTTTTAATTTTTATTTTTATTTTGTCAAATTAGTTTTGTTTCTTTCCTTCTTTCTTTTTGGTGAATTTGCATTTGGTCTCTTCACTTTATAAAGCTCTTTTTACCTCTATGGTTTAACTTTATGTACTTTTTGACTTAAGTATAACTTTTTACCTGTTTTGCTTTTTTTACAACAACTTCATAGAGTATGATACCATTGTGATTTCAATTTCTTGTGGGTGTATTGCAATCTATTACTTTTTTATGAATTTCATGGTCTACTTTTTGTATTCTTGTGCTTCAAAGTTTTATAATTCAATTTTTTTATGGAATTGTGTTTATTATCATTTGTTTTCCAAACAAGTTATATTATTTTCATGTTTTCAACCACATTACATTTATTTATTTTTATGAAAAAAAACATTAAACTTATCAATTAGTTTGTTCTGGTCCACTTTGGTAAGTATATGATAGTTCCAACACTGCAACCAATCATATCATCTTTTTTAAAACATTGAATGTCAGCTATAAGTCCAAAATCATTTACATGGCACTTTTGATATTCCAATCTTTTTTAAATTAACAATTTTTCTAAAATAAGAATAATTAATTTTTTATTATCTTAACTTTCATTTTAAAACACCCATATACTGCCAGAAACTTAAACAATTGTTAAATGAAATATATAAATAACTAATAGAAACCAGTCAACACTTAGACAATCCCAATACAGATAACAATCAACAATTTCAAATTGATGTCAAGACATCTTTCTTTTAACTATATAGATGTATGTGAAACAGACCCAGAACATATTACTAGCTAAAAATTCAAATATAAAACGTCAATCACTTCTCTCAAATGTTATGTTTTTTCAGCAACACTATCTTTTGAAATTCAGACTTTATTGTTATTCATAAGATAGTGTTATTGAAAAAACATAGTGTTTGAGGAGAGAGACTGACATTTTATATATGTTACATTTAGTACTTTTTTTAATATGAAAGTATATTTTAAAAAATTATTTATATCAGCTAATTTGGAGATAAATATTTTATCACTTCCATCTCTCAATCAATTCTGTCTGGAACTGAAAACCTTTTTTTAGTGCTGATTTCCCATCCACTCAACCAGCTGCCAGATTATTCAAGTGAAAAAAATAATCAGTAAAAATTAAATTATGGTATCCAATGAAGATAATTATTTTTACAAATATAATTACAAAAAAGGAATAAATTTCCCTATTGTATAGATTTCTTACATCAGTCAAATTATTAAGTTTTGAATTATTCTTATTTACTGACTGTCTTCACTTCATTTGTTTTTATAATACAATTCTTACCAATTTTATTTATTTTATTAAACATTATATTTTCTTACTTACTTAATTCAGTTTTATTATTTATTATTCTCTACTTGTAATTAATTTTTCCATTATATCAGTGTAATGGACAATTTAAACCAGGAACAAATTTATATATATATTTTTATTTTCCTACATAAGAGATTCACAGAGGTTACATGATTGTATGTTGGCAGGCATTTTTAACAGATATCAGCACACTCTGGTCATTCAATATAATGTTATAATAAAAATTCTTGGGCAACTTTTTTATGCAAAGTAATATAACATAATAATAACTAAAAGGTAATTTAGTTAGATAAGTTAATAACGTGAATTATTAAAATAAATAAATTAATTTACAATTTGATAAATTATTTGAAGCAAGAAATTCAGAGTTGATAAATGTCTTTAGTTGTTTGTTTTTTTTTGCAATTATATTTGTAAAAATAATTGTGTTCTTTGTATATTTGCTACTGATTTTTCTTTACTTGAAAATAGTACCATCTATGATAGAGCAAAGCTACACTAGAAGAGGAAAATAAACCCATATTTTTTATTTTTATCAAAATTTAAAATACAAATTTGGAGCTAATATGAAATAGGCTTAGTAACATCTTGACCTTTACATAAAATGTGTTTTTAATGTTTTTTTAATGTATATATAATAAAGAGCAAATATTTCTAAACAAGCTTATTTTATTTATTCATTTATTTTTATGATAAATGCTATAAGAGAAAGCATTCAAATCTTTATCTATGATTGTCCCCACTTCCAAACCAGTTTCGAGCTATGGCTCTCTTCATTAAGGAACTAGGACATCAGATTCAAAAATACCAACTCTAACCAAGCATTTATCTAATACTTAGCTATTAAGAAGATATATATATAGTAATTTATTTACTGTATGAATAGTAAATTAAAAAAATGTATTAAGTAACTAGTAATTCATTTTAAAATAATTAAAGTCTGACAGTTCTGATAATGCAAGATTTATTTTTTTTAGTAATTTTGTCCAAATAATAGAAGTTGCCTTATTATAGAGTTCTGGTCTAATGGTATTCTAATTGCGTAAGATATAATAAAAGCTTTCCATGATCTCTCCTCAATGAAATAGTAAAAAGAAGATATTTATTAGACCAGCTAGTTACTATCTGATGTGGCCTTCAGTACTTTTCCTTTTTTATCTTATTCTCTAGTTAATAAATATCTAAATATGCACAATTCCCAAACTATAATTAAATGTTCAGCCAATTTGGCTGGACATTTTTGAAACCAAATGTTCACTTCAAAATTCATTAGCAGCAGATGCTACTTTTAAATGAGTATGGCCACTCAAACTTTAGATAAACAAAAAATAGGGTAAAGAAATACAGTGAATATAAAATCATTAAACATATAATGGAAAAAAATATATGCACTATTGAAGTCAGAATTTCTGTACACTTAATTAAAAGATAATGATGCAGTTTCACAAATGTACAATTTCATTACCAATAGTTGGTGTAGATACTTTGACCAGTAACATGGAAGACTATCATCTCTCTACTAGTCTAAGTGACTAATATTAATAAAATAAAAGAAAATCAAGAATGAAAGAATAATAGTGATTGATTTAGTTATAAATTTATATATCTGTGAAATAATAAATATAAATAGCCCAATATATATATATATATATATATATATATATATATATATATATATATGTGTGTGTGTGTGTGTGTGTGAATTTAAACAGAAGTAACCTCTTTCTATGAGTTATTAGTAAATAATATTCATACATCAATAAATATTAGTAAAGAATAGAATGAATTTTGATGTATTTAAATGAACATTATTGATGTTGTTAAAATTAAATATGAAATTAATATATCAGCCGGATTTAAATATGGCTTAAATCATATTGAAATTATATTTATATTTTACAGGTCAAAGAATTTCTTTTGTTTTTAGTGATCTTTAATGTTAACATTAAGTTATTTTTAAATAATTTAAGCTACATTTATTGACTTATGAATATTATTTATTAATAGCCATTGGAAAGTTACTTGCATTTAAATTTACATATATATGTATATCATTAAAACCAGTATGTTTCCAGTGCAGACCGCTATCTAAAATAAACATTAAATCACCTTAAATGTTTAAAAAATTCCAGCTATGCCCTCTATGAAATAAACATGATGGTACCTTTTTGAATTAGCTGGTTTGAGATGTGGGCTCTATCTCAGTGAGTGTAGCTGAAATTTTCCTAATGTTTGAGGTGATTTGATATTATATATAATATCAAAAACAATAATATAAAACAAAACACTGGAATTAATTCTGTAAGTTTATGGTATGATTTGTCATCTCTAGTAACATTTACAATTAAAATTTAAAACTATAAATGTTGCTGAAGATGGCAGGCTGTGCCATAAGCAGCTGTAGCTGTTATATATATATATATAAGGATATGTTGAAAATTGTAAGTTAATTCCACTGTTTTTTTTAATATATATAAACTAAATATGCATAATGCTAAACTAGAAATAAAGTTATTTATCTATTTCTAATAATTTTAAATAATTCTGCCAATCAGTTTATCTGTAACTTACACTTACATGCTAAAGCAGTAGCTATTCTCCTGGAAATTTTGAAAACATGATAACCAGATTGACTGGATTTCTTTTAAAAATTCTTTTGACATTTGCAGATATTGCTGGTATCATTAAATTTGAACTATTTAAAACTTATCCAATTAGTAGTTAAATTAGTGTGCTCTCCCTGTCAATAGAGTGTTCAAACATCATTTGACTTTTCAAATACTCATCATGCTGAGCAGGTTTGCTCAATTGTGAGAGTGATAAACTTAAGTATCATTGTTTGAGAGAATTGTTTCCATGGTGCCTGTGTGCAATGGCCTTCCAAACAACTAACTGTAAAATAAATAATGTTATTGTTATATATACTGTACTTCTAATAATAAAAATGTATAATTTAATTAAATAATTATAATACGTTTAACTGCCATGAAAATTTGATTCAGTGATAAAATGACTGCCTATGGAGAGAAGGATTTGTGGATGAATTTAAATCAAATGAAAAACGACTCAGTTCACTCAATTGTATGTGTATTTTGGCATTCCAGTATTAGTCATCATTTTGAGCTATTAACAGCAAATGCATTTAATTTTTAAAAAATTATGTAGCCACTTAAAAAAATAAAATAACAATATGATTCATTTCTTAATAGTTCAAATGACATTCGAATACCACAGAACCCGGTTGAATTTATATTTCTATTTGTTTTCATAACTTTTAATTACAATTCATCCACAAATCTCTAGCTTTTGACTTCAACTACTTTAGCTATTTTTCTGAGCAAATAGCATTTGATTACAGCATTGAATACATATGTGTGTGTACATTTTGTAATAGTATTCCATAAAATAAAATAAAAAAAGTAATTGTTCTATATATAAAACATAAAAATTTAGCGCAAGATTTAACAGCTATTTGATTGTAGCATGAAATACATATACATGTGTGCATTTATAGGTATTATTCTATGAAATGAAAAAAATTATCATATGGTATTAAAATATGAAACATCAAAAATCCAATATCAGATTTTGAGGCAGCTTGATTACAGCATAGAACACACACACATATATACATATATATGAGTCTGTGTGTTCATGCATGCATTTTTTTATAAAGTGAGAATTTTATTATTTGATTTTAAAATATGAAACATCAAACTCGGTACCAGATTTTATAGCAACTTTATTACAACGTAGAATATATATATAAACGCGTGTGTGTGTTCGTAAGCATTACTCTAAAGATGAAGTTTTGCTGCAACTCGATTATGGCGTAGAATCCATATATGTGTGTACATTTGTAAGCATTATTCTGTAAAATGGAAAATTTTATTATGTGATACTTAAATAAGATATGAAACATCAAAATTCAGCACAAGATTTTGCAGCAGTCAGAGTTTTAGAGTTTGCAAAACTTCGCTATCAAATAAGTGATCGTTTGAATGAATTTCAGTATTGATCTTTTTCTTTATTTCTGTAATAAGGTAACCTTTAGTCAAAAAAAAAAAAAAGTATTAAAATTCATTTCAATTGTAGTTAAAAAAAAAAAAACTAGTTTGAATTTGCAAATAATTCTGTCTTAAATGATTTGATATGAAAGATGTTTTTTGTTTGTTATTCATGGTGTTTTAAAAAAAAAAATGTATATTAATTTTACTTTGTTTATTAATATTTTAATAGAACATGGAATATGGTGAAAATGGCTTTAAAATTTAAAATAATTTTATTTTTAAAAAATAATTAAAGTACACTATTTATAAATGTTATTTATTTATTCATGCAATATTATGCACTAAAATAAAAAGATAAAAGAAAGTATTCATGCCTCTTGCACGAATAATGATTGCTATAATATAATACAATCAGATTTAGTTTGTGAACGTTATCAGATTTTCAATGATATGGATGCTAAAGAGTTGGAGAGTGGAGAGGATTGAAGCCTATCCATTAAAGTTTGAAAATTTGCTTAATTAATATAAACCGAGCACTGATTATATGAATGTGTGGGAGATGATGATCTGGATCACTGATAAGTGTTGGTTCAGCATGAAATATGTATATTGGAGATCACTTATCTTTTTTAAATATATGTGGTCATGTCTATCGGTCATTTAAGATGGAGTGGATGACTGAAGAGAG
This sequence comes from Epiperipatus broadwayi, assembly GCA_028023455.1. Taxonomy (NCBI): domain Eukaryota; kingdom Metazoa; phylum Onychophora; class Udeonychophora; order Euonychophora; family Peripatidae; genus Epiperipatus; species Epiperipatus broadwayi. Next base: position 14,729,008 of record JAQFVV010006200.1, on the reverse strand, counting down.
CTTAAAAGTCTGGGTTCAAATCCCCTACAATTACATCTAGCTTAAGTATATACACTATATGTGTATTCAAATATAATAATATTAAATGATCATTAAACAACTATGCTTATTCAAGCTGTTAAAACAGCAGCAAGCTCTCCATACAGTAATGCCATCCAAAGCAAGCTTTAGTAATCAGTGGATGCAAGAAAATTTGTATATAAAATCCCTATCTAGTGCCTACTCATCCAATATCCTCATTGATTACTAAGCTTGCAATGGATGGTGTTACTGTAGGAGAGTTTTCATATGAGAGATGTAAAAAATAAAATGAAAATGTTCGGTAGATTGCAGTTTATGGATAATAAAAGAATAGCCAAAATAGTATTTAATTGGGTTATGAGTAAAGGGCAGGAAACAAGATGGGTGAGAACCATAATGTGATATGCAAAAGATTTGGATAAAGAATTTATATCAGTATAATTGTATAAAAGATGGGATGTTTGTGTTAGGAGGATTGTTGAGTGTTATAGTGGTAAGGAATGGGACAAAGGAATATATTTATTAATAAAGAATAGGGAGCTAAAGAGATGGAGAACTAATATGGAGAGTAAAAAGAGTTTAAATATATATATAGAAATAAACAATATTAAGTGTGAGTTAATATATGATAATAGTAGGGAAAGTAGTTTATTGTTTAAGGCTCGAACAGGATCTTTAGCAACAAGAGAATATACATGTAAATGGAAAAATATGGGTGATTTAGTCTGTAAATTTTGTAAGGAAGGAATGGAAAATATTAGGCATCTGTTAATTGAATGTAAATGCTTGAAAACAGAAAGTGCACATATAATGAAGTTATGAAAGAATAAATATGAAAAAAGTGATTATACAGAAAGTGGATTATTGGTTTTTATGTTGGGTTTGGGAAAAGATAAGGAGGATTTAGATATAAAGGCCATAGGGTTGACAAAGATTATGTTGTAGAAATGGGATGGAGCAGAATATGGAAAAACTTAGACTGGGGAATGTAAAATAAAGTAGCTAACAGGTTTCTCTGGGCATAATTGCTGAGAGATTCTTGACCTCGTTTAAGGAGAAGCTACAGTATATCACATCACATCACTATTTGAACAAAAAATAATGGAATGATTTGCTGCCTGGATGTCATATTATATTTGAGCACCATAAGTGGCAAGCTAAACTTTGATTTAGATACCATTAATTCTTAAATCCACCACTTTACTCCTGAACTAAACTGCAAAAAGTAAATAATTGAATGACTATTAAATCACCTACTATCAGCCATAAGATTACTGTTAAGTATCTCTCATCAAAGAAAAGTTTTGTAATAATGAAAATTCATTATTATTGCAACTAATAAGAGCACAAATTAACAAAAAAGCATGTATTTAAGAAACTCCTATAATTTGAAAATGTAAGGGGCATATGGCTAAAACCTATTATATAATAAATAATGATGGAAAATCTGATTTTACTAAGAAAGAAACTCACCTATTTGAGCATAAAAATGATAAAGCCGAGTTTCAATTCAAGATCGTATAGTTTTTTTTTTGTTTTTTTTTCATATGTCATAGCATTGGCCAGGAGGCAAACCCACAACAACTGTCTAGTCATTTATTCTGTCATTGTGCACTAAACTACATATAGCCTAGCTTCATGTTTATTAACTAATATTAGATGGCTAGATTGTTTGTCTATCACCATCTATCTGAAACATCTCAAGCCTGCTTTAACTTGAACCTGGGTTGTGCATATTAGGAAGATGCACTAACTACTAAATCATGAAAGTCAATATTATATGGATATTTTCTAATGAAACTTATTCAATAACACAATGTGCTGCAAAACTAATATTGAAATTAGAGTTGTATAATGTATTTAAATAGATTTTAATCTGTACCTCAACTTACATCCATTTCCCAATCTAGTTGAAACTTTGCCTACATATGTATTCCTGATTAAAATAATTGTTGTAATGTACCCTATAAATGGTTGAAATTATTTAATATGCACAGATGAATGGATAGATAGATAGATAGATAGATAGATAGATAGATAGATAGATAGATAGATAGATAGATAGATAGATAGATAGATAGATAGATAGATAGATAGATAGATAGATAGATAGACAGACAGACAGACAGACAGACAGACAGATAGATAGATAGATAGATAGATAGATAGATAGGTAGGTAGGTAGGTAGGTAGGTAGGTAGGTAGGTAGGTAGGTAGGTAGGTAGGTAGGTAGGTAGGTAGGTAGGTAGGTAGGTTGGTAGGTAGGTAGGTAGGTAGGTAGGTAGGTAGGTAGGTAGGTAGGTAGGTAGATAGATAGATAGATAGATAGATAGATAGATAGATATCATCATCATCATCAATGTATGTGATAGACAAAATTAATTTTCATGGTAAATGGGGTATAACATGAACCGTGCATTGTGAATGTTACATTTTATATATGAAATCACAAACACTAGAGATTACTGTCAATTTTACTTTTACATTTCATATATATATATATTTGCAGAAAATTGTGGGAAATAAAAATCATGCTAATGGTTCCTAAGATGCATTTTGATCATCCAGATTTTTTTAATTAGGCCAATTTCACATAGATTTCTAAATATCATCATCGTTTTATATTCATAGATATAGTTTGTTTTTCTGAAGGTTTGTGATGATGGTGTTCTAGCTGTATTTTTATATTGGACTATTTCCATCATCTAATATGTGTGTTGAATGTCTTTAGAAAAGTTTAATTTTTAGTTAAATATTCCAAATGCATTCAACTGTTAGTAATATCACAGCAAACAGGTTAGTATATGCACCAACTGTTAGTAATATCACAGCAAACAAATGTTAATAATATCACAGCAAACAGGTTAGTATATGCACAACATTTCGAGAGGTATTTTTCTCCCCTCTTTTTCAGGTGTTGCTGGCCTGACCAGTGACAGTACTAGCATGGGATTCGAACCTGGGTCCTTAGATTCTTGATTATTGAAATTTAAGGTAACGCTCTAACCAACTGAGCCATCCTGCCAAAGGCAACAGTATGTAGTAATTTCATATACTTATCTATGAGGTTCCTCCTGATTTCTCCACTTTTTCCTCAGAGCAAAGTTGATTAGTGATTTCCATACATTATGTATAGTCACACTAGGTTGGCTTATGGGATTTTTTGCCATTGTCATGTGAGCAGCTTCTTTAAATTTTTTTCTTTGTACCTTTTCTTTTTTATCCAATATTTTTGTATTTTCCCAATTGAACGTATGTTCATTGGTCCATACATGGTCTGCTACCTTAGACACATCTGTTTTCTCTCTTCTAATCATCAGTTTATGTTCTTGCAAGTGCTTTTGAATGTGGAAGAACATATATTGGTGAGACCAGCCGTCCCATTCAAAAGCACTTGCAAGAACATAAACTGATGACTAGAAGAGAGAAAACAGATGTGTCTAAGGTAGCAGACCATGTATGGACCAATGAACATACGTTCAATTGGGAAAATACAAAAATATTGGATAAAGAAGAAAAGCTACAAAGAAGAAAATTTAAAGAAGCTGCTCACATGACAATGGCAAAAAATCCCATAAGCCACCTAGTGTGACTATACATAATGTATGGAAATCACTAATCAACTTTGCTCTGAGGAAAAAGTGAAGAAATCAGGAGGAACCTCATAGATAAGTATATGAAATTACTACATACTGTTGCCTTTGGCAGGATGGCTCAGTTGGTTAGAGCATTACCTTAAATTTCAATAATCAAGAATCTAAGGGCCCAGGTTCGAATCCCATGCTAGTACTGTCACTGGTCAGGCCAGCAACACCTGAAGAAGAGGGGAGAAAAATACTTCTCGAAACGTTGTGCGTATACTAACCTGTTTGCTGTGATATTACTAACATTTGTTTGCTGTGATATTACTAACAGTTGGTGCATATACTAACCTGTTTGCTGTGATATTTCTAACAGTTGAATGCATTTGGAATATTTAACTAAAAATTAAACTTTTCTAAAGACATTCAACACACATATTAGATGATGGAAATAGTCCAATATAAAAATACAGATAGTTTGTTTTGTTTCTTTGAAATATAAGAAAAGTGTTGGTAGTATTTTTAAAAAAAAAAAAAAAAAAAATCATGGTGCATAAGTAGAAGAGATATGATTTAAAATGTAGATTATTATACATAAAGAAAATATTAAAAGTTTAATACTTCATTTAATAAATGAAATATTTTTATTTAATACAGAAAGATTATATAATAATCATTTAAGATTTATGGATAAGTTCTTGAGATGAATAAGTATTTGCCAAACAATTGTACTTATAAAATAAATTTACATAATATATGTGATGTTAATGAGATATAAATTAAAATATTTAATTTATATATTAGAAAATTTCCATTATTTAGTAATATGATAAAATATCAATGCAATACTGTGTAAGTTTATGTACAAACATAACATGATTTTTCAGTTTACTACAGTATAAACAAGAGGAACTCTTCTACTCTAGTGCCATCTACTGTAAGACTAAATAATCACTGATTACTTAATACATCATCAGAGCAACATCACTTCATTCCTTGGCTTACTACCCTATAAAGTAGAGCGGCTTTCTCTCAAACTTTCATTTACTTTCATTTCTATATATTAACATTATGAGCTTTTAAAAAGGACATTAATTTAAAAAAAACATTATTGAGTATTATTCATTCAGTTATGCTACATTTATTTTTTATGATAATTCAAGATAAATTATTGATATCATTAATAAAGAAAATGTACATTTTAATAAAAAAAATAATTCTATTATAACTAGCAAATAATTTGTTATTAATTTATTGTTTATTAATCAAATCTTGATCACTAAAGCAATTATTTTTCAGGCTTAAGTATTATCAGGAATTTTACCTACTCAGAAGTGGTTGTATTTACATCAAAGTTTTCACAAAAATGCAGTATTAATTAAATAGCTATTATAAAAGAGGCGATAATGATGTGATGCAATGCTCTGTGGCTTCTTCTTTTTTGAAATCAGGAATCTCTCAGCCACTATATCCAGAGAAACCTGTTAACTACTTCACCTTCCTTTTCCATTCTCCACCCTAAGTTTTTCCCATATTCTTTTCTATCCTGCTCCATTCCATTTCCACAATATATTCCTTGTCAACTCTATGGCCTTTATATATAAATCCCCCTTATTTTTTCCCAAACCCAGCATAAAAACCAAAAACCCACTTTCTCTATAATCACTTACTTATATTTATTCTTCCATAACTTCATTATTTGTACCCTTTTTGCTTTCAGACATTTCTATTCAATTAACAGATGTCTAATATTTTCTATGCCTTCCTTACATAACATTTCTCCATTTTTGTGTGAATTCCCTTCTTGCTAATGATCCTGTTCAAGCCTTAAACAGTAAACTACTTTCCTTGCTATTATCATAAATTAACTCACACCCAATATTTTGTTTACTTCTATGTATATTTAAACTCTTTTTACTCCTCATACTAGTTATCTATCTCTCCAACTCCTTATTTTTTATTAATGCATCTTTTCTTCTATCTCATTTCTTGCCACTATAACACTCAACAATTCTCTTCAACACAATCATCCCACTTTTGTAAAAGTATACTAACATAAAGTCTTTATCCAAATCTTATGTTTACCATACCATCTTTTTCACCCATCTTGTTCTCTGTTCTTTACTTGCAACACAATTAAATACTATTTTGACTATTTTCTTATTATCTGTAAATTGTAATCTACCAAACATTTTCATTTTGCTTTTTGCATGTTTCATATAAAAACTTGACCATTCCATTTCTCCTTGAATTGTCTCCTTTGCTCTCTATACATCTGCATCAAATGCATGTCTTCCTACTTCCCTTTGTATTTTTTTTAAGTAATCTAACACCCATTTACTAATATATAATGCATCATTATCATATGTTAATCCTGCTACTGCCATTCCCTTCCGTACAATTCTAGCTTCATCATATTTATTATATGAAAACCTTAATTTTTTATCAGTTTCTTTCTTTTCTTTGCTTCATTTATCATTTTTTTCTTCCTTTCATCCAAGCAATTTCTCTTATTATTTAAGATGATTCCCACATAGTTATATCTATTTACCACATTTAACTTTATATCCCCCAATAAAAATTCTTTCTCTTCTCTTTGTCATCATTACTTTTGATTTTACTTCACTAAATTTAATCTCCATCTCTTTAGCCACCCTTGCATATGTCTTCAGCAAAACTATATTTTCCTTTCTTTCTGTGCACAAGAATATATTATCAGCAAGTAAAAGACCTGATAATATATATACCCCCTTGCCATCTATTAATGCTATTTCTACCCCTCTTCCTAGTCCTTCTATTGCTCTCTCCATTTCCTCTTTCTCTAATACCTAATCTATTGTGTGAAATATATTATTTCTAGCCCATGTGTATTGTCCCTCATAAATATTTGATAAATATTTCCAATGCTCAAATTCACTCTCTGACAAAAAGTTTTCAAAAGCTGTCCATTCTTGTTATCTATGTCATCAATTTCTTCAATATACCCATTCATATTTCCTATAACTATTATTTTCTCTCCCCCCACTTTTTTTTTGAAAGTATATATCTTCAACTAAGCATTTATTTATACTACTGTTCCACTCCATTATAATTTGACTATCTTCAGGATCAAATACATTATAGCCATTATCCATTCTTGTCTTTAACCTTATCTCAAACCTCAAATGTTCTTGAAACTAAAGAGGATTTAAATATTTTTTGACATAACTCCTATATCATTCCCTTTCTTGGATCTGTTTCTATTACTTCTAATACATTAAACTCTTCATTTTTAAGTGCTTTGTTTAATTCCAGCCACTTTTCTGGTCTCCTACCACCTTGCATAGTCTTCCTTTCTTACTACCCTTTTATAAATTCTTTTGACTCTTTCTTCTCTATTACATTTGTAGTTAGATTGTTTATCATTAATTTTAAAGCTCCATTTCCTCTCCATATCTACATTTATATCTAAATCAGCTACCTTTTGGTTATTTCTTACATCCTGTCCATTCTTCTTTTTGATAATACTGTAATTTAAAACCCTATCCCTCTTTATAAGTTTCCTGAACTATAATACTTTTCATATATCAAACCCGAATGCTTCACTTCATTGTTTTGCTAAGTGCAATCCATCTTTAATATATAACTTTTTCTTGCTAATAAATAATCCCACACATCCACAAACAAAACATTATTTCTCTCACATATTTTCTTCAATCTGTCATTTATAGAACATGCTCTGATATGTACCTATTGGCAAATCTTGGTAGTAATTCAACTACTCTTTCTTTAATCTTATTCAAATTACTAATCACTTCTTTGTACTCATCCATTACTCTCTCCAATGCTTCTGGGAAATTATTTGTCCCTATCATAACATAAACATTTCTATTTCCTTGGGTTTTTTTTTACTTTATCTGCAATATCCCTAATTCTAGCTCCACACAAACATATTCTCTCATGCCTATTTCTATTCTCCCTTGAAATTACATCTCCACATCATCTAATTAGTATGTCTCATATCAATATTGCCTCCTAGTTTATTTTCTGTACTTCATCTGTAACATTCACTTTTACCTTCTGAATTTTCTCATCTAGTTTTTCCTTATCATTTCTATTCATTAAACCTTTAATCTTCTGACACTTCATCTCTAATGATTTTAATTTTATCTTTACATCCATTACCCCTTCCTCCGTCTTATTCATTGTTTAGTTAACTATATTGCACTACTTATTTTATCATCCATATCCCTTGTCACACCTCTAAATACAGACTCTATTCTATCTTCCTTAACTATATTTTCCTCCATTTCTCCTGACATTTTTTTAAACTATCTACACTTAGAAATCATTTTTCATCTTTTTTATCATATTTATATGATGTACATAACCATACACCTGTTACATCTTTCCTAGTCTCATTCAAGCATTTCTAGTGAAAAATCTTATCACATACAGTACCCTCTACCAAAGCATGCTTAATTGCCTTCTAATCATTGTATATACATTGTGGGATATAAATATAATCCATATTTTTCAAATCCCCTACTCTATATTTAAATTTATATTTTTTCTACTACTCTTCCAAACTCCCAATACTGTAGGGTCACCCATTGCAATCAATTGATGAAAGATGTTTGTGCACAAAATCATCTATTGCCTACTCAACAAATATCCTCAGAATGGTTCTAGTTTATGGATTTTATCATTGAGGAACTTTGATGTGAGAGCACTGCCACTAGATCTTAGGATTTAAAACAACCCTTCGGCAGCCACTTTTTACCTTTTTAATTAACCATGAAGCTATGAGTCCAAAATGAAAACACTAATGTTTTCAATCCAAGCTCATTCACTTGTATAACAGAGGCTAAACTCCCCATGCAGCTTCTGTAAGCATAGGTAATGGTGATCATGTGATGTTTAGTGGTTTAATACCAATCCTGCCAAATATAATGATGGTAACTATGGTCATTAAAGTACCAAAGACACCAAAATGCATAGATTCTGAACTGGATTCAGATCTATATGACTATATAAATGATTGGGTTTGGGTTGAAAACATTATTGTGTTTTTATTTGGAATCATAGCTTTATAGTTATGTACAAAAGTAAAAGGGGGCTACTGGAGGGTTGAATTAGATCCTGAGATATATATCTTCAGTGCTCTCAGATCCAAGGTCCTTAACTGATGAAAGCCATAAGCTAGAATCTAGTCTGGGGATATTGAATGTGTGGGTACTAGATAGGGATTTTATGCACAAACTTTCTTGCATCCATTGATTACTCTATTTTTCACTGTGGGCACTGTATGGAGAGTTTTGACTCTGTTATAATAGCCTGTGTAAGTATAAGGAATGATGATCATGTGATAAATACCTAATACTTGAGTTAAAAAAAAGAAATTAATAATTAATACACTTTTAATATTTGGATGTATAAAAGTGTATGTAAATTTTATTTTTCTTATTGTGGCCTTTATTCAAATATAGGGTTTATAAAAGCTGTTTTTAATGCTTATTTTGTGAGATTTTTAGCTTTTCTTTTCCTACTCCCAAGAAGTCTTGTGTGAAATTTATACTGCAATATATTGAGATACTTCACTATTTTTTTAAATGCAAAGTTCATATACATTTTCAATATTTTAGTTTCAAAAATAGTATAAAGATGTCAGTATAATGGAAAGTTCACAGACTTCAAATATTTTTCAACCCTCCATTTTCTGGATTGTCTTTGTAAAATGGATTTCCCATTCTTTGTGAGATTATTTCAATAAAATTTTTTTGATTGACTAAAATCTTGAATTTTGTAGGAAGTTTATTAAGATTCACAAGTATTTTTGCACAATTATTGTGTAATAATTATTACAAATCAAAAGTATACAAAATTACACTTTTTGTATATATGGTTTTTTTTAAAAAATAGACGGTAATAATTTCCCATGTAATATTAACAATGCAAATTACAGAGCAGACATTTACAAACTTGTTGCTAACATGTTATCACTGATAGGTCTGTTAAAATATAATACAATATTATAAAAAATATTTTTAAAAAATTCAAGTTTTAAAGCATAATTTGTTAGATTTATCAGATATTGATATATTTTTCTTCATATTTTAAAAACCAGTATCAATAAAAAAGGATTTTGTTAGTTTTATAAATTAAATCTATTTCTTCTGACCATTGAGTGATGAATTAGGTTTTTATTTTTATTACAAATTTATTTTTTTAATATTTTTTTCAAAATTTATGTATGATTGTTTTAGAACTTATTTTATTTATAAATATAAAATTCTACCAAATCAAGCCAAATTTATTATATTCTGATACTGAATGTCTGTTTAACATATGTTAAAAGCTGACTAAACTCACACCACATAGAATAATTAAATTTGTCACAATGCTAGAGGGCTAGCTAAAGAAAGCAAATTTATAATCAACCATTTTTTCAAATCAATGAATAAAAAATAGTTTTATCGATAAATAAGCATCATCGATATTAATTTATTCTATTGTTTATTTATTACTGTGCTTTTTCTTTTTTATCTTTCAAAAGTTAAACATATGTTTTACCTATTTATGTGTGTAACATATGTTTTAAAAGTTGCATCTCTAATCAAATATAAGGAAAATCAATAATTTACTTTTTAATAAATAAATATAGGATACTATTTAATTTTTAAATATATAAATAAATTTATTTTTAAAAAACAAAATACTAATTTACCTTGGAATCCTGAGAAAACAAACCTTTTAATTTACGTTGTATGTCAATTTACAACAAGTGAGTTGAGTTCAATAATATGAATGTCATTTCTGAAGAATGCAAAACTATGTGTGTGCATATATATATATATATATGTGTGTGTGTGTGTGTGTAATCCTTTAAGTAATTTATAATAAAGTTTGAATGGAATTAAAATTTATTTTCTAAACTATTTTTTTTTTAATTCTTTTTCTACAAGAGAAATATTGGAACTTTTACAATGATGAATTCAATCAATTTTTTTTTAATCATCTCTGCTAATAGTTTAAACTTGAGGTCATTTTGCTTTAATTACCTTAAGGTATGGAAAGATTAAAAAATAAATATGCCTAATGGATTATTGAAAAAATCTGTTATGTTTATATATAACTGTGTCTACTTCTACGTATTTTTTAGTATTCTAATTTAATGGGTCTTTCTTGTGTTCTATTGTTTAAATTTTCTTCGTATTAAATTCTAGTCTGGCATACAGTTTATTCCCTTTTAACCAAATGATTGAATTTGAAAAGCAAAGAATTTCATTAATTTTTTTAAATTAGGTTTTCTGATTAAATTTGCTTTATTAATGGTGGAAAAATCTCTGTGGAATCTATCAATTGTAATTTAAATTTTTATAATGCATCGCCTTTTATACATATATAAAATTTTAAATTTGAATAAGTTTAAATATTTTTAATTTTCCAAATGGGAAAATGATTTATCTTGTTTGAAATTTCTAATCTAAGATTCAGTTTCAGAATATATTTAACTAAATGAAATATTAAAATCTCTATCCTAACTCTAATTTATGTTTATTTATTGAATAGTTGTTTGTTGTTGTTGACTGACTACAGTAAATAAATAAATATATTAAATAACCTCAGTACGACCACATATTCTTTTAAATTCATATAAATAAAGATATAATAAAAGACAAATAATCCCCAAGATGCATTTCATGCTGAACCGGCACTCATCAGTTGGCGCAGATCACTATCTCTCATATATATCTCCATTATATGAAAAATATTTATATTAAATAATTACATTCTGAATTACAAGTGACAAACTAACTCAACCTATACCTTTGCCAACATCTACTTTAGATAAACACAATAATGATTTAGCACAAAATACATCTTGGGTGTTATTTGTTTTTTATTGTATCTTTATTTATATGAATTTAAAACAACTCGAGGTTATTTAATGTATTTATAAAGATATTGTATGTGGGAAAGAGAAATATGTGTCTGTGCTTAATTTAAAAAATTAGATATATTAATCTTTAATTGAGTTTTAAAGTTTATATCTGTGCTAGAGACAATCTCTACTTTAGTAAATGATTACTAATAATCATTACTGTATTTATCTAAAGTTGATGGTGTCAAAGATGTGGGTTGAGTTAGTTTGACACTTGTAATTCAAAATATAACTAAACAGAAAAACTATATATATATAAAACATTAATCCATTACTTTTAGTATATAAATACCATCAGACACTTAATTATTAACATCGCTATTTTCTCCCTTTTAATCTTGTTTATTCTCCAATTTATATATATCCATGTGTCATTCTTTGATGAAGTAAAAATAAGTGAATAAAAGAAAGACAGAAATATCTTGTCAATGATCTTAGAATGAATGTAAAACATATGAATGCATATAAAATACACAAAATTTTTTTTTTTAAAAAGTATGATAAATAAGATATAGATGATAGTATTTATATATTTAAATATTAATAATTTTATGGAATTATAAATAACTTTATTTATAGGTATTAAAAAAAAGTTTAGCAATCTTAAAAAGCCTAGTGTAAGGCAAAAGTTTTTCAAACTTTCCTCATAGAGAAGTAAAGAAGGCATTACTCACCAGGTTTACTAAAGTTGAAACAGTTTTCACTTTTATTTTACTTTATAGCAAAGAATATCCAGATATCATTGGCCAATTAATATTAAATGGTTATCTGGGTTGCTGGTTTTCCCTAGCCCATCATGAGATAATGTGCTACCGCTATACCATAAGGAACACTACTTGCAGGTATATTAAGATATATAAGTCCTGGTCATGACACAATATTAATGCACACACATGTGACAGTTTGTAAAATTATATTTAACATAATTAAACTGGTATTCATTATAAAATATATTAATGTCTCACCAATTTATGAAGCATATGCAATTTTCAGTGACACATCTTTTGTTAATTAATGCATAGTATGTAGTTGTGCTGGACATATTGCTAGTATTCCAGAGATGATAATAGATGGACAACTGAAATCTTAAATTGGATTCCAAGATATTGTAAAGGACACAGAAAGAAGCCACATGTGAGATGGATGGGTGAAATAAGAAAGTGTGCAGGAGTGATGTGGAGGAGAGAAGCTAGAGTTCAGAGAAAAGGGATTGAACTTGGAAAGACCTTCATCCTGCAATGGATTGATAATGGTTGACAATGATAATAATGATATTAAAAAAAACTCTTGTAAAGAAATGAGTTTTACAACTAAAGGTAAATGTAAACTATTGGTCTGATGTATTTCTATTCATATTCTTTATCTTTTTATAGTTAATTCATCAAAACACATTTGGTCATCTTAAATAGTATTGGAATCTTTTTTATCTCTAGATAATAATAATTAGCTAAAATTCTCATTAATCAACCATGTTTAAGTAGTTTGAGTAATGGCTGGTTACCTGAAACAATATTGAGAATTTCTACTTAACTGATGGAAAAAATTTTTTAATTGGCTGTGTATTCTACCTTGGATGCATATATCCAAATAATAGCCAATCTATTGAGGAACCAAGAGATCTTCATCACCTTGAATGGTAAAATAGCTTCTGGCTTCAAACCTTCATTCTTGGTTCCACAGGGTTCACCCCTAAGTGCCTTATGCTTTGTAGCATATATTAACCCCCTCTTGATAGACATAGAGAGAAGGCTCCCTGGTACTTATATCTCTAGGATTAAAAAACCAATTAATGTAATAGCATATATGAATGACATATTAGTCATTTTGCTATCGATCAAATATCTAAACCTGCTGTATGGAATATTGGACAAATATACAGCTGATTACAGACTCATTTTTAATATTCATAATTCAATGCTCTGGAAAATTGCTACTGGAAAGAAAGTTACAGCCAAATGTATAGCAGAACCCCAAAAATTTCTTGGCTTTCCCATATTCAGGTTGCCAGCCAACATCAATGACAAAAGACATACAAAATGCAATATTGGAATCAACAGAAAGGTTAACCAACTCGTTGTCCAAAGTTTACCTTTCCCTCCAGGGAAAAGTGACACTGCTGAACATTAAAATATTTACAAAGATCACCTCCTTTCTCCCCATCATAAAGCTGAATAAAAACTTTATAAACGAAATTAACTCTATGTGTTCCAAGCTACTTTGGGGTAGAGGAGCGGTGGCCATAGGTTAAGTAAAATACAATGACCTAAGAAACTTAATGGATTCTCTTTACATTCAATCCCAGACATCTACACCCAAAGAGCCTATAATCTAATTGTTAATTGGACACTACTATATGGGTATCATGAGATCATGCGAATTGTCTTGCCTACTGACTGGGCACCACCAAAGGAGGATTGGATAATGAAGCTGAATAAATACCTAATGAAATTCACTACACCAGAACAACTATCATTCCCAAATAAGATCAGACTATAGGAAGCATATCACCTGATGAATCCAGAGTTACAATGTTTGCCAAGTAAACTAAATCTAGCTAACAATAAGCTCTTATCAAGAACTAAATTCTGGGCATTGGAGCTGAAATTCATTGATTTTGTAATCAAATTAAATCATGACACTTTGCCTACCAATTAGTTTCTTGTATATAAAAGGGGTTTCAAAAAAATTGACCCTATATGCCAATTGTGTGGGCAGGATGATGAAACAGTTGAACACCTAATTGGAGCATGTTTGCAATTTGACAAAGCCAGGAAATTCACCCATGATCACTCCCAAATGGGAGTAAATTGTATCACCTCAATACAAGACTGTATAAATTACAAAATTTTTGGACTGATCAGAATGGCAATCTTCACCATATTCTCATTATGGAAAACCAGATATAAGATAGTTATTGGAAAAGCAGAAGCAGTTCAATTGTTTTGTAACAGTTTGGAGAAAATCAAGAAAAGGGACAAAGGCTATTTATCAAAAAAATGATCAAAGACACATGGTCATACTTGAACACTGCACTCTTGGACTAATATACTCTGGTCTTCATTGATTGTCTTATTCATAATTACAATTCTCAATAGAATGAGAGGTGCTAGATTTTGTTTAATGATTGATTATATGTAAAAAAAATTCATTATAAATAAATATATATTATTAAAAGTAAAAAAATTTAAGTTCTACTTTTGGTTTTAATTCATTCCATGAGCACATACATCAGTGAAAACTCTAATCAGTTAAATCATTTGCATCTGGTGATTATTAATTACTGCAAATGATTTTCTATAATTTGAATCCAAAATACTAAGAAGATTATGCAAAGAAATAGGAGAAATAAAGTTTTGTGTATTTCTAATATTTAATTGCATAACATCGAGTATAGTAAATACATTTGGTTTACATTGTAACATATAGTGAATATTCATTTTCATTGTAAAAGATAAGAATGATTTTTCATTAATTAATCTGATTAATCTTTTTTTTTTAAAAAAAATTTCTTAATTGATTCTAAAAGTAGATATAAGTACATATAAAATAATGTACTTAAAATAAAAACATAATGTGAGAAAAGGCTGAGAAAGGAGTTTGCTGTTAACCAAAAGAAAATCCTTTGATTCCTCTTGGAGTTCTTAAAAAAACAGAGCAGGTCAAATTCCTAATGTTCACTCCATACGTTCTTGCCATTGCAGTTGTTATTACTATGTGATTATTTATATAGTATAAGAGCACATGTAAGATGGATGGATGAAATAAGAAAATGTGCAGGATTAATGTGGAGAAGAGAGGCTAGAGATCATAGAAGATGGATTGTACTTGAAGAGACCTTCATCCTGTAGTGGATTGATAATAGTTGATGATGATGACGAATATAAAAAAAACAATTGTGTAGGATTAACGAAAGCTACACTTAAATTACAAAAATATTGAGTTGTTAAATTTAAAGTAATGCTGTCAACTGAATTTTAATTTAGAATTTACTCAGATAATTTGGAATAAAGCAATTGTTGATCATTTTATTATTTATAGTATTTTTTTATCATTAATTTTTATACCTGACAAAGAAAAACATGAAGTAATAAAATATAAAAATTATTTTAAAAATTACATTTCTAAATAAAAAAAACTAAATGCTGCAAATTTAACTATGTAGACTTCTATTTGGGTAGAGAGTGACATTATTGTCTTTTTTTTTTTTTTTTGCAGAATTACTTTTATCTTAATTTTTTGTTTGTTTGGAGTTTTTTTTATTAATAATTAATTTTATTACACATTTGTATATAATAAATAATTGAGTCCGTTTTTTTTTTTTGTTTTTGGAATGTTCCTTGCAACCAAACCATTGGATATTATGACAATTGCTACCGACACTGGCTACTGATCTACCCACATTATCTAGATAATTGAAGTTGAAGGCTAGTTGAAATAATAAATAACTATAATCTCCAAAAAAAAAAAAAACCTGAAAACTATTTCAACGTATGCACACAGATTTATATTAATGAACTCATTAATTTTTTAATCACAAAAATGTATTTGTTTGTTGTAAAAAAACTTAATTTCGATGAACTTTCAGACCATTTTTGAGATGATTTCTTTCTCATCTTTTGTTTAAGCTTAAATATTTCATCATTTAACTTTACATTTCAATGAAAAATTAAAAGTTTAATTTATCCAGGAAATAATTTCAGACTTTAAACTGAAGTGTGAAAGTTAGAATTCTAATGCGCGAGTACACACACACACACATATAATAAAATATAATGTATAACGCAAGATGAAATAGATAGAAAATTCAAATCATCAATCACTATATGATATGTTGATGTGATGCATTAAGGTTTCCACTTTCTGGAAGTAAGGAATCTCTCAGCCACTATGCCCAGAGAAACCTGTTAGCCACTTTACTTTCCCTTTCTATTCCCTACCCTAAGTTTTTCCCATATTCTTTTTTATTCTGCTCCATCCCATTTTCACAACATTGTCCTTGTCAACTCTATGACCTTTATATCTAAATCCCCTTAACTTTTCCCAAACCCAGCATTAAAACCAAGAACCCACTTTCTGTATAATCACTTTGTTTATATTTATTCTGCTTCAGTATTTGTGCTCTTTCTGCTTGTAGGCATTCAATTAACAGATGCCTAATATTTTCTATCTCTTTCTTACATAACTTGTCAACTAAATCACCCACATTTCTTCATTTATGTGTTTATTTTCTTGTTGCTAATGATCCTGTTCAAACCTTACACAGTAAACTACTTCCCTTGCTATTATAAATTAACTCACACCCAATATTCTGCGTTACTTCTACATATTATAATGGTCAGGGAAAAAGTGATATTTACAGTCTTACCGTATCTGCCGTACAGGGCACCACTAGATCATTTGAACCTAGAAAATCTATAGAGTAGACAGATATGTACTGTTAAGATCATGACTGCCAGCCCTAGTCACTAGCTCAAGTAGACGCAGAAACTTTATAAATTTATTAAAATATATTTTTAATAAAGAATAATAAAAACAATCACTGTCAGTATTAATAACACAAAAAGATTTTATTCATATATATATATATATATATAAGTGACGACACACAAACTTGAAAAATAATTATATAAAAAAATTTATGTTTGTTTCATTATTATTTACTATTATTTTTGTTTTAACTTTTATTTTTAATCTTAGAAATGTTGAGTATAGATGAGCTACCCAGACGACGCACTTAAAAGAACTTTCAAACATTTGATTCCAGGCTAAAAGTCCGCAGCCACACCAACACTCGCTTCCAGATATATATCAGCAACCAATGCAATGTGAACATGTTAGCATAGAATCACACTGACAGGAATGTGCATCTGAACAGCGTGATATTATTTGAAGAAACATGACCTTCATCAGTACAGGAATTTATGTCTGTCTGGCAAAGGAATCATGCATGTAATATAATAAAAGCATAATGCTTCATATGAATGGGAGAGCGGTCTATCTTGCCATACTTATCCTCCCAATCCATAGAGCTGGAATGGGTCAATGGCGCAGGAAATACGTCTGCGTTCATTTCAATGATATGACTATCTCTTTGGGGTCATGCATTCAGTTGGACTCGTCACCCTAGGTGCTAACACACTTCACATTACATTGATGTAAATGTCCATATATCTCTCCACCAGCATTGATACAACTACGAAACAAATAGTCCGAAATCAAAACCCCTTTAAAACTAACATATATTTAAATGAGTCTAGCAGCCATCTACACTCAACTAACATTTAAATCATTTTATTAATTTAATTCTAAAAAAAAAATCTTTAGTTTAAGGTTTTAAAATCATTTTAAAATGACACATTATATTTAACTTATTTTTTTACTACAAATATTATTTAACCTACTTTTCTTTTAAATTCAATAATGCACAAATAACGATATGCGTTTCTGTTTTTAAATTTAAGTTTGCAATCGCAAACCCCTACCCTATTTCAAACAGATCTTATTAAGCATGAATAAAAATATAAAAAAATACAATACATATTTTAAGAGATTACATTTTAACTTTAGATCAGAGTTTAAAATTGCAAAGTTTATGAAAAAAATAAAGTTCTGGTTTGATTTGGAAAGAAAGTTTATAGTTCATTTTTAGAAACAAATAAAGTTCAAAGATTTTAAATTTAAGAGTTTATATTTCATATTTATAATTTATACTTTTCCTTT
The DNA here is from genome assembly GCA_028023455.1 of Epiperipatus broadwayi. Classification (NCBI taxonomy): domain Eukaryota; kingdom Metazoa; phylum Onychophora; class Udeonychophora; order Euonychophora; family Peripatidae; genus Epiperipatus; species Epiperipatus broadwayi. Next base: position 14,710,762 of record JAQFVV010006200.1, on the reverse strand, counting down.
CTCCATGCTCGTTCCTTTGTGACGAAGATCTGAGTTATGCAAGGGCCATTTCTTGCAGACAATGACGATTTTATGAAGATTTCCGAAGATGTTTTATGAAGACGATTCCAGTGGTTTGATCCTGGGATCCGTGGAGATGAAGGCTGCCTTTGGCTGGCCGAATCGAAAAAAGCATGATGAAGCTGATTACATCTTGGGTGACGGCAATAATAGCTTTTTAAATTTTTATTTCTACTTTCAGCAAAGACCAATGAATTTAAATTTTTAATTTTTCTAATCTCAAACTAACTATTTCTTTTGGATTTTTCTTTTTATAGTCCTCAGGCACCTTATCTCTGGAATGCATGGATCTATCAAACATATTTTATATCTATATTTTATTGGTTCATTGAGTTTGTGGTCAAGTAGATTTTGGGTTTGTGGCTAAATAGATTTGGTTTTCCACTGAGATCTGTGTCTATCTCTTTGGGCGGGAACTCTTATCTATTTCATATCTCTTTGGGCGGGAACTCTTATCTATTTCATAATCATCTTTTCAATAGTCATTTTGCCCTAAGGATCCGTTTTTAATTTTTATTTTTAAGATTAAAAAACTCTCTTCATTATTTTCGAAATTAAAAGGTTTTTTATTATATTTTATTTAAACTATAGAAACTTTGCTTCGATTCTACAATTTTTTTAAGGCTTATCTTATTTTAATATTTAAATCAAACATATTAATAAATTAATAATTTGTTATTTATGCATTTTGAACGTTTGTGCTTTTAATTCAGTATTAGATATTTACAAAAAAATCAAGTATTAAAATTTAAATGTAACGCATATATATATATATATATATATATATATATATATATATATATATATATATATATATATATATATCCCGTTACAATATATTTAAACTCTTTTTACTCTCCATACCAGTTCTCCATCTCTCCAACTCCCTATTTTTTTATTAATGCGTCTATTCTTCTATCTCATTTCTTACAACTATAATACTAATCAATTCTCCTAACACAATCACCCCACCTTTTGTATAAGTATATTGACATAAAGTCTTTCTCCAAATCTTCTGCCTACCATACTCCCTGTCTTACCCATCTTGTTGCCTGTCCTTTATTCATAACCCAATTAAATACTATTTTGGCTGTTCTCTTATTATCCATAAATTGCAATCTACTGAACATTTTCATTTTGCTTTTTACATCTCTCATATAAAAACTTAACTGTCCCATTTCTCCTTGAATTGCCTCCTTTGTCATTCACACATCTGCATCTAATGCATGTCTTCCTACTTCTCTTTGCACTCTATCTAAGTCATCTAACACTCCTTTACTAACACATAAAGCATTGTTACCATACTGCCCCTCCCTTCTATACAATTCTAGCTACATCATATTTATTATATGAAAATACTGTAATTTTTTTATCATTTCCTTTGTTCTTTGTTTCATTTATCAATTTTTTTCCCCACTCATCCAAGCAATTTTTCTGATTACTTAAGACCCAAATACTTTTACCTATTCACCACATTTAACTTTATATCTCCCAATAAAAATCATTTATCTTCTCTTTCCCTTGCATTTATCATCTTTACTTTTGATTTAATTTCACTAAATTTAATCCCCATCTCTTTATCCACCCTTGCACATGTATTCAGCATAATTTCCATATCTTCCCTACTTACTGTGCACAGGAACATATCATCAAATAAAAGACCTGATAATATATACACTCCTTTGTCATCTCTATTAATGGTATCTCTACTTCTCTTCTTAGTTTTTCTATTGCTCTCTCCATTTCTTTCAAATGTAACAAAAACAAAATAGGTGACATAAGGCATTTTTGTTTTAGTTAAATTCCACTGTTAACTCTAACCAATTTCTATATTTCCTCATTGATGTATATAGTAATTATTTTCATACAATCTTAATAATGTTCACTATAGCTCCATTCATTCCAAAATTTATTAAACTTACCCATAATCTATTTCTATTTACTCAATCATATGTCTTCTAAACTGTCTATCTGTATTCCTATTCATATCTATAAGTTGTGTGACTACAAGAAAACTATCTCCTATATGTCTTTCCCACTAAAAACCTTTCATTTCTCCCACTATATGTTAAGATATTTCAGCAATGCCCTCTGTTTGAAGTTCAGAATTTATATTTTTTCATACAGGGCATTATTGAAATAACAACATCGTAAGTTAACAGGCAAAAAGATGGGTGAGAAAGATAATGCGGTATGCAGAAAATTTGGATAAAGACTTTATCTCAGTATACTTATACGAAAGGTGGAATGATTGTGTTAGGAGAATTGTTGAGTGTTATAATGACAAAGAAGGGATAAAAGAATAGATGCATTAATAAAAAATAGGGATCTGTAGAGATGGTAAACTAGTATGGAGATAAAAAGAGTTTAGAAGTAAACAGAATTTTGGGTGCAAGTTAATTTAAGATAATAGTGATGAAAGTAGTTTACTGTTCAAGGTTTAAACAGGATCACTAGCAACATAAATGGATAAATGTAGGTGATTTAGTCTCCAAGTTATGTATGGAAAGCATAGAAAATATTATGCATCTGCTAATAGAATGCAAATGCCTACAACGGAAAGGTTATAAATAATGATATTGTGGGAAAATGAATATAAACATGAATATACAAAAAGTGGGGTTTTGCCTTTTTTTTTTGCTCAGTATGGAAAAAGATAAGGAGAGGGGGTCTAAATATAAAGACCACACAATGGACAAAAATGACATTGTGGAATTGGCATGGAATAGGATAGAGACAAATATGGGAAAAACTTAAGGTGGGGAATGGAAAGGGAAGGTAATGTGGCTAACAGGTTTTTCTTGAACATATTGGCTGAGAGATTCCTGACTATGATAAAAGAATAGCCATATCACATCACATTGTGATTGGTGATTTGAATACATATATATATGGAGGGAGAAAGTATTATTGAGGTGATTATTTGATTGACTGATTAACTATCTAATTGATTGATTGATAATTGACTGACTTAATGATTGATTAACTGAATGATATTAATCAATTGATTAACTTAATTATTGATTGTGTAATATATTGATTACTTGATTGACTGACTGTTTTGATTTAGTGATTGATTGATTGTTTGTCAGCTTGTTTGATTGGAAAATTAACTGATTTATTGACTGAATGAGTGGCTGATTAGTTGGCTAATAGAATGATTAATTGTAGTCTACATATCTTTCAACTATTTTTTGTGTGTTTTTATTATTGTATTAATAAAAGTCGTTTTAATCAGAGTTTATAATTCTATATATTAATCTTATAGTGATAATTAATAATTTTTCACTTACATACAGATCTGATTTAAGTATGTTTTATTTCACCTTTTTTTGACATTAATCTGAAAATTTTCCACATATTGCATACTAGTTCCACAGATACATATATATAATAGAGATTATTCTTTTAGAATATGCTATAAATAATTGATTGGCTCTTTGTCTGGAGTGTTGACTAATTTATGCAAAAGAGAATGATCATATTATATTATATTCTTGATTAATTTTGATTGACTTAATATTCATTTCTTTAGTTAAAAGTATTTATAATAATCCTCTACATGACAACAGAGTGCAATAAGAGGTATAAATTATTGAACACTATGGCTAGGAGGCAAATTAATTTTATATAGCAACAGCGCTTCAAGGCAATAATTTTGTGTTTCATATGTTAAACGCTGTAATTGTAAGCAAACTTGATGACTTATGTTTTTTTTCTCTCTTTTGGAGGACTGTAATTAAAAACAATAGTGTTAGAAACCTATTAAAATGTATAAATAAGAATAGCTTAATGATTTTTCATTATTTCTGAGATGTCAAATTAAAAATAAAATGACATTTCAAAAGCCAACTTGTTAATTTATAAGCATCTAATGCTATAAACTATTGTTTTTTTTATAATAAATTTATGATTAGATACTTTTTTTAAATAAAGTGATTGTATTATTATAATTCATATTAACTTTTTTTTTAATATAGTATTATTGTATTTATGTTATTATATCCAATATTTTAAAAATATACACATATTTTGAAAATAATTTGTCAAAGATTTTGAATTGTAGTATCTGAGTTGTACTTGAAGCTGGCAGATAAGTTGTACTGGAAATATAAAGATTTTAATGAATAATCATTAAATAATTTCTCATTTATAATTTTTTATAGGTTTTTATTCTATCATTTTTATCTACTATTGTTTATTTTTATGATCCTTGAAAAATAATGGATTGAGAAATCATTATATTTTAATTTATTTTTCACATTTAGAATTTATGAAATTTTATTTATTTGATAATAATCAAATTAATAATATATGTGTAATCATGCATATATATATAGGGGATTTGAACTCAGACTTTCAAGCACCCTTCAACTGTCCACACTATCTCATACAACTGATACACATGATCACACACATGTAGAAAAAATAAATAATCACAAACATCTATATTTTGTGCTAAACCAGCACTCATCAGTTGGTCCAGATTATTATCTTCCACACATATATAATCAGTGCTCACTTTATATTAAGATACAAATCTTCACACTTTAATGAACATGCTTCAATCTTCTCCAACCTCCAACTTTTCAGCCATTTATACCATTAAAAATCTGAAGATGGAAAGCCCAAATTCCATGCTGATGCCAATATTATTGCCATGCCCATGTTGACCTGAAGTCACTCTGACCCCTCATGTATAGGACCTTATCCATTTAAATACGTGGAAGAGGGATGGGCAGGATACAAACTTCATGTGTAATTATTTTAAAACCAGGCACTCTTCACAAACCTGGTGTGGATGGCTGAAAAGTTTGAGTTTGGATTAGATTGAAGCCTGTCCATTAAAGTGTTAAGATTTGCTATCTTAATATAAACTGATCATTGATTATATATATATGTGGGAGATGATAATCTGGACCAATTGATGAGTGCTGGTTTAGCATGAAATACATATATTGGTGATTATTTATCTTTTCTACATGTATGTGGTCATGTGCATCGGTTGTATGAGATAGTATGGATAGTTGAAGGGTGCTTGAAAGTCTGAATTCAAATCCCCTATATTTACAAATTGAGCTCCAGTTTTGTGAAGAGTGCCTGGTTTTCAAATATTCATTCATATACATTAATAAGGATTTATTAGTCACTTCAAATTTTAAAAAAATGAAAGCCATTTATACCAAAAAATACCGAATCAGGACTACGATTTGTTAGTGATAGATATATACAATGAAATTATGAAAAAACAACATGTATTTGCATAATTCTGATTTCAGGAATAAAGAAAGTAAATAATGAAAGCAAGAAAATAAACCATAAGCAAATCATGAATTGAGAATTCATTGTATTTATAAGAATAATAGTTGGAGTTTCATTTATTGACCTTAAAATACTGCATTACTGTTAGCACTCTCATTTTCACTTGTAATTTATACATTCATTTTAAAAATTTAAATTTCAGTTACATTTTTAACCAAAAAATGGGGTCACTTAAAAACACAAAAAAAATGCATTCATTATTTTAAATTTTTTATTTATAATGAACACCCCCCCCCCAATCAAATGTCTTTAATTCACTAAGTTGTTTTTATGCATTCTGATAACAAAAAAAAACACTTTCCATTTTAATTTTTTTAAGTGCATTTTCTTTAACAAATATAGAAAAAAATTAGGTCTGAATGTTTATTTTCAAATGCAATCAAAAATGACCCCCTCCATCTCCAAGAGAATGGTGTTTGTTTAAATACACTATTTGAAAAGAAAAAAAATTATCCTATTACATTTATTTGCAAATGTTCTTAATTAATTGAAACAGTATTTATAGTAAATGATTTCTTGTTACTAATTAACTGTCATAGTTTGTATTTAATAACTAATTAATATTAGGATTGTTCTTATCCTAGTAATTAAAATATTTTAAATTTCACTAACCATATTTTTTCATTATTGACCTTTCCAATAAATAATTTTTTAATGTTCTGATTTTCTTAATATAAAAAAGGATTCCAGAAAAATCACTTCAGTCAAGTGCCCTGCATATCTCAATGTAATGGTAGAATGATAGACTCTGTAACTGAATGTTCATGAATCACTTTAATTGCTTGAATGTCATCTGACCTCCCAAGTAACAAAAGATTTATTTATTTTATTCTTTACCAAATCATTAACATAAGTAAGGTCAAAAAATATGAAAAATAGTATCTTTTATGAGAATAAACAGGGGTTGTTTATTCATCGTGCAAGCATATGGCAAAATTTTATACATAAATAATTTCATTTTTACATTTAAATTGCTAAAAAAATACATAATCTACATTAAAAAAATTACCAAAACAATAAATATATATCATTATTTTAATTAATCAAAGTAGTACAATTTTGATTAGACATGTGTTTGTCAATATGTAAAAAATATATTCATCTTCCAAACCAATTTATAACTATGTTCATTCTTATTCATATGCATATGTTGTAACAAGTAGTATAAAATAAAACTTACTTTCATATTTGCTATTAGAAACAGTTATGCCATTGATTTATCTCTTGTAAACTTGAATAATTAATAGATATTTGATGATTGATAAAGTCTTATCGAGGATTTGAAGGTAACAACTCTAACTGGCATTTGTTTGCTTTGTGAGATTAGTGATGGATATTATTGAATTGACAATTCAGATTTGTCTTCTGAAGCCCAAACATTACATTGTCTTCCAAATAATGAACTACTCAATTATTTATTATTTAGGCTTACTATATTTAGCTCTGAAATAGAATAATAATCACTGCCTCTAACACAATGCAAATAATGTAGAATATATTGCACCATATTAATAGACATTTATTTTTATATAAAAATTCGCTTGTTTTTTAGGGTCTTAATATTCTGGTTTCACAATTATGCACTTTTAGTACCCATATAATGATCATCATTATTAATTATTGTCTCACATCAAATTACTGCTTGATGAATAGTTTAATATTATATTCCAAACATTAGTTATCTATTTTAATAATAAAAACATAAGTTTTATGAATATCTTTATAAAGCTAATCTTTAATACTTCCTTAAAGCTGTTATTCTTGTCTTCAAGTTGTTGCCCTTGGGCTAAGTCAGCATTAAAGATGTTTTATCCGCATATATGTTGGGAGAGGATGAAATACTTTTTGAATAGTCTATTATATGCAGGGTTCTTTCTAAGAGACCATCACAGGGAAACAGTAAAGTAGCATTATAGGGAAAACAATTGCTAACAATAACTGAATATCCATTTACTAAACAATATAGAATAATTAGCGGAAGTTAGTTGTGAGTTTGGCTACCGGAAAGAAAAATCTTACCCTGATTATGAAATATCGAGCCCAGCTTGTAATCATGGCAAGTGAATACATTGTCATTTTATTTTTTAAAAGAAATTGAATTGTTAATGTGGCATTCGAATACCAGAAGTGGTAGAGTTGACCAGTATTCAACGGGTCTTTGATTCTTGAGTCTGTCATTGGACCGCTGCACTAAACCACGCAGGAAACTGCTTCACTACGAAACCTTTATATATAGAGGAACATTTTATTATTTATACAAATATAACATAAACTCGTTCTATTTATTTATTTTTAATAATCCTGCATTCATTTTCTTGTAAATAATAATGCGTTTTTTTTCTTTATGAGATTGCATTCGTTAGTTTTATTTTTTCTAATAATATTCTTTCAGGTCTTAAAAAAAAAGTCTTTGTGATTAATTATAGATTCAGTTGTTTAATTATAAATAATGAGTTTTTTTTTTTTTTTTTGAAAATCAAATATGTCAGTAAATTCTCCTCCGGCTATATTCAAATACAATTGTTCTTCATTTCTACGGAAAAGAAGTTTTTTTTTTTTAGCAAAAGTGCTTAAAAACCGTTCCTATCAATTACTATTGCCTCACTGAAGTTTATAATGTACAGAAAGTAGATTTATTTCTTATATATAGTGAATTATATATAAAGTACTGTGAATATCAAAATACTCACTACATTTTATTGATAGGTATAACATAATATGTTATTACTGATATTAAAACTTAATGTCATATTTTATCATTGTCTAATCAACGCACACTTGTGTTAATCGTATAAATGAAATACTGCCTGTTCATGAAACTTTCTACGTGTAACATGTTTATTTCGTTACATATAATTTGGAATTATGTTTTGGGTTGACGCATTTGTGATTAATTGTTACTTACATCACTATATTCAGCTGCATTTGTAGGATATAAGTTCAATCATAAAAGGCTAAGTATTGTTTCTTATATAATTTCTCTCTTTTTTTCAATATCTTTGCTATGTTTGTATATATTATCAAGTTTGATTATATGAAAATATATATATTACCGTAAATGATATCTTTGTACTACTATCGTATATTGAAATAAATGTGCAGTGATTATATATATTATATTTAACAATACACTGGAAAAAGATTATATTATGTGCATAGAGGAAAGGAGAATTATAAAGAAAAGAGAATATATGCATAAGCATAAAACTGTATATCCTATAATTGAAATTATTTAGAATGTGCAAATTATTTAAGCAATGTAGATTTGTGTAGATTATTAAAAAAATAAATACCATAATTATAGTAATATATCAGTCTGTAAGTATATTAAAAGTTGTTTTGACATATTCATAATAATTCACAAATTTAGTTTAGTTATCATGATAGATAGATAGATAGATAGATAGATAGATAGATAGATAGATAGATAGATAGATAGATAGATAGATAGATAGATAGATAGATAGATAGATAGATAGATAGATAGATAGATAGATAGATAGATAGATAGGTAGGTAGGTAGGTAGGTAGGTAGGTAGGTAGGTAGGTAGGTAGGTAGGTAGGTAGGTAGGTAGGTAGGTAGGTAGGTAGGTAGGTAGGTAGGTAGGTAGGTAGGTAGGTAGGTAGGTAGGTAGGTAGGTAGGTAGGTAGGTAGGTAGGTAGGTAGGTAGACAGACAGACAGACAGACAGGTAGGTAGGTAGGTAGGTAGGTAGGCAGGCAAGAAGGCGAGTGGACAGGCAAATACAATCTTGTTTCTGAAATTCACTGTTGTATCAAATATATTAAATTATTTTAGACAGAAATCATTCTTAATAGTATGTGAATATTTTTTTAATTATAATAAATATTTATCCACTGGTGCTTGATAGCTTAAATCAATCTAATTCAGTTAAAATAGTTAAACAAACCATGACTGGAATTTTCTAGCAAGTATACCATTTGAAAGATATAGCATCCTCCTTCCCCATTTTACCACTAACTATCATGAAGCACTCGTGCTATTGGTCATTGTGATTTGTACGACCATAATTTCATATTTCAATTATACAAACAATAATTTGTCTTTTTTATATTACTGCTTTATAATTTAAACATTTAGAAAAAAATAAAACAAATAGAAGAAAGTAAAATAAAATAGAAGGATAAAAATTATATAGAAAAACTAATCCTTTTTATAAAGGATTGTTTTATAATAGATGTGAAAGTTAATATACATCTCAGGATGAATCAAATGATATAATCAATAAATGAAAAAGATTACATCTAGTTATGATACTTTATTCTTACCAAACTCATAATCACTATTTTTTTTTAAATGACCAACTTGTATATCTTAAATTCTCCGTCCATATAGCCAAGTAAGAGACCATAAGGGATAATATTTAATCATCATTGATGATAGTGTACAATTATTGCTAATCTTTTAACATATTTTTTTTTCTAGCATTTCAATTTTACTGTTGGATTATAAACTTTACATATATTTTATATTTTTTTATATGCTAATGTTAACCTATAGAAAATAAATTACTTAAAAATAGTTACCAGATTATTTTTTTATAGCAGTTTTATCATCTTTTTATATAATATCTTGCATGTGGGGTTCAGATTGACCTTAGGTCAACATGGGTGTGACAATAATCTCGGCCTCAGGGTGGCCTTTGAGCATTCCAACATCAGATTTTCAATTGGATGGACGGTTGAAGAGTTGGAGTGAGGAGTGGATTGAAGCCTGTCCATTAAACTATGAGGATAGTCTATCTTAATATATATCTGAGCACTTATACTATATATGTGTGTAAAGATGATAGTCTGGACCAACTGATGATTGCTGGTTTAGCATGAAATACGTATATTGGTGATTATTTATCTTTTCAGCATATATGTGTTTAGATGTATTAGTGTTATTAGATAGAGTGGAGAGAGGTGGGTGGTGTGAAAGACTGTGCTCATATACCCTATATTATAATATCTTATTGTTTTTTCTTGTCTCGTTATGATTTCAAACATAATTTATGAGCTAATCTGTAAAGAAAAAATGTTATTTGTGATTAAAATTTGTCAAATCTAAATTTAAATAAGTTTTAATTGAGTAGGAAAAAATTGAAAAAGAAACAAAGTAATTATCGATTGTCCTTCAAATGCGTTTATCATGGGATTAATGGGAGTTCACGGACATATTATCAAGTTCATTTTACATCTTTAATTCTTAAAATATTACGTAATACGTGTATGTTAAATTTCCTACCTGATAATAGCTTAGATATCTAGATAATAGAATTTTTAACTGAAAATAATATTTTGTAATTAACCGTGTTATTTACATATATGTGTGCGTGTATGATTATTCATAAGAAAAAACATCCTTATAAACAACCATTAGTTTAATGTGATGCGTTTACTAGCTTTAACTTCTGAGTTTAAAATCAAAAAGCAAAATAGTTTTGTCAATTGTGTGATAGTTTTTGACCATGTTATCAGTTGGATATTTTTGAAATCAGGAAGTATGAATGTGTGTGGATGCTTTTTATCTCATATATTTGCAAAAATGACATTCAATAATAAATTTTGGCCCTCATATTACAGAGTCTATAAGTCTTCAACCAAGGCAGTTGTTAGTGACTAAAGGCAGGGTGCTAAAGAATGACTAAATTATAAAATAGGCTGCCATTCGATAATGACTTTATTTATCTATCTACAAATAAAGAAAGATTGTATAAATCAGAAAATAATCTAACATTAAATGAAACATTTTCCAACTTTATGAACTAAGAAGAAAAAGATAAAGAGACAATTGTTTTTGAAATTAAATCTGATTTTTTTTATAAAAGATATATATTGGAAATACAAGAACAAATAGCATTCATTCTAGATAAAAAATGAAAGAATAATAATATGGAGACTAATAAGTCCATCCAATAAACTGTCAAGATTACTTATTGATCTTAATGTAAGATAATAAATACAAATAATTCAGATTTATGCAACAAGTTTTTATTATGATGAGGAAATAAAGAATTTTTATATAGACCTATATAAAGTTCTTCTAATCTAACTAAACAATATTTTAAAATTTTTTTTGAAAGATTTTAATGTTTCAATCCAAAATTGAAAGTTCTATTGGTAAATTTGGATATAGAAACAGAAAAAAATTTGTGGAAAAAGAAAAGTGTATTTGTTATAAATTAAGTGAAAAGCAGAAAATGACATGGAATAATTATTGAGATATAAGAAAATATAATTGTGAATTGGCAAAGAAGATTGTAAAAGAGAATAGAAATATAATAGAACATCCTGTTATTTCTTAAGGAAAATTTTTTTAGCAATAAGAAAAAAAGATATCCACTACTTTGAACACAATTTAGCAAAAATCTTTTATTGATCTATATTCATGCACAATCTTACATTTCGACTGTCTTGCAGTCTTCTGCAGAACCAAAAAAATAAAAGTGGCTTTGAAGAAGACTGCAGGACAGTTGAAATGTAAGATTGTGCATGAATATAGTTCAATAAAAGGTTTTTGCTAAAAAGTGTTCAAAGTAGTGGATAAATTGTATTTATATAAGATATTACAGCAAAATAAAGGAAGTGGTTAATTTGGTAATATTATCTTATTATCTTGAAGTATGTAGAAGAGTCCTATAAAGGATTATATGCTATCATAATAATAAAACCTACAAGAAAAAAAATCCTCTACAATTACAATGTGTTTTGAAATAAAAAATAAAATAAAATGTATAATTAAATCTATAAAAAAGCAAATAAAAAATTAAAATTGTTAATGAAGCTATATACTAAATGTATTTAAAGGATAAAATGGACTAATAATTGGAAGAATATTGTAGTCCTACTGATATTTAAGAAAAATGAAAAAGAAAAATTTGAAATTATAGATTTATCAGTTTTCTGTCAATTTTATTCAAATCTTTATTAATATCATTTCAATTCATCTAAGAAAACTTTAGTCCCAAATCAAAGATTAAGCTGGATTTAGAAATGGATATAGTACATTTCAATCAACATTCAAGTATTAAAAGGAAGTTTAAAAAAGATCAATATCTATGAGTTGCCATTTCCTATTAAATTTGTTGATTATAGCATTGGGGTGGGTGAGGTGGTGGTGGATCTTAGAACATCAATATATAGTCATATTCATCATCATCATTCATTATCAATCCACTGCAGGATGGTCTCCAAATTCAATCCATCTCCGATCTTTAGCCTCTCTTCTCCACATCATTCCTGCACACTTTTTTTTCATCCATTACAATCTCTTGGAACCCAGTTTGATTTCAATTGTTCATCTATTATCATCTTTTCTAGCAATATGTCCAGCCCAACTCCACATCAGTCTTTTAATTTTTTCAATGAGGTCAGTAACACTTGTTTGTTCTCTTACCCATACATTGCATTTTCGATCCTTTCTTGTTACTCCCAACATGCATCTCTCCATACTTCTTTGAATAGTCTGAAGTCTCTGTATTGCTCTTCTATTAATTGTTCAAGTCTCAGACCCATAAGTAAGAACTGGTAAAACACATTTATTAAAAATCTTCCTTTTCAAACATAATAGTTCTATTATGGCATCATGTTTTGAATGTTATTTATCAAATACATTAGCAGTGATTAGATTGTACCAGTGTCATTGAGATTAACATTGATATGGTTTGAACGTTGCAGAGTGGTTTCATCTGAACATAACTTTTTTTATAAAAAGTATTTCCTGAATTAAAACAGGAAACTAAGAGAAAAAAATAAATAGAAATGATTTTCATCATTTAGTTTTTATAGATTATGTGGTTGTTTTTGCCAATAATCTGCAGAAAAATGTTACAAAATAGAAGAGATGAAAGGTAAAAAAAATCAAAAATTCAACCATTTCCAAAATAAGAAAAGAAAAATTCATAATAATGATTTCAATAATTTAGCAACACAGTATGTATTAAAAAGGGAAGATTTTTTAAAAAGTATTTTACCAGTGCTTACATATAGATATGGGATTAAGCCACTTAACAGAAGAATCATAAAAAACTTCAGATTACATAGCAAAATATACGAGAAGTGTGTTAAGGGTTTTAAGCAGAAGTCAATAATGAAATATGTGTGAGAAAAACAACAGGATTCATTGATCTGAAATAGAGTTGAATTGGATATATTTGTAAAACAAAAATGATAGTAGTTGTGAAGCTGAAGTTTTAAACAGGATCATAAGAGATCAGAAAAGATTAAATAAATCACATATAACATAGATAAGGAAGTTTCTGAGATAGTGTGAAGATGAGAAAATTAATTAAAACTTGGATGGAATTTGTGAATATAAAAGATAAAACCATTCTATATATAGCAAAGGTCTTCCAATACTCTACAGTTTGGGATCAGTGAAGAATAAACGTGGCATATTACTGAATGGTGGAAATGTAAATTTCTCTTTTTTTGCTTTATCTCTAGATGTTCATTTCTTACAGTAATTGGCTACTAAATGGATTAGCTAGTGGTTGCTCTTAATTTAAAGTTCAAGGTATATGTTTAGAAAGTCAATGCACATAAACATAACTTTTTATGTATATTTTATTGATATTTGAAATAGCATTCTAATATTTGAGGAAGAGTAGAGCTTTTCATCATTGTTCTATTGAGTAGTTATGTTTTAGAATTATACATGCACTTGATATATATTTGTAATCTATCAAAGGTTTCACATTTGTCATACCTTCCTCCATCATTATAGCAAATTTTGAACTGTCATTTACTGGAAATTCTTCCACATCAATCTGTCTCATTATAGATAGATAGATAGATAGATAGATAGATAGATAGATAGATAGATAGATAGATAGATAGATAGATAGATAGATAGATAGATAGATAGATAGATAGATAGATAGATAGATAGATAGATAGATAGATAGATAGATAGATAGATAGATAGATAGATAGATAGATAGATAGATAGATAGATAGATAGATAGATAGATAGATAGATAGATAGATAGATAGATAGATAGATAGATAGATAGATAGATAGATAGATAGATAGATAGATAGATAGATAGATAGATAGATAGATAGATAGATAGATAGATAGATAGATAGATAGATAGATAGATAGATAGATAGATAGATAGATAGATAGATAGATAGATAGATAGATAGATAGATAGATAGATAGATAGATAGATAGATAGATAGATAGATAGATAGATAGATAGATAGATAGATAGATAGATAGATAGATAGATAGATAGATAGATAGATAGATAGATAGATAGATAGATAGATAGATAGATAGATAGATAGATAGATAGATAGATAGATAGATAGATAGATAGATAGATAGATAGATAGATAGATAGATAGATAGATAGATAGATAGATAGATAGATAGATAGATAGATAGATAGATAGATAGATAGATAGATAGATAGATAGATAGATAGATAGATAGATGGATGGATGGATGGATGGATGGATGGATAGACCGTGTATTATTTTGCATTACAATCCCATATTTTGACAGACTAGCAACCACCATTATCAAGGTTAACTTTTGAAAGAAAAATCATTAGATCTCAAACAATAATGTGACTCAGTGCGAAATGAGATTCAACTTGAAGTAGTTCAGCATTCACAATATGAGGCTTATCAAAATGTTTATTTTCCTCAGTTTTTTCACCTATTAATTTCAAGTTAATATTAGATAAGCCCTATTTAAACCAGAAGGTCTCTTTAATATTTCAATTGACTCTCTCATGGTTCTTGAATCATATCTTTCCAAATTACCAAGTATTTTTGTATTGTCAAAATCAGGTTAATGACGAATTTCTAAAAAATGGGAAGTAAAAACTGATGTGCTAATTTTTTGATTAAAAGCATTTCTTTGTTCCTTAATTCTGACATTTATTCATCTATTAGACTGGCCTACATATGTTCCTGAGCACTGCAAACATGGAATTTCATAAACTCCTTGGTGTTCCAAAAATATTGTCTTTAGGTTTATATATATATATATATATATATATATATAGAGAGAGAGAGAGACTAGCACCTAGTATACATTTGATGCTTTTGCATTATATTCATGATTATTCTGCTGAAAAAAAACTATTTTGAATGCTGTTTGTTTTCTGATTCATTATGTATTCATTGTTTGCAATAAACCACACCTCTTTGATTTTGCATCTGTGATCATTTCTCTCTTCCCATATTATTTTAACACAACTTGGATCAAAGCTATGGTCATGCTTCTTTTCATGATTGTAAAAGACCAATATACTAGTGGCATCAGATTTTGTCTGTGACTTTCTATACCTCAGAGAATGCTGCATCCTTTGATTCACCATAGTATATATATATATGGACAGTCCTTTTGGCTGCACCCTACAGCATAAATGTGTTGGGTTGCTTCTTTGTATTTTATCCTTCGTGTTGTTGATGAGTTTATTTAAGTTAATGGGCATTCTAAATCCCATGTTAAATCTGTCTGTACTATTTTGTTACCCATATGGTAATTCAGTTTTTGTTATTATTTCTATATTTGGCAGTTTTGTTTGCTATTTTGGTTTTGAACTGTTGTATATATCAGTGTTTATGCATTCTGTTGTATCCTGATTTTGTCAAAACACTATGTGCAACTCTATATTCTTGTAGGAAAAATTTTAATCCTACAAATTTAAGTCATGTGAACACTTGTGATTTCACATCTATACATTCTCTAATATGAGGGGATTTAATAATCATTTTGTATTACAATGTGTTATGATCCACTTTAGTTTTAAGTCAAGATAATGGATTTGATTATCATCCTCTAGTTCAATGGTGTAGATCCGTTCTGAATTTGTGTTCATTTCACTGAACATGTGGTTAATGTAATGATGTCTTACATTTGCATGTAAAGACATCCACATAATATATGTATATACAATTCTTGTGCACGTTTAATATAGGGTCATTTATGTTCATTTCTTTATAAGTCAAGGTTTGACTACATATAATTGCATAAGTACATATACCCATTGACCATGATTGTCCCATGTCTTACACATTACCTCTATATGTAGCCACAATGTCATTATCTATCAATGGTAAGAATTTTACAATGAACTATTTTCTATGCATGTTAGTCCTTTTATTTATTAGTAACTTGTAGATTATTTTAAATGATTCTTTACAGTTTACTGTTTTACAAAGTTCTGTGACATTAAAATATGTTATTTTTATTGGTTGGAAATAGTGGTATTTTTAACGATAAATTCAAATGACAATTTTATAGTGTAATGATCAAAACCTAATTCTTCTTTTAGTAATTTCACTATGTATTGGATGTTTCATAATAATACCCTCCTCTGAAATCGATCATTAATCAGAACCTGTAGTGCTCTTTGTGCATTTTAATATTTGCAAAAACATCTACTTGATGAATACATTTGCAGAACTGCTTCCTGTCATATAGTTTGTGCATATATTTTCTGAATATGCTTATTATAAACTTTTGTTTTGGTTTTGACATTATAATGATTTATTCACTTGAATTTTATGACTGCAATTTGTACAAGTATTTTCTCTTTTTTTATACAAGTAATTTTATTTTTACTGAGAACTCTTAAATGCTTTTGTATTATTAAATAATAACACATTCGAAAAGAAAATGATTGCACAAAAGAACAGGACAAAAATATTAAGTATTTGGCTTTATTTAGTACAAGAGATAGTAGTATGCTAAGTTATAAATTATTAATCAAACCATTGCAAAAAAGGGGATATATAAATTGTAAATCAAAAGTACCAATTATGCTAAGAGAGCAAGTTTTGGATCTTCTTTGTTTTGTAATGAAAAATTATATCCTTACCAAAAAGATAAAATAAAAAATATTGAAACATTTGCAAAGGAATTGTCTAAAGTTGGTTATAAGATTGAATAGATTAATAATACTTTATGTCAATTTAAAAAGAAGTATAATGATTTTAAAAAGCTGAAGATAGATAATTAAAAATGGATATCTATTTATATATTTCAAATTCTCAAGTGAAGTTTTTTAAAGATGTATGGCAATTTTTATAAATAGAAATAAAATGAATATAATTAATAGACAAGCCATGAATGTTAAAATTTGGGAATTTTGGAATTTAAGTTGATGATATTTGCTTCCATTATGTTTTTTTTTTTAAAAAAATTTAAACAGCATTTGAAAAGGGTTAAATAATTAACCGAAAGTACTTCTGTGAATTGAAGGACTGTATACAATAGTTAATCACTTTTATATTTTTTATTGTTATTACAATATTTATTAATTGATGAAAATTTTATTTGTGTTATGTATATAATCATTAAAGCATCACATGCCCACTGTTTTTTTTATGTTTACACAAGCTGTTAAAACAGTAGCAAATTTCTCCATACAATATTACTATCTAGTACATGTTTACTTATCAATACATGTTAAGAGGTTGTGCATTTTACTCCCCAACCAGTGCCTTCTCATCCAAAACTAGTTTCTAACTTAGCTTTAGCTGTAAACTAGGGTTTGAGAAAACGCTGGTTGGGAATTAAAATGAACAACCTTCTAGCATCTGTTGATTAAGTAAAACTTGCACTAAATGCTAATAGTGTGTGAAGCAATTTGCTACTGTATATATATATATATATATATATATATATATATATATATAAACAGTATATTGATATATATATATATATATATATATATATATGCAATGGTCAAATTGCAGACCTTAGTGCCTATATAAATATATTGGACCATAAATAAAGGTGGATTCCATCCTTATTGTTAAAAAGATGTTGTCTTGACAATAGGTTGATATTATTGATTGTTATTGATATTGGGATTGTCTAAATATTGACTGATTTTTAATTATATATATATATATTGTGCCCTTATCTATAGGTCATAATAAGGTAGAATGGTCAATTACTAAAAAATTTTAAATTTTAAGATATGTTTGTATGATATATAAATAATAGTAGGATAATTAGATTTTATAGTACAATTTAAGGCTGAAAATACCTGGTATATAAAAGTGTAATGAATTATTTTAAAGAAACAGTTAAATAAAGCTTAATTATATCCTTGCTTATGGTTGTAAAAGCTGGCCATATAAAATAATACAGCTATAAATAGTTAAAAGTATATTAACAATCCAATTGTAATGTTTTAAAACTAATAAATTAAATAAACGCTATATGCAATATTATAATTATAATTAATATTCAAATTTAATCTAATATATTTTTAAATAAACTTTGGGATGGTGAGAATTATATTTAGTTCTACAAGTTTAAATTATTTTCCAATTTTTTTATAAAATATATCAGTTTTGGTAATTTAACCGAGACGTAAATTAAAAATCAAATCATCTGATAAAGTTAGTAATCATGTGACTGTATATTATATACCTTCACACACACGCTTGTTAGAATATAATAATAAAGTTTGTGAATTATGGAACTAAATGTAATTGCTGTCTATCGTTGAAATGAATGTTGAAATATTAAATAGTTATTTTAAATGTTTAAATGATGTAATATTTAAGTAGTGTTTAAAAGTTGAATACAGTTAATAAAAAAATTAAATATTTTATTTAAATAAAAACAAGATAAATTAAATATTAATATTAAAATAGATATTAAATGTTATTTTAATAATTGTTTTAAAGTTTAAATAATTTTGATAAAACTATAATTGAGTTTAAAAATACTATTTTAAGTAATATTTTAAATCATTACGTCATAAATGTCTTATTTGAAAAATTTAGTCTGTTATAAAACTAAAAATGTGTAAATTTGTTCGCGCTAAAAAAGTCATTAACCAATCAACGGAGGTATTTTAGCAGACAAAATATAAGAATTAGACGGAGCGGGAGAAAGTAATGTGTAAGTGAAGGAGGGAGTAACATATTTTTTAGCTGTATAAGATCGTAAGCTAGAAAAGTAATATAATTTTAAAATTTTGTATTTGTTTTAAAAGTTTTTTAAAATATAATATTTTGAACTACCTTTACATGGAGGGCTAATTTTTAAAAGTTTTCTTACCAGTAATTTTATTCAAGTTTAGCCAAAACCTTACAGTAAAAATGGAAATACTACAGAAAACAGTATATAGAAGTTATGATAAAGGAAAAATATTTGTAAAGTGCCTTGATACAGCTTTATTTATGCTCAACCAGAAACTTATTATTGTAACTCAGAGGAATATAATTTGGACGCTATACGGAAAACTTAAAAGAGAAGTTATTTGCCGTCAGGAAAAATTATGACGCACAAATTTATAAGGCTACTCTGAAGTTATTTTATTCTTCTCTATGGAAAAATTAAGATACGTATATCATAAAGAAAAAATTATGTAAAAGTTATAACAGAGAAAGAATGTTTGTCCTTTTTAAAGGAAACATTACAAAGTATATAGTTACCAGAACTTTAAAAGAAAGGAAAAATTACCGAATAATGATAGGAAAGAGTCATTATTTTTTTTAAAAAAGGAAAGAAAAAAACTTTATCTAAGAAGAATTAAAATATTATAAAGTGTTCATTATAAAAACGCTTAATAAAGATAGAGATTAGGAAAATGGAAATTTAAATTACTTAATGAAAATGGATCCATGGAGATAGAAAAATTTACTGAATATTTAAATAAAAGTACCTAGAAGATGCATCGTAAAAGTCGCGCGGGAAAATATTAGCAGAAAATATTAGAAGAGAATATGTAGACGTTTTTCTTTACGGGATTAATTGATATCATAATTAATAATTGTATTAAATATTATAAAAAACCAAGGATTGTCATCTATGAATATTTATTAAACAGAGCAATAATTGTTTTACCTTAAAATAGAACATTAAGTGACTGAAGAAGAAATAATAAACATTTTTTTTTTAGCTTTAGTATGAACGGTTTTCAAGAAAGTTTGATAAAGAAGTACAGTAAATATAGTTTAAATATTTTTTACTAATTTATTTTAGAATATAAAATGTTATGTGAGATTAGGGAAAACATATAAACATAAATTTAGTAATATTAAAATTTAAATATAATAACTTGATAAAATTATAAAAATATTGTTTAAAAATAAAGTGTATGGATGTGAATCTTATATCTACAAGGATAAAATGGATGGTGAAGCCTACGGAACGCGATCGAGAAGATAAAGGTCGTTTTGGTAATTTTAATAGTTGTTTATAATGCATAATGTATTTTTTTTAGATCATCTATTGACCTAAGAATGAAGTGTGAAAGTTTAAATTATATGTACACATTTTATACAACATTTTTAACATATAATGAGATAGGAGTAATTCGGAATATGCATGCAATAATTTATTTAAAGTATATTAATAATATAATTTAACAGAACAATTGTGTGATTCTTTTGAACTTTCATGTGATAAAGTATTCAGATATTTAAGTAGTTTGTATGACTAAATATACGGAGGAAAGTAGTAAGCAAGCTGTCTTATAGAACAGTGGAATAGTTTTAAAATAAATGAATTTTATTATTGTTAGTAATGCAGATATGTATTTGTCGATGTACAGTATAGAAAAAATCTTGAGAAATAAGATCGGATAGTGACTTGGAAGTACTAGTGGAGAGGAAACCAAGATGATGTTTTTTTTTAAGAAATAGGAAAAATAAAGGATTTGGATCATATTTAGTTTTGTGTGATTTCAGTATAGTTAACTAAGCCCTATGACTGAACACATATAGTTTGGACAGTGTTTTTGCATATCTTTAAACTTTTGATGTTATAATAAAGCTGAAGAAATAGCTTTAACATCGTTCCTATAATAGAGGTTGGTAGACAGGTAAAGGTCACTCCTCTATAGTGTCTTTTAATTCACTGTGCCATGATTGTCAAGATATATGACGAGTAATATTCTAGTTGTATTTTGATCCTATGCATCTATCTTCGCTATCCTTATTTTGTGAATCTGCATCGGTCAGAAAGATATTTTCAAAGAAATAATGAATAAAATAGAACTGAAGATATGTTATCGTTTATGTAAGAATAGTTTATTTGCTGGAATGTATAGAATTGTGTAACTTTAAAATTGAAAGTCCAAAATATCATAAAGAGAGAAAGAATCATATAATACATTGTAAAATTAATTCAGAAATGAATATAAGATTTTGAAAAGAAATCTAAACCAAGTATTTTAAAAGTGATAATAAAATTTGAATGAATTTTTTTTTAATAATATTTAGAAAATAAGTATTGCATATTTATTAAGAAAATAGTCCAATAATGTACAATAAACATATACTTGTGCATGGTATATTAATAGTTGTAATTATATCATCCGAAGTAAGGCTTGAATGAGAATATTAGGATTAATAAACATCGGATAATGAACAATAAAAAACCTAATACCGAATGTAGAACAATGTTTTGACTTTGTAAGATTCCATACAACCAATATAAAACTAAAATTTGTTATTTTGTAGAATTTTACTACGAATGTAAATTTTGTAAAAAAAAATATAATTTTAATAATATTAGGGATGCAAAGTGTTAGTGATAATCATATAAGAAATGCATTTTGTAATAAGCTAACCATAATAATAAATCAAGTAATAATACTGTATTTTCTTAAGTGTTAAAAAAATAAGATTTAACTAGGAAAAGTAAATATTATTTTGATTTCATTTTATAAACTAATAAACTAAGTTGAGATATGAGAGTAAGGGATATCCAATGTATATAGTGTAAAAATATTGTTAATTTATTTATGTTGTTAATAAACTTTGTTTTAAATTTGTTCTAAAGTTTTTGTGTCCGAGTTGTTATTTCTCCACATGGATGCATGAAATCACGATACATTTATAATTGAAACAGACATATAAATTTTGCACAAAAGGTAAACATAAAAGTGTTATAATAATTTTGAGAATTTATTGGTATGTTAAAATTAAAAGATCATAAATTTATATTATTTATTAGTCATAAGTCGGTTGCCACAATATTACATTAAATTATATGCTAATGTTGCCACACGTATTCTGTTGTCAGATTATTAAAATACTACCACGTACGTATTTATTTATTTCATTTAGGAAGAAATAAGATTATATTATATTATTATTGTTATTATTATTTTTATTATTATTAGTTGCTGTGTAGTAGATTATGACATAAAATTCCCTTTTCATATTTTACTACCGTAATTTTAAATTAGTTAGAATACAATTTCTGAACCTGAGATTTTATTTTATTTTACTTCATTTTATTTAATTAAGCTAGATTCTTGTTATAAAGAAGATTAAGATATGATTATTATTTTAATCGTAGTGAATAGAGCTTAGAAAGTCGTAAGAATACTATGAGTTAGTTATTTGGTATAGTAAAAAGGGGGAATAGTGTTCTTATGCCATTGAGGTAGTATCGTGTGGATAATGGCTCAATGTAGTCTATCTCGTCCCCCGTATTGTCACTCCATGTCTCATGAAAATAGTAAATATTTGTTTAATTCATTTTAAAATTGAACCGTATTTGTATTTTAAAAATTAGAGCTAGTAATCATTTTAATTAATGCTGAATATTTCATTTATTTATTTGTTAACTGAGCTAGAACCCGTAATATTAGTAATAAACAGTATATTTTGGGGTGAGAACGCACGGGGGGGAGGTTAGAATATATATATATATATATATATAAAGTACAAGAGATATGATAAGACTTCATATTATGTTATATGTATCTATATATGAATTATAATCATGTTTGGATGATTTAAACAGCAATTTATTATTTATATATTATTATAAGTGAAATCTGGGAAATCCAATATTTCTGTATGTTATATATTAATTATTTCATACTTTTGATTTCTTTTCTATCTTTGATAAAAATGTTAATAAATCTTCATATAATAAGTCTAAAAGTAAATTCAGTGCTCCATCCACAGAATAAATGAGAAAACTTTTTTTGAATGCATGATGTAACGATAAATTTTAATAATGGATTAATTACTGTAATTATTTATCATTCATTAATTATCATGCTTATCTTAAATAATGAATTCTGCATAAATGTTAATATTGTATAGCCAAAAATATTAATAAACAAAGATAAGCACAGCTTACAAGAAAACATACGAATTATAGGCTCTTTCAATATGTAATCACTTAATTAAATATGTTCTTAAGTAACAAAATATTGAATATGTGACAGTGTATTGTATAATTAATGACATAAATATTTTATTATATTTGAATATCCACTGTATTTTACCCCAAGCCCTTCATCATGTAGATTATATAATAGCCCACATTTTGTTGATAAGTTTGTTGTTTGAATTATAAGGATACAGTACTTTTTAACATGTACATATATACACACACACTTTTTATATATTTAGTATGCATATATAAATTAAGATTATAGTATAAATAAATTTAAAGAAAAATAATAATGTAGTTATTAATAATAAATCGAATGGTACATTTACATATATATATTTACATTTTAAATCTTATTTAATTATTATAATCAAAGCGTTAAAAGAGATTCTGTCTTTAGCCTTGTATAATTGCTTATTACTTTAATAACTATTAAGTGCCATATTCCACCTGGCTGATATATTAATTTTACTCTGAATTACCAACAAAGTTGACAAAGATAACCATATAAACATCAGAACTCCAAGAGTAGATGTATTCATTCTATTCTTGATCCTTGTTCAACATTTAAAGTGCTTTTAATTCATAGCCTGAAAGAAGGAGATTTACTCTCTTTGTTTTTATATATTTACAATGTTTGTCTTCACTCATTCATATTATTCAAAAAATAAAATAATAATAATAAAAATTGTCAAGCATTGGTGGTCGAGAGGTTAGCGACAGCTGCTTTACAAGCAGATGCCCCGGCTTAGTAGGTTCGCTTCCCAGCTGCTGCTATGATGCATGAGAAAATAATAATAATAAAACTTAATCATATCTTTACCTTTTTAAATAAAAGGAATAATGAATTATTACAATTAAATATACTCTTGGCAGTATTCTTTTTCTTCAAAAGCTTTTTTTTTTGTATAGAAATGAAGTAAGTCTTATTATCAGTAGACTATGACTTCTCTAGTTGCTTTCATGTTTTAAGTCCACATCAACATTATGAATGTTCTTAAATTTTGTAAAACTTTTACTATCCTGCTTAAAAAAACATTTTATTTTGCAAAAGACTGTACATAATATTCAGAAAAAATAATAAAGAGAAGAATAAAATGTATGTTCTTTCAACATAAGCTGAAGAAACGTTATAAATATATGTGATCATGTACAGCACTCTAAGGTGGAAAAGTGATGACTATTATATTATAAAATTTATGAAATTTAGTCTTTTTTTATTATTATTAATTTTTTTTTTTTTTGGGGGGGGGTTATATTTCAATTTGTGTATACTGATTCACCATATATCGCAGTTTCACTGTAAATAATAATAAATAACGTTATTTAATATATTTACTGGGCTTAATTTAGCATATTCTTTTATCTTGTTTTATTATTAATAATAAAAATAATAAATCTTTATTATCATTACACATAAATAATTTTATTAAATACATATTGTTTAAATATATTTCACATATTTAAGTATGTGTTATAAAATTATAATTTATTTATTTCATAATTCGAATTTCTTTCCTTTATAATGGAAAATTATTTTATTTGACTTATTTGCTCAAATGAATGTTTAAAGTGTTCTGCCACAAATATATTATGAAATATTTGTTATAATATTTGTTACCCAGTTGATGACCAATGTGACCTGGGTGAAACATCAGTTTATATATGTATTTTAAATAAATTATACATGGATGGACCAGATAATATTTCATTTATATCTGTAGCCCATGAAAATTCTTGATTTATATATATATATATATATATATATATATATATATATATATATATATATATATATATATATATATATATATATATATATATATATATATATATATATATATATATAAACATTACAAGCATAAAGCTAAACTAGTCAATATAAAATCAAAACTACCCCAAATCTAAAATTAAACCAGACCAGCATAAAAATAATATTAAAACACAACCTAAGGTTTCACTGCTACAAGCAGACTTCTCAAGTGTAAAGAACTACAAAAAAACCACACATTATATATACTATTAAAAACTACCCACAAATCCATTCACTTCCCATCCACCCTTAATATTAAAAGAACTCTTAAATAAGTTAATTGCTTCAGAATAATAAATTTTCAATAATAAAGACTCTTTAATTCTTCTTTTGATTTCATTTCTCTCAAAGAAGACAACCTTAGCTTCATCAAAATCAATAGTGTGGCCTGTATCTTTTTCATGGACATACAAAGCAGAACTAAGATATCTATTTTTAACTCTACTTTTATGAACCTTTATTCTTTCATTTAAACTCAAACTACTCTGACCTATGTAAACCTTCTTACAAAATAAACAAGGAATAAAATATACCACACCAGGAATAGTCTTTCTATCAAAAACTTCTTTTGTATTATTTAATAAATTATTCAATGTAACACCCCTTTTCCAAGCAATTTTCTTATTTCCAAACAATTTACTATTTCTACACACAATTTTATAAGAAGACAATTTAAATGGCAAAGAAATAAAATCATATTTTTCTTTAACCTTTACATCCTTACAAATATTACTATTAAATAAAATACTTTTAACAAATTTATCAGAGTATCCAACACTCAAATAATCTTTATAAAATTGATATTTCTGAAACAAAGCTACCCCACTAGAATTATTTAATTTAATATTCCTATGACAATAATTCCTTAAAGCAGCTACTTTATGAGATACAGACTGATAGCTATCAGGTTTAATTATAGATCTTAATTCTTTACTTTTAACTAAATGACTGCACAATAAACAATTAGTTTCTATATTTCTAATCACCAAAAGATCTAAAAATTTTAACTTACCAAAATCTAACCCCCCTCCTTCTAACACAAATTTTATAGAAGGATCAAAACAATTAAACTCATTTACAAATTCCTTCAATTTATCATTCTCAACTACAAATAAACAATCATCAACATATCTGACAAATAATTTTACATATAAACAATTCTTTTTAATAATAATTTCCTCTTCCATAAAACTAATATAAACTGAACATACTAAAGGAGAAATAATATAACCTATTATCCACCCTTCCTTAATCTGATAAAAATTACCTCTATAAGTAAAATACATAGAATCTTCCAATAACAAAAGCAAATCTTTAATTACCTTAATTTTATTTTTTGATAAAGAACTTTTCTTAATCAATACAGACAAAAGAACATCAATACTGCTTAACCTATTAACAGACTGATACATATTTTCAATATCTAAACTTCCAAATACCCAATTACTTTCCATTTTAAAATTATTAATCTTATCAAAAGCCTCAAAAGAAGAAGAAACTGTGTACTGACCAAAATCAACAAATTGTTTTAAAAAATTATTCAAGAATCTAGAAATACCCTCTACAACACTACCTGTAAAATCAAAAATAAATCTTAAAGGAAAACCATCTTTATGAGTTTTAATATTCACAAACATCTTAGCTGATGTAAAATCATTAGGATAGCATTTTAAATAATCTACTCTATTAAAAATTTTTAAATTAACCATTTTCTTCATAATATCTATCAATTTTCTTTTAATCAAATTACCTGGATTTTTATCTAACAACATATATTTACCATTATTTAATTCTCTATCCATTTTCTCTTTGAAATCATCTCCTTTCATAATAACAAACCTACCAGCTTTGTCTTCACGAGAAATGATTACATCATTAGCAATTAATCTATTTTTAAGATGTTTAATCTCAGCAGGATTAATAACAAATTTTTCTTTCCTTTTTAAACTTTTATTCAAAATCGATTGAATACCAACTTTCTGCTCATCACTCAAATTACTAGATTCAATTTTTTGAGTGATGAGCAGAAAGTTGGTATTCAATCGATTTTGAATAAAAGTTTAAAAAGGAAAGAAAAATTTGTTATTAATCCTGCTGAGATTAAACATCTTAAAAATAGATTAATTGCTAATGATGTAATCATTTCTCGTGAAGACAAAGCTGGTAGGTTTGTTATTATGAAAGGAGATGATTTCAAAGAGAAAATGGATAGAGAATTAAATAATGGTAAATATATGTTGTTAGATAAAAATCCAGGTAATTTGATTAAAAGAAAATTGATAGATATTATGAAGAAAATGGTTAATTTAAAAATTTTTAATAGAGTAGATTATTTAAAATGCTATCCTAATGATTTTACATCAGCTAAGATGTTTGTGAATATTAAAACTCATAAAGATGGTTTTCCTTTAAGATTTATTTTTGATTTTACAGGTAGTGTTGTAGAGGGTATTTCTAGATTCTTGAATAATTTTTTAAAACAATTTGTTGATTTTGGTCAGTACACAGTTTCTTCTTCTTTTGAGGCTTTTGATAAGATTAATAATTTTAAAATGGAAAGTAATTGGGTATTTGGAAGTTTAGATATTGAAAATATGTATCAGTCTGTTAATAGGTTAAGCAGTATTGATGTTCTTTTGTCTGTATTGATTAAGAAAGGTTCTTTATCAAAAAATAAAATTAAGGTAATTAAAGATTTGCTTTTGTTATTGGAAGATTCTATGTATTTTACTTATAGAGGTAATTTTTATAAGATTAAGGAAGGGTGGATAATAGGTTATATTATTTCTCCTTTAGTATGTTCAGTTTATATTAGTTTTATGGAAGAGGAAATTATTATTAAAAAGAATTGTTTATATGTAAAGTTATTTGTCAGATATGTTGATGATTGTTTATTTGTAGTTGAGAATGATAAATTGAAGGAATTTGTAAATGAGTTTAATTGTTTTGATCCTTCTATAAAATTTGTGTTAGAAGGAGGGGGTTAGATTTTGGTAAGTTAAAATTTTTAGATCTTTTGGTGATTAGAAATATAGAAACTAATTGTTTATTGTGCAGTCATTTAGTTAAAAGTAAAGAATTAAGATCTATAATTAAACCTGATAGCTATCAGTCTGTATCTCATAAAGTAGCTGCTTTAAGGAATTATTGTCATAGGAATATTAAATTAAATAATTCTAGTGGGGTAGCTTTGTTTCAGAAATATCAATTTTATAAAGATTATTTGAGTGTTGGATACTCTGATAAATTTGTTAAAAGTATTTTATTTAATAGTAATATTTGTAAGGATGTAAAGGTTAAAGAAAAATATGATTTTATTTCTTTGCCATTTAAATTGTCTTCTTATAAAATTGTGTGTAGAAATAGTAAATTGTTTGGAAATAAGAAAATTGCTTGGAAAAGGGGTGTTACATTGAATAATTTATTAAATAATACAAAAGAAGTTTTTGATAGAAAGACTATTCCTGGTGTGGTATATTTTATTCCTTGTTTATTTTGTAAGAAGGTTTACATAGGTCAGAGTAGTTTGAGTTTAAATGAAAGAATAAAGGTTCATAAAAGTAGAGTTAAAAATAGATATCTTAGTTCTGCTTTGTATGTCCATGAAAAAGATACAGGCCACACTATTGATTTTGATGAAGCTAAGGTTGTCTTCTTTGAGAGAAATGAAATCAAAAGAAGAATTAAAGAGTCTTTATTATTGAAAATTTATTATTCTGAAGCAATTAACTTATTTAAGAGTTCTTTTAATATTAAGGGTGGATGGGAAGTGAATGGATTTGTGGGTAGTTTTTAATAGTATATATAATGTGTGGTTTTTTTGTAGTTCTTTACACTTGAGAAGTCTGCTTGTAGCAGTGAAACCTTAGGTTGTGTTTTAATATTATTTTTATGCTGGTCTGGTTTAATTTTAGATTTGGGGTAGTTTTGATTTGTATATATATATATATATATATATATATATATATATATATATATATATATATATATATATATATATATATATATATATATATATATATATATATATATATATATATATAATTGAAATAATATTTTTAATGGTTTACAAACAATTACAAACAATCCTTAAATCCGCAGAAGTACTTTCGGTTACTTTCTAACCTGCCTCAACTGCCATATATATATATATATATAAACTAATTATTTACATAAATAAAGTATAACATTTATTATTAATGAATTGTCAGAATATATTAATCTCTAAGAGGAGCACAATTAATATGGTTATATTACCAGATATTCCTGCTTAGATATGTAATATTGATATTTATTATTTCTCCTGTGTATTAAATAACTGTTCTGATAAAACAACATAAATAACAATAAAACACAAATAGTTTTATGTATAGTCAGTCGTAATTTGTGTAATTTTATCTAATCACTTTTGATATATTTATTCAACAACACACTGTGAGATTCATTCAATATAAATTCCCAACAGGTTTAATTTTTCAACTCTGTGGGATTTTTTTTTTTCATCTAATAGAATACATAGATTTACTTATTAATAATATTTTCACATAAGATAGGTTGACCCTTTATCCATATGTAAATTTAAAAATGTATTAATGTATAAAAATGTATATTAAAAGAGGATAAGATGTAAGGTAATATGATACAAAGTAAATAATTAATTTCTCACTCTTGGCAATGATATAAGGAAGGATATATCTAACTAATGATGTTGACTTACTACACATTTTGAATTTTTAGTACTATAATTGGAAACATATTATTCAAAATACATGGATTGTTAGATGAACTTATTCCAAATTGTATCTCATGGTCAATACTGCATACAATTTTGAATTAATTAACTAATGACCACACAAAATAATTTATTTGTAGCCTTAATGAAGCATTTTGTTCATAAATTATTATCATGTTGAAATCAATGAATAATCAAACCTTTCTGCTATGATCTGCAGAATGATTTCTTACAACTAATTAAACAATAGCAAACATTAGAAAACAACAAATTATTATTCCCAAAATAAGCTTCTGTCTTCTTTGAATTCAAGATGACTAAGATAGATATTAATTTATTTATGAAACCAATTTTGATTTAATATTTGTAAGAGTTAATATTCGTTTTTCCGTTTTAAGTGTTATGGATATATTATGTGCACAGTATAAGTTCTTTCTAATGATTTTGATTACTTCTGTGAGTAATGAGTTTTTTAGACTGATACTTGTGAACAATGTTTGGTTCATCTGTAATGTATATATTCTTTGAAAATTTAAAGATTGTGAATTCTTCCTAGGTGAAATTAATAGCTGGGAGACAGTTCATTCGCTCTAAGTTTTTTCTGACATACTGTAATGATACTAATTTAAATTAAAACAGGCAAAACTCACCATTCATATTGCCACACACAGTAAGCTAGAGTAATCAATGGATGCCAGAAAACTTGTGCATAAAATCCCCATCTAGTGCCTACTCATCCAATATCCCCAGACTAGTTTCTGGCTTGTGGCCTTCATCAGTGAGGAGCCTTGGATCTGAGAGCACTTCACTAGGTGAAGTGCTCTCAGATCCAAGCCTACTCATCCAATATTCCCAGACTAGTTTAGGCCACAAGCCAGAAACTAGTCTGGGGATATTGGATGAGTAGGCACTAGATTGGGATTTTATGCACAAGTTTTCTGGCATCCATTGATTACTCTAGCTTGCTGTGTGTGGCAATACGTATGGTGAGTTTTGCCTGTTTTAACAACAGTTATACACAACCATAAGAGATGGTGGTCATGTGATGTTTATTGACTAATTTAAATTACATGATAGACTGATAGTGAATTTTCTTAGATTATGTTGGCATATGATTTTGTGAGGAAAATGACATGAGTTTTTTTAGAAATTTATTATTTTAATGAAAGCTGGTTGTCATTCACTTTCCATTATATATATCATAAATTGTAAAAGATAATAAGAAATGATTATCTTTTTATGTGAGTATAAACTTGAAATTTTATTCTGCTTTTGCTTGAAAATAAAAAATTAAAAATATTAATCTTTTTTCACTTTAGTAAAGAAATGTAATAATAAAACTTTTATTTTTGAATCTTTCTCATTCTATTCCTATATCTCTTGTGAAAAATTGTTATACTAGCAATTCTTAAGCAGGGGCTAAAGAAAGCCCAGAATATCAGATTTGGTTAGCAGAATGATAAAATGAATTGTTTATGGTTAATTGTTCAGATCATGTGCGGTTTTCCAGCATCAAAATAATGGGTTGAGAACAAAAGTTTCATCCAATTGCCCCAACAGATATTGTTTTTATCTCGTTTGAAATCTCTCCAAGAATATTTAGCTTTTGAGTCTGTTATTATAATCTCTAAGCTAATTTAATAAGTTAAATTGTAAAATAAATTAATAAACACGGTGATAATGACGTAACCATCATTCTGATGAGCAGCTAATTCACAATTCCAACATTTTGAGCATTTGGCTTATCTTTATTATATTAATTAGTTTTTAGGTTTTTTTGCATTTTTAATATCCATTTATTGATCATTATTATATAATTATCTAAATTGGATTTAGGCTGAACACTAAAGAGAAATCCTAAACCTATGTGTAATCTAAAAACAGTCAAGTTTTACCTGGCCCTATTTGAATCCCTGGATGATAGATAGGGAAGATGGATGTGCTAATCATTATGCCATGAAGTTTCTTATCTCACTTAAATTTTTATTACTTTTTAAAGTACAATTGTACAAGTGTTGTGCAATTTAGCAAAGTGGTAGAGTAACAAATCCATGCGCTAAAAGTACCTGGATCGAAGCTAATCTATCATTTCTGATGCTTGAATGCCACGTGACTTTCGTTGACTAATCTTTGCATTCGTTTTTATCGCTCGGTTAAAATTAGTTTAGAAAAAAATTAATCGTTTTATGAGTATCGTATATGGGACTTCTTTAATAATTGAAGACAGTATTATCTTTCAGCAGGTTTAATATTTCTTACTTTTTCTATGAAATTAGTTTACTTCTCTCTTGATCCTTTTATATTTTTTAAAAGTTTCTTCAGTAACAAATGATTTTTATTAAGTAAGTTTAAAGAAAGCTCAATTTTCTATCTTGGAAATATTTAATAAGAAAAGCTTAAGAGTTCATAGAAATCATACAAAAGAACAAAACAAAACAAAATATCTATCTATCTAAGAAAATGAAAAATGTATAGAAAGAAGTAAATAGATTGCTAAAAGAAAAATAAGTTTTTTGTATTTATTGAAACTGCAATATCAATTTAAAACAATTATTTTTATTGCTAAATATAAAGAGAGATTTAAAATAATAAAGAAATAGCTGTTTTGATTACTATATGTAGAAAACGATTAGTTGCTAGTAAGTAATGGTATAGAAGCTAGCTACCAATAGCCTTATAATAGGAACATTGATCTAGAAAGTATTACGCAGCAGTCTGATCAAGTGTTGAGTGGTAAAAATTGAAATGCTACCCATTTTCTGACCGATAATTGGACGGCTGTGACTGGCTGTCTTTAAAATGTCATGAGCTTATTTAGCATCTGAAAAAATTTTCAAATTGTATTCTGCTTAAATTTAAACCTAGTCGATATGGTAATTATTAACTAAGAGGTTTTTCATATATACATATTTGCTATAAAAATATATTTTTTAATCATTTAAGATATAATACAGTGCTTTATTTAGTTAAATAAAGGTAATTAAAATGTTCTACTTTTTTGTAATAATATATTTAACTGTATAAAACTAAAAACTAAATTAAGCATGTATTAGCTGATCTATGTATTAATATATATGTTTATATATATGCATATAAAATTCTCAACCTTGGGGTTAAGTAGAAGGTTACATCTTATGGCTCTCTGGGTTAACAGTATAATTGTTTTTAGATCATAAACATTGAATATTTTTTTCAGATAGTCATACAGTAACTAGTTCATCTATCATCCATATATTAATTGGAAATAGTATATAGTTATTTGTAAAGATCCAGATTATTCTGAGCTGGTCATGTGACTAACAATATGTGACTATATAAATCAAAAATGCAACTAGAATGTGATAAACCACTTTCATCATTAAATACTTTATATTTTTAATTTTGTGATTTTTTTTATTTCTGATAATATTTCAATCACATGTTAGCCTTCCTCAATTGCTAGGTTTAATAAAATTTAATTGGAAATAATAACAATCAATCCTTAAGCTATCAACAATCTCAACCTGTAGTCAAGGCAACATGATAGTGAAGTTATTTAATTAAAAGTTGTGAGTGAAGCATTGTAAGAAATAAAGTGATCAATTTTAAAAAATATTGATGAAAATATTTAAATTATTTTCTTATTCAAAACATTTAATATGACTTATGAAGAATTGATTTATCACTTACATAATTGATTTAGATGATTTATTACCAGTATTTTGTAAATAACAATGTTAAATCAAAAAATATTTAAATTTCTGAATTATTTAGACAGCTAAAAAGAAAATATATATTGATTGATACATAGTTAATAATAAATACAGTTTTTAAACATATAGTTGGTTTATAAAACCATGAAAAAAAACACCTGAACTGAAGCAAATATTTCATTATCTGAATTTTTATCAGGTAGTCCTGAAGATAAAAACTATCAACCACAAACATTTACTCAGGTATAGATATAAATGGTTGAATTACAAGTGTGTAATTATTTTAAATTTTAAGAGAAAGAAAAATTAAACATTTTGAAAATATAAATCCAAAATTTTATAAGTTATTGGCCAACTAAAAATACCATATTGATTTTTTATGCATTTGTTGAAGTTACAATTTCCATAATAACTTTCTTCCAAGAGTAAGCTTGTGATTTAAAGACCTGTAGAGGTCCCTACTATCGCATTTTATACGCATGTGATTGAGGCTACAGCCTTAATGAATATTAATAAATTAATAGTAGATCATGAAAAAAAAAAGGAAATGTTTCCTAAAACTAACATAAAAAACAATAAAGCCATGAAGATATAATAATTAGCATAAAAT
The DNA here is from genome assembly GCA_028023455.1 of Epiperipatus broadwayi. Taxonomy (NCBI): domain Eukaryota; kingdom Metazoa; phylum Onychophora; class Udeonychophora; order Euonychophora; family Peripatidae; genus Epiperipatus; species Epiperipatus broadwayi. The sequence goes on along the minus strand of JAQFVV010006200.1, from coordinate 14,676,401 downwards.
AAAAATAAAAAAATTAATTATTCTTAACGACATTAATTTTAAATGTATTTATAAATTGTACATTTTGTTATGTTAATTTTCAAATTAGCACATTTTAAATGATTTAAATTTTTTTCTGCATATAATTACAAAAAGAATGAGATATAAATGTTCTATACACATCATTATTAATAAGTTTTTGTTGTTGTTTTGAAAACGGGATTCCTTCAGTCCATTCAGCAGAATCTCAGACCTAGATTTTTCTATATATATTTAGGGATTGTCTTTATTTCTGAATAAAGTAAATATTAATTATTAATAATTTATTTTTATGTATTATTGTAATAATGAAACTTGTAAATAGGGAAAGACAAAATATAATATTTAATAGAATTAGGTTGATTTATGGTTCATGAAAATACATATACAAATATATGTTATATTGCATGAAAAACATATTCATTGTCAAGCATTGGTAGCCAAGAGGTTAGCGCAGCAACCTTGCAAACAAGCAGTTGCATGCAGATGGTTGTCGCGGGTTCGCTTCCCAGCTGATGCTTTGACATATGGAAAAAATATATATATATTCATTATATATTTCTTTTATTTGGATTTTTTTTTACAAACTAATATTTAAAAAATGTAAATAATATTATAATGACAAATTTAAATTTTTTAAATAAAATTTGAAAACATTTTGCATCAAAATAATGTATTTGGATATAATCTAATAATTAAAATTGGATGTACCTAAAAATAATCAAATAATTTCATAATTAAAATTGCATATGCCTAAAACCATTTATCAATTTATTCTAAAAATCATGAATAAATTTTCCAAAACTCTATTTTTCTAAAAATAGGGTGCTTATGCTATCAAGACATCCTTTGAATTTATAAGTATAATTAAAAGCACAAATTTAGGAGTACATCATAAAATGGTATCTTTATATATATAACTGAGTTATATGGCTCCATAAACAGAAAGCAGACTATTAACATAGTAAAATGAGAACGTATCAATACAAATTATTTACCAACTTGAATTAACTTTATAATAGACTCTCTTAACTAGCTAGACAACAACATCGTTACTCTGTTTAATGGACAATATTATAACAAGACAGATAGCCAGTAGTATTACTAATAAGTAGCCATTATCTCAAGTACTTATGTAAATAACATCAAAAAGCAAGTCCTCCCTAAATACATTGAAAATACTTCCAATGTGACATACACTAGATATGAAGATGATGTGTTTATATGATGTTCAATGTTTCTTTTAAATAAAAATTAAAAAAGATCTTGAAGCCAAATCAGCATTAACTTAGACAATCAAGTGGGAAGACCAGCAAAGGCAGATATTTAGATCTGCAAATCCAGAGAGATAATAAAATGTGTATTAAGCTTGTACAAATAAGAGTGTACACATATTCTAAATCCATCTCTGCCAATTCTCACAAATATGCCAGTTTATCTTTTCTCTACAGAAATCTCCACCTATCCAAGTATGAATGAAACTGATTGAAAATCGAACAATATCTAAATTAAGTAAATGGGATAGGCTTCAAGCAGTTCAATTTCGTAAGGAGAGTTAAACAATTTTATAATAAAATAAAAACAAATTCTTCCAAGGATGATAAGCCTTGGATACTGCTCCCATATATATCATGGATTGCCAAAACTATAAAGTTTGCACACAAACACATTGAGTATGCTAATGTACTTCTCCCACAACAAATAGGTTTATAAATAATTCTAAGAACAGAATCTATAATGACATCAAATTTCACACATCATATATAAAATTATATATCCCCAGGTAGGATGCAAAATCATCTATTACAGTAAATCATGTGCATGCCTCTCTACAAGGACATCTTGACAAAGGAGCCATAAATAATCCTGAACATAAGTCGATCTTCCTCGAGCACCAATATGCAATGGCTTACACATTTGAGCCCATAGATGCCAACATCACATGCATTGAGAGAATGGTGCCAAGAGGAAAATTAAAGAGATCTGGAATATAGCTAACAACCCTAACACTAGAAATAGAAGGAATCATGCTTTCCTCTCTTGAAGAAATGGACAATATAATAAACTTATAGCCTATATATAGATATAACTCTTATTACACATACATTAATGCTATGAATATGAGGATAAAGGACCAAGCCTCAATAAGTATGAATTCAATATAATATTAAGCTTCTCTGAGTATAGCTTGTAAGAAAAGGGTGATAAATATATAACTTTTATAAAAAATTGTTGAGGAAAAAAAAATTGTAACACCATTTTGGAGGCACAGCTTGAAAGAAAAGGAAAGTATCTATAAGATGATGTATGCTTTTTTTCTGCTCTTCAAAGATGATGATATATAAAATTGACTTCTACATGTTGATGAAACATTGTTAGTAGCAAAAGCCTTTCTCATATGAAAACATTTTGTGAGAATCACATGGATCTATGAAATTTGTAATAAAATTATGAATATTTTTTTATTAGCTGCAATTTTTAAAAATTATTTTGTGATTTGTCAGTAATACAGTTAACAGATATATTACACATGATCCTGTTTAATTTCTTTGTGTGTGTGTGTGTGTGTGAATCAGATATTAAACATTAGTCAATTCACACCAAACAAACAATCAAATAGTTACTTGAAAGATTATATGATATTTGAATCTAAAAATATATCGAGTCTTAGTTTGATATCCATACTCTATCTCTGGGTTAAATCACACAGTGCAAAACATATTTGTCTTGATCTTTGGTATATGTGTGTCATTTTTTGCACAATTTATTTTATAGCTATATGTATATTTTTTAACTTAAGTTTTAAACTTCTTTTATGTTGAATCACATAAATATCTTTCTCCAGATAGTCAAAACATAGTACTGTTTTGTTACTTTTTTCTGATTATTAAAAGTTTTTTTTTCTTTTCAAGTTGTTTTCATTTATATATATATATGTTGTTTATGTTTTTATAGAAACTTGAAAATATTTTGATTATATAAAAATAATGATTTGTTTGTTTTTCTCCCTATAAAAAAAGGAAAAGTAATTAAAGTTTAGCAGATATATATAAAGCATTTTTAAATATAAGTAATATAAACAAATTTTATTTTATTGTGATATGTTTGAAGCCTTCACTTTGTATTATATCATATTCACTATCTAAGGAGAAATTATTATAAATAAGCAATCAGATGTAAGAGTTGTTGTTCGGCATCTTTTTGCTTAAGTTTTCAATATGTAGATCTACATCAGCAGCATTTTACTCTATTATATTACTAATTATATAAATAAACATTAAGATATGTCCACTTCATGGTGTATGTACCATAAATATATCATATACATTCTTGATAAAAAAAAAAAACTGGCTTTCTTTATATATATATTAATTAAATTTTTACAAGCTTTGTAAATATAAATATTGAAAATATAACAGATTTTTTTTATCTAAATAAACTCTAAATATGATGTAACTTGATAACAACAAATTAAAACTGGCAATTGTAAACAGAAATCTTGCTATCTAGTAATATTATTTTTGTCTGACCATTTTTTAATGTAAATTTGGAACCACTTTTAACTTAATACTGTGGGTATAGATATTTTATTTGGAAATATTTAATGTGTGGAGTTATCCATTTATAATTATTTAATTAGAAAGCAGTTAACTTAGAATAGTAGTTAATTAAAACTGCCTCAGACCAAATGTCAAAGTACACTTGGCCTGGGATAGTTGATTTTCATTAACTATTGTTCTAAGTTAACTACTTTCTAATTAAACAATTATAAATGAATAATTCCACACATTAAATATTTTCATCTAAAACATCCCTTAAAAGTATGTATTAATATACTTTATACATATACAATGAAAATATAAGATGTGATAAGATCTCATCTATGTACCAAAAAAATTAAAAGATATAGGCAACTAGGATGCATTTTTGAAAACTTACATCATTTATCAGCTGCTGCTGGCTCAGAAATTTATTTTTTAATCTATTGAGTTAATGATTGTGTAGTGTGATTTCAAATCTATACAAATTCATGATACTAGTACTTATTTCTTATTTATGAACTAGAAGCTTGAAAAGTGAAATTTGTTGTATATATATATTGTACCATCTTAGTTAGACCTTGACAAGGCATTGTCATATATGTAAAGTAAAACATTTTTTTTAATTATATAGGTCATTGATTTATAAATTGTTGGTTGTTTTGGAAATTGTCAAGTGATATGTCTAATTTTAAGTTGTTAGGAAATACACTAAAATACAAAAAAGTAGTATTTTATAATTCGTTTTTATTAATCTTTCTAAAAGTAATTTGCAATTTGATTTTTTTCTTTTTATCTTTAAAAAAAAATATGTGGTTGACTTGACATTTTATTTTAAAAGTTACTTAAAGTTAGAGACCTACATTTTGTTTTAAAAATTAAAATAATGTTGTATTTATCTACATATTTTAATGATGCAACATTTTTGTGTATATGTGTAAATTTATGTGTGCATATGAATTGTAAAATTGCAAATATTTTTAAAGATATTTGCTATTCAAAGTATATTACTTATGATAGTATGTGAAAAATAAACATGTATTTTTTTTATTGTTTTAAAAGAAGAAATTTAAATGTCATTGTTATTATTTAGTTTGTTATTTTTTAAAAAATAAATAAAAGAAGACATATTGTTGGAACATAATCTCAATAATCATTCAGTGAAATTAAAAGTGTAAATATTGCATTATAAGTAAGTTGATAATCTCATTAATACATAAATAAACCTGGGATTTTAAGTTGTCACTTTTACTTATTTGTTGTTTTTATGAGTACGATATACTTCTAATATTTTAATTAATATAATGTGTTAAGCATTTTTTTTAAAAAAGAAGTGACATGTTAAAAGGAGGTTACTTTGCCAACAGTTTGAAACTGTTGGTTGTTAATGATATTGGGATTGTCTAAGTGTTGACTGGCTTTTAATGATATTTAAAAGTGTATATTATGTCTAACATTATGAATAACTAGACAGAAAAGTTTACTGTGTGCTCTCAGGGGAAAATATAGATATTTTGAGGAGTTTTAAAACAACAGCTCATTTATCTGCTGTAGCAATCTGGAATTTTTTTTTAAAAAAGAAACATTTAGTTAAAAATTAAAGTAATATTTATTGAGGCTATAACCTCGATAATATGTGTATAAAATGCGATAGTAGGGACCTCTACAGGTGTTTTAATCACAAGCTTACTACACTATGGAAGAAAAGAGAGTTCCCCTCTTTTCTTCCATAGCGTAAGCTTGTGGGCCCCTCTTTTCTTCCATAGCATAAGCTTGTGGTTAAAACACCTGTAGAGGTCCCTACTATCACATTTTATACGCATATTATCAAGGTTATAGCCTCAGTAAATATTACTTACGTAATCAATGTGCATTTAATAAATTTATAATTAAAAATTAAAGGGAATATATGTGTAGATCTTGTATATATATATGAGTTCCAATAAACAAATTGACAGTCTGCCAAGGGTTTAAAATAATATTAATCAACTAATGGAATAATTATTTTTAAAAGAATTGCAGAGAAAAGTTTGATCTACTATATGTTTACATAATGCATTTTATGCCAACCAGTGGAATAATTAAAACTTATAAAAATATTAGTGAAGTATTGTCTGTGTAAATCTATATATGTGTTTATATATCAAGTGCTCATGGATTATTAATGCACTAAGGATAAAATGATAACCATTCAACAAATGGAATAATTAATAGGTGAGAGTGTTGACAATGTAACTATGGAGGTTAATATCTATATGCATCTGTATTTATATATGTGTGCTAATGAAACAATAATTTGTAAGGATATATGACAGTAACTCTGAATGTGATAGTAATCATTTTAAAGGAATAATATGCATTAATATTTTACCTGGAATTATTGACAATTAGTTTACTAAATAAATTTCAAATATTCTAAAGAAATACATCCTTTTTTATTGGATTATTGTACTTCAAAATATTGAATTTTCTTGATGGATTTTTGGGAACTTGATAAAAACAAAAGAACAATAGACCTCTTGGTGATAAATATTAATAACCATTCACACAGATTGTCAAAATAAGAATCATAAATCACATGACCCTATTCTCTTAAGCTTGTAAGTTATAAACATTGAGGATTGCCAATTCCTCAACAAGCTTTGTGATAAATGCTTAGCCAGAGAAAGCATTTAAATTATCTCTGTCAGGACCCCCCCCTCAAAACCTCTGACCTTGGTTTCATGCTTTGGCACTCCTCAGAGAGGTGCTAGGATCTGAACCTACCCTAACACCTCTCTGAGGAGTGCCAAAGCACAAAACCATGGTCAAGGGTGGGGGGGGGGGGGGTTCCTGACAGAGATATTTTAAATGCTTTCTCTGGCTAAACATTTATCACAAAGCTTGTTGAGGAATTGGCAATCCTCAATGTTTATTCACACAGATTGTTTGATCTATTTTTAAATTATTATGGGTATTTATTTGATTTTATGTTATTATTTTATATTATTATTATTTTATATCTGAATGTGCACTTAATCAAAAGAAAATGTTAATAGTTCTACATTTTATATTAATAATCATAATAGATTTTACTTAATAACTTGTTTTGGTTCAGTGAACATCCAGTAGGCAAACTATAACAACTTAATATTTTCTGTCATATAATTTTATATATTGTCTATTTGAAATTAATAGATATATTGAATATTTTCTTTTGTTTATTGAAAGAAGGTTTATGTCTAACACCACTTTGATCATTTAATGAATACAATATTATATATCTTAGTTTAAATTATTACAACATATTCATTATTTTTTATTTTTTATTGTAAATCTGAAGTATGAGTCTTATTCAAATTGATAGATATATAGTATAGGAATTATAATTTAGTTTTATTATAAACATAAGCACATAAGATCCAATTAACAAATTAATGTAAATCTTATTGTTATAGTAGAACCCAGTAAAGATCAAAAGTTAATCTAATATTTTCATGAACACTCATTGTTATAAAAGCTACTAATAAATTTTTGCAATAAAATTTTATAATCACTAAATTTAATATATTTTTACATTCTTGAATACAATATAAATTTAACACAGCAATATTTATGAATGAATACCAATGTAAATATATTAATAAATTTTAAATATTATTTTAACATAGATTTTGAATTATTTTATTAATAAAGCCTATTTAATCTTTGTTCATTATATTACAGACTTGATTCATTTAACTAATATAGCATTATTAATTTTAACTAGTATATTTATTTCATTACATGTTTGTATTATATGATTAATGCTATTTTAACTTTATATAATTTATAGGATATAATCAAGTGGACAGTCTATATGATTAATTTATTCTATTAGAGTTCTTAATATTCATCACATTAATGTTTCATTATAATAAAAGGTTAATTCAATCTTTCCTTATTTTATAATATTTTTAATTTGGCTTGTTCAAAGACTTAGGGCATAATCAGAGTTATCAACCTCATATTTTTAAGATTGTACCAATATAAATATGATGTTTAGAGCTAGGACATACGAGTAGAGTTTTAGTTCGTTATATACTGTTACAATATATATACTGTATAACATCATTGCTATCAATAGCCCACTAAAGCATAAGACTTTAACATCTCTTCCTGAATATTTGATTTTCTTAGGATATTTTTAAATTTTTAGAATAAGTAACGTATTGCCCTGGTTCTTTGGATAATTTATCATTATGCTATAAGCTCATCACATTTTAGTTCTTTACCATAACTTAAAGCCAATTTATAGCCATATCTTTGTTGTCATTGTTTTACTTCAGCTACCTCATTGTCACCATACTATTTTTTTACTTTTTATTTTTTGGTTTATTTTTAAAATCAATCTTCCTGCCTTACAACCATAAGTACTCATGAGTAAAATATATTGATTTGCTCTGTGCGTTTCAGCACAACAAAAGAGGAACTGAAGATTAATGTTTCTGAGATTAATTCTTAGATTATAAAAGTAAAAAAAAAATCTGTTTAGTCAATGAATCATGGTCCAATCTTTTATTTGAGTGCACAAACATCTTATGGCTTCCCCCAAACAGACATTTGAATCTTTATGATTCAGCTATAGGGTTCAATTTGCCATTAAGTGCTCAAATATCACATGACCTTGACTATTTGAATGTAAAAAATTTTTGTTTATATTATTAATTGGAAATTTTTTAAAAGAAGGAATTTTTTTTTTTGCTTTTTAAAATACATTATTCTATGTTGCAGAACTTTGCCGTTTTTATTTCTGATATATATACTTTTTTTCATCTTATCAATTTAATTTTACCAGATGACCAAAATAAAAATGTTTCATTTTTATAATTTTATTTATTCAAATCAATGTCAGAATCTGTACAAATCTTGATATTTTTTTACTATAAGCCTTCATGGTAGGTCAGTTGACAAATTGCTAATTATAAAAATAACTGTGCTCTATACTGAAAATAATTTAGATAATCTTTAGAATTTTTTATATGTCTATCCCATAATCAACTTAGTTATCATTCATCCATTATTGGTCCATAAATTAACATCTAATTATATATATATATATCTTCTTAGCTGGAGTTTATTTCACTTTGACTGTTTTCTTCTTAGCTGAAGTTTATTTCACTTTGACTGATTTTAGTTGTAATAACATCATTTTTGTTTTCACAAACATGTAATAAAATAAGAGTAGTTACAATGTAGAGATTACAATTCCCAAATTCATGATGTAGCAATGTTATTTACTTACAGGAATTTATTCTATTTTCTTAACTTTAAACTGACCTAACTATAAAAACATCAATACTATACATTATCGGGCTTTTTTTCCACTTTAGAACTTGGAAAATTTTTAAACAGGAGTAAAAAGATTTCAGATAATAAAAATTCTCTTTTCTTCTTCTCTTTTTTAACTTTTTCAGCAATTTGCTGTAACTTTATTGATTATGTAGTAATCTTGTAATTTCTGTAAGTTATATATCAATACAAGCTTTATCCATCTATATGTGTTTAATTTTATATAAATACCGATAGAAAATTTTTATCAAATATTGTCGGATCTAAGTTCACTGCTCTCATCATAATCAAAAATAATTTCTGTTTGCATCGCTTCATTTTTCTTATGAAAAGTTTTAAACAATATTGATAGATTTTCTTTTCTGTGCATTGTGTGGAAAATTATTTTATGTAAAAAAGCCAAAATGTTTTAATAATTTAAATTTCTCATGAATTTTTTTACCTACTTATTATTTTTTTTTTTTTTGCGGTAAATGAAATTTGTTCATTATCCTTCTTAAACAATCTTAAAGTGTCTGTGAATTGTGAAATTAATTTAAATGTATTTATTAAACTTTTATTTCGCTAATGAAGAAAAACTATTCAGAATGAAATCTATTGTAATTAAAAAAAAATGAAAAAAATAGTTTCTATTTTAAAAATATTTTTCATTAATTATTCAATGATTTTAATATGTGAATTAATTGAAATAAATTAATAAGAGCAGAGAACTTGTAATTTAAAAAAACAACAACTCATATACATTAAAACGTCTTATATTTTAGTCATTTTTTTTTCCATATGTCATAGCATCGACGGGAGGCGAACCCGCAACAACCGTCTGCAACCAACTGCTTGCTTGCAAGATAGCTGCGCTGACCTCTCAGCTAACAATACTTCACATATTTTAGTCAATTTAATACTGTATGACAATTATTCTCAAAAGAACTGATTCCTTGAGTTATAAACTATTTGCTCTTTTGGTGTTATACTTTTTATTCTTTATCTTTCAAAAGGAAATTTTATTCACAAACCATAAGAATCATTTACAAAAGGAAAAGACAATTACATATCAATCTCAAAGGAGACCAGTCAACAAAATCAGTGGTTATACTTGTATATATAAACAAAAAACAATTAATTTCATATCAATTACATTAAGACATTAGTTATCACCAGAAATTAAAAACATATAACTTCCCATTCCAGAAATCATAGTAATGGCCCATTTACATTAATCTGATCATGTATGTCACATATATGATGGTGTTAGTCAATTCAAACACATATGTTTGTTTAATTTATGAACATGTGGACAATGATTAAAACCATATTTGGCCATTTAGTCTATGGCGTTTTATCTTATCAAGTGAAGAGTATTTTCAATGTTTCTGTGTGTATTAATTTAACATTTTAAATATAATAATGAAAAAACCCAAAGGTATTTATTTTATTAATAATGTGTTGATCAGTTTTGTTATGTATCTTTGTCTCCCCAAGACATAATATATCAGGGCTACGAATGTGGAACCATCGCTCCAAAGCAAAGGCCCTTGCCCATGAATTCAAGCCCCTAATATTCATTGAGGCAATTTTAATCATCTCACAGTTGGATTAAGAAAATCAGAGCACGCTTCCAGCTCTTCTTCTTTTGATCATGCTCATTTAGCTTCATAGCAAGTTTTGGCAACTGTGGTATTCTTGATCACTGATTTTAGGAGATTTAATTGTTTCATTTTTCACTTATAAATTCTCTTTGTCACTATATGCGACAATGGTCTCTAGGTTGTCATTGATAAATTCATCTGGAATGGGATCCATCAACGGTTCATTTAGAGAGGAATTTAATCTTATTTTCTTAATTAATTGAGGTGATGAGCCTATTTCTTGATCTGATAAATCCAATAAATTCACTGTGTACACTTTCACAGTCTAAATTTACTCTTGATTGAGGAGAGACTGAAGCTTTTGTTCTCAGTCTTTTTTTCCTTCTACGCCACCCTCTTCTTTCATTTTGTGTTTCTTTCTCCTCTTGTGCTGAGGTCTCTACATACCATGGACTAGGCTCTCCCATGGATGATGCAATGTCTTCATTTAAAGACTGTTTTTTGAGAGTATTAGATTGTGATGAAACATCTTGTTGCAAGTTCTGAGTCTCATTCAATATCTTCTCCTTGTTCATTGTTTTAAGTTTATTTCTTTTCTGTTCTTCTCTTGTACCTACACCAGTACATGATCCTAGGTTATTATAACTTCTGGTTTGGCATTTATGAAATCTTTTCCTTATAGCTCCACATAAGTTACACTTTCTGTTGGGGCATTTCCTCTTTAGATGCCCTCTATGCTTGCAAGAAAAACACTGTGGAGCTACACCTTTCAGCAAGATGATTAATGAAGCCTCTTGGTACTCGATCAAAGAGGGAATTAGCAAAGGAGATATTTCTTTTTTTAATATTAATTTAAAATTGGCCACATTTGTTAGGTAGTGTGTACCCTGAAAATTGACCGATTGGAATTGTAGACTTAGAATTCTTCCAAAATGGCTTAGAATTTTTTACAAGTCTGCAGGACCAAAATTCACACCACAATTTTGAATCAAACCATCGACACATGCCGGTCTATTTAAATCTATGTAGATCAAAAGTTTATTTGCTATAGTCTTGAATTTATTTTTAAATGCTTCTTTCATGAAAGTATTGTTAAATTGCACAATTAGATATCTATTGTTTGCATGAAATAGAATTTTATATATTGTTTGTTCGAGTCCCTGTTGTTTAATTAGAGCATATAGTTCTTGTACAGGAAATTTAAATAGATTTAAATGATTGTCTGTGGTCATCATGATCAATGTACTGTCATGTTTATATGCTTCGAATGTCCTCCTCAGGACTGCTGGAATAGCCTGATTAAATTTGTCGGAGATTGTAGAATGTATAGAGGGGTTATTTCTAATTTCCTCTTCAAGGTCATCAATCTGACATCACTCATCCATGTTATAGTCTTCATCCAAGTGCATCAACTGCAAAGATTTTATGTGGCTATCTGTTTCCTCTCTCCCCTGAAAACCATTTTGCAAATGAAAATCATTATTATTATGCTTGTTTATATTCATCTTTACAGTTTCAACAAATGACATGGGCACTGTATTATTTTCATTTTGAATTTTACTGTCCCAATTTTGACTAGTTTGCTTAAAGGGGTTAACTTTTGTATCAGCTGTCAAAGGTGGAAAGTTATCTTTTGAAAGATGATTTATTGTTGATCTTTTACTATCTCTTGCTCTTCCTATAGTCAAACCATTATAGTTGGCTTTATAATTACTTTCATTTAGTGTGGTTTATTGGCTATCAAAATAAGTATTTCTTGATTTACCATTTATATAAATAGGAATTTTACATCGGCCCCTTGAGCCAAGTCCTTATTAATGGATTTACCATGGGTCTTTTCATGCATTTCTAGTTGCTTGAGGGTATTATTTTGGTTCCTATTACTGTTTTCAATACTTCCACTAGCTTCCTATGCTGGAAGGATCCTCCCCCCCCACTCCAGTAAGCTTCTCCTGATGTTTGTAGTTATTTGTATTACTTATATATTCATTTTCAGCTTCTAAATATATATTGTTACGATTAAAAGTTGATTTTTCCGGTTGTTTATTTTTAAGTAGCGCCACCTCTGTGCCCATTTTATGGTCATAACTTTGTTTTCCTGCATAGGAGGAAGTCGCAATTGGTCTTGAATTGTAGCTGTCATCGTGTTCTATAATATCACTTTTTAAAACTTGGATTGTATTTATATCTTGTAGCATTTTTCCATCCTGCAAACTTTTGCCACTATTGACCACTTCGGAAAGACACCAAATTTATGTTGTTTATGAACGATGCCGTTGTTTTTAGCATAACTTTTTTGTTTCTGAATATTTTTACATAATTTTTTTTTGCATTGTTAGTTTTGTCATTATCTATCATATTTGTCCCATCATTGTATTTAGAACGCTGTATTTCATTATCGGACTTCGTTTGAAGATCGTAACTTTCTAAATTGCGTTTTCCTTTACTTTTTTTTTTTAATACCATCTGAATTTTTCCAATTCTCCGGCATTTTTAAAAGTTCACTGTTCACTTTATTCTTCTTAGCTGGTTGTTTACTATTATTATTCTTTGTTACTATTACTTTAGACTTATCATCTACGTTTGAGGTTGATTTTTGATTAATTACATCTTTTTTAACTGGATTTGTTCTATTTTTACCATAGGCATTTTTATAATGTCTTGCCCGGATTATAATTTGACTTTTCATACTAATTCTTAGGGCTTTCTTTGATAGAAAATGATTCTGAAATAATAGAATTTATACTTATGAATTTTATTAGCCACTTCTTCCTTCAAATAACCCAGTATGGGCTGTGTGACAACGCCTTCTCCAGAGAGACCAACTTAGCAGAGAACTGGCTAAGTTGGCAACTGGAAGTAGAGCTTATACTTTTTATTCTTTTCCATTATTTTCCAAACAAATCCTTTTATTTATATACAGTGAACATGATTGAGTCCAGAAATTCATTCATTTCTGTCGAAAGTTATCATCCATTGTGACCTTATACCTTTAAGCATGAAAAATATACTATGCCATCAAAAATATAAATTTGCAAGTTTATGATGAAGTTTGAATGAAAACTAAAATCAAACCCATAAAAGCATAAAATAAAATACATTAATATGGGCTTTGAACATTCCATCATCAGATTTTCAATGAAATGGAAGGCTGAAGAGTTGTGGGTTGGAGTAGTTTGAAGCCTATGCATTAAAATATGAAGATTGACTATCTTAATATAAAGCTGAGTACTGATTGTATATATGTGATGATTCCTGGTTTAGCATGAAATATGTATATTGGTGATTATTTATCTTTTCAATATGTGTGTGATCAGGTGGGTTAGCAATATGAGATGGCACTGAGAGTAGTGGGTCATGTGAAAGTCTGAGTTTGAATCCTACATGTATTGCATATATAAATGCAGGTTTACGCCTGTACAATGTATTAAATTATTTTAATAAAGTCATAACACATCAATTTAATCATTCTATATTTAGAATTTTCTTTGTCTAGCTTGAAAATCATTTCTTTCTTGATCTTTCTAACTCTGCTTTTCTGGCTTATAGTGGAAAGTAAAATCAAACAGTTAAAAGCATAAATAAACTTATGATAATTCAATAAAAATTCATTTTTGCTTGAAAATTGTTTTTTGAGTACTATAAACATATACACAGACTAAGTAAGTAAACTTTACACAATTTAACAAAGATGTCAAAAGTTATTATAAAAGAGAATGACTCTAAAACATTTCACTATGTTAGTCTATGTTATGGTGTAATATTTGCAATCATTGACAATTTTACTGTTTTTTTATTCGGATTTTTTTTATATAGCAACATGAATCAGCTCTTTACTGCTTTTCAGTTCCTGGCAAACTGTAAAATTGAAAAAGTTATGAATTAAAGTTCCTGCTGTCATTGTATGAAATATAGCAATAATACATTAGTTTCAAAATTTTGAAATGTTTTTAAAAATATATGAATCCATGAAATTGTACTCCTGATCACAATTATTAAGCAGAATATTTTTTTAAAAAAATATGTGTAGTACTATTAAAAGTATAAATAAACTAGTAAACAAACTAAATTATTAGATGTCTGATGTCCTTATAATAGTTATATTTTTTGCAGTCATTAGACAATTTTGTCAGTGTAGAAGTGTTCATTGCAGTAGACTATACTATATAACCACATGTAGATAAAAAAAAAAATAATGAAAGAATGCATTTCTCATTATATTACCAATTTTTGAGTGGTGAATATTTCAACATTATATTGTTTTGTCCTCTAGTTAAAGGTAGATAGATACTCAGTTATTAACTATTATTGAATAGATGAGTTGTTTATGGGACTGTTACCTGTAAGAAAAATCCTAAAACTGATTAGAGTCTCTAATCAAATAATAAATTATTTTTAATATAAAGTTTTATTTTTAAGTACATTCATCAATTTTCACTGAACATAGTTTTGTGCCACCATAACTGAATAATTGTGAATAAAATGAGAAACGTTTTTATGGCTTTACAAAACAGAAGTTGCATGGATCGAAATCTCACAAAAAAATAACAAATATTTTTAAGATATAGTGGCCATTTTCAGTATTTTCACATTAATATTATCATATTTGGGCATTTTCTATAACTACAGTTTATTGTCAATACATTCTTAATGAAAAGAACTTACTATATGAATAGCTTAAATAGAAAATTAAAAGATGCTAATAGTAAATAGAATAGATCTTCCATTTGGAAATATAATTCCATACCTGTATCTATAATTAGAACTTATATAATAAACAATGATCAGCTTGAAAGTAATAATTATATTTAATAATGCAAAAATTCAAGAAAAAAACAATAATACAAAAGTTTATTGAAAATTTATCTAGATGAAATAAACATTTGATTTCTCAAAGTGATTCCAACCTAAAGTATTTTTTTTAATTATGTCAAGATGAAGTAAAAACTATTTTTCAATTCAATTTCTCAAAAAGAAAAATATATATGTATTTTATTAATTTAAATTGTAAAGGATCATATAATTTCACTTAGCTGTGCATATACCAACAAAATAATAGAACCTTATTACTTTACTAAAATGAAAATCCTTGAAAATGATGCCAAATATTTATTTCAAATTATTTGGAAGTCTAATAAAAATATATCATTAATTAAATTGTGTATTTTGTGAGTGGAACTTTAAATTTAAATATAAAATTACTAATAATAAGTTTTATCTGAAAAATTAAGTGCAAAAAACTAGGAGACTGCAAATATTTATGAATATGATAAAACAAGATCTCTATTCTAGGGCCATCTATCTATCTAAGCTTAAATAATCAATCATTACCAGATGCTAATGCACATAAATCTTTATCTCCAGACCCATTTCTGATTCTTGCCTTTATCAGACAGTTAGGATTGAAAGCTGGAAATTAAAGCCTGAAATCAATTAACCTGGATGTTGGAAATTAAATGCCCTATCATCAATAATTCTTGGTTTCTGGATTTTACTATAGGTATACCTAGATTAGAGAGATGCTCTTGTATTATCTATATTGTATAAAATAAACAATTAGATGATTTGTTGTTCTAAGTCTTTAAGAAATGAATAAATGTTAACTTTTTGATTTTTTTAAAAATGTATATCTTGTATTTATTTTTTTAATTATTTAAAACTTTAATTTTCACATTTCTTTAATCTATATCTTTATTAATGTTAAATAAATATATGTGCAGTACTTTGCAACACTAATATCTACTGCTTAGTTTTTATTGTAGATTATTCTCACTGCTGCGTAAATATTTTGTACTAGTAAATTAATAAAAGAAGTAAAAGAGAACTAAATTTCTGTAGAAATAATGATTCATAGGTATAATACCACAAAATTGTAATAATTATTTTTATATACTGATAATTATCCATTTAAATGGTTTGTATTAATATTGTACATTTTGGATAATTCATATTTGAATTAAATAAGTTTTTTTTTTCTTATGTGAAGCGAACCGGTAACCCGGGACAACTGCTTGTAAAGCGGCTGTCGCTGACCTCTCGACCACCAATGCTTGACAAATAAGTTATTTATTTTCTTTTATATATATAAGATAAAAATTTAGAAATTTTATATATAAATTTTAATTGCTTCTATATTACATTTAAATTAATTATTTATATGTGTAATGGGAGAAACTATCACAAACCATTAGAGTAGGTAAAATACATTTATTTTAAAAATAAAATAATTAATCGATAGAACTTCTTATTCCATTTTTTATTATTAAATTTCGTTTTATTTTTACTGATTCACATAGATAAATAAATATTTTTTTCATCTTTTATTATTTTTCCATAATGGTAACTTACATCTTTTCTAGTTCTTTTAACTTCTTTTTTTTTTAAGAAAACACATTTTTAAAAAAAATTAAAATAATAGGGAAAGGTATAAGTTACTTTGACAATGGCCATGCGAAAAGTAGGAAAATTGTAAATATTTATTTGTGTGCATGCCGTAAAAATAAAACAATTATTTAAAAGCAAAAACAAACTGCATTAAAGAAATATTGTAGATATATTTATAAGGGGGGGGGGGTATTTAGAAAGAGAATTCAATTTTCGAATATTAAATTTAAATTCTTAATAAAATAATTATTTCTATCGTTATATATGTAAAATCAAGGCAGCCTTCAAATGTTCTTCTCTAGAACTGATGCCTCTCCAACAGCTTGGTCATTTTCTCTTATAGGAATAATGAAAAAGAAGATTAATACTCATTGGACTTGAGTGATGAAAATTGAACAATTTTCCATTCTTGCCTTACTTATTAGCTAAAAATATTTAGATGCCTATTTCTTAAATCAATATTGGATGATCAGATGCGTTGCTTATGAACTGATTACCTGAAAGAAAACTCCTAGGACTACTTAGAATAGACCCCACAGCCCATATTTGAACAGAAATAGGCATGTCAAGAGAATGCAGTTTTCTTCGTAGCCACAAATCAATATAAATATTGAGCTCTAAAATGAGCCTGGATTTACCTGTTTCTTATGGCATCCAATATTTATTGTGGTTCACTAGTTAGTAGCATCTCCTCTAACTGATAATCACTGTTAGAATAATTTACAGGTTGAGACAAAATTTTATTTGAATTTTCAGTCAAACAAAAATTTAAAAAGTAATATTATTTAAATTGTCAGTTTAATAATAAAATCATCTAGTTAAAAATATTCATATATACATATATGTGTTTAATTTTGCTCAACTTCATTATACTTTTTAAAGTTAAATATATTTAAATGGTCTATTAATTCTTGTTGTTATAAAGATTTCTGAGATTGCACTGAAACATTGGCTATCCTTTATTTTTTTATTAAAACTGTTTTATTTGATTCACATTATGTGCATTGATAAAGAAGTTTTCAGTGAGGCCCAGAAAATGGAGCACATCAATATTTTTTTCAAGCATTTAGTAAATTTAATGAAGATAGTTTTATGGAATTTCCCATTGAATAGTCATAAACAATTATCTTATTTGTGAAAATATTCAAATTAATATTTTCATTGTTGTATTCTATGTGTATGCTTGTGGCAAATAATTTTATATATACTGTTAAAAGTAATGTAATATATATATATATATATATATAGTTTTAAAAATAATAACTAATAATTTTTAAGATTTTTTTTTTTAATCTTTGACACTGTGACAGATGTAATTGTTCTCCCTGGTGAAAGTTTTATAAGCTTTCAAGATTAAATTTTAGTATTGAACTGTTTATTCTATATGAGAATATAATAAATTGAACTTGATTTAATTGAAATTTATATTTATAAATCATATTTGGACATTGCAAATATTGAAAATATAAGATTGTAATAAAAACAAACAATATTTTCATCATTTAATGGTTGGGAGGAGAAGTTTGATTTCATAAAACCAACAAAATCTTTTTTATTGACATCTATGTTTAGAATGTAAATGTATGAATGTCAATAATGTGATATATCTATCAAATTATGCTTTAAAATATTCCAATTTTTTCATACTTTTTTACAATATTGTAATAACTCCTAACAAAGTGCCAGTTATGATATATTAGTAATCAGTTTGCAAAGGCATGTTTATTGAACTTATAACTTGCTTTGTTAACAGACACTGTCATAAAATACTGTAGCGAAATTTAAAATGGGATTGTTCGTAAAAACTGTGTAACACAAAGTTCACTGTTAAGCAGCAGAATAAACATCCTACTTCTGTGCTGTAAACACCTGTATCCAAAATGTTAATAATGGGATTGTTCATATAAACTGTTGCAGAATATATACATCATTTCTGTGCTGTAGCATAGAAATAGATACTGTAGCTAAACTTAAAATGGGATTGTTTGTATAAATTTTGTAACACAAAGTTCACCATAAGTGGCAGCATTCTCTGCAGCATAAATAAACGTCCTATTTCTGTGCTGTAGCATAGAAATAGCCACCACAGACAAGTAAATGGACTATTTCTATGCTTAACCATTGGAATATAATGTTATATAGTGGCATGGCCACTTAAATGGCATATTTCTCTGCATTTGCATAGAAATTACACCCTCAAGTGGTTTCAACATGCTAAGAGAAAACAGCCAATCTTATTATCTTCTATTTTTTCAAAATTAAACATACATATAAAATAAATGTGTGATCATGTATCTTTTTGATTTTTAATAACTATTGCACAATTATTGTGATAAACTTTGCAAAAAAAAAATCAAAAATTCTGGTCATTCTAAAAATTTTCTCAAAGTAATCTTGCAAAGTATGTAAAATTCGAAAACAAAACCAGACATATAAAGGCTTGATGAAAATTACTTGATGTCACAACATTTTCAATTATCCTGACATCTTTAGATTATTGGGGGAATTAAAATATCTCAATAAATTGCTATTCAAGAAAATCAACTCCAGCATTTTTTTCTGATTATATCCTGCATTTGGTTAAAATGTCTAAATGCAGATAATTGTTACAATTATAACATCAAAAAAGCATGTGTGAATAAAATAACATTATGATTGCAAGACTTTCCAAAAATACGTATAAAAAATAATCTAAAGTTAAACATGCACACTACTTATTTATTAAACAATTAATATTTTAAATAAAAAATACCGTTTAACTATGATATCCATTGAAGTTTTTTTTTTTCCTTCTATATTTATCTTTGCATTATGTATAAAAACAATTTAAAATTGAAACATGCACACTATTTATTAATTAATATATAATATTTCAAATAAAAATATTTATTTTATAAACTATTTGTTTTTGCAAAAATAATTTTTTTACAGTACAAGAGATTCCATCTATTAGTCAGAATTATAACTAAAATATAGTTCATGAGCAGAACATTCTAAGGTAAATCAAACAATACCACTATAATACAATAGAACCCCTGTAAGGCATTTTGTGAATTACAAAAGAAGAATTACTATATATATATATATATTGTACCGGTCGAAAATGTTTGTCCATTTAACAAGATTTAGAATCTAAGCAAAAGTACCCCAAATCCAATCATGCCCGAGATGCACAGGTCAGGAGCAATCATGAATTCTAACCTGTTTGCCCATTCCCCAAATCTATAACACTACGGACTACTCTAAGGTGATACTACATAAATTAATTTTATCTTGGCCCAGTGCTACAATGTTTTACATGAGACTAAACTGGTGATGATGATGAGAAATTGAGTGAACCCAAGATATTAAGTTACGAGCATACACAAATATAAATATTAATAAGGAGATTCGAACAACTGGTTTAAGTTTAAAGTATAAATATTTATTTTGATAAAAAGTTCAAGATTTTATATATATATATGTATATACACTCAACTTCATGCATTTAAAACTTTATTTTCATTACAAACATTAAAAAAAATGTGGTACAATTATTTTATTTAGTCAGATATGAATTTAGTGCGGCAGTTACAATACTGAATGTATGTTTAAAAAAATCATTTTATTCAATGTTACAAAATGGATCTGGGTGTTTTGATGGATGTTTTATACATTAAAACACATATAAAGATTTGATAATAATAGAGTTTTGCTGTTTGGACAACTTTAATGGGATGCTTTGGCATTTGAGACATAACTTTATTTAATTAACAGCATTTATTGATAACACTAAAATGAGAATACATTCTGATCAATAAGTAGACTAAAAACATTATTTATTTTACATTTTCGACATTTAAAGATAGAATATAGTGAAACACTAAAAAATACAGGCATGGCTTATTTCAATAAAGGGGAGGACAGTTTCATGAGAAGTTGGATTTAAACTCCAACTAAAAATATTTAAAGAGAAAGATGTTTCATTATCTCATATCATTACGATTTATTTTATCAAACAGGCTAAAAGAAAAATGGGCTATAAGAAATTGTGGTGCTAGCATTGTCAGTGAGAAAGAGAAAATGGCAGCTTTGGCCAAGAAAAGGTCATTCTCCAATTATTAAGGTGGTACGCCAGCTTCATGCTAGAGCAGTACCAAAAAATGGAGTGGTCAGTGGGAAGTTTCTATGGATCCAGTTTATGGTAAGTCCATGCAGAGCTTCAACTACACTAACCGGTTTGTTCCAGGTGGTAGACGTAGACCCCTATTATGAAAGAGAACAATAAAATATGGAAGGCTTCAAATCCCTGGAATGAGGTACAGGTAAATCAAAGCAGTATATAAATATATACTTGGAGGAGAAGAATGCCGAATGAGGACGATCGTGACTCCCTGGAATGAGGTACAGGCGAATCAGATCAAAGCCCTATGTGGCTTATTTATAATCTGTCATATGCCAGCAATGCTATTATAATAATATAAAATTATTAGATTTAAAGACTAAATATAAAGCCTTAAGTAGTTTAACAAATATGTAATGATATGTTAAAATAATGACCCGTGTAAGATAGAATCATTAATCAGAAGATAAAACTATTATTAATGAAGCGTGCATTTCTCCCCTTTCTTGTATCAATACTATTTTGTTTAAATATATTTTTAAAAAAAACTAAAATTCATGCACTTAAAAGTGCGAACAACAAAATAGATTTTGTTCACCAGCCTTTTGTCAATGATGATGAATAAAGAAATTAATAAAACTAATGTACACCAAAGTCCACCCAGATTGAAAATTATTTATACATTTTCTATAATTTTATAGTCAAATATATATATAAAAACATATATTCATTTTACAAGAAAAACTCGGTCCTGTGAACTAATTAGAAATAAATAAATAAGAACTCAGTAATCCCATCTCCCTTCTAAATTCATAGAACTGGGTTTGATTAGCATTTACAAATAAAAGTTTAGTGAAAAATATAAAAATATCATTTAAAATAAATTATAACTGCATTAAATTATAAAAGGAAGTAAACGTGAGTTGAATGAAATGTTTTATAGTAGTATTAATTTATGTTATAGAGAATCGATATAACGAAAAGAATTAGTTTAACATTCTCGCTGATTAGCGAGTTGAAAAGAAGGTGTAAATATACAGAAAACATTAATTTAAAGAGAGTTTACAAGTTATAATTTAGGTAATACAATTATAATGACTTTGATCTGGTTATCTCAGCATTCTATGGAATACAGATGAATTTTGTATGGCAGGCGGCATTCTTTCACATGTTTCTTGGCCTTGGCGGTTCTTTAATGGCACAGGAACACTTGAATGGTAGAAGCTACATCATGCACGGCGAAAAGTGGAGCTGAAGAGGGAGGGGAAGGCAGCTGAAGCCCCTCAAAAATTATACAGACATGAAGTTGGTTAAAGATTATTGACCTAACTCTCCGACACAATATATTTTTAAGCCCTATTTATACAAAACTTTGAGGTGTTCAAAGAATGTTTTTTTATTAAACTTCTTATCTTTAATTACCAGAAATATTTTAGCTATTGTTAGTGGAGATGGAATCATTAAATAACTGTCCAAGAATAAATTCAAATCAATTTCCAGATTGGAAATAGATTTGATAAAATGTTAACAGCTAACTAAAATCATTTATCTTTGTTTTAAATTTTACTTTCATTAACTTTAATTAAAAAATTCCTTTTAAAATCATGAATCCCACCCCTTTAATTATTTTTGGGCAGCCATCTTCCATCTTGAATATTTGTGTACTTATATGAAGAAAATATTTTATAAAATAAATAACATACAGTTAAAAAAAATACAAAATTATTTAAAAGATTTGCTTGTGCTTTTATCTATATAAAAGCTCCATTAATATATGTATATATCTGAGTCACATCCACAAAAATCAATGTTTAAAATTAAAGAAAATTTTTATTTGAGATTTATATTTATAAACTTTTATAGATGCCTCTCAGAAATATACATATAGTTTATATACATGTGATGAAAAACAGTGGGTTAAGTGGTAGAACAGTGGAGCACGATCTTGGGCTAAGATTGACTGCTACAATATATATATATATGAATTACTATTCTCATGGTATTTGATTCCAAGATACTTAATGAAAAACATAAGTCTGCTGATTAAATAATTGGTAAAAAATAAAGTACAGGTACTACCCTTATAACACGATCAACAGGTTTCTCAAAAAATGCTATGTTATGGGAATTCATATTATATAAAACAAAGAACATTGTTAGGTTTCAAAAGTTAAAAAACATTATTTTCATTTTATAACTAAGAGAAATATTTAAAACAGCATTCTTGTATGTAGTTTCAACTCACTCTCTAACTGCTATTTTTAATGTTATTTGCTGATTTTACATTCATTTTATAGGAAAAACCATACTGAATAATGCTGCCATTTTCAGACTTTTTTAGAACTAATAAGTCAATAATATTTTAATTTATCACTATTACAATAATGTAATTACATATCTTCAAAGATATTGATTGGTAGTTTCTTGTTCTTTCCACATGAGAGTGCCTGTTGACAATTTTGGCAGTTCCATTTATTTGTTTTGATTTTGAAAATGAAAACATGTATTTTCTATCTTTCTTATTAACACATTGTAATTATGAAATATTAACTGTTTTAAAAGAAAAAGCCAGATTTTAGGAGAAAATATTTACAAGAAAACAAATTGAAAAAAGTATGTTTTATATTGATTGTTATAGATTATTTCTTTCAATTATAAATAGAAATGTATTTTTAAAAAAACTTTTTTTTACTTTAAAAATCTGAAGAAATATTAATTTGCATTTCAGAATCTAAACTAACAAATATAATTTTAAAAGACAAGTATAATTTTTATCGCTGATTCTGTAATTGACCAATCAGAAGTTTAGAACTTTAATTCAGTTGGCTAATAGGAATATTTATATATAATGGACACCATTAAATGAATAAAATGAATTTAAAATACTAATAAATTTTAAATTTTTCTATGAAATTGATATGACATACAAGCTCAAATGACAAATATCAATAGAGATGATGTTTTCTCTTAAAAACTCTCATCCATGTCCCTTGTTATATGGGAATTTTCCAAACTTGTTATATGAATGCAGTGTTGTAAGAGGAATTTCACTAATTCTCAAACTGTGTTAGAGTGAAACAGTTTGTTTATAGAGAAGTTTTCCTAATTCTTGAATAATGTTAGAGTGAAATTGTTTTATAGGAATGCTGTATTTTGGAGTGGGGGGTATCTATATTATACAAATTCATATACAATATATATAACATTCATTCCAGTATTAACAAAATAACTAAAAAATATAAAACAATAATATCCAAACCACTCAAGTTTTCTGATACAATTGATCAGCTATGGACAGAAAAGAATGTTATCATCCTTCTCTCCTTGTCTACGATTATAAATAGATATTTATATAAAAGCAATTACAAATAAATGCATAATTAAAATTGAGATGTCATTAAAACTTCATTTAAATCAGTCTAAAATTAAATTTAATGTCACATTTGTTTTAAATGGCTTTTATATACATGTTTATTTTATAATCTTAGAAAAGCAGAGAAGGGTTCTATCATTTTTTTCTGTTTTCCCAAGCATTTATATAATGTGGCATAAAGTTTGATCATTCTGAATGTTGTCATTTTTTTATAATTCTTTGTATTAATGTTAATAGGGGTCATATATATGAGTGTGCATGCATTGGATTTTTAACAGATGTATATACTTTCAAGGTAATTAAGAAATGTAATTTTTTTCTGTAAGTTGACAATTTAAATTTGGACTGATTTAAGGGAAGTTTTAATATCTCAGATAATTTACATTTTGTACTTATTTATGATTGTATACATATGTGTATGTATTTATAATCCAAGTAGAGAAGTGTGGTATTATCTTTTTCTGTTTATTCCAAGCAAGTGTCATGAAGTATTTGGATATTTTTATGAGTTTTATTATTTTTTATTTATATACATAAAATACTCTATAAGCATATTTCA
Source organism: Epiperipatus broadwayi (assembly GCA_028023455.1). Taxonomy (NCBI): domain Eukaryota; kingdom Metazoa; phylum Onychophora; class Udeonychophora; order Euonychophora; family Peripatidae; genus Epiperipatus; species Epiperipatus broadwayi. The sequence continues at coordinate 14,651,530 of JAQFVV010006200.1, read as the reverse complement.
AATTTTTTTTTTAAAAAATCAGTTTTTATTACTATTCTTCTGTAAGATTTTAAATGCAGTATTCATATTTAGTAAAACTGGGTTAATTTTTTTTAAAAAAAAAAAACTAACTTATAATTAAAACTCCAAATTTATTCCAGTTATATATATTCCATAAAACATTTTAAAGAACTTTTTTTTAATATAGTATTTTTTATTGAATCCAAATATATAAATGAGTAAATACAAATGTAAATGTTTTATTATTTTCCCATATTTTAACTATTTTTATATTGTCATTGCCAAATTATTTTAAAATATACAAAGTTAATTTTTATATATGGTAGATTTTTTATTTAATTCATTTTTTAATTTATAAGTTTTAGAATACATTAAAAATTCAACGAAAATGGTTAAAATATAGAAAAGATAAAACATTTATGTATATATTTATTCCTTTCAATGTTTTGATTAAATAAAAATTAAACAAGATTTAAAAAGAAAATATAGTTTAAGAAGTTTTATGAATGATTTAATGTTAACATTTTTAAAACATGTTTTTCAATTCTTTTTGCAATAAAAGTTGATGATAAAATGCAAAGAATACAATATCTAAATGATATTAACTTATTACTTATAATTTCAAGCATATGTTTTTTATTATTATTCTACCATTTACTTATTTAATATTTGTGTTTTATTGTCCCAAAGCATAATACTTTTAACCCTCCAATGGTTTTTTTTGAGAGCTATAGTGACAAGTTAGAGTAAATTTCCAATTTTTTATTTTATCAAATTTATCTTTATTTTTTATTATATTTTCAGAAATGTTCAATTATTTGTTAGAAATATATGTTTACAAATGAAAATTATTTTTAAAAGTATTACTTTAATTTTGCAAATATAGAAAAGAGAAAGTAATTGAAATAAATAGTAAGATTTTCAATCATTTTTGTCTTGTTGAATAATTATTGCATTGCTCATAAAAAATATTAAAGTAAAAAAAAAAAAAACACAATTAGTTTAATTTGATTTGTAAATCCAAACAAACTTACAGTTAATGAAATTTAAAATACTATTTATAATTGTTTAAAAAAATGACAAATATTAATAAACTGTGGACAATATAAAGGTTTTTTTCAGACATTATGTTTGTAGGCTATTGATTTTTTTTATGTATCTTCTAAAATTTAATATTTTCAAATAAGATCCAAATCTAACAACATTGTAATATGTAAACATTCTGCAAAAATAATCATAACTATGTAAACAAACTACAGAAAATGTAGCTTTTGTTTTCAAAACTTAAGAAAAGATGAATATTTTTAAAAGCATTTGGAGGCACCACATATTATTGATATCTCTTCACTTGTTTTCTTTTAAAAATAAATATTTTCATATAAAATATGATTCTAATCACATTATTCTTCTAAAACAATAAATACTATACAAACATCCTGCAAAAATAATCATACATATGTAAACAAACTATGGAAAATAAATATTTTTGTTTTTAAAATCTAACAAAAAATAATATGCTCCAAAGTTCTCTCAAGTTCTCTTAGACAGACAGAACAAGAAAGTACCAATTAATAATGTTGTGAATACAATATGAACACAAAACTAGAAAACAAACACTAAAGATAGCTGCAAATGTAAAATAATGCTGAAAAGACATCTAGCACCATCAGTTGTGATTTAATCTTGTGTCCAGTGCTACTGAACTGTTTTAATGTGAACCAAAAAATTAAAATTTTGCTTTTTACTAATTTTATTCATTTATTATTTTCTGTATTTTTTAAATATGGATAAGTAAATCAATAAACTTTGAAACCGTGGATATAGCATTTCCATGGTATGTGTGTTTTGTAATCGAATGACGTTTGGCTGGTTATTTAAAATGTAGCTTGTTCTATAATTTGTTATATATATATATACCCGTTTAACATTATACATATTTGTATTTTATATATGCTTGTATAAATATATATGCTGATTTTTAAAATTATTTTATTTCCATTTTGAACTTTAATAGATAGATTTTATTTTATTTTTAAAAAAAGGAAATTAGTGTTAATATATTCAATACATTGCCAACATGAGCCTTTCTCACTTATATTCCAAGTTCATCATAATGCGATTATTATAATGAGGATTGATTGTATTTTTGCTACTACTTCCCCTGATAGTTTTAAAAATTATAATAAAATTTTTGCAGACAAGTAACTTTGAATATTTCTTTTCAATATTGATAAAAATAATTAAAGGATGAGATAACTTTAAATTAAGTTAAAAAGAATAGTAGAACTATTTAATACTTTTTTTAAAAAATAAAAATTATAGATATAAAAACTAATATTATATTAAATTCATAATTCTAGGTCAAATATTAATGATATTTATGAGCAAGTATATGTCCTTTATTAAGTCAACAATATATTTTTATTTACTTCCTATAGATAGTCTACACCAGTAATGCGCAACCTTTTTATACTTGCGACCCCCAAACTCAGACTAAAATTTTACGCGAGCCATTATATGTTGTTACCAACTTATTATAAGCATATAAGAATTGTAATAATAAAATTCGTTTTACCACATACAAATATATATATATCTTTATATTATATTTCAGTGCATACGATTTGATATAAAATTTTTGAAAAAAACTGAATATTAACAATGTGTAATAATACTTCGTTAGTAGATCTATTTGATTTGTAGCAATTACAACTGTTTTAGTCTATTTTAGAAAAAGTGTACATTCATGAACCTAATACCACTCATCAATGTTAGGAGAATGCTAGCATGAAGAACAAAACTCTGAGAGCGAACAAAAAGAATGAAAGCAATATAAGCGAAGTGCCATATGATGTGCTGTTTATACAAAGCATATTGGAATATAAAGAAGGAAGTGTTTAAACACAAAAGTGTTCCAATACATAAAAATGAGTTAAGCAGTATCCATGTATTTTTTAATAGTGTTTAAGTTTTTGTTTTTTTAATTAAAAATTTATTATTCAATATGAGAACTTCTCAAAATTTTTGTGACTCCCAACAATTTTTCTGCTATCCCTTGAGATGTTATCATTCACAGGTTGTGCACCACTAGTTTGCACAATAAGCTAGGAATGACATTTTTTTTTTTTTATCAATGGATCAAATTTAAATTTAAAAATTTATAGTAATTAGCCACTGGTCAAGTTCTATACGTAATTGAAAAATATTTTTTAAAAAATAATTCTGGTATATTTTACTTATACATATAATACAAAATTCAATTGTATTTTTACTAGTGTAAAATGTATTGTTTTTCTGATGATAATTTTTATATATTAGGAATGTAATTTGTTGATCTTAATTTAACACAAGTAGCAATAAGTTAAAATAGGCAAAACTCTCTCCATATATTAGTGCCACTCAAAGCAAAACAGAGTAATAAATGGATGCCAGAAGGCTTGTGCATAAAATCCCAATCTACTGCTTACTCATCCAATATCCCCAAACTAGTTTCTGGCTCATGGCCTTCGTCAATGAGGAGCCTTGGGTCTGAGAGCACTGCACCTAGATCTTAGGATCTAATGCAACCCTCCAGAAGCCACCTTTTATCTCTACATAACTACAAAAATATGAGAATAAAATTGAAAACACAGAGATATTTTCAATCTAAGCTCAATAGCTTATATAGTTATATGGGTCTGAACTCAGTTCAGCACCCATACATTTTGGTGTTTTTAGTTCTTTTATAACCATAGCCACTACTTTCCTATTAGGCAGGATTGGTATTAAACCTTTAAACATCACATGATCACTATCTCCCATGCTTTAACAACAGTTATGAGCAAGCATGCAGCTAGTGATCACATGATGTTTAAAGGTTTAATAGCAATAATTTCCCAGTCTATTTGTGTTAGATGATTTTATGTGATTCACAAAAATATGTCTTGCCAAACATTGTTCAGAACATTGTTAATATGGCATATGCAAATTTCATAATTATTGCTTGTATTTGCAATAATATCATCACAGTTCTCAAAACTGAATGCTGTTTGAAAATGTTTGTGTAAACTTGTAAGTATATTTTACTGTTATGTTATTTAAATTATTCTTAAATATATACAATTTTAAAAGAAATGGTTTAATAATTTCATACATGAATAATGCAATTTGTCCATAATCCTGAAGTTTTTTATTCAATTCATTGAAATGCTGTGCAATGTTGCATAAAACATTAAATCATTTAACTATTTTAGATCTGTCAACTGTGAACAATTTTGACTTTCTTCATATAGAAATAATCTTATTTCTTCTAGCAGACTTACAAAACAAAACTTTCCAACAGCTTAACCATCAAACATTATTATAGAACATTGCTGCATATAAGAATCTCAGACTATTGAAAAAATTTCTTTAATTAATTTAGAAAATTGGTGTTTATTTAGAGCTTATGCATATATGAAATTGACAATTTGTGTTACAATTTCCAGAATCTTTGGCAAAAATTTTAATCATTTTTTTGCACACAAAATCTCTTGATGGATGAGGCAATGAAATTCATAAGTGGTCACCCAATTTTTCTATTAAATTTTTAATAACTCTGTAATGGTATGTACTCCCTTAAGGAATATGAACACCTCTAACTACAGTCAGACTTATGGTTTTCATATAGGATGCCATGAATGATGCGATTAAAGTTTAATCCATGATTGCATCTATTTAAAATAAGATAATTTAATATTTAAATATTCAATACAAATACAACTTAGACCAGTTCATCCAATCTTCACCTCTCTTGATTATTCTGCGATGCTCAGTATTCGAACTTAGGGTGAATTTTGTACTTAACTCTCTTCAGGGATCCATCAATATCCTGTAGCAATAATAATACTTAATATAATTTCAATAGATTCTCAAAATTACTTTCAACCAAGTTATCATGATGTTAAACTCAGATTTATATATATATATATATGGGTATGTGTATTCAATCTTATTTTATTGTGAAAATAAAATAAAATAATTTAAATAAATCAGAGACTTTCTTAAAAGAAAATAAAAATTAACAATATTTATTAACTGACAACAATTTAAATTTATCTTTATATAACAAAATTTATTATTATGAGTGCTTTACATACATTTCTACTATATTAGAGTATAAAATTTAAAATGATACCTTCTCATATTCCTGTAGTTGATATGTATTATAACACAAACAATATTTAATAGGTTGTAAACAAAATGAATAACTTTTTATAATTCCAAAAATTATAATAACATTATCTAAATAAATTTAGTTTAAACATTATAAATGAAAATAAAAATCTTTCTAATACCCAATCCTTTTGAGCAAATTTCCTTTCTGTAAGACCTCCCATCTATGTATGGTCCCTATTGTTAAAAGAAAAGATCTTTCAACCAAGGATATTAATCATTTATACAGAATAATAAATAAACAAATATTACTAAATTAATTAAATTAGTAATAAACAAAAATTCTGTCTTGTCATAAGTGAATGAATTTAATATGAAGAACAATAAAATCTTACCTTCATATTAAGTTTACTTATTACCCTGGTCAAGTCACTTTATAAGGAAGACCTACTTTATTAAATAAAAAAAAATAACCCAATGATCTTTCCATTTTCTTTTCATCTAATGATTTTCCAAAATGGATTATTCCAACATAAGTAGATTTTAGAAGCAAAGGAAATAAAATTAAACATTTATGGATGTTGATGCACAAAGATATGATATATTTAAAGTTTATGGTATTGTCCTATTCATTTTCATAATTTGAGTAATAATGTTCATTAAGAATAAAGTTCTTTTATTTCCAGTCATCAATTTTTGGTGAGACAATTCATATACTCTGTTGTGCATAAACATTCCTCTCGCACAATGTTGACATCCCTTTTCATAAATTATCTTGCTATAAATTGAAGTTGGATATTGCATTATATAGATGAAATATATATTCAGTAGGAATGAGTAATTGCACTGCTTTAAGTTAGAACAATAGCATTTGATCCTATGGCAAATTGTCTTTACTCATTATGCATTTTCTATAATTTGAAATCTTAAAATAATTTTATGTAGATATATAAATGTTTTTAATGATATTTATCTTCCTTAAAATTCAAGTTTAGAACAATATTGTTAAGAATTTTTTTAATTATTATATTAAAGATAATTTCATTTTTGAAATTATTATTAATAATATTAAAGAGTAATTTATTAACTCTTTTCTTGAATAATATTAAAGTTTTCTGCTAATGAAGATTTTATAAATAAGGAAAATTTGTTCAAACTATTGATCCACCTTTTTAATATGTTCAGTATTCTAATATAGTAAAATAACTATATGCAGTGACTAGTTCATTTGTAAAAGATAGAATTAATTTGGAAATTATTTTATTTAGCTTTTATAGTGGAATCGACTTCTGATAATTAGCATGTGTTAAATTACTATTTCATTTCATGATTTTGTATTCGATTATTGTTGAATGCATCAGAATTAATATTTGTGTTATTGAGTTCTAATTTTATTTTCTTTGTGCTTAGTTACTAAGATACAAGTTGACCTAAGATTATATCTATGGTTTACATCTTGATTAGTGATGTTACTTAACTTAATAAATATTTTATACATATATATATGAATGACTGAAATATAAGTATACTTTTGTTATTAAAATTTTATAATATAAGGTTTGAGTTATATACATGTGTACATGGATATTTTAACATAAAAAGATAACGTATTTGCTATTTATAAACTTACAATTATATTTTTAAATTTATGGTTTGATATTACACATAAACAAGTGAGCTTTATAAGATTATAAATTTCTCTTACAACTCCAATATTTTCCCAATCATGTTTGGAGAACCATCTGTGGTTACTGAAACTAGCTTTTCTCAACTTATTCATAATGTCAATGTCAGTAGTTGTTTTTTTTTTAAATTAATTCATTTCACAATTTATCTCACAAAAGAATTCCAGATTTATATTTTGCAATAACTGCAAGTTATTCTTGTCCAATTTTATAACTACTTTCATCCAAAGAAATTGAATATATTTCAGCACCTCAAAAATCAAGAATCATTTGGAAATATGTTTTCATTTAGACCTAAAATTTGATTCTTAATTGTATTGTGACTTAGTGGTAAATCTTTTAAACATTTTATGATTTGATCTTTTTTTAAAAGTCTGCAAACAAAGAATTGCTGCACTCTAAAAAAAATAAAAGCTTATTTCAAAAATGTTTATTCAGAATGAGTTTTTTCATGTTTTGCAGTATTGTATATCAAATTAAAACTAGCAGATATATTTATGTGCAAGAAATTATATAAGAGCATCTGTTTGAGTTTTAAATTTGCTCAACTTTTGTGAAAAATATTCTTTCATCTCTTCTGTTAAGGAGTCAAGATTTTATGCCTAGCTTTAAAATGTAGTTTTATATTATAACTCCATGTTGTTATGTATTCATTACATACAATGCAAAAGGTTTTCTTATCTTTACCAGTAGCACCATATTTTAAAAAACCAATCTTTATAAAATAATTTTACTGTACTATTCATTTTGCTTTTGTTTATTTGCTTCAGACATTGTAACTATAAAGTTATGGAATTATAAATGTAATTTATATACCCCACATCAAACATTTTATATCAAAACAATTTTACTATATACACACACGCAATCTGACATTTCAGCTGTCCTATAGTCTTCCTTGGAACTATGATATAATGATAAATAAATTAAATATATAAATAATATAATAAACAAGTGTAATCAATAAAAATAAAGAAAATTAAGTTAGCACAAAATATAAAATGAAACTAAAATAAATTAAATATGATAAAATGAAATAATCCAGATAAGATAAAATACACAACATTGGATTGAAATATAGAGTAAATATAGCAAAATATTTTTTCTCCTAAAAATTTAATGCAATCTTTTCATAATAAAATCAAATAAAATAAAAAAATTAAATGTCACTATTTAAATAAAAATTCATAAAAAAAATAAAATTTTGTCATTAAAAAAAATATGGCACATATTTTTTGAAAGAGAAATAAAAAGGGAAGAGTATGATGTAATTCATGTTTAGATAATTCATTAGGCTTTCCTGCTAAAATAAAATGAAAGCAAGAAATTATAAACATTAAGAATCAGTGGCACATTTGAACTTGTTAACTTGCTTACTATTATTGATGTTTTTTAAAATTTTCCAAAAAAATTTTTTTAAAAATTTTTGTTGACTTATGTTCTAGCTCTCACTATTGTACATTATTTAAACTAACTATATCTATTAATCACTGCAACTCTTTTTTTTATTTATATATACTTTAATTTACCTATTTGTATATACTTTAACTTATTAATCCCAATCTTTTATTACTATTGATAATTCATTATATTGCTAAATTATTATGGTAATTTTTTTATCTCATAATATATATCATCTATAAATATATTTATATTTGCATTCCCATGTAAAAAAATTTACAAACTCACATATGCATATATTTTTTACTATTATTTATAAAAAATAATTTTATTTTTACAGATTTCTATATATATATCTTTTTTAAATAATGTTATGACAATGGTTTTTTAATCCCAGAATCTCTATTTAATTTCGGTTTTATTTTTTTAATTAATATTACTTCTTTTATTTTTATTTTTTTAATTTTATCTGTAAGTAGTATAATTTTTATTGAACCTTCTATAAACTTGTGTTTCTAGGATTAGGATTACATTATCATAATAATAATATTTAAAAAAGATATATAAAGGGAAATATATAAAGGTATACTTTCTTATATAAATGATAATATATATATATATGGATTTGTATTTTTTACATATGAATATATTTATAAAATAAAAAAACTTAGCATACATAATATTAAAATATAAAATGATATATGAAATATGATTTTATTAAAAAATTATATAATAATTTAGCAATTTATTAACTAATAAGAGATAAATAGTAATAAGGTTATAAATAATATGGATTAATAAGTTAAAGTATACATAAATAAAAAGAAAGAGTTGCAATGATTATATATATATATATATATATATATATATATATATATATATATATATATATATATATATATATATATATATAGTTTAAATAATATATAATAGAGGGAGTTAGGATATATGATAATTAAATTTTTAAAAAACATTTTGGGAAATTTTAAAGAAACTGAAATCTGAAATAGTGGTAGGTAGATTTTAAAAAGGTTTATAATATTTATGATTAATAATTTTAGAATAAAATCATAAATGTAAAGAAAAATTATTAACAACAGAATATTGAATAAGACACTAGTAGGTATTATATGTGATTTAAAAATAAAAAGAATATATTTTTAGTAAATGGATCACTGTTGAACAAAGAAGTATATAAAGATAAAATTATGTATTTTATTAATGGCAATAATAAAATTACAGTTTTATATCAATTTAATTTATAAAGAATAGTAATATTTAGGGGATATTAAAAAATTAATAAAAGAGATAATATATTTAAATTAATGTTTGTTAGTGATTATATAAACAGATAATACACATGTATGATCTATATTTATATTTCAATGTAATATTGTATGTTTTATATTATCTGTATTATTTTATTTTATTTAGTTTTAATTCCATTTCATCACATTTAATTTATTTTAACTTCATTTTATATTTTGTTATTGATTTTTCTTCTTTTTTTAAATTTTATTGACTGCATTGGTTTATTATATTATTTATATATTTATTTTATTTATCATTATATCAAAGCTCTGAGGAAGACTACAGGATAGTCAAAATGTCAGATTTTGTGTGTATACATAATTATCTTTTTTTGCTATAAAGTGTTTGATGTAAGCTGCATAAATTGCGTTTATACAAAACATTACAGCAAAATGAAAGAAGTAATAGAAATAGAAATATAAAAATGATATAATACACAATATATTGAAAGAATGCTCAGCAGGAATAAAGTCAGATTTTAAAATTACATACATTTATGTTTTCTTTACAAATGGCTGAAAATTTATACGCCTAAAATTATAATAAAAAAATTAAATATTTAACATTCTCACCAATTAATAATGAAATATATATCAAAGAAATTTATGAATATGACTATATCTATTTGAGGTTACATTGATTGAAAGGGAGTAAAAATAGCCTAGCATTGGTGGCCTAGCAGTTAGCATAGCTGTCTTCCAAGCAGCTGGTCCAGGTTCACTTCCCGATTAATGCTTTGACATATAAAAAAAAGAGAGAGTAAAAATGACAGGCTCTTGCCAACAATACCAATTTAAATTATATGACCATGAGGGGGGGGTGTAACGCCAATTATTGAGGAGGAAAATGTAAAAGTTGATGATGAAAATAATTTTTATAACGTCAAAATTTTCTTAAACTTTATAAACATCTACAAGGGCACTAAATTATCTAGGGAATCACTCTACAACCCATGGGTCATGTATTTGTCATCAATGCTATCAATATAATCATTGCAATAATATAAATTACATGTATATAGATATAAAGAAAAAAGTACATTTAATAAACAAGATAGGAAATTATATATATATACTTCAAAATATGCAAGCCAAAAAACAGGTAAATAACTAAAAATGCATTGATCATTTTCAGCATTATCATATAAAATATTTTTGTGTTGATTTCTCGATGCATTTTTAATAATGTTAATATGTCACCAATATTCTCTAAAATTATTTATATGTATATTTTAAAAGACTATTCACTTTTTACTTTAAGTCAAGTAATAATATATAAAATGTTATATCTTAGTTTTCATTATGTCCCATCATAATAATGTGAAAGGCTGAAACCTTTGACAGATGCACCTTAAAAATGCTTATATGATAGCCAATCAGATGTAATAATGATTGCACAAGGGAACTCTCAATTCAAAGCACAAGGCAGAGATTTTACAAGAAAAATATGGTTTTCACCTTCTTCTCTACTTAAATTTATATATAAATAAGCCAGACTCAAGCATTTTGAACTAAGCACTCAAAATGTTAGTTTGAAGGCATATTGAATTTGGTGGAGCAATTGCATATCAAGGCTTTAAAAAATGGTCAATCAGTGAGAAATTTTACCAAGTCGTGGACTAATAGGCTTGAGTACCAAAAGTTCATGAATCAAAGCTTACTCTGTCATTTTTAGTGCTCAAACATCATATGATCTCGTGAATGATTGATCAATCATTCGATGGGATATTTTAATTACTTATCGTTCTCTGATTGCAATTTATTCCAATACCTCATATATATATCTACGGCATAAACGTTAATGAATTCAGATATTTAAATTACCCTGTAAATAATAAAGAATCTTATATTACTAAGATGCACAAAACTAATTCTTTTTTAAAAATATTCTTGTTTCAAACAAAAGATATTTCAATATTTGAAGATTCATTTCTGTTTCTTTTTTTAATGTTAAAAATTACTTAACTTTTTTTATTTGGTCTTTGTATTGTTATCATATTAATGACTTGAAGCATTGATTTCAATATTTTTCAAATGCAAAATCAATAATAAATTATATATATACTTTAAAGCAAGAGTGCAAATTTTTATTTAGTTTAATGGAAAGATCTTAATTTAATGTTTTTTTTTTTAAGTATTACAAATTATCAAACATTTTATTTAATATTTCACAGCTTTTAAAAGCAGGAAATTGATTATAATAAAAGTTTTTCACAAGTTTAATTACGAAGGAGTTTAATATTCATCTCAAGAGTTGCCATTGAAAATTTTTGGAAAAAAAAAAGACATATATTTTCAAAACATTCTCAAATTTGTTTGCGAAATTATTTTTATTTTATATCTTCAAAAGATTGTAAAGTATTTTCACCTTAGACTCAAAACTATTATAATTTTAAAAAAATATTACATATTCTAAAAAAAAAAAAAGAAAAATATTATTGAATGATTGCAGATTAATACAATGGTTCAGCGGCGGGTTCAAAACCAACAATTCCTGGATCGATTCTCAATTCAATAAATATATATATATTGAACCGTATTCGAATATGTATATTCGAAACACCGGTCTCTTAGGCAGAGAAGAACATACTCGGAGAGTATGTATGCCCAAACGATAGCTATAAAGTATATAACTAACGTTACATTTCCAGGACATAACTTCTTCTCGACTGTTGAGTTCAACACCAAGTTCAAAGCACTTTTTTTTGTTTGTGTATAAACACGGGCGCCAGCTATCTATTCAAGGATGAATAAATAACGCACTTTAAGCAATGGCCACTAACTCAACGCCTAAATCCACGACTAGCTCAGTTGTTTGTAATCACTAATAGATTATGCTTAATTAGTGGTTAAAAGACTTGATAAAGAGTTTGTTAAAAAGAATTCATAAAAAGAATTGTAAAAGAATTGATAAAAAGGAATTGATAAAAAGAATTTGGTAAAAGGATTGATAAAAAGAATTGACCGACAAATAAAGTTTAATTTTAAAGATAATTTATTAACTAACATTTATTTACTAAATTTAAACATTCTAATAAAACACACGCATATTTTAAATTAACATTTCTAAACTAGTTTAAATATTCTTGTTTACTTTCATAACAAAACACTGGTATTTATCTAATTTAACTAATAATATTGATATAAGGATCATGCACATATTAACTCATGCACACACACATAATAATATTGAAGTATTACATAGCATTTGAAAATTAATCACACACATCAATAGTTCATTTATGTATGATATCGAGTTCATATAATTAGACTCTTGGAGGATTCGCACGAATTAATGAAATGCTATGGCTATTACAGTATAAACGAAAATAAGCAAATGTTTTACCTAGGATTTTGAATGTAGATTTAACACTTTGTTTTCTTCTTGTTTGTTTGGTTCCAGTATGAATGCTTCCAGCCGGCTGGGACGTTTCCTTGCTGAGTTTCCTGATTTTCACGATTATTACTATCGGAGACAAATAGATACTGACGGAGATTTTCTAAGATGTTAAGCTGACATTATTTCACGGGCAGATCTGCTGTTTTCTCAGACATCTGGGCTGGAGGTGAACGTGCGTTCCAAAATATTCTCAGCACTGCATTTTGTTTCTTAACTGACTCAATTAATTTCCGAACTGCACTCTCTCAATAACTTTGTGAACTGATTATCTCAACTCAATTAATTTGTGGAATGAATTGTCCGATAAAAAAAAAGGTCTATTTATACCTGCGCCTTGTTGTCTTTCTGATATCTCCGGCAAAGATCTGTTGTCGAATTCCTTATCAATTAATCCTTTGATAAACGTGTTTTGGAAGATTGCTTAATTAGTAATAGCCATGCAGAGATGTTGTTTTATTTTATTAATAGCCATTGCCATGTTTTTAATGATAATCTTCTTTTATTTCGCATACATTTTATTTATTTACAAATCTCAAATATATACGCACATATATTTTAATACAACTTACTATTCAGTTTTAACATTATTTTTTCTTTAATTAAAATTGAATGAAAAGAGATTTGTATATTTATATTTTTACGAATACTAATAAAAACTATTTAATTCCTATCTTTTTCTAAAACAAACTGAATAAACTCTTCAACATTTAATTTTATGTTTTTCTTTTACGAAAGATTACTTTAATAATAATTTTAGACAAAAATTATATGTGCCTATATCAATATAGGTACAATATATATATATATATATATATATATATATATATATTTACCTCCTATTATATATATATATATATATATATAATAGGATCAATTGATAGGAGTTGTTGTCCTTAATTCCCATTTGGCCTCTTGAACATGATATGATCTTTTGAGCAGTTAATCTTATATTTGTTTATTTATAATATAACATTCTTTTATTCAAGGGAGGGGGTAAAGCAAATGGCTTTATTGCTCAGGAGGTCATAAGAAATTTGAATGTCAGACGAGTGAGCACTCCTGGGATCTCCCGATTCCAAGCGAGCACTCCTGGGACCTCCCAATCCAAATCGAGCACTCCTGGAACCTCCCAATCCCAAGTGAGTGCTCTGGTACCTCCTGATTCCAGGGGAGCACTCATGGGATTTCCCAACTCCAAGTGAGCACTGCTAGGACCTCCCAATCCCAAGAGAGTGCTCCTGGAACCTCTCAATCCCTAGTCAGATGCACTAGCAACTGTGCCAAATCATGCATGATTTATTCAAGAAGAAAATCTACTACTATTTGAGTTTCTGCCATCTATTGTAAGATTGAGTAACCAAGAGATGCTATATAATAGTGCTTATTATATCCTCAGATTAATTTTTAATGTGTAACCTTTGTCGATGAGGAATTTGAACTTAGATCTGAAAATGGATAAAATAAAGTTTATTTTTAAAAAGTAATATATAGGTTAGTCATGTGATATTATTAAAACTTTTACACAGTATGATTTCAATGAACTTTTATATCTCACAGTACTTTATCTATCATATCAAAGCAGTATGTGTAATTACTGATGTACATTTAATATCTGCAATAGTCTACTGAAATATCATTACTCTAAAATTAACTATATAAGCATGAGTCATTTGCTTATACTGTCTGATATCCATCACTTGGTCATATTATTAGTTCTAGAGTAGTATATTATAAATGGATTATTGCCTGTTAATACTTTTCTGGTTTAAAACAACTATTGAAATGGCAATTCTTAATTCTTTGTTGCACAAAAATTTAGACAATCCTCACCCCATCCCACACAAACACACAATTCCCCATGATTATTTATTACAGTAAAAAGTCATTTACTTTCTTTATTTTTGGATCTTAGACCTCCATTGTACAACTTGTGAAAACCAATAAAGCATTATATTATTTGTTGTAATTTCTTCACTTAATGTTGCATTAAAGTTGTTGAAAAAAAAAATATTAATGAGTAAAATAGTGTTTAACCTTTCAAAAGAAATATGCAGGTTGGCAAAAAATGTTTTAATAATGTCTTTTTCCCCCATTTACTATACAAATTGAAATAATATCCTTAAGGACATCCATTGCTTCCTAACACTTCGTACTGTAATGAAAATTTAGTTACATTGTTTACTATCATAAGCATATTTTTATCATTTTTTTATTGTTGTCTAAATATATTAATCTTAGTTGGCTTCTTTTCCATACTCAATACCTTATTATCCATTTTAGTTTTGTTTTTTGTTTTTCTGGTTTTTCTTCTCATGGTGTTTGATTGTGGATTTTTTTTTAAATAATATTTCATCTTTCAATAAATATTTTTAATATTCTAAATAGAACAGAAATAATTTGTTAATATTTTCTTTTACTGCAAATAATAAATTATTTCTTGTGAAGGATCACTAGGTAAGAAATTTATAAATATTTTTTTTCATACATCTTATACAGAACAGTAATAATTTTTCATCTATATTTAAATAGATTAAAAAAACAGATGGGGAGAGGGCAAATAAACATTTTTAAACACTCCATTTCATAGCAATAAGCTTTCATTCAGTGTTGTATAGTGAAATACTGAAGAGAGAAGGTATAACTTATAGATTTATCATTTTCTGATTGGAGAAAGTTTGTATATTTTTTATACTTGTTTTATTTCAGTTAACAATAACTGTTTATCCATTTCTGATCAATATTGAATGGTAAGTTGGAGTTGTTGTTAGATAATATAAGTAAAAGAAAAATTCCAACCTGTTGAAATTTTTCAAGTTTATTTGGTATAGATTTGAATCTAGATTAAGGCATGGCCAGCATCTTATTTTTAAAAATATATTTATCCACTTTTTAAATAATGTCTTTCATTTTTGCTCTTTAAAGTGATATTAGATTTTAATATTTTGTTATAGTAAAATATTTTGAACAGTAAATGGTTAATGGTTCAATTTTTATTTGTATTCATTTACAAATTATATATATATATATATATATATATCATAAAAAAAATTCAAATCTATTTTATTATAAAATATGATTGTAGCATATTCTGATGTGTGTTTAAGAGGTGTTTAAAGGCCTGTCACAGTGAATGAAGGAAGTGTCATGAAATTACTGCAGTGAGCTTTATGTTGGCATCATTTGTAATTCAGAAATTATCTTAGTTCACAATGATTTTAGTGGAAGGCATGGCAATATTTTGATAAAAGTCACACATTTTTAATATAGTCAATTACTTAATTGTTTATTATATTTATTATGAATAGGTGTTTTAATTAGCAATGAACACATTTATTTATAAAAAATATTTTAATACTGCAATATCATGTTAAGAGAATAAAAACTACCATTAATGATATTCAAAGTATTATTATTTGATTATGACTACACTACCCTATTGCCTTGTTATTGCTACTACTTACCTTTAAATTGATAACATATATAAATTTATTAATAAAATATGGTATTTATATATTTTTCATCTGGGCACTTTTTGACAGCCATTTTGTTTTAAGTTATAAAAATAATTAAACAGCTTTACAACTCTACAACTGGCAACCAAAGAAAAAAATGTTTGTTTATTTTTGTTTTTATTACTTACCCTAATCTTTTTGGAGATTTTTTTAAATAGTAACAAAAGTGTAAATATTATATTTAAAGTAAAATAAAAACAAAAATAAACAAATGTTTTTTTCTTTTAGTGCCAGTTGTAGGCCCATGAAACTGTATAATTATTTTTATAACTTAAAACAAAATGGCTGACAAATAGTTGGATGGAAAATACATAAGTACCTAAAGTACTTTATATGTGTATGAATAATCTCTAGTCTAATTTATGACTAATAAAAATTAATAACTGCTCACCTCATTTTATTTAGTTGAATAAATTATCTTTTAGATATGTTTCTATGCACATCTTTTCTGTAAAAGAACAACAAATAATTGTTAATTTTGACTACACTGTATAAATAATAATTTTATATCTAAATATATATAACTTTGATGGTTCTCTCATCATTGCATATTTGAAATTTCAGTTTGTTTATCATATAGTTTCATTGTATAAACGTTATTTGGCTGGAGCAAGAGGGCTTTATAATCAAGCAATAACACAATCGCTCTGAATATTTTATTAAACACAATCTTTAGCTTAATTAATTACTTCTGTATTTCAGTTGAAAGATAAAAACAACCTTCACATCGCTATTGTTAGACAAAATCCTCTTCTGCACACACACACACACACCCGCACCTACAAAGAAACTGTCAATGAAGATAGCGATCCTTTGACATGATAATGGTAAAAATATTTTTTTAAGCACAGTAATTTTGCCTACTAATTATAGTGACTATAGGCAACCTATCTGAAGGAAAACTTTTACGTTTGCTTAGAGCCTGAAAAAATTCATGTTTTGTGAAAGATCATTGGCATAGTATTAACCATTATTCTGCATTGTCTCATACACAACGTATTAGTTTTTACGCGTGCTAATACATTTTTGTGGTTTTTTATTTTATTTACTTGACATCATTTATCGCCCCCCCCCCCTCCGATAATATTTTTTAATTCGTCTTTATATATATGCAATATGTAAACAACCGTAATTTTATTGATAGAAACTAAACATTAAAATGTGTTAGGCTTATACATTTACTTTTTTCAAATTTTTACTGATGTAGAGATAAAAGTATTTCCTCGCCAATATTCACTCTTTCCTTATTTGTAGCATTTTCCGATGTCAAGAAATCACATCCTAATTGGTCTTGAAAGGAAGAAACAGCTAGTGCACATTGTAATTTAGAAACATTTTAGGGAATTGCTTTGAGTGTTTTGTTAACGACTAAAAACACTGAAAACAACTAGGTTGTTGTCTTTTCAAAATGAATTAACTGATTTTTAAAACATCTTCTAGGAAAATTAACACTTTTAATGCTTCTTAATTTAGTAAAATCACTAGCATTTTATTTCTTTATTCATCATTATCACGTGAGATAAAAAGCCAAAATGAACATAGGAGTAATTTAATTTTTTAAAACCCACTGAATCTATTTTTCGTCAAAATTTTTGAATTACACACTCACATGTTGCAAACATGCATATATGTATATTAATAACTTTTATTAATCATCCAATAATCAATAATATTTTTGTAGGGTAATTTTTACTCCAGCACTCTCACGCAAGATAGGGATTCGTTTGTATCCGCCTTTAACACATTTGTGGATGGATGTAATCATAAACATATGACTTAAGACATATGGGAAAAAAATATGATTTTTCAAGATGCACATTTCGTGGTGAACCAGCATTCATCTATTGGTCCAGACCACATTCTCTTACACATCTCTTTATCATTCTTCAGTATATATATATATATATATATATATAGATATAGACATATATATATATATATATATATATATGTCTTAACTCATATGTTTATGATTACATCCTTCCACAAAGTATTAAACCAGTCACTACCTTGCGTGAAAGTGGTAGAGTGAAAATTACCCTACAGAAATATTATTCATTATTGTATGTGTGTATAAATACATATGTATTACACGAATTTAGGTTATAAGTACCATATTTCTTTCCAAGTGTGTATTTCATGTTAGTTATATTTTGAAAATCATGTCTAGTTTAATAATAGAATGGTTTTATTGTTCAGGAGTTCATAAGAAATTCAATCAACACAGAAACAGTATTGATCTTAATACCTATATTCCAGAGCTGACATTTTATCACTATCCTAAATCAAACATCAAATGACAGTTCAGTTATGTCACTTTTGGTGTTTGAATTGTTTTTATAATGCTGAGCAGTTAACCATTAGGTGATGATAATTAATATTATAACCCAAGGTTTTTTTTCTCATAAAATTAACTATGTTGTATCCCAAAAGATCTCGGAATCTTATTTTCTAATAATGGATCCTTTCTTTCTAATTTAGAAATGATTGTTAGAAAAGCTTTTACACTCATGGGTGCTATCTTTAGCCATGGTTATTATCTTATTTCAGTAATGATACAGAATTCAGATTATTTTTGTCATTGGTTCTTTCCATCATTGAATGTTGTTCACTCATTTGGAGTCCTAATTCTAAACAATGATATAGTTTATTATGATTAGGTTTTAATAAATTATCCAAATGTGTTTCTTTGGAAAAATAAAGTTGGTCTTCATCTTTCTTCTAAATAGAAATATAAAAATCTTAAATTTCTTTACAAAATTCTAAATCAGCAAGTTATTCTATCCGATATAATTTCAATTATTATAATTAAATCTTATGAACATGATATTCTGTCTATATATTCAAGCTTGTCATTCCAATGTTCTTAATATTTATCTTTTATTCATGCTACCCCCTTTATATAATCAGATTTGTACTAATACTAATCATTTTAAATTTAGATCATAAACAATTTTGCAATATTCTTAAATTTTAGTGTCATTGTTGATTAATTTTAATTTATTTTATTTATTTATATTTTTTTTACTTCTTTGTTTGTTACTTCCTTTTATTATTATGTTATATGTATTGTGTTTATTCTCTTTGTTATTTTAATGTGGAATCTGCAATTGGTTATATGCTGTTTTTAGCACTTAAATAAATGAATTGCATGATTGTTATTATTATTATTATTTTATCTTTCAAAAAATAAATGATTAGTATTTCTTCTTTATTAAGTTAACACTTATTACATTCAATTTAACTTTAAATACAAGTACTTTAAATTTATTGAAGTTAATATATTTATATTACTTTTATGCAAGTTTAAGATAATCTCATCTTTTAACATATGTTCTATTTCCAACATATTCTTACAAAAAATTAAAAAAACCATGTGAGTGGTCATGTGACATATTTCAAGCATTCAGATCTCAGTTAGGCCAAGCACCACATTGTTCTTTAATTATTTCATGTGCATTACTATAACTAAATTAATTTGCAACATTTATTTTTTCCATACATGTGATGACCTTCTATTGAAATAAAAATTTGTGGCAAAATAAAATTATTATTATTATTATTATTATTATTATTATTATTATTATTATAATAATAATAATAATAATAATAATAATAATTATTATTATTATTATAAAATTATTATTATTATTATTATTATTATTATTATTATTATTATTATAATAATAATAATAATAATAATAATAATAATAATTTCATGTATAACTACAATCATAAAATATATTAAAAATCATAAATTTATTTAAGGAAATGAAAAATCAAAATGTCAATTAGAATATTGTTTTTATTTCCTTCATATCCTTATGACATATGTTTAAATCCTAAAAATATTATATAATTAAAAATAAAATTATTGAAAATAACTTTAAAATGACTGCCATTTTATGCAAATTGACTTCTTCAGGTTGATCTTTGCTGATAATTTCTGACATCTAATTACAAAAAGTAAAATGCAGATTTATTATTATTGTATTGAAATCATTCCATGAAAAATTACAAAACTGAAACTCAAATGCCATCTGGGTAACATCATGATTGATAAAATATGAATTGAAGCACTATTTTGAAAAGGCCTGAAATTAACTAAGAAAAGAAGTAACTTGATTGGTTAAAATGCATCTTATGAATCATTAGCATGGTTTTTTACCCAAATACCCATGTTCAAATACATGGAATATAAAATGAAGACATTATATATGCTGTATATATTTTATTTCATTTCACCTTATAAGCATTACTTTGCCTAAATGCATTCATTAACAATTATATTTTTTAATGAATATGTGAATTACTAATAATCATTTTTATCAGATCAGAAATTATCACATATCTTCTTTTTTTATTATTATTATTATTATTATTATTATTATTATTATTATGATGATGATGATGATGATGGTTAGATGTTATTTTTCTTTAAAAAATAATTCCAAAACAGATGTAATTTCTAATGTAATCTCTCTGTATATATATTATTCCTGCTAGCTTTCAATATTTTTCGGTATTATTTTTGTGAATTTAGTCATTTTAATGTGAAACACATTACTTTATTTATATTTTTATATTGGACTATTTCCATTATCTAATATGTGTGTTGAATGTCTTTAGAAAAGTTTAATTTTATTTAAATATTCCAAATACATCCAACTATTAGTAATATCACAACAAACAGGTTAGTATATGCACGAACTATTAGTAGTATCACAGCAAACAGATTAGTAGATGCACAATGTTTCAAGAGGGATTTTTCTCCCCTCTTCTTCAGGTTTTGCTAGTCTGACCAGTGACAGTACTAGCATGGGATTCGAACCTGGGTCCTTAGATTCTTGATTATTGAATTTTAAGGTAACGCTCTAACCAACCAAGTCATCCTGCCAAAGGCAACAATATATAGTAATTTCATATACTTATTTGTGAGGTTCCTCCTGATTTTTCCACTATTTCTTAAGAACAAAGTTGATTAGTGTTTTCCATACATTATGTATAGTCACACTAGGTTGGCTTATGGGATTTTTTTTGCCATTGTCATGGGAGCAGCTTCTTTAAATTTTCTTCTTTGTACCTTTTGTTCTCTTTCCACTATTTTTGTATTTTCCCAATCAAATGTATGTTCATTGGTACATACATGGCCTGCTACCTTAGACATATCTGTTTTCTCTCTTCTAATCATCATTTATTTGTATATTTAATTCATTGCTGCATTAATTTGAATGCTAATTGATCATTGATTCATTAACGAATTATGCTTACTTGTTATTTCTTATCATTTTCTTTTGGTTTGAAACATAATCTGTTATTGTTCATTCTCTAAGAGCATAGATTTAACATCTATTTTAATTTTTGTTTTTATTTATATTGATGTGTGTATTAAGCAATTTCATGATCATAGGTAGCCTTTGTCTCATAAAATGACAATTGTACTACAGACAGTGTGGCTAGTTTCAGACCTGATATATGATTACATTAATCTAATGTTTATCGCCACATGTCACATATTTGAATTACAATATAAATTTATTTAAAAAAAACTACATATTTATAGATTTCAAAAACTGCACTTGTCAGTATGCATTGGAGTATTACCAATACAGTTTTCAATGCTGAAGCAGAAAAGAATGTGACTGAATTTGATGACAATACACAGAAGTTAATTGTATTAGGTATCTGCTATTTGCAACATTCTTGAAATTGAAGCATGAATTCTAAAGATAGTGTAAATCACTGGCTCAGAAACTGTAAGGTTTTATATTTTCCTTATGATTTGTTAAATCTTCATCATATTATAATTGTTGACTTCTTTTTACTGCCAAGTCATTGTGCTCATTTAGCCAACTTGAATTAACGTTTAACCTGGTAGAAACTTATTAATCAGTACTTGATTTTAATCAGAAGGGAATTAAACACTATACACATGTGCTATAATATTTTAATACTTCAGCATTGTTTTAGTGAGTGCAAAGGACACTCTCAAATGAGAGCACAAGATAGAGACTGAAAGATAAGAGTGGTCATCTTATCTTTGTACTTAAATTCACTTACATAAACCAACCTAAAGTATCTTGGAATGAAAGCATACTCTACAAAACAATGTTGATTTATTAAAACCCGATTACAATGCATGTGTATAAAGTGTAGTTCCCTTCAGATTAAAATTACATATGAATACTGTGTTAGTAAATTAAATAAAGAGTTAATCAGTATTTGACAAATAAGTGATTTGGTTAAATATTCATGTTACATGAGAATTTTTTAAATCACAAAATGATTTAACCCTAGATTGCAGATATAATATATAGATGCATTAACTATTATGCAATAGTCAAGGGTTGTTAGCCAAGAGGTCAGCGCAGTTGCCTTGAAAGCAATTAGTTGGTTGCAGACTGTTGTGAGTTCGCCTTCTGGCCGATGCTATGACATATGGAAAAAAGACTATTATGCAGCAAGGTTCTCCCTTTTTTTTACTGAATATAATGTATCTTACATACATTAATTTTTAACTCCATATTGCCTATTTGGCTTTAACAATATTTATTTATTAAATATATTTTGTTAGATATCTCTGAAGTTATCAAATATCTTTCATTTCTTTATTCAGTGAATAAGCATTTTAAAATGATTGAGTAGATAAATTTTTGAAAACGTTTTGGATCATATTTTATAACTAAAAATAAAGTCATTAGGAATTTGAGACTTGATATCTTATGCTGAAAAAAAAGTATGTTTATTCCTATGAACATTATCAATCAAGTCCCACAAGTTATGTCTTACATAATCAAACAAACCATGTTCTGTAAGTCTCATTATTCAAATATTAGTAACTCCATCGATCATCATACAGTTTTTTCTTTCTCTTAATCTTTTTTCGCATGACTTTTGCAGTCCTCTTCAATACATTTTCTGTAATTCCTCTGTTTCTAAGAGAATGCTCACTCTAGATTCTTTTTTTCATAATTCTCTCAAAAATCAATCTTTATTATCTACTTCTTTCTATATTTCTGTATTTTTTTATTTTGCTTGAAAATTTCGTCTCTAACATTATTTTTTCAGCCACTTTTTAAATTGTCTGTTTCTGCACTTTAAATATATTCCAAACTAAATATTAGTAAGTTTTGTTTCTAAATCTAATTTTTTCGCACTTTTTGTCCAGTGATTCTTTTAATTTCATCTTCACTCCATTTAATTTCATCCCAAATATCAATCCTATAAGACATTTTATTGAGATCAGCCTCACTATATATGTGCTACAATATTATCAATCCTGACATGTAATTCTCCTACACCTAATACCATTTCCATATATTTAACAACTCATATAAATATAACATCATGAGCACCATTTCTTATGTTCTGGCATCCATTGATTACTCTGGTTGGCACTGAGTGGCACTACTATATGGAGAGTTTTGCCTGTTTTCATCTAAATATACTTATACTCCACTTAGTGTCTGTTCTTTATGTGATGATGCATTGTAATGATCATCATCAATTTGGATGCACTATTTTGATTTACAACAGATTATTCTCTATAACGATTGTAAAAGATTTTTATATATATATATTTAAAAGTGAAGGCCATTTTATATTGTCTGCATCATGGAATAGTGATTTTATGTCAATCAAAAGAAAAATGGTGACATCTATGCTAAAAAAGGCATAATATACAGTACTTTATTTAATTTTCATCCAGTATCCTTGCAAGATAATCAATATATCCATTAATGACATATTCAAAGTAAAGTTTAATGACTACAAAAATAAAAAAAAGTGCTTCATTCAGTACAATAAATTATTAAAAGCTATTTTAATGATATATAACAATCAAATGTATTAATATTATATTTTAAAATGAGTACATTAGCTTAAAAACTTATATTCATTCACTCTTATGATTAAAATTATTCTTAATAGTATGATACTTGAGGCAAAAATTGCAATCATTATAATTATAATAAACTAAAGATCAGCATTTCAATATAATGTACATGCGCTTTATGAATGTTAATAATAAATGAATACTTTCATTTCCAACACAAGATAAAGACGTTGTGAAAGAAGAGAATGAATCCACCTATTCTTTCAACCCAAATGCTTAAGTATGGGCAAATCTTAAGCACTGGAAATGAAAGTGTGAAGATAAGCCAATCACTTTAAATTACTCTTTATCATGTCTGAATGAATGACGCCTACAAAATTTTCTAGAACTTAAGACATGTCATTCTTAAATGAAACTAAACATATGTAAATGAAACATTTATTTATATAGCGTGATGTATATAAATTGTAATAAACTAAAGATCAGCATTTCAAGCTAATATACATGCGCTTTATGATTGTAAAATTTAGATAATCATAATTGCAAGTTTTAAGAAAAAAAATGATTTTATGCATTGCACAATTAATAATCAACTTTATATTTTAAATTATAATATTGTAATTTGTTTCAAACATATCCAAGTCAAAGGAGACTGTGCTGAAAAAAGAAATATAAATTTCATTCAGTATAAAACTAAAAATAAATTTTGTTCATATATTACACTATTATAAAAACATGAAAGCAGTCAACACTTAACAATCTCAATCCGTTATTAGGGTATCCTTTTATTAGCAATAAAGGTGGAAATCCATCATTATCTCTAGTCTAATAAATGTATATAGATATTAAAGATTGCAACTTATTTACAGAGAATGAAATTATTAATTCAAAAAAGTTTACTATACTATTAATAATAAATTTTATATTGTTTAGTATATTAACTATTCAATTAATTTAGAATTAAAACTTTTCAGTCAAATTAAGACTATTATCATTGTAACTCTAAAGTATTTTCAATAGAAAGATGGGAGAAGGATGGATGATTTCATGAATTATGCAATTAATAATTAACTTTATATGATCAAAGTTATTAGATCAGAGTTAAAAATAATATTTACATACTAGATTTTAAATCATAATATAATTTGTTTCAGACATATCCAAGACAATGACAACATCATCATAAACTTAAAGAATTGTAATATTTGAATACAAGTATAGTGTATATACTTTAACTAAATGTAATTAAAAGGGATTTGAAAACCAACTTTCAAGTTCTTGTTAGTCATTCACTCTATCTTATATAACCAATATACATGATTACGTACATGTGAAAAAGATAAATGATCTCTAATATACATATTTTGTGCTGAACCAGCACTAATCAGTTGGTCCAGATCATCATTTTCGACATATGTATATAATCAATGCTCAGTTTATATTAAGATAGCAAATCTAGATTTGTTTTTTTAAAAGTCTGTTTTCAAATCCCTTTTAATTAAAAAATTATAGTACTAGGAAAAAATACAAATTTCATTCAGCATAAAACTAAAAATAAATTTTGGTCATATATTTTTTTTATAATTGATTTTAAATTGTGTGCTGTATACATGTTATGTCAAATATTTAGTGAAGCAATTTTAAATTAAAACTTTTATAAACTCTAATTTCAATCAAATCAAAATGGCTATTATGAAACCTATTTTCAGCAAAAATAGAAAAGAAAATGCAATACAAATAAATTGAAAAAGTTTCATGTTTTTAATTTTTATTTAAATGACCCATATTTCTTCCATTAGAATGTAATGTAGTATTCAAAAATAACTAGATCATTTCAAGAAAATGGCTACCACATATAATAAAATTTGACATCTCATGCCATAAAAAATACATCTAACATATTTATGTATAAAGTACTGTTTATTTAGAATTGTGTAGTTAGTACATACTGTAAAAAAAGTTTTAAATTTTGATTTCAACATGTAAACATAGTAAGCATTAGATACCTTTTTTAAATATGTCATAATTACTGTTTTTCCCCAAAGTTAACAGTGTGTTTAAGTTTTGTTAATATACTGTTTTATAAATTGTCTACACTTAAACTGTTGATAAATGACAAGTTCCCAACAGTATAAGTAAGGAGATTATTAAAAATCACCTTTTTAATTTTAAATAATTTCACCTAAATAATATGACTGAAATTTTTTAAAAAAATGAAACTTCAGTATGGGTTTTTTTCACAGTACAATGATCGACACTTTTGTGGAAGAACACACAAAAATATCAACTACAAGCATTCTCTTTTCATTTTGGTTTATTTTTCTGTATGTTTGCACAGTGAAACAACACATTTTTTTCTAATGTTTTTTTTAAAGTTTACAATTACATATACTTTCAACTGGCATCATAGCAAAATTAATATTACTGAACACCATTGATGTCATCAAGATGTATCAATTTCAACAACAGATGCATCATTTTGTCAACATTTTGGATAAAGATGCTGATAAGAAATTGATGATGATCATATTGAAGATCGTTTGGCAATCACACATGGAAGAATTAACTAACAAGGAATTAATTACAACTAGATAAAGAAAAGGAAGACAATTAAGAAAAGAAAGTCAACAATCCCATAGAGAACTTAAACATTAAAAGACTGAATTGACTTTGTTTCACAAAGTCATAAACAGAATTTTCGAAGAATTTGACCCTTATAATTTATTGTACAAAAAAAAAATCAAAAACGCAAGTCAACATTCATTCTAAACTTTTTATCTAAAGATCCTCAGCAATCAACATTGGTATAATGTTTTAATTGCAGCAATGAGCTAAAAGTATTACAATCTTTTGCTTTTTATATGAGTTTGTTGCATAGGATCAGTTTGGGGGAAGTAGTTGTGCTTGCTATGGAGAATTAGATACCCTTAAAATTTTTAAAAAGAGAATAAATTGTGTTAAAGATGTGAAATGATGAAAGAATATTACTACTATTTTAATCAATTATTCAAACTTTATTTTCAGATAGAAAGATACATAAAAGAACTGTAATTATAAATTTATTAAAGGCACATTGATTACGTAAGTAATATTTACCAAGGCTGTAACCTCGAGAATATGCGTGTAAAATGCGATAGTAGGGACCTCTACAAGTCTTTTAACCACAAGCTTATGCTATGGAAGAAAAGAGAGGAACCATCGAGGTTACAGCCTTGGTAAATATAAAAGAACTGTAGAAAACGAGACTTTTAGCTTTGAATCAAATCTATCTTGGAATTCTTTTTTTTTTTTTTTTCCTAGTCATTTTCTCAAGGTGTACTCTAATTATTTATAGATGTTATATTTTAAAAGTTTTTAAAAAAATCATTTATGATTTAAAACTTGCTTATTTTCTTCTTACAATATTAAAACATTTCGAACTAAGTTTTAGAAAATTCCAGTTTGGGTTTTATCATTTAGATTTTCTTTTTAATCACAGTAGATTAAGGTTTTTAATAAAAGTATTCCAGTTAGATCTTAATGTAATTATTTGAAGTATTAAGAAATAAAGAAATAAAATCATTTTAATCTTTGGTGCAGACTTTTACTGAGCTTTTTTTTCAAAATGGATTTTTTTTTTTTAGCTTGCAGTTAATAAAATATGATTAATTGAAATAAAACTTCTATGTGCATGTTTTTCTGTTTTTTTTCTTACGTATGCCTCCACTTAATGCTGATAAAGTATGTGTTTATTAATATATATTATAACGATCCAAAAGAAAGTGAAGATCGAATCTAACCGCAATCTTCACTACAAGGGCGCCATCTAGGCATTTGAACTTAGAAAAATTTATAAAGTAGGCAAATATGTGCTGAAAAAAGATTCCACTTTATTTAATATTTAGATCGTTAGCCCATTGTCACTAGCTCATGGAGATGCAGAGATAAGAAATAACTTGTTTAGTTTGTATATATATAAAATAATAAAAGCCACTGCCAGTAAATAACAAACAAATATTTATTTACACACATATAAATTTTGAATCATTTTAAATTTTGAGGAATAAATTTAACATTTTAGATTTTTATATTAACTTTTAATTTTACATTTAAATAGCTTGCAATAATGAGTTTAATATTTATTTAGAGGGTCTAGTATGAATAGACTATATAGATTGTATTTGAAAAGAAAAATGTTCTATCCCTTATTTAACCTTAGGCCAAAAAGTTCGCAGCCAAACCAACGTCAATCCATCGGATATATCGATGTATTCAATGCAGCATGAATATAACAACACAAAATACTATACTGTCAGGAATGTTCATCTGAACAGTAAGTAGAGTTAGAGAAGACATTGTCTCTCAACCAACAGGAATGCTACATCTGTTGGTGAGCAGAACAATAAACAAAAAACTCCATAGGAATGGACTGCGGTCCTTTTTGCCGACTTACAATCCCATCCATAGGCAAACAAAAGGTGTGTGGCGTATATATGCAATCCTGCCTGTAGCAGATCTCCTGCTACATTTACTAATTACATCAATACATCTAATCCATTGACCCAATTTAACTGCGAAACAAATAACCTAAGATTATCCTCCCTTAAACTATATATATATATAACTTTACAAATCTATACAGCCATTCATGCCCGACTCTAATTTAACCTTTAGATACATTCGCACAGATGAATTTTATACAATTTGTTTTATAATGTTGAGTATAGATCGGCTGCACAGATTCCACGGTCAAAAACATTTCAAAATAAACACAACCAATCAAAATACAAAATCATCGATAACGTCAATTGCATAGGGAATACAAAAAAAACCCAATAGCATTCATCGTAAGATGCCGCAGTGACATTGATGACTTATATATTCCAATCAACTATGAAACAGCAACATAATTAACCATTAACGAATCTATGCAACATCTATACCCAACTTAAATTTCCTCATTTAAAATTTAAACAATAAATATTAATACAAATAAAATAACAAATGGAAATGATTTTTATCAAACACAAAATATATAAAATTAAACATTATTAATTGATTTGAAACCCACAAAAATCAGATAAGAGTCCACTTTAACATTAAAGTTGGTTTGTTTATTAAATTTGTCAAACCCTGACAAAAGTTCTTAATTATTTTCTTTTTTTTTTATGATTTTAAAAATTGTTTAGTTCATATAGCTCACGGTAGAAGAGTCCAGGTTCCTGTTGGCAATTCCCCCGAAGTCTTTCATGGAAGACCGTTCTGATATTCTGGAGGTAGCCTTAGCTGGTTCATTCTGGAATCACAGTCTTTTCCTTTTTAAAATAAGTGAGAGAGAACGGTATGTGCATCCCATCGTTCATCTCACCAAATCAAGTTGGAACTCTCTGGAACTCGATATTTTTCTTTTTATAGTCCTCCTATGGATTCCACGAACAAAGACATCACTGTTCCATTTTTTCGTTATGGTCCAGGCCTTTATTTGCTTCCATTGGTCAAGCTAAAATCTCTTTATTCTCTTATCTATTTTTCATCTGACATTTTAATTACACAGCTTTTGGATAATTAATAAACAATCATTTCCATTTACAGATTACAGGAATTAATTAATACCTGTTTTTATTTTTACTTACGTTATTTCTTTATTAAAATATTTTTATATTTAAATCTTGTATTTTTTTATAAAAAAAAGTACGTTCAAATATCCTTTTTTTTATTTATAAAAAAAAAAAAAATATTTTTAAAGTTTAGCATCTGTGCGAATATATACGTTTAACAAATATTTTAATTTTAGTGTTTAGTTTTTTTTTAATAGATTTTATTTTTATTTGCGAACTTTAAGATTTTATTTTAAATTAATGTAACGGCATATTTATATATCGTTACAATATATATATACAAATATTGTACCACGTATGTAACTATATCCACGCAATTGCTTTTATTTATTTTTATATCAACTGTTTTTTTTGGATTTTTATATAAATATGCTACATTTTTAGATCATGCTTATATAACAAAACTATATATATATCAGCATATTTTATTATATATATGCTAATATGTTCGTAATTCAAATATATTTTTATATATTTATTTGCATATTTTCATATATATATAGAATGAACTTAACATGATAGTTAATATATAGTTTTATATTTTTACAATGAAACTTTAATTTAATAAGACCAAACTCTATATAGTAGTGCCACCAAGTGCAAGCCTTCATAATCAATGGATGCAGGAAGATTTGTGCATAAAATCCCTATCTACTGCCTACTTATCTAACATCTCCAAGCTAGTTTCTAGCTTGTGGCTTTCATCAGTATGAAGGCTTGGATTTGAGAGCACTGCATATGTATGCATATGAAATTGTGATCATGTGATGTCAGATACTTTAATTATCAGGCTGCACTAATCTTAAAACTTTTTCATACTTGTAAGAACTTTCCTAACATAATTTATAGCTTCTTTAATATTTTATACATTAATTTATTAAAAACTTTAATGTTCATTGGGCTTAGACTCAAATATGTGTGCTTATAATTCACCACTGCTATTAATAAGCATGTGAGTCACAACATGCCGAAAAAGAAAAAAAAGCTCTATGATAGAATTTCAAGTTAATCTGGTTTAATCTCATGAGTTTTGGTATATATATATATATATATTAAGTTAAAAACTGATTTTGCTTGAAAGTAGATTTGTTTATAAATGTAAATTGCATGAAAGCAGCTCATACTTATCAACACCAAGAATCTTCAAGCTGCTGTCAAGGCAATCTTTATTTTTTTTATAAATAGAAGGTTGCATTGATTGCAGATTGAATATTCTTGGTTTTGATAAGTATGGGCTGTTTTCATGTGATTTATATTATAACGATCCAAACGAAGTGGTAGATCGCATCGCACCGCACCGCACTACCAAAGGGCGCCATCTAGGCATTTGAGCCTAGAAAAATTTATAGAGTAGGCAGATACGCGCTGTTAGGATTCCACTTTATTTACATATTTAGATCGTTAGCCCATTGTCACTAGCTCAGTGGAATAGCAGAGATTTAATAATATCATTTACTAGTATATAAAAGAAAGTAAGCCACTGCCAGTAATTATCATACAAACAGATTTATTTATGCATATATATATAAGGTTTAAAATTATTTTAGTGATTTACATTTAAACATTTAACATTATTTTTAACTTTGATTTTACTTTAATTTACATTGAGTTACTATTATATTATAAATTTACATTTTTAATCAAGTTCGCACAGATGGGCTTATAAACCTGTTTAATATGTTGCTATAGATCGGTTACATAGATTTCAACGGTCAAAAACATTTCAAAGTAAACATAAACGATCAAAATACAAAATTATTGATTACTGACAATTGCATAGGGAATTATAAGAAACCCTCTAGTATTCATCGTAAGATACTTGCATCGTCACCAATAACTTAAAAGACATCCGAATAAATACATTTTTAGATACTCACCGTAAGGTATCATTATTTATCGAATGTCTATATATTTTGATCAAATATGAAACGCAAAACATAGTTAACCGATAAACAATCCATGCAAGCGTCTATAAACAACTTAAATTTAATAGTTTTATTTAGGATCAAGCCTGAATCGACTACATAGATTTGCATTTAAAAATAAAATATTCTATCCCTACTTAACCTTAGGCAACACATTTCGCAATCAACTGGCGCCAATCCATCTGATACATTCATGCATTCAATGTAGCATGATACGACAACACAACAATATTGTCAGGAATATACATCTGAACAATATGTAGAAATAGAAACGACATTGACTCTCCACCCACAGGGATGTGACATCTGTGGGCAAGTAGATCAATAAACTAAAAACTCCATAGGAATGGGCTGCGGTATTCTGCCGACTTACAAACCCATCCATAGGCAAACAGAGGGTGGGTGGCGTATATCTATAATCCTGCCCGTAGCGGATCTCATATTACACCTACTAATTACATAAATATATCCAATCCATTGAACCAATTCAACTACGAAATGAACAACCCAAGATTACCCTCCCTTAATATATCTTTACAAATCGATACAGCCATTCACGTCCGACTTAAGTTTAACATTTTTTTATAATTTATTTAACGGAAAACAGAAATCATAATAAAACTTAAAGAACAAATTTAAATAAATAAATAAATAAATGGAAATGATTTTACAAATTAAATACATTAAATAAAATTATAACTAATTAATAAAATAATGTTGGTCAGATAGAATAATATTGAAATCATTTAAATCTGGAAAGTTTTTAATTTACTGTTCATAAATTTTAAAGTCTTACGGTTATTGAAATAGTTCATCTTCGTATATTCCTTGCCGTTTGCACGTGAATTCCCACGTCGTCCGAAGATTTGTATCCGGTTGATCGATTTATTTATCCTTTGGAGATTTTTATTTTTTTTTTTAGTGTAATTGGTCCTCAATGAAGCAACGATGGCCCATTTTTCTTCCTTTCTTACAGAACTGAAGGGATTGAAGCTGTGCGTCTTTTCCAATCCCCCCAGCACTAACACCTAGCTGTTACATCGTCAATAATCAATCACTCCTCATTCATTAACTACCAAGCTTTCCAAAACCTGTCCTTTTTATATTAATGTCAAGGATTGAATTAACATTGCGTCATGGAGTGATGATTCTTTCGCTGAGGTCCGATTTCCCAAATGGATTTCTTTCATTGGCTAATCAGTTTCTATTGTTTTTTTTTTTTTATATGACTGAGGCTATTACATTTAAATGCTCAAGGCTGGTTTTAATTTAACCAATTAACAATCATTTCCATTTCTAATTAATTACCCTGTTTTCCAAATCAAAAATATATTTCAAGACAAATTTAAAGATATAATTTTATCTCCAAATCTTTTTTTAAAATTTAGTTTTAAAAATACCTTTTTCTTTAATAAAAATTTTATTTTAATAATTTTTTATTATCTGTGCGACTTAATATATAAGAGTTTAAGACGATATTTTAATTTCAATTTTTAATTTTTAAAGAAAGTTTTTAAATGCGAACTTTTTATTTTAACTTGTTTAATAAGATATATAAAAAAAAACAATGTAACGAACGTCTGTGCTCGTTACAATATATACATAATTATAATATAATTTAAAGTGATTGGTTAATATTTTCACGCTCTCGTTTCCAGTACTTAAGATTTGCCCATACTTAAGCGTTTGGATTGAAAGAATAGATGGATTCATTCTATTCTTTCACAAAGACTTTATCTTGTGTTGGAAATGAGAGTATTCATTTATTATTAAGATTCATAAAGCGCATGTGCATTAGCTTGAAAATCTGATCATTAGTTTATTATAATATAATCATGCAAAAGGAAATTAACCTCTGATCATGTTCCATATGCTTTTTCGTAAGTATTATAAATTCACCACTCCTATGGCTACTGGGATTATGGTTATCTTTTAAATTATGATATGTCTAACAAGAAAGATGAAATGCATTTTTCATAGAAATGAAATCAAAGATATGCCAATGGAAAATGTGATCAATTTCATCAATTCACAAATAAATAAAGTTTCAAAGTTCAGTGATTGCACAGTTTGGAGTAGTCATAGAGTGGCAGACCCAGCAACTGAAAATCCATGAATTACAGCTCACTTCTATTATTTCCAGTTTTCTAACTTCATGTATTTTCATTTGAACTTTACAGCAATAAACATTCATTTATGTATGTATAAACTATGTGATGGGCCTTTGAGGCAGTTACTCATAGATAATACCATGACTAGCTTTTCTAGTTGATTATGGCATGAGTTTCAAAAAATTCCTTTACTAATTGATTATCAAAACATAAGAATGCAAAATTATATTCTTATGATTTACAATTTTAATGCACAAATCAGCGCATAACAGCAGAGCTTCTTCAAATTAAATCACAATTTATTATAAACTTAATATAAATTATAATACATAATAAATAATGCCCGAGCGCTTTCAAGAGAACTTAGCTCTCATAATCATGGGTAACAAAGAGTAAGCGTAACAAGGTTGCTATGTGTAAATATATGCAGATATATGTAAATTAATTGAACTATATGCGTAAATCTAATTAACCCATTTCTTAGAAATTTTATAACACGCATCTTTCCTATTCATAGCCTTATCATCCATGGCAATAAAACATGCCTCCTTCACCTTTCTCTTAACATCATTTCTTTCCCTACAAACTATTCTTGGATTTTCAGGTTCACATGAATGACCAGTTAATTTCTGATGCATTGCGAATATTGAGTTGTAAGCTGGGTCTGCTTGGGCCTTGTTGTAAGAATATCTGTGCTGGGACAATCTTGTTGAGAGAGTTGCTTTCGTTTCTCCATAGTATGATGCCATGCAGTTATTTTCTGGGCATGAGATATTATAAACAGCCTGAGAAATGTTGTTGGGTGTTACAATATCTTTTGCATTGTTGATAATTCTATTGGTATTAAGGGTGTGTGAAAACATAGTTGAAATTCTCTATTAAACACTGAGTAAAGTTTTCTATGGGCATTTGCAAAGTATGGCAACAATATTCTATTTTTCTGCTGCTTAATTGCATTGTTATTTAATTTACTGTAAAATTGTCTAATTTTCCTATCAATGGTATTTTGTTTGAAACCGATATTTAATAAATCGTTTCTATATAAAATCAAATTTGCCCTTTTGTCTGCTTCAAATCTGCAAAGGTGCTCATTCCTATGTAAGAAAGACATCAATCCTGCGAATTTATGAATAGGTGGTGTGTTTGAAAGGGGTTGTATATGGCCTCTTTTTTCTATTGGTTTTATAATCATCTTATAATTGAGTTGTTGACCTTCCCTTTGCACTTGAATATCCAAATATCTAGTTTTCTTGTCACAATCTTCCATTTCTGTATTTAGCTTCAGATGAGTACACTCTTGTATGTCCAGCTTGATTTTATCTATAATCTCTTCCGTAGCAGCAATAAAAAGGTCATCAACATACCTTGTATATACAATTAACTGAAGTGTTTGTTCATATTTAGGAATGATACTTTTTTCAAAATAATTAAGCACAATACTTGATATGATGCCACTCATGGGTAAGCCCATTGGCCATCCATCATTCATTTGGTATCATTGGTTGTTAAATGTTGCCACAATGTTGTTCTGCTGTTATGCGCTGATTTGTGCATTAAAATTGTATATATATATATATATATATATATATATATATATATATATATATATATATATATATATATATATATAAGTAGGCAGCTGAGTGTGAAATAATTCTTATGATTTATAAATGTCATCTGTGTACATTTCTGTCCCCTTTAGAATTTGAGAAGATGCTGAATAATGAAGAGAATTTTGTGAAATTGGAGGTATGCATTGAGAAAGTTTAAATGTTGAAGATTTGCTTCAGTGCATTATTAAAGCATATAAAACATCTTTAAGCATGAAACATATTCCCTTTGAAATTTAGTGTACCCTCTTCCTTTATTATGCTCGTCTTACAGAATATCCTGAAAATATTTACATATTCAAATTTATAACCAGCCATGTGTGTAATGAATTTGTGCATTACCTATTTTTTAACAAATATCAAACATATTAATAAAACGTAATTTTTTCTCATAAATTTCTCTCTGCTTGTTGAAGACCTCTCCAAGAAATCTTTATAAGGAATAGTGAAGGAGAAGGTAATACCAAGTTCTGAGGGTTTGAGCAATTTTCCCTCTTTGTTTTACCCTCTGCTAAGGCTATCTAAATACCTATTTAGCAGTCAGTATTGGGGTTAAATTAATGGTATTATGCAGGTATGTTTATTAAAATGAATATATATATATATATATATATATATATATATATATATATATATATATATATATATATATATTGTAACTCAATAAAAATGATGACTGTGGAAAATGAAAACTTTAACTAAAAGTTAAACATTATTTTTATTTATATTTGAACAAAATAATTGATGGCTAGATTAGATAATATGACTCACTAATTGATTTCCAATTACAACTAAATAAAATAAAAGTAATGCTAATTCAGCCATGCTATTCCAATAATATTAATATACTCTTATTAATTAAGTTAATTATAATAAGATTAAATATTTAATAATAGTACAAAATCAAATAAGCCAGCTTATTTCTCCACTTTCACCAACTTATAATATTATAAAATAAAATCATCCTATTAGATAACATTAAAATTTATAGTATCCAATCATATCAATATATAAAATAAATGATATATTCTTATTTGATGCTTATTCAAATGCTATGAACAAATCATATCCGCTTATCCTTCAGTTTAATAAAGCTATATATTGTTAAAACTTTAGACTATAATTACCAAGATATATGAGAGATTATTAGTGTTTATTATAATCAATATTAATATTAAAGTTTAATATCTAAACTGAACTTATGGTCCACATCAACAAACTCTAAATATAATTAAAGCAAATCAATATAATAAAATATATTACTATTACCAGCTCTATAATTGAACAAGATTTCAATCTTTATGGCTGTATACTGATTTAATATAATATTCACTTTAATCAATAATGGTTTAAAGTAAAATATGTAAAGATTTAATTGCAATTACCTTTACTCATCTTCAATAATTATCATATTTGTACCTTTATCAATTATCATATCAATTCAAATATAATTTCTATCTTAATATAATTATTACTTGTTACTAATAAAATCATTACTATAAGCTTCTAATTACTTATTAAATATTTAAGAATATCAATATTAATTTATTGCTATGTAAAAATCTCAATACAAAGAAAATACGTAAATATATTTTCTTACCCATACTGTGGTTTGGAACTATTTTGTAACATAATTCTTATATATATCTTGATGTTGTTAGCATATCTCATCCTTGGAAAGTAAGTCTTATCCATTTTTTAAAACAAATAAATATTCGTATGATTTTTTGAATGCTATGAATTAATTTTCATTCTTCAATAAATTGTCACCTCCTATAAATTCCTGTTCAATAAATTGTCACCTCCTATAAATTCCTGATAAACCTGCCCTGATCATAGATGAATACTATTTCTTTCACCCCATCATTCTATCCATTTAATAATCATATACTTTTAAAAACAAATAAAAAATCACATGATGGAACTTAGGCTCACTTCTATTGAAGCCAAGATAAGAGAGAGTGCAGGTTTGATCTGTTTAGTTCTATTTATAAACATTTTTAATTGACATCAGAGGCCCTATAGCAATGCTCTGTATTAACTCTTTGGTCAATTTCTGCCAGCATCCCATAAATAAAAATCTTATTACATAAAATAATGACAAATAAAAATAAATGTTTTATAATTTATTATACATAACATACAATATTTATGTCTTAAAATACAGATAATATCCTTTTACTCCAACATAAACTAAGCATCTAGGATTACATTCTTTCATACTACAATGGAAATATACTTTTTACACATATTTTTCAATATAATAAAATAACAAACACACTTAAGACATTAAACATTTAGGTGTATTATTTGTAAACTACTATTGTAAATGCAGTAAAGAAAATATACATAATAAAGAAAATAATTTTATCAAGGCTAAAGTCAATCCACAAATTTTTATATTACAATTAATAGTAAATGTTTCTTTCTCCAATATTAATGTTATCATAGCAACATATTTTGATGCTCACCAGATTAATATATTCACTATTCAAATCAGATCAAAAAAAATTACAATTGACATTCCATCACATATTGACATCTATTTTAAATTTCAATAGGTACAATTTATATATAATATTGATATGCTTCTATTATTAATAATGTGAAAATACTGTAACAGAATAAAAATATATTAAATTAAGTAAATAGAGTGCACTTTTGATGCTTCTGCATCAAAATTGTGGTTGTTTTGTTAGAATCTATGAGTCCCATTTTTTGCTAATTCGAATTTTATTATATATTTATTTTGTGTAATGAATTATGCCTCTAGCCAAGACTAATTCAACAAATGTATTTACAACTATGAAAAGGAATATGGACACAGTTTTGATCCTAATGTTATTAAGATAATGTGTGAAGAAAGAAATGTTAGAAAATTTAAAATCAACAAGGCATGATTCATCACACAAAATGAGTATATAGTGAACCAGAAATCTAACAGTGTCCAAATGAGCAAGAAATGAGTCTCATGGATTCTTAA
This sequence comes from Epiperipatus broadwayi, assembly GCA_028023455.1. Classification (NCBI taxonomy): domain Eukaryota; kingdom Metazoa; phylum Onychophora; class Udeonychophora; order Euonychophora; family Peripatidae; genus Epiperipatus; species Epiperipatus broadwayi. The sequence goes on along the minus strand of JAQFVV010006200.1, from coordinate 14,613,029 downwards.
AAGAACAACCATGAATGTAATGTACACACATCGAAGGTATATTTGGTTTATTTTAATATATTTTTATTTTCTGTTGTAATATATATATATATTGTAACCCTCTAAAGTGTGGTCCCAACTACATAACGTAAGTGCACTGAGAATCGTAACCTCGATCACTGATCAATTCCCGCTACACATTGTCAGCTATTAAGAGCTGTATCCAAAAGCATATTATGCTATCTATTTTATGCACCAAGGACCACAACCAACATCTGGAGCAACTTACCACAGACCAAACTAATGATCTAACATAAACTTTTATGATTTAATTTGATCGCAGCCAGGGTGTACCGCGATGACCTATCATAGTAGTATGATAAAATACAGTAAACAAATTATAAGTGTAATGTTATTATGTTACAAACCTTAATTTGCGATTTTTATTGTATGAGACCCGATGGCCGACCATGTACAAGATGGCATAATTTGTGAAACTACATAATATTATGAAATTTTAAACCATCTATATGATTTTTAATACAAATGCTAGTCCAGGTAAAGCTTTGCAATAAATAAACATAAATACTTGGGTTCTTTTTTATAGTTTACTATATCACTGAGACTCTTTTTATACTGACAAATGACAATTTAAAATGTTAAGTAAATATATTCAATCATATCATTATTTGGTAAATCTGTTTACAGGTTTACTAATCAATTTGTATTGTATACTAGAATCAACTACGCAAAGCCAAAATGATGGAAAAGGTAAATGGGATTTTATTGTACCCTACACATCATAAACTACCAAAGACTAAAAGCATCCAAATGTTTTCTCAAAATATCACTAAACTCTTATATCATGTTGACGATAGTATGTACTTCAATGTATGCTCTATCCAAGGTTTATGATTTCTGATTTTAAGAATGACACATAGCAACGGCACAGTAAGTTTAATTATAAATCAACGTTTATTTACAAATTTATGAATAATAAGTAATTAATTCCAATGTTATAATTAAAAAACATAAATAAACAAATAAAATAAATAAATTATAATTCCATCGACTTTCTTCACTAACATATCATAGGTACGGTTTTAAAAACCTAATCATACCTTATTTCAATTTGATATAATGAATCTTGAGCAAATTATACTAAATTCAACATCAACTCATGAAATATTTAACGTCATTTCCAGATTCAATAAATCCATACCGTAAACTTATAATAATATAATAAATAATATTATATCTGTAGGATTTAGCTATAATGCAATCATTAAATAAAATGAAAATTTAAACTTACACTCCGGTAAATAATAATCAACCGACAGTTAATTATTATGAAGTAACTTGAATAGAATGTCCTGCTACAATTTGACGATCTAACTTATGAATTATGCTTACAAATGGAAGAAGATGATTTAGCAGATTAACTAAAATACTTTGCCCAACTTATATCTATGAAGTAAAACATATTCCTGTGGATGCGTTCATCTACACATAGGAATTAAATAATACTAAACGCTTTGTGGATTGATACACCATCATAAAGTAATACGTATAATTACACAATTCCGCGGATTAACCACCAGCGCTGGAATGAGTGTAAAATACAAAAATGGCAATTAAATAATCTGCGGATTAACCACCAGCACAGATTAATGCCTTTCAACATTATAAAACAACATTACTATTTACTTCACATTAAAGTGCAAAATCATCCTCCTCAGTTATTCTGATCATTCAGAAAACACTAACACTTTAGCAAATGTGGGTTCTTGCATAATAAAATGTTACACTAATCAGGACAACTAATGTACTAACTTATCTTGCTTAAAATAAAACATGTGTAATACAATATAAGTAATATTAGTATAGGAATATAAATCTGGAAAGACTCACAAAATACCTCACAAAGATTGATACATCTCATGAATTCATTTAGTACTTTTCAAGCTTTTTCGCAAGCGCTATTCTCTTGAATAAATATTTTATTCAACCCCTATTAATTTAAACTTAATAAAATATAACTTATGAACTTCACATGCAAGTTCATATAACGATAAAATTAAAGTAATGAATTATTCATCAAATACATAAAATCTAACAGGTGTGTGTGTGATATAAATTAAATGTATAGCATTTTATAGTTCAATACATGAATTTTAGCAGGTGTGTGTGTCACAAATTAGATTGTATAGCATTTTATAACTACAAATATGATCCGTGAAATCCATGTACGATGTGTCGAACAATAAATGTACGAAGTAATAGCTATAATTATAGTTGAATTCCATACATGCAATTTTATCCATTTGTGTTAGTTATTATAATCACTATTAGATTAACGATTTTACATGGCTCCATAAACAAGAAACAATTTCAAAAACATGACACGCAGAACTTAAATGAAAATGTTTTTCATAAGTTATTAATTTCTACATTTCTCTATTAAAAATGTTCCAAGTTTATCACATCCATGCTAAATATTTATTTATCCACGCTTAAATCTAGGAATAATAATTACAGCAATTAATTTAATCATTCCAAACTGACGATAAAATTAGAAAATAGCTTTGATCAATTATTTGAAGACTGTTTATTATCCAAATGGCAAACAAATTAACTAGCAAATATATTACTGGCATTATAAAGTTAAATATCAATCAATACTATATTTTTATTAGAATTAGAAACGGAAATATTAAACTATGTTGATAACTTTAACATTTTACTTTAATTTAAACTTCTTCTTTTTTAAAAAGCAAATTTTCATATTTATAAAACTTCTGTAATTAAAATACTTATTTAATTTTTCCAAATTGTAGAACAATAAACATTTTAAAACATACCAAATTCTTGCAATTAATTCTTTTAAACTGGGAAGCTCCGACATTTTAAATGTAATATTGGGAAATTATTACCGGTGATTTGATCCACTTGGCCAGCCGACTTGAACAGACTTTTAAATTTAGCAATTCATCTTATAATTAAATACCACGATATTATTTTTACGTTTATAGAAAATTTGTGGTAATCCGTTTACTTGTTAACTATTTTAAAATAAGCTTATCAAATTTACACCATTTGCCTTCTTACCATTTTCTTTTTCTTTCCTCTCCCTCCAAAAGCAAACTAACAGACGATCTTCTCTTAAATTCGCGCTCTTTTCTTTTTTTTACATTGAGACGCATACGTAATTACTGTATTTATTTTTAATAATTTATTTTAATTGAACAAATGGTTTTTTGTTAATTCAATAGAAATAATTTTTAAGATTACTTTAAACAAATGTAAATAAAATATTATATTTTAATACTATTTTACCAAATTTAATGTGTTGTCAAAATTTTTAAAAAGTTAAACATTATGATATGAATTAGTATATGGAACGAAGCAAATTTAAATTTATTAAAATAATATAAGAGAGTAATCTGTTCAAAGTGCAAATCAAGCCAATCAAATCACCAAAGAAGACAGAGAAATTTTTTAATAATAGTTACATCAATTATTATATTTTATGCTAAAATATATGGTTACAATATATATATATATGTGTGTGTGTGTGGTGTTAATAGAATATAATCAACTGTTATGTTTTAACAATGTTAACTGTGTTTTAAAAATCTAAGTCTGAATCAAGCACATTTAATTTATATATACAATAACTGATAATATTGTGATTTGTACACTTCTAAAATACAGGAAGCCCCCTAGTTACAAACTTAATTGTTTTCTGACATGTGTTTGGAAGTTGAAATTGTTTGAAAGTAGAGATCTGAATAAAAAAAAAAAACATCAAAAAGGATTTTCAAAATATAGTATTTAATTTTTATTGATTAGTATCTGAAGTTTTGTTTACAAATTTATCAAGAATTAATTGAATTGTATTCTTTTTCTTCTCTTGATAAAGAATTCTGTAACATTGTGTCTTTTTCTATTGCTCTTCATACATGAGATATACGCTCTCCATTGGGATCACATTCTTCCATGATAATTAAAAATTTGTCAAACTCTTAACAATAAGTTCATTATCAGGTTCTTCTTCATTTTGTATTTCATTCATCTCTTGTAGTTTAATCAAGTCTTCATTTGAGAGAGGTTCCAAGTGAGATTGTATTAACTCGTCAATATCTTCATCAGTGACATCTAAATTTAATTCATTCATTATATTGACTATTTCAGTTGTGGATATCTTCAGCAGTTTCTTCAATGTCCATAGAATCATCATTTGTGGATATATTTTCTTCCAACAATCTTTCATTATTGACTCTTTTATTTCAGCCCACGCATCCCCAATAATATTTATTGCATTTCATATATTATAACTCTTCCAAAAATCTCTTAGTGTAGGTCCACCTTCCTTGTCAATTGCCTTGATTGCTTGAGACATTAATCTTCTCATATAATACTGCTTAAAAGTAACTAGCACAGTTTGGTCCATATGTTGTATTTCATTTGTGGTATTGGGAAGGATAACCACAACATTAACTTCTGGATATAAATTTTGCAGGGATTTTGGATGTCCAGGAGAATTGTCTAAGAGCAATAGTGTTTTAAATGATAAATTATTCTCACTACAACATTGTGTAACAGAAGGCACAAAATGATGTGAGACATTGGGATTTGATTTCCAAATGACTGGAGGCATTCTTTTATCTTTTCCTTTCAATGATCTAGGATTTTCTGTCTGATAAATTAGCATTGGCTTCAATTTAAAATCACCAGCCTACAAGAAGTAATGTTAATCTGTTTTTAGAAGGTTTATGCCCAGGTGCAACTGATTCTTCCTTTGCTAAATATGTACGTGCAGGCATCTTTTTTCAAAATAATCCTATCTCATCTACATTGAAGACTAGGCATGGAAAATAAGTTCCATCTTTAATGATATTAGAGAAAGTGGAAATAAATTCACTGGCAGCTTTCTTATCTGCACTGGCACCTTCCCAGTACATTTAATATTATGTAAAGAATATCTTATTTAAAATTTTGTGAAACCAGCCATTGCTTGTTACAAAATCAACAGCAGAGTCTTCTTTTAATTCTTTCTTCCAATCTTCATGCAAACTAAGAGCCTTAGCTTGAATAATTGATAAACTCATTGGGATGCCTTTTTGATGTTGATTTTCAATTTATAAAGCCAAAGATTTGTCCATTTCATCCATTACTCTACCATGTCTTTTTGAAACAATTTTTGAATAAATATTTCCATAATTTTTAATATATTCCTTAATTTTGTTCTTCTTTTTCACAATTGTATATATTGTTGATCAGTTTAAATTACATGAATGTGTGATTGAAAGCAAAAGATTTACCATTTTCAGAACATCTAATTATATCCATTTTTGTCTCAACCATTTGGGGTTTATGAGACCTTGATTTCTTTTTAGTTATATCAACACTGCTGTTTTTTTTTGTTTCTCACTCATGTTTTTAATAAGAATGAAAAAAATTCATCAAAGTAGAAATATATACAGTGTATATGTAATCGTGCACAAACTATTTTTAAAAATAAGCACTAATCAAGACAGTTTCTGACGATGCTAAAATAAAAGTAGTCAATGTCAGAGAGATGGGAAGATTTACCGTATTTTATATAGGTTTTTATTGTTTTCTAAAATATACTTTTAATTATTTTCTAAATTCCAAAATTTATCTTTTTTTTTTTTTTTTTTTCAAAATAATCTTTATTTGCACAAAAAGTAAAATATACATTGTAATATAGAGTTCATGTTTACAATCATGTCTGACACATTAAATACTAATTAGTTATTAAATTAGATGATGATTACAAGATTAAAAGTAAAATTTTATGTTATGTTACTTATCAGGGGTGATCTAATTTGGCATATAAATCCCACATGGGGTGTAAAGTTTGAGGGTCATGAATAAATAATATACATGGCTATTGCTAAATATTTAATTGACTCCATGTTTGCTCAGCAAGGCTAGGCAGGCATGTTCTTAGATCACTTTCTTTAGCTTTATATAACTTTAAGAAAATGTCTTCAATAGGACCGGCCAACTCTCTATTAAATAATACCTTGCATCTAATCTTCCATATGATAAAATTTAGGAAAGTGGCCAGGTGGATGGAGCCAAAATTTTCCATTTTTGAATGCATTATTAAGATAGACATTTGAAGAATTGTATCCTGTAATCCTCTGTAGGGCAATATTACATAACCGAGTCTACCATTCACATTGATAGAGTATGTGTTCAATGGACTTGTCAAATCTTCTACAAAGAGTACATATTGTATCAATGTTGTGTCCCCTCTGATTACAAAGAAACATCCCAGTAGGCAAGGCTCCAAGGTTGATCTTAACCAAAAAATCCACAAACTTTGGTTCCAATTTCAGGAACTTAGTCAGCCTTATGAGACGAGGGATTGCAGCTGGGAGAAAATTCTCTGTCCTAGATTTACCAGAGTGAACTAATTGATAAGAATTTCAGTATGATATTTTTTCATCAAACATGGAGCTAGAGCTTTTGATGCTATTCAAGACAATAGTTAACTGTTGTTGCATCCAGATATTTCTTTTATGAGGGGGTGGGCAATCAGTGGGGATTATTTTTTCAAAAGGTATGTTTGCATTGTCTCTGAAATTTTTAACAAGGACATTGTAAGTTCTCTGTATCAGAAAAATTTTAATCGAGTGCAGTCTAAACCATTAAGATATCTTGGTTTTTGCAAGATATTAAGACTTATTGCTGGTGTCTTCCCTCCCCAGCACAGCTTTCTACATAGAGATTCAACCTTGCAGATGAAGCAAATTGTTGGTGAAAACCCAGCTAGATAATAAATAATTTTTGGTAAAATCACAGAATTAAGGAGTGCAACCTTTCCAAACAGAGAAAGATAAATTTTAGATAGTCTTTTCAATCTTCAAAATTAATGAATTTTCAAGTTCTTTTCTCATGACTGCTGGAGACGAAGCAATACTAAAACCAAGAAATTTCTGTGAGGAGCTTTTAGTCTACCAGATATTTGCTGCCCTGTCATGATGGACCATATTGCCAACTTTGCTCCATTAATTGCCAGGCCAAATTCACATGCAAACTGGTCTAGGAGTTCCTCAAGTCTAGAGAACTCATCCTGAGATGAAAGAAACACAACCACATCATCCATATAGGAAATATGGCATATGTTCTCTTTCAATAAAGGAATATAAATCCTTGGAAAAAAAGACTTGATGCTCAATAGCAATGGGTTTACATAGACTGTGAAGAGTAGTGCACTTAGTGGCAATCCCTGAGGGATGGATACACAAGGCCGAAAGCCGGGAGCAACTCTTCCATCCAATGAGAGAAATACTTCTTTGTTAAGAAGGTTCTCAATCATCTGAAGATATGTCAGAGGCACTTGAAGTTCCTCCAGTACATGAAGTAGCATATCGATCTTGACACAATCAAAGGCTCCAGCAAAGTCAAGTTGAACTGCAACTGGCCGTGGCATCCTTTTCCTACGAACATGATCGGAGTCAAAATCGACTGACAGCATCAGCAGTAGAGCTCCCTTTCTTTGCAAACTGATAGGTTGATAATTTTCCAATAATGTTTGTTTGTATATCCTCTCTAATAAGGCCTTCAATGGTTTTAATAAGCAATGGCACCATACAGATAGGCCTAAGATTATCAAGATTTTTTGACCCTCATATTTTTTAACAAGCAGGACCATGCCTATTGGGCAAAGCCCATTAATTTCTTGGCAGCCACTAGCCAAGAAGTCTACCATTTTTTAATAATGGGGACTGAAAAAGTGCATAAATGAAGTAATAAAAATTTTGGTATTCCATATAATCCAGGGTGAGTTCTGTCTGGGAATGATGAAATCTTTGAAAGGATTCTTGCTTCAATAATTTTGTGTTAATCAGAATGTTCATAAACAAAACATTTCCTGACAAATGAAATGCCAAGTGGTTGGAATTTTTTTGCATAATATTCCCGAATTCTGAGAAGCATGGAAGATCCTGTATAGCAGTTGCCTTGTATCTCAATGGACCTAGGTGCCTTTGATCTTCTGCTAGAGTCAATGGCCCATTTCAGGTACCCCCTAGTCCAGCAATGTTGGTGATGAAGATATTGTCTGGCCCTTTTAATTGATAAGTACTCAGCAATGGCCTTTTGTTTAGCCTTGTATTTTGATTTTAAATTTAAAATGTTAGGAATATTTTGTGCTTCATATGAAATATTTTTGAGATCATGTGCTATGATGTTCAGCTCATTGAGAAGAATAACTGGACCTTTAGATTTAGCAGTACATGAATTTATTAACTTTGTTAGTGTCTCAGTAAAAGTCTTCCATGCATCTACCACAGGGAGAGTTAAAATTTTTGTTCTATGGAAATTGATATAAGCTTCAGAGATCAGTTTAATAGTGGCATTAAACTTTGTATGCATGTGAATAGTTCTTGGCATCTCAATTATAGGTTGTAGAATGTTTCTTGGGATTATTTTAATCTCCAGAGCATAATGATCAGAGAACGTAATGGCCACAGGTGAGCTTCTATTTGTGATGATAATGAAGGTGAAAAAAAAAGTAAATCAATTAGTGAATGTGATGATTTTGTATAAAAAGAGAATGCTTCATCATCAAAGAAGAATTTACCGCTGCACAGAGATTGATTTATGTAACCAATATATTTTTATTTAAAAACTTGATATGTATGATAAAAATCTCCAATAATAATCGTTTCAAAAAGGCTAGTTATCAGTGTTGAATTAATTGCATTAATCACTCTTGTAACAGTATCTTGAGATTTAGGAAGATATACATTTACCAGATTAATGTACCAGTTTTGATATTGTATGATCGCAATGAGGCAATTTGAGTCAATGAATAATATTTTGAACAATGTAATTTGTGAATTCTTGCTGATTATGATCGCCACCCTTCCAAAAGCTGAATAAGAGAAGGAGTAGTGAAAATAAGTTTATCTTTCTTTAGAAAAAATTCAATTACGAATGTATGTAAATAGTTTTTTTTTTAATCATGTGCATAGATAAAGATCTAAAGTCCAAAAGCAATTACATAATAGCAAAATGTTTGTAACTCAAACGTTTGTAACTAGGGGACTTCCTATATTGTGGAAGTAAACTACCAAGTGTGAAGAGTAGCTTCCTTTCACAATTGTTAAAAGGAGGTTGCCTTGACAACAGTTTGAAAATGTTGATTGTCTAAAGGTTGACTCGTTTTTAATGATATATATATATATGTCAATCTTTAAATAAAGCATAAAATTTTATATAGGCTAAAATGATATATGATAGCCTCTAATTTATTATTGTCAAATATATTAATGCAAGAAATTTGGTATTAATAGACTGAATCGTAATTAATAGATATTAAATTGAAGGTAAGACTAATACTGCTTCATATAAGGAGAAAATGTCAAGACATTAACCGTAATGCATTTTCAGTGCTGAACATCCTTGGCAAAGACAATCATTATTTATCAATTGATATTGATAAATACTGGTAAAGATGATGAGAGCACATTAAAGGTTGTGTTCTAGGATAATTGAAGAGTGCTAGTTTATCTAGAAATGCTGTCTTGGAGAATCTTTTTTCTCTGATATCTTTATTCATGTGTCAATATAGTGAAATTAAAAAATATATATCTAAGATATTATATGAGAAAAAATCAACAATTGAATTGAATTGGTGATTTCAGTGGTTGTATTTATAAGAGCAGATATATTAATTAAGTTTAAAGTTTATATCTGGGATAAAATGATATGATAATCTCTAACTTAATAAATGCTTAGGAATAATCGTTAAAGTACTTATCTGAAGAGGATGCTATCAAATGTGGCAGCGCTGAAATTTGACACGTGTGGATTAAATTGGAATATCTTACTAATGAGTTTGTTGATTTATTTAAAACACACACACACACACACACACACAGTAGCTACAAGAAGAGGAGTGTAAAGTAAATAGGCCAAAAATAGAATTAATAATGACTATGTTAGAATAAAAGTTCCAAATCTTTAAAAAAACGATTTTTTTCTATTTATTAAAATTTATAATTGTATCGGAAAAGATAATTATGTTAAAACATTGTTTTATTAACAAGCCTGATAATAAATATTTAATTAGTCAGAAAAATAATTAGCAGCTGTGAATTTTTTTTTTTTTAATTTAATTTGTTTCATTTTCTGTATTCCAGTTTTAATAGTTTTGAATCTTAAAAGACTGTCAATTAATGTTAACTAAAAGCATTTTTATTAATGAGTAAAGAAAATAAAGTCTTAATTTAACAAAATTTATGATAAATATGTTTAAATTTTTGCCTTAATATATATTTAATTTTTTATTTGATGACTTTATAAATATGGCTGGAGGAAAAAAATGGAGACTTTAGAAATGTGAATTTGAAAGAGAATAGATTGATAATCTATAGTGTCAAGGTTAAAGATATAAAGCTGTTGAGTGAAATAAGTGTTTAGTAAGAAAATTAAGTTGATAAAAATGAATTAGAGTGAATAGTAATAGAGTCTTTAAATTATTAATGATATTTTAAAAAGAAGAGATAACTTTAAGTGATTCTTATGAGTATAGAGAAGCAAGAGATAGAGGTCTTTGGCAATATGCAAAATGATAGAGGCGTATTTTGATGTAAGGCTAATGATGAATGTTTGGAAATGGCAAAAAAGTGGTTAGTTCATTTCTAGTGTTCTCTGTAAAAACTATTGGTTAATAGATCAGGTAGAAAGATATTCAAAAGGTGACCAGTTACAAAGTTGAAGTTAAATAATTATAAAAAATGTGTAAGTGGCCAGGATTGAATTTGTTGGAAAAACATGGTAGTTAGCTTTTAGGAAATTATAACACTTGCAAATAAAGAATATATCAGATTTTTTTGTTCAATGATGTGAAGGCAACTTATTTATTGTGAGTAAGTTTTATCTTTAACAACTCACATTGAAAAGGAGTTCAAAATAAAATAAAAACTGTTAACTTCATCTTATGATTCTGTTTGGAAAAATGATCTTCTAAAAGTATCTAAAACTCTTAAATGCAGGGAAAGCATTCATTTGCTTACAACATGCTCTCCAATTAAAAAATTCAGGTGATACTACATTATCATTGTAGTTAATACAAAATTTTACAGTTGTCATAGGGTACAGTTCTTTCACCTATTTTGTTTAATATGTTTATCTATGCTAATGATACTGGCTTTGACTTCTCAAAAGAGATCATTTACTGAATGAGAAAAGTCAATAATGATTTGAAAAAAATGGAAATGCTTTTCTAAGATTAGGAACTTATTCCTAATGCAATGATGACAATGTTTTTAATTTTTTATTTAAATAATAGGGAATTGTCCATAAACTGGTATAACTTTTTGCAATAGTAGTCTGAAATTTGATTCCAAACCATGCTATTTATGAGTGACCTTGGATCATAGCCTGAATTATTTTCCTTTAATTTAGATTACGATTAATTTTTAGGAATAATCTTCTTGACAATCTGGCTGACATTACTTGGGATTATAATGCAAATACTTAATGGACTGCTTCTTTAGCATTATCATATTCTGCTAGTGAATACTGTGACCCTGTTTGGAGATAAAGTTCCACACTAAACTTTGAATACTCAAATATCATCATGAGAAATATTACTGAAACACTTAAATTTACTCATTTACAGTATCATTCTGTTCTTTTACATATTTCTCCACAAGATCTAAATAAAAAATGATTCCCAGAAAATATATAAATAATTGTTAAACAGATTGGACTTGCTAATAACTCATGATGTAATTTCATCACCTAAGACTTAACCCAAATCAATATTCCTTTTTAGAAGTTCAACCAAGAATCTACAATTTAAAAATTATGGCATAAAAATGAAATTCTTATCAAATTCCAAATATTTTTTTATTTTTTGATCCTACAATAAATCCATCTGGATTGGATTTTCCTAGACATAACTGTAGAATCATCAATATATTCAATGCTATATTGTCCATAGTCATTGCACTCATCTGTTCCATAAATGAAATTTATCAGTCACTGACTTTTGTAAATGTGGACAAATACAAACTGTGAACTACATAGTTAATAATAGTCATATTTATGGCTACAATGGTAAAGTTGAAGAATGTAATAAATCCACTAGTTAATCTATCTCCTGGTTAGAAGCTCTACAGATATTTTGATGGTATCTTTTTTATAATTAGCTATCTAAATGCATGCACTAAATAAATTCTTCTGGTATTCTTATTTGTTTTGGGTAATTTATTTTAAATGGATTACTATTATTTTTTTTTAAAAAAAAACTACATTTTTATCAAAATTGTTGTAAATAAATGACATTCACAAATATTACCAAATTCACCATTTCCTTTATTTTGCTGTAATAAGTGTTCAAAATAGAGTAGATAAATTGCATCTAAATGACATTCAATTTGTTTTAGCTCCACATTATTTATTTTAATTTAGAATATGCTTTTAGAATAAGGTATTCTCTCTGTTTTATTAATCTATCTGAGAACTGTCCATTGAAAATTTGAATAAACTCTGGGTAGCCATATTGGAATTCTGTAATCCGTATTCTTATATTACATTCTAGCTATTGATTGCCTAGGTCAGTTAGAGAATTTCAAATTATTTGCTTTTAAACATCTATCAGCTACTTTTAATTTATTTTATTCTACCATGATAATAATGTAAAATTCAATAACACTAACATTTCAAATTTATTTATTCATTTTGAGATTTTAATTTGAATGTTCAGGTTATAATGCATCAAAATTGCAGCTGTAATTCTACAATTTTTTAATAGAAGTCTAAATTTTTTCAATCTTAATAGTGCAATAATCAACTTATTATTAACTTATGATAACATCTTATTCATCATTATTTTTCTTGTTACTGATCCACTATAAGATAAACATTTCTCCAAGATTAATCTATAGCCTCTCTTCTTTATATCACAAACTTCCTTATTTCATCCATTCTTCTCACATTTGGTCTTTAACAATCTCTTGGAATCCAGTTTATGAATTCAATTGTCCATCTATTAACTTTTCTTCTAGGAATATGTCCAGACCATCTCCAATGATATCAGTGATACCTATTTGTTTTCTCAATAATGTAATACTTTTAAATCTTCTTGTCAACTTATCTCCATAATTTTTTGAATGGTCTAAGGTCTCTCTATTGGTCTTTTAAATTTTCAAATCTTACAACCATATCTAAGAAATTATAAAACACATTTATTATAAACCTTCTTTTTCAAATGTATAGTCATTTCTTTTTAAATATTGTTATTTTTGCCAGAAGCATTCTATCCAAGTTTAATTACATGGTCAATTTTATGCATTATGTTTCTGTCTGTGTTAGTAACCTGACCAATATATTTATAATTGTTAGCTTCCTCTAATTTATGATTATTTTTTTATTCTGAGAAACCTATAGAACATTACTTTAGTCTTTTCAACTTTTACTTTTTATCCCACTTTCTTACTTGATAACTCTTGCGCCATTTTCTAAACTTTTGAAAACATTATTTGAAAAAGCAACCATATCATCATCAAGAGCTAGATGACTTTAATAAGATCTATTCATTTTTATTCCCTGTAATTTGACATTTTAATCCACAAAATATTTATTATAAAACTTTTATAAAAAGTTTTGGAGATATGGAAGCATTCTTCCATATAACCTTATCAATGATAATTTTCTTAATATTATCATGTAGGCTAATAACTGCTGAGTCATGTTGATAAATATTCTTCAGAATGTAACAATAATCAGAATCTATATCTTAATGATCTATAGCTTTAATCAATGTGGAAATTTCTTTTCATAATCTACAAATCCAATCATAATGGCAACTCATATTTATGAATCCTTTTTATAACTTATCTCAATATTTGGATGTCATTCACTATGCTCAAATTACTTGTTAATCCAGTTTAATTTACTATTATGTTGATTTGAGTACAAAGTTTGTTGTAGATGAGACAATTATTTCAATAAAGATTTTACAGAGTTGATAGAAGACAGATAAGTCTACAATTTTTAGTATTTTCTTTATCACTTTTTTTAAATTTCAGAATTATTTTTGCTTTCTTCAAATCATTTAAACATTAACTATATAGTTTTACCAACAACTTTTGTATTTCTTTTTCATCTTCTTTTAAGATATCTATAATAATTTTGTCATTTTCTGGAATTTCTTTCTTCATAGATTTAATTGTATTTTCCACCTCTTCATTTAAAATGCTTGGCAATTCAGTTAATGTTATATATATATGGGTAGTTTTGCTTTCTTGTTCTTTATTATTATCCAATTTTTTGTAGAACTCTTTCACACATTTTGATGATGTTTTATCTTCTTTTTTGTAATAGTTCCAGTTTTTTTTCTTAATGTTGAAATAACTTTTTTTTTAATACCAATATATCATTTTATACTTTTGTGACTTTTATTCTATTATATGGCTTTCCTTGCCAATTCATATTATATTTTCTTATGTAATTTTAAACTTTTTTCATGTCATTATACAGTATTTTAAATATTTAATTCTTTTTGATAGATCATTTTAAAATTTTATCATATTCTTTTTTTTCTTTATAAATTGTCTTTTCTCAGTTAAAAATTTACCACTGATTTGTTGTTTTGCAGCAGCAACCTTTGTGGAGTTTTTAGTAAAATATCACTTATTGTCTTATTATTATCACTCAAGTCTAAACTATTTTCAAAATGTATTAATATTTTTTTTAAAGTTAAATAGTAAATTTTAATTTTAATTCATTTCAGTGTTTCTGAAATTTTAGAAATATCAATTTTTAATACCATCTTTCAATAGTTTTTGTCTTTCTAGTTTTGCATTAAATTTTGTTTTATATCTCATTAATCACTTCATGTGTTGAAGATATTAAGAACATTACAATCTTGAAATATTTTTTTATGTTGTTTTTTCAATTGATGTTTTCTTCTTATTTTCAATTAGCATTTTTCTCATTAAAATAATTCATAAGAAACAGTCGTTTGTTTTTTGTTTGTTTGTTGTTTTTTTGTTTTTTTTTTTGCAAATTTCACAATCGTCATAATCAAATTTATCCACAATATTTTCAATCATTTAATCATTTTCCAATTTTAACATTAAAGTCTTCCATTACAATTTTAAAATTCTGATCTTACTGAAAGCTTTTTGTACAATGATTTAAAGGTCCTCTACTTTTTTATTGCAATGAAAACTTTTTGGAACATAAATCTGAATCTCCATAAGGTTGTTCTTCCACTTTTTATTATCTATATAATTCTGTATATACTTCTTCCTACTTCTTCTTCAGTAATTTTTCTTATTTATATATAACAATATATCTTATTAAATAATCACAAACTTCTTACACCTTTAAGTAAAATGGTGGAAAGGTAGAGAAATAGATTGAGATCTGAAGAAGACTGTGAAAAACAGTCGAAACTATTATTATATTAATAAACATTATTTGCTTAAAGGTGTAAGAAGTTTGTGACCACTTTTTATTATAATAAATGTCGCTCCATTTATGCTTTCAGTAGTTCGTGTCTTCTTTCCAACTGAATTGTTCTTTCACCTTTTCTTTTAACTTCACAAAGTCTTCTTCTAATTTGTATCATCTTTCACTTGAAAATTATCTGCAATTGAACATAATTATCTGCAATTGAACTTGGTTATTAAATAAAAGTTATCGTATATCTTTCAATAGTTCTTTAGAGGTACTTTTGTGGTTCTCTTTAATTATTGTGTTGTTGTTTTTTTATCATATAAGGTCATTTTTGGAGAAAAAATGTCTTGTAAGATAATTAATCAAAACTTAAAAGCAATTTATTAAAAAAATTCTGCTTGCTTTCATAATCACAATAGCTTGCTTTTGATATCACCAACAATGTGAGCTTTATAGCTCTAACTTATAAATGTGTAACTGTCTTGTTTAGAATCAAGTGATTTTTTTCAATCATTGGAATGGCAAAGAGCATATACATTTCATTTACATGACTAACAGATTTGTTTTTCTGTTGGGTAACAATCCTGAAATCTGCAGCTCTTCATTTAGTTATTTTTATATGTAACTTTTCAAAGCAGTAGGTAAATCATACACATCTCTGCTGAAAGATAATTCAAAACCTAAAGATCACAACAAAAGAAAGCAGTTGCTTTATATCAAAGTAAAATTCAGCTCCAATATGTCAACTGCGTATTTGAACTTTAATTTGAAATTCTTCCAATTTAAATCTCTATTAATAATATCACTCTTATTGATGTTTTTATATGTTTGATATATATCTCACATTAGTTTAAAAATAATGAGTAATACATAGAATATATATATATGAAACTTCAGGAACATTAAAAATCCATCAATTCAATTTATAAGCGTTACTTTATCAGTGCTAATTTATAGACAATTACCATCTCTAAGTCTTGCATTGGTGGTCGAGAGCGTGACTGCCTTGCACTTGCAGGCAGTTGCACGGGTTGCGGGTTTGCGTCCCGGCCGATGCTATGACACTTAAAAAAAAAAAAAAATTATCATGTCTAAGCAACATAACATAGCTGCCTTCCAAGCAGCTGGCCCAGGTTCGCTTCCGGGTCAACGCTTTGACATATGAAAAAAAAAATCAATTATCTATGGATGAGTTCTGACTAGATAACACATTAATTGAATTAATATAACTAACATTAGATAAATAGAAGGGAATAGCAATGAACACCGGGAAAGGGGGTGCGGTGCCTTAAGCATCTCATAAGGCATGATTCATGTCTAAATACATGTGAAAGTCATTTACATACAATTATATTTAAAACCATATTTTTAAAGGAAGTAATATGAAAATTCATAGTATTAAATATATATACTGCTGCACAGTTTGGCATAATTGGTAGAGCAGTCTACTTGGAATCAGACGGTCCCAGGTTTAATTTTGGAACTTTCAAGTCTAGCTGTCAAACTTCTTATTAACTCATAAGCAATAATGTCATATACCTTTTATATATATATACAACTGTTTTTGATAGAATTATGAAAATAATGAATAAATACAAATAATATATAGAAGTCTACTGTGCACTCATTGAAAATATTAAATTCATGAAAGTTTCTTTTAGATATAACAAAAAATGTTTTTTCTTATGCATAATTATTTCATAAGAATACAGTTATAATAAGTAGTGGTAAAGTACAGTTATTAAAAATTATATATGTAAAGTCACATTTTGGTTTTTCATGGTGGCAATGAATACAATATGATATAAAAGTACTATTGCCCTATATGTAGTGCTATATTAGCAATTACTCATGTCATAAAATTTGCTATAAGCCCATTTCTGTAGCCAAAATTTGGTAATAACATCATATGTTCATTATCAATCAAGTAATAATTAACATTTTTTATCAAAATTATAAATGTGGATGTACTTTATTTATATAAATTAATACACTATACAGGCTTAGCTGCATATATATATGTAATGTATGTGGGATTCGAACTCAGACTTTCTCACAACCCTCAACTCTTCATGCCATCTCATATTGCTGAACCACCTGATCACGCACATATTGAAAAGATAAATAATCACCAATATAAGTATTTCTTGCTAAACCAGCAATCATCAGTTGGTCCAGATTACCATCTCCACACACATATACAATCGCTACTCAGCTTTATATTAAGATAGACAATGTTCATACTTTAATGGACAGGCTTCAAACTACTTCAACCCACAACTCTTCAGCCTTCCATTTCATGGAAAATCTGATGATGGAACGTTCCAAGGCCACGTTAGTACCAAGGTTGTCATCCTTCCCATGTTGACATTTAGTCATTCTGTTATTTATAAAGTTTCTTATATAATAATGATTAAAGTCATGTGATATGTAAATTTCATTTGAAAATAGTTTACAATTATATATTACCATTTTAAATTTTAAGTTTTTCTCACGAATTGCTTAATAAATTTGAGGATCAAAAGAATGATGTGAAAACTCAAAAAGTTTTGAAACTAGTATACCAGCACGCTATTTGAAACTTTATTTTTAAAATTATAAAGACGTTTGTAGATGCATCAAGCTGGATATTTTTGTTCAAATCTAAATGAATCAACAGCATAAATGTAATTTTGAAAGCTATTATCTGAATTTTTACATCATTGTTCAAAAGAAAATCGTAATATACTTTTCCTATGTATTCACAAAATATTATTATTATCACAGGAAAGATGGCCATTATAATTTAGTAAGATGATTATATCATTTTTCAAGTTTTTTTTAGTTTAAATTTTTTATAATAATGCTTTAAAAAGATCTAAAGTAATCATGATCAAACAGTTTGCATCTCCTGCAGTTTTAATCCACCAATTGAATTGATTGCATTTCTAATTTTCTGTACTGTTTTCAAAGTTTTGTATTCATTGCATTATTCAATCAAGGAGGGGATTCTATATTTTTTGTAAACAAGTCATTGTTAAGACAATTATTGTCAGAAAAAAAAACATCCTGGGTTTCTCTATTAGTAAACCAAAAGAACACCTTTACTTTTGAACACAACCACTTTTTAAGATGATTTCATGTCTCTGTCAGGTGATAAGATTGAGACTTTAAATTGTCAGTTTTTAGATCAGTTGTTGAAACTTTGTATGAGTAACAAATTGTCTCTAAAAAATGTTATCATATTTTCTCTTGTTACTGAGAGGAATCCTATTTTTTAATGACACTCAATTTAATATTGGGCATACTAATTTATAATTGTCCCTATGATGATCCTGATTGCAAATAGTCATGTAATATTAATTCAACTTCTAACTATAACATTATTTTTGAGGGTAAAATTTATTTACAGTGATTTTTTTTTATCTACATAAAGTGTTTGTGATAGCAAGCCATGTATTATGCAAAAATTTAATAATAATTTGTCACTTAAATGCATGAAGTTTTATCATTAAATGCATTAAAATTAGTGTCAATATAATAAGACTATTCACAAGAAATGAAAGGTTTTTTTCTGAATTTTTAAAACTAATAAAATGGACATGAGTACTATTGTGCAAAACAATTTTTAAGATCCTTAGACTTTATTTGATACATCTGGAAATTACAAGAATAAATAATTTGTGATCTCACAGTTCTTTGGAAAAAAAATTTTCCCCCATTTCAAAATGAGTAAAAGTTTTTTGCTAAAGATGCTTCCCTCTGTCCAAGTCTTGAAATGTTTCACATAAAGCATTGATCAATATTTTATGTATTTTTTTAAAAAAAAAATGAATTAAAAGATTAACACTAAATGCTAACCCTAAATTCTATTATTGGAAACCATTAATCCTTTTACATTCAATTACAATTAATATATTGACAATTAAACTGTGTCATTAATTTTTCATGTATGCTTGAATATAGAGCTTGTAGTAAAATAAAATTATTTTTAAATATCTAAACTAATGGAAGTATATTTAAAACAATACAATTATTATGTAAAATAAGAAAAAGCTTACATTCCTAACTTTATGAAAATAATGTAAAAAAATATTTTATTTTCAAACATGAAAGTTTATATAGTCCAAGAAATATATTTTAATAATAAACATAAAATATATTCATTTTTATAATTATGTTTTCAATTGATGAAAATGTTTTTAAACTAATAAGAATAATTTTAGAAATATGAAAAATTTTAGCTCTGATATTGTAACATAAAATTGCCACAGACATTTAGTTTCATCTTTTAATTGCAGCTGACATCTAGGAACAAAGATGAAAATAAAATATAGAATCTTGGCATTACACTAAAACTATTTAAAATAAAATGGTGGCAAATTTTTTTGGGCAGAGGCTGACTCAATACCATAATATATGCAAACTTTACAGTGGTCACAGTGCAATCATGCATTTATTTGCTATATTCACTAAAAAAATTAAATGAATCCATTAAATTTTAAGAATGTAATCAAATTTTGTAAAACATGATATTTTATATAATTTTTTTCTGTTTCAAGTAATGCTTTATTAATTATACTGCCTTGTTCAGTATAAGTATGGATCTCCAATATCTAAACCTTTCTGATTATATCTGTTTTTAATGCTGACAGCTTTGCATATTTTACATTATAATGTGTATTTGAATGCAAAAAGAAATTGTTATGATTTGTAATTAAAGAATAAAATATAGCATAACATTCAGTCCCATTATTGCAGTGAAAATAGAGATGATGGTAGCATCTGAATCTTCTAATAAGTGGGCCTACATTAACCTGTGATGGCTACAACCCATTATGTAATACTGATATAAATTTTGATATGCCTTCTTTTCATATAATTTTTTTAATTGAACAGGTGTCCATTTCAATACCATTTTAGCTTTGTTTATATTTTTCAAAAATCAAATTAGTTTGAATTTATCTCACATAGGATAAATTTTATGCTTTTTTTTCAAGGTTAGCTCTATCTCATATTGTTTGTAGTCTAATTGTAAGTAATTTTTTCCATGTTTAACAAGTTATGGCTATTTCCCTCTCCTTTTTTAACAATTATTATAATGCTTAATAAAAAGCAAATTTATTTCATTATAATAACTGATTGTCAAAAAAGCAATTAACTGATTCCATTTAGAACCTATTCCAAACAAAAATAATTTTATTTCTTCATTTTTGTAATGTTTTGATTATATTTCTTTTAATTTTATTTTTATACAAATACAGTGGAGTGGAGAATGAATATAGATTGAATAATCCTAACTTCAAATCCCTCTGCTTACATATATAAAGAAACATTCAGTATAAGAAAATTATATAATATTTATTGTCAGTAATATTTACAATTAAAAAATAAATTTAGAATAATAATCATATTAAATAAATACTTTTCTTAGAAACAGGATGAGATGTCACTTGTAGCATTTACATTACAAAACTTCATTGTAGACATTGTGAATTAAAACTAAGTTATCGAAAATAATAAATTTAAAAAGAATAAAAGTACAAAAATGAATCAGAAATTAATTGGCTATATCAGACACGGTTTCCAACCTTTGATGAAGCAACATATCTACAAGTCAGACCAAGATTATCTGAAGAACTGCACCCCTAGTCAACATTTAGTTTAGCTCTTGGTAGGTTATAGCTTACTAAAAAGCTTTTTAGCTAATTGAACAGCTACCAAGTGAAGTAATCATTTGAGATTTGTGACTAATGATCCCCAATTTTTTTAAAAGAAATAATTATGAATGTAGTAAAATTTCAAATAATAGCTTTAGTTTGTCTTTTTTTTGTTGTTGTTGTTTCAATGGTGTTATTGCCTTAATGAAAGTAACTAAGTTTTTCATAGAAAAAAAAAATTTTAAATATTTATTTTATATTTTGATTGTTATATATTTATGTCATCATCATTATCAACCATTATCAATCCACTGCAGGATGAAGGTCTCTCCAAGTTTAATCCATTTTCTCCGATCTTTAGCTTCTCTTCTCCACATCACCCCTACACATTTTCTTATTTCATCCATCCATCTTACATGTGGTCTCCTTCTGGGTCTTTTACAATCTCTTGGAATCCAGTTTAAAATTTCAATTGTCCATCTATTATCATCTCTTCTAGCAATATGTCCAGCCCAACTCCACTTCAATCTTTTAATTTTTTCAAGGAGGTCAGTAACACCTGTTTGTTCTCTTACCCATACATTGCGTTTTCGATCTCTTCTTGTTACTCCCAACATACATCTCTCCATACTTCTTTGAGTGGTCTGAAGTCTCTGTATTGATCTTCTATTAAGTGTCCAAGTCTCAGATCCATAAGTAAGAACTGGTAAAACACATTTGTTAAAAACCTTTCTTTTCAAACACATAGGCATATTTCCTTTTAATATCAAGTTATTTCTACCAAAAGCACTCCAACCAAGTTTAATTCTATGATTAATTTCCTCTATTATGTTTCCATCTGTATTAATAATCTGACCAAGGTATTTGTAACTCTTAACTTCTTCTAATTCATCATAATCAATCTTTATTTTCATATTTTGAGCAAATCGATTAAACATTACTTTAGTCTTTTTAACATTTATCTTTAGTCCTACTTTCCTACTTTCATCTGATAACTCCTGCAACATTTCCTGCAGCTCGGAAGCATTATTTGCAAAAACAACTACATCATCTGCGAAATCTAAATGACTTAAATAATCTCCATTTACTTTCACTCCTTTAGTTTCCCATTTTAATCCACAAAATACTTCTTGCAGCACTGCTGTAAAAAGTTTTGGAGATATGGAGTCACCTTGTCTTACACCTTTCTCAATGTTGACTTTCCCAGTATCATTATGTAATCTAATTGTTGCTGTTGCATTTTTATAAATATTCTTTAAAGTATGACAATATCCTGGATCTATACCTTGATGATCCAATGCTTTAATCACTGAAGAAATGTTTATAGAATCAAATGCCTTTTCATAATCTATATGTGGTGTATGCTATATACTACTAATGAGGAAGTTACTATATGAAGTTTTTGCAATTTTTTTAGGAAATCAAATATACATTTCATTTAGTCTCATGGCCATTCCAGGGATTTTTGCCACTCTGGCAACTATATAATAGCATATCTTTATGTGCTTTCCTTTCTCAAATTAATACAACAATTTAAAAAGCCTGTTAGTAATGTTGGCAATGCTGAGATACCAATTAGAAATACTTGTCATGAGTTTTGAGATATTGGTTTCAGTCTTTCTGCTTATTTTCTCTTCTATTACATCAGCTGTTTTCATTTGTAAATATTTTTGCAGTACATGCTTTTTTTAAATTTAACATTGTTGGCTTATTTATTAGTTTGCAATAACCCCTCCCCCTTTTATCAGGCTTAATAATTATTTGAATATCAAAAATTAATTTCCTTTATAATAATAATTTAAATCCTAGTGATCATATTAGCCTGTTTATATAAAACAAAACAAAATATCACTGTAACATGATGCAACTTACTTGAATTTTCACTCAAAATCAGCTGGAAAAAAATTGTTGTCAAAAAGGAACTGTACTCTTCACAATCTGGGGATTCAAAAAATTAATCTATATTAAAAAGCTTTATAAATGTTATTAGAACTAGCAATAGCAATGTGCCGATCTTTGATAATGAATTGGAAACTGTTATCATATGTAATACAAATATTTTAAACACAATCTCACCTCCGAAAAATACTATTTTAAATGATTAATTATGTTATGCGAATAATTTAATATACAGATGCTGTTATGTCCTGCAGATTTAAGAGTGTACTTTCCCCAGTACAAATCAATACTAACAGTTAATATTTAAGTAATTCTTTCCTTACGATCCTTAATAGCGTTTAATTACTTACTTATATATAATCATTAACATAATAAGGCTCGAAGGCATACACAAATAATAATTAAGATCAATACGACCTTTAAGTGACTTAGCTGACTGTTCTCCGTTTGATGGTCAGCTCTCCGCACTTGACTGTGCCATAGGAGACGATCTACTCCAACATATATGTCCGTGTGCACAGATGAAGTTCGAAGGATTAAGTGAAGTCTTGTGAGTACTGAGGCATTCATTGTTTTAAATCCATGCAATTGATTGGTTAATCCTCTGTCCATCCGTTCAGGTGATTCTTCATTCCAATGCTCCATACAAGAATTTAAGTGTTATATTTCTGCCTTTAATTACCGAGTTATGTTTATAGATTGTCGTTTATCTTATAAAGGAAATTTAAGTCGAATTCCTTTAATTGTTTTATTTCATTAACGACATTCTACTCTCATTAATTAGACTATTATCATTTTAGAAAATAATCTTTTTCTAATCTTCAAATTACAACTTTTATTTTCTATTTTAAAAGACAGTCTTTTAAAATTCTTTAATTTATTTAACTTATAACTTTCTTTCTCTATAAGTTTATACTTATATATGTATGTGCATTTAAACATTCACATACATATACATAGCAGATGCAGCGCTTAAAATGAAGATGAAGCCATCAGCATTCTAAAGTTAGGCTCTGATGGGGAAATGTGTTTTTTAAAATACTTTTTTTTTTTTTAATTTACTATAGCTTACGTCACTCTTTCTGATTTTGCTGCTCCCTACATACATCAAGATAATCTTGTTCAATTTCAAAGATACTCTTGTCAGTCTTCATCATATTTTGATGCTTAATTTATACCAAAGTTGAGGTCATAATATATAAATAATGATACTATGTATATTTTTAGAGATCTTTCCTCTGATTTATTTTCGTTGAGATTTGTACTAATCTAGAAACATTGTCTGCTTATAAAGAATTCATATTACTTATATATCTTTATGAATTATCATCTTTCTCATATATATATATATGAGAATTATAAATATGGGGATTTGAACTCAGACTTTCAAGCCACTTCAACCATCCACAATATCTTATACTACTGATACACATGACCACACACGTGCAGAAAAGATCAATAATCACCAATATACGTATTATGTATTTTATTCTCAAAAAAAAAAAAAGATGTACTTTATTTCAAGAAAATAAATAATTGATACTGTTTTTTAGGCTTCTATTGACTATTATGTAAAAAATTTATAATAGAAGCAAACAAACAAACAATAAATAAGTTGAAGTCTTTCAAAAACGATTTTAATTACCTACTGAGTAATTAACGTTTACACACTAGAACAATTCGAAATCAGGGCTTACGTTAAAATTACGAAAAAATTAAGTTATAGTTGATAGTTTTACCATTAGAGGTTACTAATGTTAAGAGTCGCTGTTTACATTTATCAAAGATTTTATTCGTCTAAAAAAAAAAGTTACTTATACAATTATATATAAATAATTATCTTTTACAATTTAGCATTCCAATGGAAACTTAAAATAAATATTTTATTTAGAATGAGAGGAAGATAATTAAAAGATTTTTTATTAGATAAAATAATGACCGATAGCTAATTTTGGTCAGTAAGTAGTCAATATTTCGCTATTATTAAATAGAAGATAAAGCAGAATGCTAAAATTCTCGTCATCCGACAATTAATGATCTCGCCTTTTTCTTTATTGTTTCTTGCGAGGCGTTATTAGAGTGGACTAATTAAAAGATTTTTCTATAATCATATAACTGGTGCATTTTCGAATTGCATCTTTCATTTTATTACATTGTTATGATAACTTGGACTGATAAAATAGAAAAGATATATTTATTAATCCATTATATATCTAGAATTTACAAATATCTGTGATTATATAAACTATATGTATATATCATTATCATTTTCGACCGTTATAAGGAAAATACTTCTACGTTTAATCCAATTTCTCCAATCCATACCTTCTACTCTTCATATCACTATTTATATCACTTTCTCCATTTTTTTTAAAAATCTCTTGGAATTCATTCTAAGATTTCATCTATTATCGTCTCTTCTAAAAATATATCCTCCCAGTTCAATTTCTACTTTTTAATTCTGTCGCTGATATCAGTGATACCTGTTTTTTCTCTTTCCTTTCATTTTTGTTTTTCTTATTACTCACAACATATATTTGACCATAGTTTGATGCATAGTCTGAAGTCTTTGTATTGCTTATTTATTAGATATTCAAGCCTTAAATTCTAATGTAAAAATGGGTAAAACACAACTATTAATAAAAATATGTAACTATTTTTAAACCCTAACATAAACATTCCAAAATTGTTTTTGTGATTAATTTTATTCATTCCATTTTCATATTTATTAATAATGTAATCAAGGGTTGTTGTTATTGATTGTTCCTTAACTTCTTTTCTAATTAATATTAATAGCATCTACGTTCTTTATTACTTGTTATAACCCACTATTGACGTTTTCGATTGTCCCAGCAATCTTCTTTAGAACTTCAAGTTCTGAAGAAGATTTCTGGGACATTCGAAACCATCAATAGTGGGTTGTAAAAAAGCATTGTAAAAAGTAATAAACAATATAGATGATATTAATATTATATGGATTTGGCAATACAATAAGAATGATAAACTTATAATTCTTCTCTAATTCATGATCACACTTTTTTCTTGCTATATTATTAGCATTTGTTTCTAGATCTAATTATTTGCTTTTTATCTATCTGATAATTCTTGTAATATCGTTAGACATGCTGAAGTATTATTTGAAAAAATAAGTTCATCATTTTTAAAAAGCTAGATGATCTAAAAAATCTCCATTTATTTTTATTTCTTAAAAAGACCAAGCTTTGTCTGCTAACTGAAGACATAGTTTCACCACTCACTTCAAAATAAAATTTTCTGGCAGTTCAATAAAGTTATATTTCTATGAGAGCCAAAACATTTTCAGGCTTAGCAATAAAATCATCCGATCTTTTGAGTTCCCAAAGGTTTTTGATTGGTTAAATAGTGATTTCAAGTTATTTATTCTGTAAATAAATTTAAAATAATTGACAGATTTTACACTTCAAAGCTAAAGGATAGATTGATATTCTATCTTTTCATAGTTCATTGGCCTTTGCATAGCTCATTGGGAGATTAAACAATTCAAAACAAAACAACACTCTCCATATAGTAGTGCCATCCTGTGCTAACAAAAGCAATCAATGGATGCTAGAAGGCTTGTGCATAAAATCCCTATCTAGTGCCTACTCATCCAATATCCCCAGACTAGTTTCTGGCTTCTGGCCTTCATCAGTGAGGAGCCTTGGATCTGAGAGCACTGCATCTAGATCTTAGGATCTAATGCACTCCAGCACCCACCTTTTAACTCCATTTAACTACAAAATTATGAGAATGAAATTGAAAACACTATTAATATTTTCAATCCAAGCTCAATAGCTTATATAGTCATATGGGTCTGAACTCAATTCAGTACCCATACATTTTGGTGTCTTTGGCTCTTTAACAACCATAGACACCACTATCCTATTAGGCAGGATTGGTGTTAAACCACTAAACATCACATGATCACTATCTCATACTAGCACAATAATTGTTATTAAACAATTCAAAACAAAACAACACTCACCATATAGTAGTGCCATCTTGTGCTAACAAGAGCAATCAATGGATGCCAGAAGGCTTGTGCATAAAATCCCTATCTAGTGCCTATTCATCCAATATCCCCAGACTAGTTTCTGGCTTGTGGCCTTCATCAGTGAGGAGCCTTGGATCTGAAAGCACTGCACCTAGATCTTAGGATCTAATGCAACCCTCCAGCACCCACCTTTTAACTCCATTTAACTACAAAACTATGAGAATGAAATTGAAAACACTATTAATATTTTCAATCCAAGCTCAATAGCTTATATAGTCATATGGTTCTGAACTCAATTTAGTACCCATACATTTTGGTGTCTTTGGCTCTTTAACAACCATAACCACCACTATCCTATTAGGCAGGATTGGACTAAACATCACATGATCACTATCTCATACTAGCACAATAATTGTTATTAAACAATTCAAAACAAAACAACACTCACCATATAGTAGTGCCATCTTGTGCTAACAAGAGCAATCAATGGATGCCAGAAGGCTTGTGCATAAAATCCCTATCTAGTGCCTACTCATCCAATATCCCCAGACTAGTTTCTGGCTTGTGGCCTTCATCAGTGAGGAGCCTTGGATCTGAGAGCACTGCACCTAGATCTTAGGATCTAATGCAACCCTCCAGCACCCACCTTTTAACTCTATTTAACTACAAAACTATAAGAATGAAATTGAAAACACTATTAATATTTTCAATCCAAGCTCAATAGCTTATATAGTCATATGGGTCTGAACTCAATTCAGTACCCATACATTTTGGTGTCTTTGGCTCTTTAACAACCATAGCCACCACTATCCTATTAGGCAGGATTAGTGTTAAACCACTAAACATCACATGATCACTATCTCATACTAGCACAATAATTGTTATTAAACAATTCAAAACAAAACAACACTCACCATATAGTAGTGCCATCTTGTGCTAACAAGAGCAATCAATGGATGCCAGAAGGCTTGTGCATAAAATCCCTATCTAGTGCCTACTCATCCAATATCCCCAGACTAGTTTCTGGCTTGTGGATGAGTAGGCACTAGATAGGGATTTTATGCACAAGCCTTCTGGCATCCATTGATTGCTCTTGTTAGCACAAGATGGCACTACTATATGGAGAGTGTTGTTTTGTTTTGAATTGTTTAATAACTATTATTGTGCTAGTATGAGATAGTGATCATGTGATGTTTAGTGGTTTAACACCAATCCTGCCTAATAGGATAGTGGTGGCTATGGTTGTTAAAGAGCCAAAGACACCAAAATGTATGGGTACTGAATTGAGTTCAGACCCATATGACTATATAAGCTATTGAGCTTGGATTAAAAATATTAATAGTGTTTTCAATTTCATTCTCATAGTTTTGTAGTTAAATAGAGTTAAAAGGTGGGTGCTGGAGGGTTGCATTAGATCCTAAGATCTAGGTGCAGTGCTCTCAGATCCAAGGCTCCTCACTGATGAAGGCCACAAGCCAGAAACTAGTCTGGGGATATTGGATGAGTAGGCACTAGATAGGGATTTTATGCACAAGCCTTCTGGCATCCATTGATTGCTCTTGTTAGCACAAGATGGCACTAATATATGGAGAGTGTTGTTTTGTTTTGAATTGTTTAATAACAATTATTGTGCTAGTATGAGATAGTGATCATGTGATGTTTAGTGGTTTAACACCAATCCTGCCTAATAGGATAGTGGTGGCTATGGTTGTTAAAGAGCCAAAGACACCAAAATGTATGGGTACTGAATTGAGTTCAGACCCATATGACTATATAAGCTATTGAGCTTGGATTGAAAATATTAATAGTGTTTTCAATTTCATTCTCATAGTTTTGTAGTTAAATAGAGTTAAAAGGTGGGTGCTGGAGGGTTGCATTAGATCCTAAGATCTAGGTGCAGTGCTCTCAGATCCAAGGCTCCTCACTGATGAAGGCCACAAGCCAGAAACTAGTCTGGGGATATTGGATGAGTAGGCACTAGATAGGGATTTTATGCACAATCCTTCTGGCATCCATTGATTGCTCTTGTTAGCACAAGATGGCACTACTATATGGAGAGTGTTGTTTTGTTTTGAATTGTTTAATAACAATTATTGTACTAGTATGAGATAGTGATCATGTGATGTTTAGTGGTTTAACTCATTGGGAGATGCAGTTACTTCTGTTTTTATTACATATCATTAAGTATTGATTATTTGTAGTTATATATTTATATATAGCAGGCATGTATCATGAACATAGTGTATTTTGTATTTGTTTCTTAGTCAGATAATTAATTATCTGCTCCTAAGATTAAAATGAATTATGATAATGTTTCTTCTGTAGAATATCTATGTTTAATTTATATAAGATATGGATTTTCATTTTTGGGTTCACAGGTGACTTTTTTTTGTTTTAAATATGGTGCATGATGCCATACTCTAAGTATTATTAATCATGCCAATCAAGTCTCTTTTATATATGAACTCTTATAACTTAAATCATATATATATATATACTATTTTGAAATTATGCTTAAGTATAGCAAAATATATGCAAAATATCCATTCAAGTATTGTAATCCAATAGAAATATATAAATCATAGTTTACAATTTATCCATTCTACTTTGAACATTTTTTAGCAAAAAACCTTTTATTGTACATATATGCATACACAATCTTATGTTTCAACTGCCCTGCAGTCTTCTTCAGAGATATGATATAATGAACAAAATAAAATAAAATACATATCTATATAAATAAAACCAGACAGTCGAAACATAAGATTGTGTATGCATATATGTACAATAAAAGATTTTTGCCAGAGTAGATAAATTGCATTTATATAAGATATTACAGCAAAATAAAGGAAGTGGGAATTTGGTAATACTTCTGAAGTCATATTTTGCTTCTCTAAGATGAGCATTGTATCATCATCACCCTTGTTTATGTATTTTTCTCAAGTTTCACTCTATATCAGTTTAATTTCCATCCCCTCATAGGTTATTATACTAAGCCAGATCTATCTTGGCAAGATTTGTTTTTATTAATATCACTTTATCATTTGCTTTCTTCTATTAAAGATATTCTCAAAATTGGATTACTGATAATAACATAAGAACTTTATTAAATTTAATTTGCCCATAAATATTGATTTTACTGCCAATTATATATATATCTTATGTTCAAAAAATTTGACATTCTTCAAATATTTACATTGTGATTAATATAAATTTGTTACAAAGGCTTATACTTTATTTACCCTTTTGACTTCATTCTAGTCTAACCACATAAGGGATTACTTTTATTAAATTTTATTACGTATTAGCTTAATCTCATTTTTTTATATTTTTGATTTTAAGAAGAAATTTTGTGTGGTGTAGAAAATTTTAAAATTATAGATAAGTATTAAGATAATTAACAAAACAATAGAATTTGGTCTAGCGTTATATAGTTTTTAACATGTTTGTATATATACGTATGTGGTTGTTTAGTAATGATATAATTATTTTAAAATTTACATTTACAAATTATAAACAAAAATAATTAGCAATAAAAATGAAATACTGTACAAAAACTACATTATTTGTAATTAACTTAATTAAATTTTGAATGAAAATAACTAATTAATGAAAAAGTAATCCAAATTAATATAAAGTGCTAAGAAAAACAAGAATAAAGTTACTAAACATTTTTCTATTTTCCTTTTTTTTTGGGGGGGGGGGGCTTAAAATGGAAATTAATTTTGATAAATTGCAAAAAGTACAATATTTTAGTGATACAAATTTTTTATTATTAACCATTAGAAACCAGTTAACACTTAAACAATCTCAATATAGATAACAATCAAGAATTTCAAACTGTTGTCAAGGCAACCTCTTTTTAACAATAGAGGTGTAATTTTAACTGTGTTTCTTATTCAAATAGAAAGCAGCTTTTTGAAATTTTGCAGTCAATTTTGGTAGCACATAACAATGAAAAAATTTTTTTTCTATATCTGCTAAGAGAATCAATAGATTTGATGGGAAAGGTTTGGGTCTTTCTCTTGTGTGTAAATTATCAATTAATTAAATAGGAGTTGTTCAACCATTGTCTTGTCAAATTTTTGAAAAGATAACTGTGACTGTTATTCTCTTCTCAGAATATATCAATATAATATAATCAAATTAATATATAAGAAACAATTTTTCAAATGCTTCATGCATTTGTTTACATAATAGATTTATTTTCACTGGTACTTTGGTATTAACTAAGTTATGATGTACTGCACAGCCCACTGGTAGATATCATTGACGAAGAACCAAAACAATGTCATGGCAACTGAATCATTAGCATGACTAATCGATAAGAGTGGTAAAGATGTTTTTGTGGTCACGGAGATTTGGAATACTGGGTGAATTCTGGTAAATGTCTGTCTTTTACCTGCTTACATTGACCAAGGGAGATGTGTTTTTTATTGTGTCTCATCCACCATTTTGAATATTTTGTAAAAATTGAATATTTTGATTGCTGATCTATTACTGGTTTATCTATTTATTCATGTCTATAATCTTAAACTTATTTATTAGTTATTCCAGTAAGTTTTCATTAGCTGTATGCTGTATTTAAAAGCATCAACTAAACACAAAATCAAATGTATATCCTTACTATATTGGTATCTGCTCCAACGTCTTTAAAGACAATTTTGGAAAGAAAATGATATATGAATATACATTATTATGCAACAGCACAATGTTCCTGGTTAGCAGTCCTCTGCATTTCTTCAGAATTTATACTTCATCTCTCAGTGAGTACTCACTGTGATAAGTACTGTTTATTGTTTAATATTTTTTCTGATAATGTTCTAACACCAATTCGTGAGAATCCCAGAAAACTATAAGTATCAATTTTCCAGCCAATAGTTGACAATTGTGCAACTTTCCTTGAACTTCTCTATCCATTAATACACACTTTTTCATGACAAAATACTTTATACTGTGCTCAAAGCTTTGATAAATATCAGCACCAGATACACTTTTGGACCACAAAAAAAAGGATCACTGCACATTGCTATTCTTTTGTGCAAATCACAAGTGGGCCACTATTGTTTCTCATACCACAATCACTTTTAAACTGATATAACATGTTCAGAACTGTGCTGCAATGACTAGGGATATAGCGACTTTGCATAAAGTACTGATAAAACATTGCATACAAAAGAATTTTTAATGTCGCCAGGATAATTTTTGATTCATTCTCATAGCATTTGGAAAGTAAATATTGTAATGGACAATAAATAAATAATAAATGTTGTTGATAGTTTTGAGAAAGATTTACAACCATCAGAAATGCTTCTTGGTGATTATTTTAATTTTTTGTAATAGATGTAAATGTAAATTAGTAGTTTTGAAGTATGACCAAGATATTATGCATGTGTGGATAAAAGAGAATGGACTTAAGTAAGAGTCATATTCAATAAAATTAGATATATTGATCAATAAGTAAATTTAAAATCTATGTCTGGACTAAAAACAATATAATAATATCAAGCCTAATAAATGATTTTTAATAATTATTAATATACTTTTATAAAGACAGTAAATGTTACTGAATGCTTATGAGTTAAATATTGCAAAACAGTAAATGAAAATGAAAGCATTTCAGAGATGTTTGTGACCTGGGTTAACGTAAGAGGACTGA
This sequence comes from Epiperipatus broadwayi, assembly GCA_028023455.1. Classification (NCBI taxonomy): domain Eukaryota; kingdom Metazoa; phylum Onychophora; class Udeonychophora; order Euonychophora; family Peripatidae; genus Epiperipatus; species Epiperipatus broadwayi. The sequence continues at coordinate 14,580,385 of JAQFVV010006200.1, read as the reverse complement.
TTCATAAGAAATGCATCTTGGGAATTTTTTGTAATGCCTTTACTAATTTGTGTGAAATGTAAAAATATAAAATAGTAATTTTAAACTATACGTAGCTATTTTTTGTTCGCCATATAAGGTGCCACTTTTACAATTGTCAAACATCTATGAATATCTTCTTAAGATCTTTTTTATTATACTGTTTATTGATTCTTAAATGTAGTAAATTTAGCTTGGGTTTCATAGTTATTAAGATTGTTTAAATGTATAAAAGTATTGAAAAAATAATTGTTTCTTGCTGATTAGAAGTTTGAGCCCATTGCCAGAAATGGATACAAGCAATGGGCATTGACCTCAAGAGTCTGTCATTCTAAATCGCACACGACTATTTAATCATACGTACTGTTTTATGTATGTTTATGCTTTACGTTTTTGTAGAAAACTTAGTATGACAAATTTGGTCTGTATTTACCATGAGAAAAACTGTTTCTGAACAGTTAATTCAAATTTAACATTTCAAATCCTAACATTTTCCTCCAGTTAATTACTTCTTATCAAGTAAACTAAACAAAACATTTTAATGCTATCAAAAATAACATGAGATGTTTCTTTCATCAGAGAACTTCCCGTAAAAAATAATTATATTAAATAATTAGATATTTAAGTTATTTATTAAGTAAAAATTATGAATAGCTGCAGCTGTGGAATTTTATTTAAACATTTAATATCAAGGAACATAACCACAAATGTGAACTTTTTAATTGATATTACTGTAAATAATGTCAAACATACAGTATAATGTGTTTCACAACATTTCGTTTAACTCAATTCATGTGTATATTAAAAAAAAATGTAAACCTTTATTACTGTGATGTATTAAAGAATGTTCTTAAAATGATTGTATTTGCAATGTTACCCTATTGAAAATATTTTTATAAAGCATATTATTTGATGCATTATATTTTTAATAGTGTACAATGGATGACTTTGTAATTATGATTTGTAATTAATCACATAGATTCTGCAGTTAACGAATGCAAGAAATATTTATTTTCTGTTTTGTTTAGTGCACAGCATGACTGAAAATTTTAAATTCATTTGCTACTAATGAATGATATTTTGCCTCTTTTTCATACTATTAGATCTAATTAATTATCCACAGTAAATAGTATGATGTATTTAAAATTATCTGTACATTTTGTGGTTACTTTACATATGGAACTATTTTGAATATAAAGACAGAATTACTTATTTCAGGTATTTTGTATGTCAAGAACCCTCTATATTGTGCAAATTTAGATCTGAAAATATATTTTAATATCATTTTGTAAAATGAACTTTTTTGATATAATTAAATTTCACTGCCTTCAGTCATGCATTCCAATTACTCACTTATCTATGATCTAAATGCCCATGTTATATAATGATCGCCATTTTTTAAAAATAGATTTTAATGTAGTGCTTTTGTTGGTATTAAAGTAAAAAAAGTCTCAAGAGGTCAGCATCTTATAGATTGTGGCTAAGATCAAAGGTTTTACCTTTTTTCTTTTTGACAGAAAGAAATGCCCAAGGAACATTCACCTCCTTCTGGTCTAGTTTTTATGCAAACATTTTGAAGTTTAATGAAATATTATTTTTTACTGTTTTGTAGAGTTTATTTTTATTTTTACATACTAATTGATTGATTATTATAAAGTAAAGCACAGGTAAACTTTCAATTTATTCATTTACGTTTTATTTTTGAAATAGAAATTAATAAATATGACCATAATGTAAAGGAAAAAAATGGCAATATTTATTATGACATTATTTGTCAGAATTGACTTGTTAAAATCTTTTAAAATATTGTCATTTTTGTAAAGAAATATCAGATTCTAAAGCAGAAGATGATAGAAATTATCATAATCTATTTTTTCTAATTAACATTTAAAAAAAAATAATATAAAAGAATTAGTTGTTTTCAGAAAAAATGTTAATGTAAACATCTGTGTGATGTTTATGGGACATTGTCATGTTTACAGGTCAGTTTTTAATATTTAAAATGATCAAATATAATTTTTTTTAGAATGTAATTCATTTATAAAATTAAATTAAATAGAAATCAAATCCAATGTATTGAATTTTAGTATAAAATTAAGATTTTATACAAAGAAAAAGATTGAGCATTTACAAAAAATTTCACCAGGTGGAATAATAGAAAATATCAGAATAATAGAAAATATTAGGCATCTGTTAATTGAATGTAAATGCTTGAAAACAGAAAGGGTACATATAATGAAGTTATGGAAGAATAAATATGAAAAATGTGATTATACAGAAAGTGGATTATTGGTTTTTATGCTGGGTTTGGGAAAGATAAGATGGATTTAAATATAAAGGCCATAGAGTTGACAAAGATTATGTTGTAGAAATGGGATTGAACAGAATATGGGAAAACTTAGAGTGGTGAATGGAAGGTAAAGTGGCTAACAGGTTTTTCTGGGCATAATTGCTGAGAGATTCTTGACTTCGTTTAAGGAGAAGCCACAGTACATCACATCACATCATCAGCAAAAGAGTTTAGATTCTTTATAAAATTTTGTATAGATTATAGAACATTTTGAATTCTTGATATTAGTCTTGTACATTTATTATGATGGTGAAACAATTATCATGTATGGTTGTTTTTTTTACTTAAATAAATAGAAATGTTATCTATTCCATTTCTTTTATTTCACAATGAGTTTTGTATAGGTTGCACTTCAAATTTTAAGTATAATATTACCATATAAAAATTAATTGAATATTTTCAGATTAGGAAATGTTCTTATAAATGATTTAGATAAAAATTAGATTACATTATGCATATTTTTTTTTTATTCAAATGAGTTCTTCTAAATATGAATATTAAGTTGATCTCTAACTAAAATGTTGATTTCGTTATAACAAGTTCTACTGCACTAAAATTCAAATATATATTTTTAATATATATAATGATTTATATGTATTCGTGGAATTGCCTGGAGACATACTTGTTACTTTTAGTAATCAAATATTAGAGTTATATCGTAAATTTTAATGAGGCCTCTATATCATTAACATAATAAATATTGAGTTACTCAAAAATCAATTTATTTTTAAAACTGCAATTCATATAAAGTAAAATAAAGGATTGTTATATTAAAGCTGTAAATGTTGTGGGGAAGGTTAAAAGAAACACTTTTATGATAGTTAAATCATTTGTTTGTGTATTTCTGCATGTATCGAGTAAAAAGACTTCCTTAATAGTGTTCATTTAAATAACGTTTTCAAAAATCATTTTACCGTGATAGATTTAACAGATTATTAATATATATATATATTATGTATGTGCTGTTGGTATAATAACAAATCACGTAATTCTTTAGCCTAATCAATATTTGATAAAACAAGAGCACCTCTTTTTAGCGCCATCTATAGATAAGTTTGACTAATGAGATGGTAATACATTGAATCTTTATTCTCAGACCACTTTCTAGCTTCCACTTTTATGGATGTAATGAAGTTATGGATTTAGCGTTAACTTTTTAATTTATTTTACTATTCAAAAAAGCCTGAAATTCAAAAATCTAAGATTTTGAACTCATGCCAACCTGCTTGAATGCATATATAAATCTGATAATGGACCAGTAACTATATATTCTAGTATTTTAAGTTCTGTAGTTACTGTAAATGTTTTTGTTTTTTCATTTAACTTGGAATGTTAATAATAACTAATTATTTAATTCTTTAGCTTCTCTAGTATATTGTAAAACAAAAGCAATTTTCTGTTCAAGCAGGTTAATTTCATTCAAGCGTTGTTAGCCGAGAGGTCATCGCAGCCGCCTTGCAAGCAAGTAGTTGGTTGCAGACGATTGTGGGTTCGCGTCCTGGCCGATGCTATGACATAATAAAAAAAAATCTTAGGATATTTTAAATTTTCATAATTTCATAATCAGCTTTGAACTCATGTCTCATTGATGAAGGCAAAAATGAGAAAGTGGCCTGGGGATGGAATTTACATGCATTACTATCTGATTATTAAAATTCATCAATAGATGGCACATTGTTTTTGTTTGCATTTGGTTTATATATATATGGGTAAATGGCACAGGGAAAATAGCCTACAAGGTCAAATGTCTCTTCAACAGCTCTCCGTATATATATATATATATTAATAAAGGATTGTCCATTAGTCTGCCATTTGCAAGGATGAAATTTGTACCTTGGTTTAATAGTTAGAGACCCATTAAACAACCAATTATTGGATGGTTATGTGAGTTGGTTATCAATCAGATATCTGGAAAAAAAAGTCACATGATTATTGTAAAGCTACTGAAAGCATAGTTTTAGTACCCAAACATTGGCTAGCATCAGAAGTTATAAATTTACTTGTGTGTGCGCGCGCCTGGTTTTTTTTCAGATAACTGATTCATAACAAAACCAAATCACATCCAATATTTGTCATATTTTCTGTAAATTTGAGAAGATAAATATTTGCAAATGTAAAACTATATATATTAGAACAGTTTGACTCCATCTTTTTTATGATGTAGTCTCCTATATATGTTTACTATTGTTAAATTAGGTTGTCCTTTTAAAATAAATTAGGCTTATGTTCAGGACTACCATTTTAATTTAATTGTTACAGGGATTATAAAGTGCAGAAGTGCTGGGTATGTATTTTTACCATCAGACAATATTTCTATAAATTATTACATTTTTATTTACAACTGTCAAACTCACTCCACTCATAACTTTGACACCATCCACCTCAGTTAAATACAATAATGATTATTACTTATCATTTACTAAACTAGAGATTATCTCTAGCACAGATATAAACTTTAAACCTATTTCTCTAAACAGTTTTGTTTGTTTAAATCTTTCTACCTTTTATTCACCCATTCTTTCTTTTTTAAAACTGTAAACAGCTGTAATTTTTCATCAAGAATTTGCAGGCTTCTTTGAGGGCATCATGACCCTTTATGGTTTGTGGATCATAAATAAAGCTCTGAAATATTATAAAACAGATTATTGCTTTTAAATATTTAGTCAAAACATTTTGGAACAAATGGCATGGGGGGGGGGGTTAAAATTACTTCACTGATTGATTTTATTAAAAGAATATATTGATTTGTAGATAATAAATTTGGAATTACTAAAAATATTTATAGAAAATAGTTCTGCTTGGAATAAGAGGTGAAGAAGTAAACACAAATAAGACAAAAAAAGTGATTTGTAGAAACTGTTCTTTAGTAAATGGTTCATAGTAGTGACATTTGATGTTAAGAGATTTGTTGAGAAACTGATATGGTATTAATCAATCAGAAGCTCATTCCCAGGTCATTTTATTAATTTTTCTATGTTTTTTTTTGTCTATTTCTTTTAGTCATCACAAACTTTTTCAACATATATATCTTTTATATTTTTCTGGAGTTCCCAGACATGTTCACTCTAATTCTTTTTCTTGGATAATTTCTTGAGAATATCATTTCAATATTAACTTTTGTTCATCTTTATTATCTCAATTTGTAATCCTTGAAAGGATGTAATGGCTTCACTTTGTTTTTCCCCTCTATACTTCTTAGTTTTTGTTTATATATATATATATATTATTTTATGCAATTTATAGTCAATGATCTGCTTAGCCTCATCATTATATTGCATTGGGAAGCGATTTATTGTAAGTCATCTTTCCACTTTTCCTTCCACGATCAGCTTTTCTATAGTATAATCTTATTCTTCATTACGTATTTTTTATTCTCTTTCATATTCACAGTTGTCTGGAAGCATCAAGTCTCTGCTCTATATAGCAATACTCCAAGCAAAACTTTCGCAGGCCACATTTTAAAATCTTTTTAACCAATACAAGTCTCCCCCACTGATCTTCTCTCCAAATAGAAAATGTTATAATTTTCTGATTATTGCACTTAATCTCCTATTATGTTATTAGCACCTAAATATATCAATAGTTAAAATAGTCTTTGAATAGTTCACCAATGATTAAAGATCTTTTCCACATTCCTTCATGGAAAAACAGTTAAGGATAATCACTATTACCACAGTTGCTAATTGTCAAATGATTATAGCTCTTGTTTTACCCACTAGTAAGAATAGCTAGATATATTTGTTGGCCAATATTAGATGGTTATCTAGGTTACATAATAAAATAATTGAATGGATTGTTGCATGGAAGTTTGAACCCCAGAAGTGATAGTTGAAGTTGAGGCTTACTCCATGACCCTTGAACAGCTCCAGTTCTTTACTCTGTTACTGCACTGTATTATGTGGGATATTAACAAGACTTCTTAGTCTAATTGTCTTTCTCCTACAGTAGAATTACACCAATCTACTTTATTTATAATCTCAGTTTGAATCCTGAGTGGGTACCTTTAAAGATTTCATTTAGAATTTTTTATCTTTCAATTAGGTGACCCATAGCACATAACTATGAGTAGCTTACTTGAAGAAAAAAATCTAAATCTATTTGAAACTTCTAAGGTTTTATCCATCCCGGATTCAAACTTAGACCTTAGATAAGGTATGGAAATATACTGCCACTACAAATAGATGATTAATTTAAATCAAGTTGGTGCAACAAATTATTCATATAGCTCAAAATTTATTTCAAGTGAATTACTCCATAGTTAAATTTTAAAGAAATGGCTAGTTACTCTCAGCTGTAATTAGGTGAAGTCTCCTTTTCTAATATTCTTCAGTCGTTATTGGAGAGACCCTAGGCTGTTATTATTTAACCGTTTTAATTTAGATAATTAAACATTTACTTAAAATTAAGATATAAATCTAATATAACCTGGCAAGTTCAAGCACGTATAATATGTTGTAAGAGATACGAAGATATAGAGGTGAGAATCGCATTAGAAATTTATTTATTTTTTTATACAGTTTACCCCCCTCTCTCTCTCTCTCTCTCTCTCTCTCTCTCTCTCTCTCTCTCTCTCTCTCTCTCTCTCTCTCTCTCTCTCTCTCTCTTTTTTTTTTTTTCCATTACACACACACACTATACGTTTTTGTAAATACATTAGTTTTTATATATATCGCTAACTTGTAATTTATTTATTTATTTTAAATAAAAAAGAAATCTATTTTTATTAAAAGTTAACCAATTTTCTTTAGAGGGAGCTTCAGTCTAAAATACAAACCTGAAAATACATAGTAACAGAATTGTTTTATTTCATTGCAGCACAGAACGTAGACTATAGATAATATTATAAAATTGAGAGAATGTAATTCATATTTTAGTGTAAGCGCATATTTTATTGACAACGGTTTTTGTTGCCTTTGCCATTCGTCTTTTGAGATTATTTTGCTATAAAGCAAAATAAAAAAAAAACCAAAAATCGGGAATTTCCCGTTTCATTATTACTTTACAAATATTTATTGTATTTTTTATTTCATTAATTTAATGATTTGCATGGTTTAATGTAGTGGCAGATTCGAGAGGTAAAGAACTATCATTTCTGGTGCTTAAATGGCAACTGACTTCCTAAGTGACAAATTATTTTTTAAAAGTAAAAAATACAATATTTTCATACTTGAATATACAGTACTTTCAATTTTATAATCAGACCCCAAGTTTAAATTATCATATAAAGTTATTATACATTTGATGTTCGTCCTGTGAACAGATTACTGTATATGCCCTGAATGGTTTTGTGCATATAATATCTACATCGCGGAAAATCATGACATTAAACAGACCAGAATCCAAAAAAATAAAATGGGATATATAATTATTATAACTTTTATTGTTTATATGCTGCACACCCTCATAAATTCTATTATGGAAACCTTCATAATGGAACAACAAAAATAAAGGATTATTATTTTAAATGAGAGTTGATTGCTTACATATTAATGAGGAATTTATCGTTGTTTCTTGCTTCATTAAATATTTATAGACTGACGTTTATAAGAGAACTTAACAGCTGCATGGAGAACAGCACAGTACTTGTATAAAAAGATAATCCAGAAGAATCAATAATGTAATACAAAATAATATTCTACCTAACTTTGGTTGTTTTAGATGTCTCTGTAATTTAACACAGTGATAGATTGAGGAACTTTTAATGTTCAAATCTATCACTCTACTAAACTACATGAGTCAACTGCTACTAGAGGTGCTAATTGCATATGACATTTATAAAAAGTTCCTACCTTAGAGAAAGAAGTTTTAGATGAGATTGGACATTTGCATGAATATGTTGAAAATTTTCTTCATTTTGCAAACTGGGCTTGGTATATCTGCAAACATCCTGCTATATGTTTTTTTTATTATTATTAATTTACAGTTTAATAATTTTATTTCCACTTAATTGTTTATTTGTAATAACTTTGCATACACGTGGTTAATATAGATGGTGTTGTTGTTCTTTTATCTGTTCTGTTTAGTGTACTTTCAGTGCTGAACCACCATAATCATAACTGTATTATTTCATTCGGTTTGCTGCTTTTACAGTATCTATTATTGTTAATATGTAAATGGGCTAATTCACATATTCCATTAGTTTGATAATTGGATGCTATTAGCTTTTTGTTTATAATGTTGCTGTTATTTGTGATATACCAAGTCTCCTTTATTTTCCTCTTTCTGTCATCACGTTCTAAGCACACTAATTGGATGTTTGGTGGATCAAGTACACAGACTTAAATTCAGAGTTTTCTTTTACATGTTTGTGTAGATACTTGGGTTGCATGATTCTTGTGATTATGTTTGTCATAATTCTCCAATAATTTATGACTGTGCATCCTGGTTAATTGCATTGAATCTCATAAACTATTTAATTTAATAGTTGTTAATTCTCTTTGGGTGTTTAGTTTGTAAAGTTTTATATAAACTTTCTTACTATGAAAATGAAAACTCTTTAATTTAGTGTTTTTAACTCAATGATAGTGTGATAGATTCAAGTACTTAAGTGCCTTAATTAAATCTCAACCTACCACTTTGTTGCTTGTATGTCACATGACTGTCCAGGCATTTAACCATTTGAATATTTTTTACCATACTGTTTAGTAAAGTGAGAACTCTTTAATTTTAGTGTTTTCTAACTCAATGATAATGTGATAGACTCAAGTACTTAAGTACCTGAATTAAATCTCAACCTGTCATTTTGTTGCTCAGATGTCACATGGCTTCCAAGCAACTAACTATTTTAATATTTTTTACTGTATGACTTGAAAACTAAAGGTTCCTGGCTTGATGATCAACTTGTCACTTCCAAAGCCTGAAAGTCATATGACTTCCTAAGCCACTAACTACTTTATTATTATTTATTTACTTTTAGTGATGATATCATGGATTCATTATACTATAGTGTGGCTCTAAATTTAAGAGGTCAAATTAAAATTACGTTAAGGCAGATAAAAAACAATGGCATATTATCACTGGCGACAATTAAGTGTTATTATTTGATCTAAAACTCTATTGCCTAATTACTTCTATTCCGCTTTGAGCAGAGAACTTAATATATATACATAACCTTTTTGGCATAGCATTTATTAGTTTTTACATTATGCTATACTTAGTTTCGCATACGTTATACATTATTTATGAATAGTTATGTAATTATTCATAGATATTGGGTCACACCCACACAGTCCACAAAAATCATTGTATATTTATTAAATATTTCTATATAACTTTCGTTTTGTTTTTTTAAAAAGAAAGGAATGATAAATGAATATTTTCTAAAGTTTTGTTTCTTTTCTATTGATTGTATATTAAAAATTGCTAAGTTACTTTAAATATGTCTTTTTGTGATGTGATTTTTTATTTGTTATTGTACAGTGCTGCCCTCAAGTATGTCAAAACATTTTTTTTGTTTTGTTTTGCTGTAGCGTATTTCAAATATTTAGAGGAGTTGGTAAATTATTTTTTTATTGTCAGTGATTTTTATTTGTGACATAAATCGTGGAAAGTGAAAGTTGAATAACCTGTTTGTCTTTTTTAATATATAATTTTAATTATCTCACTATAATTTGTATTTGATCCCGGATAAGGTGAAATATTGTTACTGCTTTTTTATTATTCAAGTCTTTGGACAACTTAAAGGAATAGATGCGGTTGTTCGTTTTGCTAGAAGGAAGGGGAGGTGGGATATAATCATTGTTTGCTACTATTATTCTAAAATGTTCCTTTTTTTATTTTAAAACGAATGATCGATAAGCTATCATGGATTTCAGTTCGTTTCTTTACAATTTTTAGCATTAATAATTATAAGTAGATTTCTTTCTATATGTAAATAAGTTTATATATATGTTTTTTTACACACATTAATTATAGAAGTATTTATGAAATGTTCAAATATTAACTACAGTGGTATAATGATTAACCAATAGCGAATCTATTGCCCATTCCATAATCTGTGATTCGAATCGGATTAAGGTAACCTTGAAAATTTTATAGTTCATAAGCAGGATTTGTTTGGGTTTTTTTTTTCAGCTAGTTAATACATAGAGAACCTAGGTAGCCGTCCACTGTTAACTTTCAGGTTATAGTTAGCTGCAAAGATAAAGATTACAAGTTCATCGGGTTATAAACCAGATGATTGTTAGTGAAACAGGCAAAACTCTCCATACAGTAGTGTCACTGCCTGTTTTAATAGCAGTTATAAGCAAGCATAAAAAATGGTGATCATGTGATGGTTGTTAGTGCATTGATTGTAAAAACAAAAAAATACATATTTATAATATAATGCAGTTTCACAATTGAACTAGATGTCAGACTTTTATGGTTGCTGAACCTATGGTTTATCTTTTAACAAAATACTTTGCATCTTATTCCTATGAAATATCACATGATTCATAATATTACAATATAATTATTGACATTTTTTTATTATAAGAGGTTATTACTATTTATATAAATAACTGAAAATACTTTGTTCTGTCAATGTTTAAATCAAAATTTTTTGTTCCTTTTGTAATATATTCATTATATGTACTAATATTCAAATACAGGTATACTTTATATCCATGGGATTTAGATGTAATTGCATGGGACTTGAACCCAGACTTTCAAGCTCCTTCAGGTATCCGATCTATCTCATACAACCGATGCCCATGACTACATACATGTGAAAAAGATAATGATCTCCTATATATGTATAGATGATTAATTCTGCTATCAGATAAAGATTAACAGTATTTTTAAAATAGGTGGTGATTATGCTATTTTAGACAATTCAAAGGACAATCTACAGAATATACTTAATATGCATATAAATATTTTGGTTTAATCATTAATGCCCAACAACTTGTACTTTATTAGCCAGCGATGGAAGAAAAGATATCAGCAATCAGCTTGTAAACGTGAGCCAATTTAAATATCTTATTCATTTTTTTTAAGTAGAAAGATAGGCTTAGATGTTGAGTTGTGTAAAAACTCCAGTAGGTTGTTGCTGTTTTTAGCAAGGTTAAAAGATAGGATATGTATCACAGGAAGATAACTACTGTAACTAATATTAACTGTATATATTTTACTGCATAATATAAAGACTTTTAAAAATTTTCATTCAAGAATGCTCTATAAAATTCTAAAAATACAATGGCAAAATCATAGTTTGATGAACATGTTATTCACTTTGCCATATATGGTACTATAGAACCCACTATTGTAAAGTCACACCATTGTGGTTGTACATGTGAAATGAATGGTTAATATAAGAGAAGCAGACCATGTTTACATAAAACACTTGTGATTGAATGAAAAATTGTTCATTATAAATATTTAATATCATAAGTTGTTTAATTGTTTGCATTAAAGTGGAAAACTCATGATAATAAATAAAAATTATACATAGTAGGGTCTAATATAATAAACTGATTCCAGAATATTATTCATATATCATCCATTCATTCTAGATTACATCAAAATATATCTATTTAAGGTTCATCTATTTTAGGTTTCTATGCTAAAGCAAAGATACTATCCAAAACAGCATATAAACAGGAAAAATATAACATAAAATTAAAAATTCAAATGTAAAATGGATTAAAAAATAACTGTTTATATAGTGTATAATTTGATTTTTTTTAAAATTCAACTTTTAAAAGCATAAAATAAAAATATTAACAAATTTATTGTAATGAAATATCCACTTTCTTGTTTGAAAACTTTTTTTCTTTTTTGATGTTATATTCCCATTTTTTATTTTAGTTTGCTCGCGTGTGTAGCACAATTGTCCTCAAAGCTTTGTCCACACTATTGGCACACCATAAATACTCATACAATAGAGCCCTCAATCATCCTTCCACCTATTCGGTTTTCTTTCAGCACCAGAACACAAGTCACCATGAGGGTATTCCAGATAACCCCCACAATCATGTGCAGAGAGAGACATTACTTCAAAAGAAAAGTCAAGGAAGTCTTCTTCATCTCTAGAGACAAAGACACCATATACAGGAAAGTCCCATGCTATGCTTTATTGAGGAAATGGAATCTGTAGCATATTTAGCATAAATTTGCATACCATTAACTGTATTAGCAGTCAAGCTATGATTATGAAGGCTGGACCCTTCAAAAGTGCTAAGCTCATTCATTCTTATTTATCTATTTGGTAACAATACACAGCTTTGAGGACAATTGTGCTACACACACAAATGAACTAGAATATATATATATTTCCCCAAAGTAGAAAATTTATTTGACTTATTCCCATTTTTTTTGTTTTTCTCTCATATTGACCATTTAAGTTTGTTTTTATTGCCTAGCTTGACATTTTTTTTAAGTACATTATTGCCATTTTTCTCTTATCATAGTTAAACAAACTTTTGCTATTAAAAATCATTTCTGCTTTCTCATTTAAAAAAAGTGTGTTTTTAACTGTTTTCTAACATCCTAGTGAGAGTTTAAACAAACTTACATTATTAAAAATAACATCTGCTTTCTCACTTGGAAACTATTTTTTATTTTGATATTGTGTTCTAAATCTTGTTTTTGATTCATATTGATAACTAAAGGTGATCTTTTAAAATCATAAATAAATTTAAACTAGTAAAAATCACATTATTTTTTTTTTGCTTTTTCATTTAAAAATTGTTTTTTTTTATGGTATTAATTAGCTTTCTAATTCTGCTTTTCAAAATCTTTAAAATATCTTGCATATATGTATCCTTCATCGGCCAAGGTTTTACCTCATGACATTTGCATTTGCTGAAAGTTTGGTAGTTATTTCATTTAAACAATTTTTTTCATGACAACATATATCACTTTCTAAGTCTGATTTTAAGGATTATATTTAAAATTATTATATGTATGCAGAAGAATATTTTAAAAAAGTTAAGTGCAGTATATTTTTATTGCTAATGGTACTTATAAGCAAGTTGACTTAGATTAGTAACTTTAATGTTACAAATATTTTGAAGATGTCTTTACTGTAACATTTGCTCGTTATTGTACTGCTAGTTAAGTGCTACATATTGTAAATAATTTCATCCCAAACGGTTGGTAAACCACACATGCAGTAGCAAGAAGCCACAACTTTTAAAATTTTATAAGTAATAATATTTTCTCATGTCCATTCCTAATTTTTTATATTAATTTATAAGTAGCCATTGTAATCTTGGACTATCTCCAGAGTCAACTAAAAATGAACTTTATAGCCAGCATACAATGAACTGTAGTATGTGCGGGTTCACATGCTTCCTAAAGTATCAAATAAATAGTTACAGAGCTTTCATATCATGAAATAATTAGCTGTAATTTTAAGATTATGTGTGCTCCATCCGTATAGTGTTATATCACATTGTTATTGTATGTTTTATGAAGAATGAGTGTAGTTATCATATATAAAATCATTGTCTATTTAATTAAAATTTTATAATTAGTTTACAAATTACAGTAAATATTTTAGTTAAAATAAAGTATTTGTTTGTCAATTACTGTCATTCAATTCTTTAATTATACCACTAAGAACAACTTAGCAGAGAAGTTAGACACATGGTCATCCAGGGCATGTTAGTTACTTCTTGTAATTAACTGTCACCTGAAGTTTACTTCAAAACAAATAAAGTACTTTGAATGGCAGGGTTTGAATTCAGCAGTCGAGAAGTTCTGTAACGTGGAAATATGGCTGTATGTTATACCTTGTGTAACCATAGTCTGGCTACAGGTACCTCTGGTATTGTGCTTTTCTGCCTGAGGGATCAGGTGCTGTAATATTTAAATTGCAGCTAGAGTAGATCGAATTTATAATAAATAATTTTATAATATTGTCATTTTTTTAGGGAAAAAAGTCAATAATTTGTTTATAATGTTTCCCAACTTTGTTTTTATTAAATCTCACCCAGTTCATTATACAAATGCTTATTTAATGAGAGATATGTTCATTGTATAATTTTTTCACAGTAGAAGCTTTCGTTGTAGTTAAATCTTATTGTAATTGTTTTAGGATTACTTGGGATTAGAATGAGAAATTAGTGATTGTAAATAAATGATCATATAAATGTTTAAGAAAATGGGTAAATTAGAAATTAGGGACATAATTGCTTAACTATTTATATTAGAATTACAAATTGAAGATCACAAATAATCATTAATATTCTAAAGATAAACTTATAACATATGATAGATATTTTTAAATATTGTGATTATGTATAAACATTTTTCATGTTAATGTAATTTTATTTAGAACTGCTCTGTCAGTATTTGTTTATGTTTATTTGTTTGGTTGCTAATATTCATTATTAACATTGCTGTAAAATTGTAGTTTTATATTTTATTCTTCAATGATCATTCTTTTTGTTATTATTGTTGTGTTTCTTTTCAACGTTTTAATTGGCTAGCAGTTTTTTTTAAAAAAGTTTTATTTATTTGAATTAACTGTTGAATGTAATTGCCAAATACTAATACTTAGACATGAATTTAAAAAAATAAATATAACAAACAGTATATGAATAATATAATCGATTATAAGATTTTTTTAACAAAAACCTTTAAATATACTGATGAAGGAGACCATTTGCTTGCCTAATTAAAATTGTTAGAGCATATATTTCTGTTTTCACTTTTTTTTTTTTGTCAGTGAATCTTTCTATCTTAACTCAATCCTCTCAAACTATTCATCATCCCAGAAGTCATACCACTCTCTCTCAAGTGAAATATCCACTTCACTTTTTCAAATGAGCAAAAAGTATATATAAACTAGGATTTCAAAGCAAATAAAATAATAAAAATTAACCATTTATGGAAATTTGGTTACTTTGTACTGACTGATTTATGTGTTAAATAAAGATGTGTGTGTATTTAGAACTGGTCAATACGGGACAATACTGTTATTACTCTAGAAATAATGTAATGCAAAATAATGTAGAATTATGAAAAGTCTAATTTGCATAAGGCCAATATGGAAATAGTATGCAAATTAACAAATCTATAAAAAGTTGTCTACAGAACTTTAGAGTGTGTGGTAAAAAAAATAAAGAATAGAAATTACTAAATGCAGTGTCGGTGAACTGTAAATGCTGATGAAAATGAATGGAAAATAACTTAGAAAGTTATTACATTTGAAATGAAAAATATTAATAAAATATTGTAATAGGATCCAATTCTATACAGAACTGTTCCTCTGAAATTTAGACTGATTATCATATGGAGCTCAACCATCAAGCCGCCCCTTGATCATAATAATTCATATATATGTATACACACATTATGAATAATAAACTCTTTGTTAAGTTGTTAAAATTTATTTGTGTGTTATTTTCTAAAAATAATTAATGAATGTATGGCTGCTAGATTAAAGTATGGCCTCCTACATAGAGGTTCATAATCAGTTTCTGAAAATTTTTAATTCATTAATCACTAATTTAACCAAAAGAAAAAATAACCCTCTCCCTCAATCATACTAAAGCTGAATACAGTTTTATGCAGCTGGATAAATCATTTTAGTGCTTTTTCTTATAATTTACAAAATATTTTAGTCTTTTTTTAAAAATAAAAAAGTTATAGAATTTTATGTTCAAAATACAAGTTTCATGGTGGGTAAAATGTTTATCTATTATTTTTCATAATAAGAACACTATAGTTGTTAAATCTTTTAATTCTGTGTCAGCTAATTAGCTTGCAATGGTGATCATGTGATGTTTAATGGTTTAATATAATGCCTAATATTTTTCTCATTAATTTTAAGTATAATCCTAATGTACAATTATAGTCATAAGTATGATTAATTATTTTCATGATGCATTATGCATGCATGTGGAAATCAGGTTGAAATGTATCGAACTTTACATTTCAGTTCACGTAATGTTAGAGAAATGTAAAAATATGAAGTTAAACAAGTTTTACTATTAATGCCCCCCCCCCCTTGTCAGTTTATTACTTGATATTTTTTATTTATAAATTTGTTTTAAAAATTATATTTATATAATTCAAACCTAATGCTAATTTATGATTTTTTTTTTTCCAGATTTCAAAAAGTGTACAGATGATCAAAACATCATGGACACCTTTGACTGAGGGTGTTTCGCCATCACAAACAATTTCAACTTTGACCTCAAGTGACCTTACGACCTCAGGCTCTCTTGGGTCGACTCCTATGGCTTCCCCACATCTGTCTCCCATGGCCTCTCCTAGTTTAAGTTCCCGTTTTCTTTGGGGAGGAGACATTCCTCCTTTACCCTCAGTTCTTGAGCGATCTATCAAACTTAAAAAAGGTCCTGAACATATTGGTAAGTTATATTCTGCCATGTTTATTTTTTCTTTTTACACTGTTCAATTGTTTAGATTTATATCCGTTCAATTGTAAATTTAAAAAAATCATTGATTTCTGAAATATATGTTTTAATTTTTTTTTAAAATATCAAATAAATATTTAAGTAACATAGAGACTAATTTCTATCCACTTTTAACACCTTGTGGAGGGGTGTAATTATAAACATATGACTAAAGAGAAATATGTGCAAGAGATTGTGTTCTGGGCCAATTGATGAGTGCTCGTTAAGCATTAAATGTGCATCTTGGGGGTCATGCATCTTTTTCACATATTTTTGATTATATATGTATGATTACACCCCTCCACAAAATATTTAACCACTCTTGCATTTTTCTATAGTATATAAATATGGGATATGGCTGTATATCTATATTTTTAGAATTTTACAGACTAATTTTGTATTCTTTGGCTTTTTCTACTATGAAAAGGTGTTGTTTATTTTGCACACAGATATAAAACCATTATAAAAATTTCTGAAATGGTAATAAAAAATTAATTTTTTTTTTCCATTTACTCTAAAGAGTGAAACAATCTTCTTTGATTTATATGTTATTACTACCTGTCAGGTTTCTTTAAAGATATTTTGATGATTGTATATTCTAAATGACTTAATCATTCTCATCTTGCCTACCATTAATATTTGGATTCATATAATTTGAACACTACTTACACTATACTATGTTGTAATTACGATTGTATACACACGAGTATTCATTCAAGTAACATGATCCAGAGCAAAACTCTCCATACAGTATTGCCACCTGTGCTAAACAGAGTAATCAATGGATGCCAGAAGGCTTGTGCATTGATTACTCTGTTTAGCACAGGTGGCAATACTGTATGGAGAGTTTTGCTCTGTTTATCAACAATTAATGTGCTAGTATAGGAGATGTGATCATGTGATGCTTAATGGTTTAACATGATCCAATAAAATGTAATGAAAATATATAAATGATATCTTATTTCTCTGCAATTATCCTTGAATTACATCTTCCTTTCATTCACTTTTCTTGAGGTTCACTCTCTACATCTAGGTCTAACTTTCATCACTTCATAGGTTATAATACTAAGCCAGATTTATCTTGGCAAAATTCTTTTATCACTATCACTTTTAATATTTACTTCCTTTTATTAAAGATATTCTCAAAATTGATTTACTAATAATAACATAACTATATTAAATTCAAATTGTTCCTAAAAATTAATTCAACTCATGAATATATATTTATGTTATATGAGCAATAAATTTGATGTTCAAATATTCACTTTGTGATTGACATAATTAAATAAAATAATGAGCATGCTAATTGCTATAACAACCTTTATCGATAAATGCCACAAGAGAAAGCATTTTAAAATGTCTATCTAGAAATTATCCTCATCCCCAAACCAGTTTCGAGATATTGGTTCTCCTCAGTGAGGCACTAGGATATTTCTGTTACTAGATGTAAAATACCAACCCAAGGCCAGCACTTACCTGATACTTACCTATTAAATAGAACATCTGAAATTTTCAGACACTTATATGTCTTCAAATCCAGCTATTAAACTTAAATAACTATATGGGTCTGAAAACTCTTAAGCCACATCATATATTAATAGCCTTAGCATACTTGATTCTAATCTAAACTTATAAATGACTTGCTTCTACCAAATTTTATTCTGTGTGTGACTTAATCTCAAGCTTTATATCTTTGATTTTATGAAGAAATGTATGGTGTTTGGGTCTCATCAATTTATATCTTTGATTTTATGAAAAAATGTATGGTGTTTGGGTCTCATCAATTGTTACACTGATAAAATATATGTATGACGATTTATTAAATGTTTGTCTATTGATATTATCATGCTTTAATATCATTCAGAATTGAATATTAAATACATATAATGATAAGAGCATATTTTCAAATGAAAAACTATCACTGTGCAATCATTTTGACAACGAAAAACAAATCTGGATTTTAAGATTAATAAAGATTTGTAATATTAACTTTTAGGAATAATATGTTTAAACAGTGGGTGTCTTCTTACTCAACCCTAAATTTAACATAATCTGACCAATCATAATATTTTTTTAAATTCATTACTACAATTAATAGATCTCTCAGATGTATATTAATTATTAGGGTGAATTACCATTCTACTTTATAAAATTACGTTATTCTACACATATCATATTTTAAATATAAAGACTGCTTCTTCTTTTTTTGTCAGTTATACTTCTTTTCAAACTTATATGGATGCTAGTGTTGTTAAACTAGGAGTAGTGCTTTGGGGGTAGATAAATTCATAAATACTTAAAAACTACATTAAAATGCATTCCTTTAATTCTAATCATCATCATCATTGCAGATCCATGAAAACTGTATTTGTAAGGACAAGCAATTACACACTTTCAAATGATAAGATGAAAATATATGAATATCGCATGTGACAAATTGATTTAATAAAACACCCTTACTGAAATTATTCATAACTCATGAAAATAATAATACTCAAACCAAATATGCTCATTTATTCTTGATTAAAAACATAATTAAATCTTTGTTTCAGTCTTATGTTATTTTAATACATTATTGATTAATCATAAATGATCCCTTTCAGTAAATAAAATGTTCAGACTTTTATATTTGTTCACAGAGGGCGTTGCTGTAATATCTTAACATTTGGGAGTATGCTTTGAATATTTTCGGTTTAATTTTCAGCTAGCCATATGCACTAGAATATTTTCTTAAGCATATACATGCATAATATGCTTGTCATTTGTATTGTATAAGATTTTAATTAGATTATAGTTTTATCTTTTTTTTTTATGAATCCATGCTGTTATCCCTGTAAATGTAATGTTTTTGCCTCATTCGTTTAGTAAACAAAGAGAATTTTTATCTAAGTTCATTTCGTTTAATTTGATAAGTTTTTACTTATATTTTAATTTCTAATTGATCTAAACTTACTTGTTTGTTTATCCCCTCTTCAATAAAAACAGTAATATTATTACAATATAGTATAACATTTAACATCAAATAAAATAAAATTTGTTAATATCACAGAATCAATGCATCTATCTCATTAACAATCGTTTCATTGGAAAGAAAAAATATTCAAAACTTGCATCTTCTTTATGCAGTAGTCCCATATAAAGTACGATGATTTTTTTGACATGAGCACAGTTTGAATATTTTGATCTGGTGAATTTTAACATAACCATATCTTGAAAATGATTCTGTAGCCTGGAATTCATTTTATATGATATGGATTTATTTTACTTGATTGTAGAGAAACTTTAAAACGATTTTTTCGTGGAGTTATATTGACCAGAAACTTTATATTATAGAGTGGTTCATATATATATACTCTCTGGTTGTAATGGTGCCTTTAATCTTCATGGTTATTTCAACTCATAATTTCTTTATTTATTCTTCTTAAGTTCAATTTCTTATCAGGTAAATCCTGAGCATTGATAAGATGTCTTACACAGTAATGACTAGAAAAAGAGGAAATCCATAGAGAATTCCACTTATGATACATCTTATATAATGATATGTTGTAGCTTTAAAGTAGTACTAACATTAGTTTATTTGCTCTTTTACTACATATCATTCTTTCTATTCCCCTGAATCACTCTCTTACTGGATAAAAAGAACATAAGCTCCAAAATTGTTTTCAAAAAAGAATAAATAAAAAATTGCAAATTTAAATTTCCAAACTGTTTTAAGAATTTTAATCCAGAATACCTGTATTTTTTTATTATTAATTCTTCACTAATTCAAACATGTATTAAGATAAAAATAAATAAATAAATAAACTTAATTAAACCTGGAAGCTAATTGGAGATTTTTAATCTGATGTGAACCGAAATTTTAGCTTTTAAAAATCCAATATAAGCTTTCTACAATTGATTAAATTCTATTAGAATTTAAAATACATTTTATAATGTTAATTAAATTATCATGACTCTGCACTTTAAACTAAGTAAAATATTATGAATGCTTTATGTTTATATACTGGTACATACATGCCTATGTATAGCTTGCCTATGCATAAAACATATCTTAAGTGTTAATTTTCATTATTTGTAAGCGTTAACTCAGTCAGTCTAATTATATTAATTTTATAACATTTCTCTTTTAGGATCTATAATTGAGTTTCATTAAAATACAATGAATTGCATAGTCAGCTAATATAAGCTTGACAGTTGCAATTAAAGATATGTGATCCTTTCTTTATTTATTGTACCCACTTGGATATTTTTAAACATTAAATTGACTTATTGCATATATGTGTAGAGATGGTAATCTGGACCAACTGATGATTGCTGGTTTAGCATGAAATATGTATATTGGTGATTATTTATCTTTTCAACATATGTGTTCAAGTGTATCAGTGTTATGAGATAGTGTGGAGAGTGAGGGGTCGTGTGAAAGTCTGTGCTCATATACCCTATATATAATAAGTTAATGTAATTCTAAAGGACTTGAACTCAGACTTTCAAGCTCCTTATATCTATCCAATCCATCTTATACAACCAATACAAAAGACAGATGTCAAAAATATGAACGATCTCCAGTATATGTATTTCCTACAGAACCAACACTCATCAGTTGGTCCAGATCACCATCTCACACACACTTATTGTATATATGTGTGGAGATGGTGATCTGAACCAACTGATGAGGGTTGGTTCTGCATGAAATACATATATTAGAGATCATTTATCTTTTTCACATGTATGTGGTCATGTGTATTGGTTGTATAAGACGGATTGGATAGATGTAGGGAGCTTGAAAGTCTGAGTTCAAATCCCTTATAATTACATTAAGTCTAGTATAGACAATATAAGTATACTTAAATATTAAATAATAAGTTGTGAAAATCATTTTATCTTTTTGTCCAATGCATTATAAAACTGAAGTAAACAAGTATTTTAATTATAATAGTAGTAATTTTATGTAATAATAAAAATGTTTTTTTGCCCTGAATGAAAATTTAAAAATTACTTAATAAATTCTTAAATACAGTTTCGCTGCAGAATGTTTAAATGTATTTAGGAATTTAATTAATAAGTATTTTTGAAATTTTTGCTCAGCACAAGAAGCATTTATATTAATGCACAAAATTACTACAATATAATTAAAAGAGTTTAATTTAGTTTACATAATTATAAAAATAATAAATCCTATATATATATATATTGTAATGGGATATATATATATATGCGTTACATTTTAATTTTAGTACTTAATTTTTTTGTAGATATCTAATACTGAATTAAAAGTACAAACGTTCAAAATGCACAAATAATGAATTATTAAGTTATTAATAGGTTTAATTTAAATATTATAAGCTTTAAAAAAATTATAGAATGGAAGCAAAGATTCTAATCTTTAAATAAAATATAATAAAAACCTTTTAATTTTAAAAATAACGAAGAGAGTTTTTAATCTCAAAAATAAAAATTACAAACAGATTCTTAGGACAAAATGACCACTAACAAGATGATTACAAAATAGATAAGAGTCTAGAAATAGAAACAAAAGACTTGCTTTTCCAGCCCAAAGATATAGACACAGTCTTCAGTGGAAAAATCTGCGTAGCCACAAACCCAATGAATCAATGAAATTCAGACATGAAATATGTTAGATGGATCCGTGCATTCCAGAGATAAGATGCTTCAGGACTATAAAAAGAAAAATCCAAAAGAAATAATTAATTAGAGAATTAGAAAATTAAAATTTTAAATTCAATTGTCTTTGCTGAAAGTAGAAAAATTGAAAAAAGTTATTGTTGCTGTTGCCAAAAATGTAATCAGCTTCATTGTGCTTCCTGCAGTTCGGCCAACTGAAGGTAGCTTTCATCTTCACGGATCTCAGGATCGAACTACTGGTGCAGTATGCAGAAATCCTCATCAAGCATCATAAATTGACTGCAAGAAAGAGCCCTTGTGAAACTGAGATCTTCGTCGTGAAGAAACGAGCACACGGACAAAGGAAAGTATAGATTATAAATGATAAAATGAAATATAAACTCTCTTAAATTTAAAATCTCTGAATTTTATTTGTCTTTAAAATGAACTATAGACTTTCTTTCCTGAGCAAGCCTGAACTTTATTTTTTTATAAACTTTGCAATTTTAAACTCTGATCTAAAGTTTAAACGTAATCTCTTAAAATATGTATTGTTTTTTTTTATTCATGCTTAATAAGATCTGTTGTAATAGGATAGGGGTTTGCGATTGCAAACATAAAATTGAAAGTTATACGCATCATTACTCGTGCATTATTAAATTTAAAAAAAAAAAAAGGTTAAAAATAGTATTTGTGGCAAAAATAAATTAAATACAATGTGTCATTTTAAAATTATTTAAAACCATAAACTAAATATTTTTTTAATTAAATTTAACTTGAATTTAAGTTGAACGTGGATAGCCGCTTAGACTCTTTTAACTATATATTAGTTTAGGGGGGGGTTGATTTCAGACTATTTGTTTTGTAGTAGTGTCGATGCTGGTGAAGAGATATATGAACATTTACATCAATGTAATGTGAAGTATGTTAGCATATTAGGGCAATGTACCCAACTGAATGCATGACCCTAAAGAGGCAGTCATGGCATTGCAATGGGCGCAGATGTATTTCCTGTGCCATTGACCCCTTTTAGCTGTATGGATTGGGATGATAAGCCAGCAAGATAGACCGCGCTCCCATCCATACATAGCATTATTCTCGTTATTATATTACATGCATGATTCCTTCGCCAGACGCACATTGCTGTACTGGACAAAGGTCATGTTTCTTCAAATAATATCATGCTGTCAGATGCACATTCCTGTCAGCTGGTTTGATGCTAACATGTTCACATTGCATTGATTGCAGATATATAGTTGGAAGCGAGCGTTGACGTGGCTGCGGACCTTTAGCCCGGAGTCAAGTGTTTTTCAAATCTTTTAAATGCGTCGTCTAGGTAAACTATCTATGCTCAACATTCTAAGATTAAAACTTAAAGTTATAAACAAATAAAATAATAATAATGAAACAAAATAAAACATAATCTTTTTTATAAGAATTTTTTTTTTTAAGTTTGTGTGTTATCCCTTATATAGACGTAAATAAAAGCTTCTGTGTTATTAATACTGACAGTGATCTAATTATTTATTTATTTATTTTAATCTTTATTGAAATATATTTTAATAAATATGATTAAACCTCTGCTATTTCATGAGCTAGTGACTAGGGCTGATGGTCGAAACAAAATATCTATGTAAAAGTTGGATCCTTAATAGCGTGTATCTGCCTACTCTATAAATTTTCTAGGTTCAAATAGCCTAGTGGCACCCTGTAGTGCAGATACGGTAAGACTGGTAAATTCCACTTCACCCCAACCATTATAATATATATATATTAATAAAATAAAATCAAAAAATCACTATGTAATTGAATCCACTACTGAAAAGTTAAAATAAGTCAGTGGATATATAGGACTATGGGTTCAAAGACTTCAACTTTATCATCAGCTGAATTAGGAGCCATTAATTTATTAATAAATAGATCCACATATATAAAATCAGAATGTAGTGTAATGATATAGAATATTTTATATATAATTTCATTTATTTAAAATCTACAATTTCGAATTATTGTTTATATATATGTGTGTGTGTGCTATAGTTTGCGAATAATTTTATATAAATTCTTATAGGAATTATTTGTTAAAGCTTGTAATCATTTACTGCAGGAAAAATGAGATGGCACTTATATATTAGAGATGGTACTTATGTATATGACCTGCTGTCGATATTTGCGATGTCAGAATGCTGTACCTTTCTACATTAGGGATGAGGAGTAGGGGTTGTTAGTGGTTGCAGAATGCCATAGTTGTGACTTTTTAATATGACATTCTGACATCGCAAATGCCCTACCCCCATTGAAGAAAGATGGGGCATTCTGCTGTCACAAACATGAGCAGTAGTTTGGTGTTTTAATGAAATGGGTGGTTGAATAATTGGAAGGATGAGAAGACTGAAGTCTGTCCATTAAAGTTTGAGGACTTACTATCTTAATATAAACCAAGCACTGATTGTATATATGTTTAGGAAATTATGATCTGGCTCAACTGATGAGTGCTGGTTCTGCACAAAATACATCTTTTTTTGCATGCTGGTCATGTGTATTGGATGCTTGAGATGGAGTGGAGGATGAATAGACTAAAAAATCCTGAGTTCAAATCCCTTTACTTATATATATATGAAAGATTCACTATACATACTGCTTTAGAATTACATATTGCTTGGGAAATAAATTACATCTTGGTCTATAAGTGCAGCCCATCCCTCTCCTATTAGTAAATATAGATATATAATGATTCAAAAATATAAGAGATTACATTGACATAATGCCTACATGGATATGACTATAATATCAAATTCGATAAGAACTTTAGGCATTCCATCATCAGTTTTTCAATGAAATGGATGATTGAATAGTTGGAAGGGTGAAAAGATTGAAACCTGTTTATTAAAGTTTGTGAAATTGCTATCTTAATATAAACTGAGCACTGATTGTATATATATTAGAGATTATTATCTGGCCCAATTGATGAGTGCTGGTTCTGCATAAAATATGCATATTGGTAAATGTATCTTTTTTGCATGTGTGTGATCATGTGTATTGGGTGCTTGAAATGTAGTGGAGGATAAATAGGCTGAAAAATACTGAGTTCAAATCTCTTTATGAAAAATTCAATAATAAGTTACATATTGCCTTAGAATTCCTTAATAAAAGTGGGAAGTCATAGATTGTTGATTTAGTCATTTAATATTCTGAACTCCTACTTTCTTGCTAGATATTATTTCCTTTTTGACAATACTAGTTTTCTCAATGTGTTTTTATGGCTTATAGGTGAAAATTTAGATCAAATTTTTAAAAGCATAAACAAACTTATTCTAATAAAAAATCCTAAAAAGTTGAGCACTGGCTAACACAACTTCTACTTTCTAACTTTAAAATTATTTTTTTTAAGATCTATGTTATTGTTTTTTTTAATTCTGTTTTTCTATTGGCTAAACTTATTAAAGGTATGTAGTAGAATAATTATATATATATATATATTGTAAGGGTAACTTACAATCTAACTTTGTTACTCCCACCACCAAATTCAACTTATTTTAATATAACTGTAGTTGTTCACCAAATTAACCTATATTGTCACATATTGAAGACATGTAGATGTCTGAAAATTTCAGATTTTCCACTCAATAGATAACTTTTAGATAAGTAATTGGTTTTGGGTTGGTATTTTTAGATCTAATGTCTGAACCTACCCTGACACCTCTCTGAGGAGTGCCAAAGCACAAAACCATGGTCAGGAGTTTGGGGAGGGTTCCTGACAGAGATATTTTAAGTGCTGGCTCTGGCTAAGTATTTATCATAAAGCTTGTAGAGGAATTGGCAATCCTCATTGTTTATAACTTACAATCTTAAGAGATAGGGTCATGTGATCTATGACTCTTATTTTGACTAACTATATATATGTACAGATTTAACAAAAGTGTTTATTGTTAACTATATTAAAAAAGAATCAAAATCAAACAAATTTGAATGTCTACTAAAAAGAGCAAAAATCCCAATTAAAAGAAAATAATAATAGTAATTGTAATAATGTATATTAATAATAAATCAATAAATACATTTTACATTATTTTGATCAGACTTTGACTAAGTAAGCATGGTAATGACCCAATGTCAAACTTGTCACTAGATTTTCAAATACTGAAGATGAAAAACAAAATTCTACCAAGTGATTTTCTTTTAATTATCATAAAAATAATGTACCCAACAACATATATATATATATAGTTATGAAAAAGGAAATAAATTACTGTAATAATAAACAATACAAGCTCATGACAATACAACAATAAAATCAGTTCATTTCCGTTTTCTTTTTGCTACAACATGGAGAATGATAAGATATATATACACCTAGGTCTCGTTTTATACGATAGATAGATTCCTCAGAAAATGCACACAAAAGAAATCACACAAAAATAGACTTAACTTATCTTGAAAAATGGGGGATACATAGTGCAATTTTCCAAAAATCACACAAAAGCAAAACAACAATGTAAAATTACTTTAAAATCCGCATAAGTAAATAAAATATGACTAATAAAAAATTTTAAATTTGAAAAAAATTGATACAAGACAAACTTTTTTTACTTTTTTTATTAACTACAGTATTTAATTTTATTCAAAACAATATATTTTTATGTGTAATTTACATTTTTTTCATACATGTATGGTATTTGAGACATCAGATTCATCATGATGTGATGTGAGGTGAGGTATTGTAGCTTCTCCTTAAACGAAATCAAGAGGAAATACAACTAAAATGTTTTCCAATCACTGTTGATCCTTCCCATTTCGCTATGCGATCTAAAATTGAAATTTTTGTTTCCAAAGAAATTCATTTTCTTGGGTGTTTTTTTTCTCTTCGTTGGAGTAAACTAAAAGTTTAAAATAAAAATAAGAACTTAGACTTACGTTAATAAAAAGACACCGACTCACCACTGTTGGGCAAAATTTAATTAAAACTAACAATTAAAAATTAAAGTCTTATTTTTGTCTTTAATTTTCAATTCCGTTTAAAAATCAAATTTCATCGTTTCACATCACCTTAATTTCAGATCACATTACATAATTTTTAAATTGTTAATTACAATTAAAAATCAAATTTTAATTGTCAAATTTAATTTGGCCCACTGCTTTTACTCACCTTTTAAAAATAAACTTGCGGATACTAAATGATTAATTGATTACGTACTCTTTTTATAAAAAGCAAAAATAGAATGTGATTTAAAATGAAAAAACAACATACATAGTGTTTTTCATCTATAACTTTTGAACAGATTTACATTATAGTCTTGTAAAATTTATTGTGTGTATGTAAAATGGGGAAATTCTGATTTTAAGTGAATTATGAACTTCTTTATTGCATAAAATCTATTACAGTACTATTATAAAGTGCTGAAAATATTGAAATTATTAGATGGAAGTCGAACTCCGATAAGGCACTATTACTTTAAATATGAAGTGAATGCGCGAAATTTATAATATTTAAAATAATAGAACTTTATTGGAGCTCGACTTCTGATCTAATAATTTTTATCGCATAAAAGAAAACTGCATACAAAGATATTAAGAAGAAACATGAATCGCATAACTTCAAAATCGCATTAAATAAAGCCACATAAATCGAGACCCGGGTGTTTATAAGTTGTAGAAGACAGCATCAAAAATTTGAATGCTCGAATCTGGTGGAAAATATATAAGTTATCTGAACATTTTAAATAGTTATTGAATGGTTACAAAGCATATTGCCAGAAGTGATTATTAATATTTAATTCAAAAACCTTCATGACAAACAAGCATTTGTAAAAAATAGTTTTGATGATATATACAGATTTGATATAAAAAGGACTAAGCTATTCTTCAATTACAAATTAAGTAGCGGAACAGAATATAAATGAATTATATATATATATACATATTTACCAATGAATAATTCTTCTCATATAAAAAAAAGTTTTAATTAATAACAAATACCTAAATAACTATATAAAATTTTATTTATATATTTTTTATATAAAAAAATGATTGCCTCCTAATTTAATAATGTTGTAGGGCTAAGTGTTTTATCAGCTCCTATCAGAAAATGTGCTATGTTTATTTTTCAACTGTGTGATGTGAATTTTAGATGTCACATCTAAATGTACTCATGGATATCAAAAGAAGAATAACAATAGGAAATACTTCATTGAGGATTCTATGCGAGGATTGCCTAAACTACCATAACATTTTAACTGATACATTAACAGATGGTGCATATTAGAAAATTATAGTTACCTAACTCATTGCTACACTTCAGTCATCGTACAGAAACATCAATGTGTTGTGTGATAACAAAAAATTGGTATTTATTAATTAGCCACTGTACATCACTTGGTGGCACTGTTTTTGTATAAAAACAGAATAATACCACTTACATGGCCGAATCTACAGCTAATACACCACTTCGATCATAGTGGCCATTTTTTGATCAGGTGATAGCGGTTAAACATGGCCAATTCTTCCACGTCTGAACCTACGGCTAATAATAACACTATGATCATAATAGCCGTTTAATTGTGGCTCACAATATCACTTTCTATGCATATTGACAGAATTTGTATTTTCACTAGCATTTAATATGAGGGTGTGTGTAATGGAATATTTTTCAACTGTTTAACTGTTGATGAAAATGGTTTTCAATAGACCCCAATTGACATTTTTATGTACTAGTAATTGTCAGTGTATCATCAGTATTTCCCTACACATTTTTTTTGTTTGAAATATGAAAAGGGGTCTGCCACAGGATAATTGCAGGTGTTCGTGAAAAAGTACTGTTTTTGTTGTGACTCATACGAGAATAACAAAATAGCTGAAGGCAGTAGCATATTCTTTCAACTGTGGGACATTCCAAACACAGAAAGTGACATAGTTGGCTTTCTGCAGGGCAAAAACATCCTGCCACTCTCACTCTGGTATTTTGATTTGATTACTTCTTGTTGCTCCTAACATACATTTGTTGAATGGTCTGAAGTCTCTGTATTGCACCTCTGTTAGTGTTCAAGTCTCAGATCTATAAATAAGAATTGGTAAACATACTTATTAGAAATTTTCCTTTCAAGTTTAATTCTATAATTAATTTCATTTCAATGAACTTGGCAGTTTGTATGCTACTCACATGGCTGCAGGTGAACCATTACGTTATTAATTCTAGTCACATGTCATTAATAAATTTATTTATTCAATGAATCTGTTTTGTAGTTGTGATTATTTTGTGTAAGTCAATTAACACATAGACTGTCAGTGTTGAAGGGTAGGGGATTGAGGAAAGTAAGACGGCCTTAAGAACAACAGCCTAAAAGTGTACATTTGTTTTAGTGTTTTTAATTATTATAAACAAAACAACACGCTTTTTTTTGAGAAGATAATTTATTTTGATTGATATATAAAAAGCTGTTTTATTTATAAACAATACAGCTTTTTATAAAACATGTATTATAATTAGAAAAAAAAGGCCGACATGTCACATAATGTAAAAAAAAAATGGATTTGTTATAAAATTAATAAAAAGCATCTTGTTTTAAAAGGAAAAATAAAAAAAAGAAAAGGTACATTTTGAACAAAAATACATACCTATTATTTTAAAAGAAACCTGCATTTTTTTTTTAAAAAAAAACTCTCCATTATAATGTACATTTTTTTGAAAAAAAAAAAAAGCTGTATGAAAAAATACAGAATATTTATAAAAGTCAAGAAAAAAAATATTTTCACACCCCCCCCCCCCCATTTAAAAAAAAGTCTCCATTATAATGTATATTTTCTAGAGGAAAAAAATCTGTATGGAAAAATACCGTATATTTGACAAAAAAAAAAGCCATATGAAAAAATACCATATATTTGGAAAAGTTGACAGGCCCAGGAACGTTATATCACTATGTTTTTAAACAGAAACAGCGCCACGAAGCAATGCACAGTGTCTAATTAACAAATACCAAAAAAAAAAAATTTTTAATTCTTTATGTATATGTTGGTAGAACTTGTTTTATATATTTTTTTATTATTAGCTTTATTCATCACCATATTTGGAATTCAAAATTATATAATACAGGAGAGTCCGTTGTATCTAAATTTTAGAAAACACGGGAAAGAAGGTTTTTAGTTAAAAAAAAATTTATGAAATATAGATAATCATCCCTACACAGTGATATGACATTAAGTATGATTATCATCACATATCCTTACTAATATAGGTAGAGCTAATATTTTATTTACTACTATTCCATATATATATATATGACACTTGACAGAACTTACATTGTTTATATTGTTTTTACTAACATTTATCAATAAGTGTTTATTCAGTTTGGATGAGTAACACCCTTGATTGAATTGTCATTTTCAATTTTATTAGTACATAGAAAAGGATGTCTCTCAAGGATAGGAAATTTCCAATACTGAGAATAAACTAGGAATCTAGTTAATATTCTTTTTTATATACATATTAAATAATTAATTAGTTCATAATAGATGTAATATAGGATTAATGATTTTTTTGTGTGTTATTATTTAATTTTGTACATAATAATTATCTATTCATGTATGGCTTATTATGGGGAAAGGTTTATAAATGGATATATTTATATGATAGGGATACATAATTGATACTTTCAGTTCTATATAAATATTTTTGTTATTATTAAAAAGTTTTTCTAATTTTAATTTATTATTATTATTATTGATGTTTTATCTCATTTGTAAATAAATTTTATTGATTTAATCATCATCAAATGGTCAATAATCTATTAGAATCATTTCTTTTTTAATCATCAATTGACTGTCATATATACACACACCCACACTTTTTTTTAGTATATAATAATATAGTGAGATAATAAAATAAAACTTCTAATTGATTTACAACTCATGTAAATATATGATTATTACAAAGAAATCAAGTCATATATAATATATGATTATATATATATACACCTAGGTCTCTTTTTATGCGGACTTATTTATCACGATTTTGAAGTTGCGCGATTCGTGTTTCACCAGAAGTCGATCTCCGATATTGCGCTATTACTTTAAATAATAAATTTCGCACACTTATGTTATATTGAAAGTAATAGCACATTATTGGAATTCGACTTTCAACTTAGTAATTTCAATATTTTCAGTGCTTTATAATAGTAAGATTTTATGCAATAATGAAATTAAAATCATGATTTCCATATTTTATGTATACACACATTAAATTTTACAAGATTATAATGTAAATTTGTTCAAACATTGTGCATATTAATTTTGCATTTTAAATCACATTCTGTTTTTGCTTTTTAAAAAAGAACGTAATCAATTATTAATCATTTAGTGTCCGCAAGTTAATTTTTAAACGGTCAGTAATAGCAGTGGGCACAATTAAATTTGACAATTAAAATCTGATTTTTAATTGTAATTTAACAATTTAAAAATTACTTACGCGACTTGAAATAATGTGATGGGAAATTTGATTTTTAAACGGAATTGAAAATTAAAGACAAAAATAAGAATTTAATTTTTAGTTGTTAGTTTTAATTAAATTTTTCCCAGAAGTTGTGAGTAAATGTCTTTTTATTATCATAAGTCTAAGTTCATAAACAATTAATAAAATCATCGCCTCAAAGATTAATTACTAATTACGTTGTCAACAGAAAAACATTAACACAACATGAGAGTGCAAATGAACGTGTGTTTTGGCAAATAGCGATAATAATTAAAATGTGTATAAAAAAATGTAAATTACCGTACTGTAAATTATGCATAAAAATATATTATTTTGAATAAAATTAAATATTATAGTTAAAAAAAGTTTGTCTTGTATCAATTTTTTTCAAATTTGAAATTTTTTATTAGTCATATTTTATTTCCTTATTTATTTATTTTTTTTGCGCGAATTTTAAAGTAATTTTACGTTGGTGCTTTGCTTTTATGCGAATTTTGAAAAATCACAGACCGCATCCCCCCCCCCTTTTCAATGTAAGTTACGTCTATTTTTGCGCGATTTTGTTTGCGCGTGTTTTCTGAGGAACTTATTTATTGCGTAAAATGAGACCCAGGTGTATATCTAATGTAAATTCATCACTGAAGAAAGTTTATTGTAATACTCTATCTGAGTTTGAATTCTGAGCCATATGTGGAATCCAAAATGGGGGATAAGTATAGATGAACTAGCTTAAATTGTGTCTAAATTTAATGTGTAATAAAGAGCTAGCCATTGAAAGTAGGCATGATCATTGATTAATTACTTCATCATATCATTCTTAATATCCTACCCAAAGACCCTAGGTCTGACTATAGTAAGAAACAAACCCCTCATCTCAGTAGGTAAGGCCATCACATATTCATGGCCATCAACTTTGGGGCTCTAAATGTTAAGGTCCAATCCATTACAAATTATAACTGAACAGGAAGTAGCTGAAGCCTCCTATTATTTCTATAATGTAAATAAATTCTTCAAAAAACAGATGGTACCACCTGTCTCTTTAGCATTTGTTCTTATATATGCTTAGTTTATTTATATAATTTTAAATGAAGGAATGAATTTGATCTATTAATTGTATATATTTATAGATTAAATATTTAAACTAATGTTCTGCTTTGATCCTCTGAATATTGAATTAGACAATCAATAGATCAAATTTATTTCTTCATTTAAAATTACAATAATCTAAGCATATTTAAGAACAAATTCTAAAGAGACAGGTGGTGGTACCATGTCTTTTGAAGCATTTATTTACATTATACAACTCATTGGAAGCTCCAGTTACTTCCTGTTCACTTACATATAGTCCGAGTTATTTATTATTTATACATATATCTCTTCAGCATTTTCACTGCTAATGGTATAAATGTCTACTCAAATTATTGTTTGATTTAAACATTTTTCATTTGCTTAAAATTAACAAACAATCTGTATTTCAATATTTATCTATTATTACAAAGCGCTGAAAATCTTGAAATATATTAGATTGGAAGTCAGACTCTGATAATGCGCTATTACTTTTAAATATTATAAATGTCTGTGCACTCACATACCAGTAAGAGTTTTAAAAAATTTAAGTGAATACTCAAGTTTAGAGTGCATTTCTATAAATACACCAGCTTTTATTTACCATGCTAAATCAGAGCTTGAATCTATTGTGTGTTTGGTGTTATAATCAAATTTTGAATTGTCCAAATCTATTTGACCTATCGCAGGAGAAAGATAGTGTCACATTTTTAACCATTCACGATCTGACAAATATGACTTATAAATGTTAATCTATTATTATAAAGCACTGAAAATCTTGAAATATATTAGATAAGAAGTCTAACTCCAATAATTCGCGTTACCTAAGTTCGACTTCCAATCTAATATATTGCAATATTAAAGAAATTTTCAATAAATAAAAACTACATGTTTAAATGTATATCTTAATACTACTGTTGATCGAAAGTTATAAACTTTTTTTCCCATGTGTCATAGCATCAGCCAGGAAGCGAACCCGCTAACCCAGGACAACTGCTTGTAAAGCAGCCGTCACTGACCTCTCGACCACCAATACTTGACAAGAGTTATAAACTTCCTCTTCTGCAATCAGCAATATAACAATTAAACCTAAATGAGAAATTAATCAATAGCAAGAGTTTCTGTAATTTATTACAAAGATTTCCCAAGGAAGAAGATAAATATATATATATATATATTGACTACATAGGTTTATATAAACAGTAGGCCTCTGTGTCGATGACATTAACATTGAGACTTGAATACAGTTATCAATTTTTTTAGATAATAGCCTATTGTATATAATATGCATTTTAACACATGCATGTATGTATGTGTGTGTTGAAAAGGTGTATAACAAGCATATATAAATGACTATACATAGTGTATATATATATACATTGTGAAGTAAATAATTAAATATAGAAAAGTATTTTTTTATTTAATATTTGGAATCAGGGATATGGAAATTTTGGTTGCAATGGGAGTTCTGTATGAATTTATGTATATTGTTCCAGTAATAAAAATATATATATTTGAATTGTGCTTCATTTACCATTATTAATTTACTAATACCGAAATAATCAATGGTTAATTTTTCAGTTTATAACACCACATTTTGGTATCAGGAATATCAGATTTAGTCTCAATCCAGGGAAGTTTATTCTTAACATTTGCCTTAGGCTGCCTAACTAAATCTAACATGATGGAAAGTGATTCATCCTGGCTGGGAAAATTACACAATATGTTGGATTATATACAAATATAAAAGTCAAAAGTTTGTCAGTTTGCAATTAAAAAAATTGGCTCAAAGGAAAGAGCATTAAAAGTGTCCTCCCCCAATTTTAAAATTTTTAATTTTTTGTTCTCATCTACTTTGTGTTTAATAATTAACATTGCAAGATCTTTAAGTCTGGTTTGGTTTTTTGAATTTCTTTTGAAATGTTTTATTATTTTTGACTTAATAATGCGATTCCCAATTATGAAAAATGTTAACAACCAGAAGAAAACTATATATTTCATTCAATTTATTTTTCAAACAAGTGTATAAAGTAATTAATATCTAAAATACAAGGGACTAAATGCTTTATGTTGCTTTTGCAAATTAAAAATAAATCCAGATATAATATAGAATAAAATATCTTTATATAACAACAAAATAAAATAATATATGACAATAGCTGTCATATAATTCTAACATATAAAAGCTTTTTTCGGCAATTTTTAATTTTTTTTGCCCTTTTCAATATGTCTTGTTTACTACAAAAAACAACCTATATTGCATACATAGTGGCATCTATTGGCACTCTATAAAATTAACACAAGCCTATAATTTATGCTTTAATATCTTTATAATAATATATATTATATAACCCTCCATTTGTTTTTCATTATTTGATTATTAGTTAAATTAATTAACATTACATAAATGTTCATACAATTATTTCTGTTATAATTAATGTAATTAGTTTCATATATCTTCCTTCTATTAATTTCTTTAATATAATCTAATGGGCTTATATTCTTAACACAATCCATTCTATGTCCATATTCCAAGAATAAAAAGTATAAAAATATTAATACAGAAATTATATATGCATATTAATGATACAGAGGTAATTAATATTATAGAAGAAGGTTTAATTTTAATACATAATAGTTTATATTTTAAGTATAATAGTGAATATTGGAATATACATAAGGGATGGGTAATGGGGTGTGCAATTGGCGGATTAATGTCATCATCAATCAATAGTAGTCTGTCCTATAGACAGGTCCATAGAGTAGTCACTGCATCAGTTCATCCATTCTTCCATTCCATTATCTTCCTTGCCCATTTCCTCAATTCCACATAAGCCTTTCCGTCTCTTATATCATCCAATAATGTCAATCTCTTCCATCCTTTCTTTTTATTTCCACTCACCATTCCCTCCAAAACATCTTTCATTAAACTATAATCTCTTCTTAATATATGTCCAATCCAGTTTCTCTTTCTCTCTCTGATATTCTCAATCAATCTTCTTTCCTCATTTACTCTTTTCAAAACTTCTTCATTTGTTATTTTACTCATCCAACTGATTTTTTCCATTTTTCTCCATGTCCACATCTCAAAAGCTTCCAATCATTTCTTAATTCTATTACTCAATATCCATGTCTCACAACCATATATTAATACACTCCACACATAACATTTAATTAATCTCTTTATTAATTCTCTTTCCATAGGTCCACAAAATATCTTCTTTCTTTTTACAAATGTCATCTTTGCCAATGCTATTCTTTTTTTAACTTCATCTTCACTTCTTCCATCCTCACTCAACCAACCACACAAATATCTAAATCCTTTCACCTGTTGAACCATGTCATCATAGATTTCAATTTGCAGTCTTTTTGCATCTCTCCCTATCCATAAACACTTAGTCTTTTCAATATTAATCTTTATTCCATATGCCATACATCCTTCCAATTTATTCAACATATTCTGAAGATCCTTTTCCTCTTCAGCAATAAGAGCCATATCACCTGAAAATCTTATACACTTTATTATTCTCCCTCCAACATTTGCTCCTCCACAGTCCAAATAATTATTTAGCATAACTTCTAAATAAATATTAAACAAAACAGGTAACATACTACATCCTTGCCTAACTCCACTTTCTATATTCACTTCATCAGTCTCATTACTCCCAAATCTAACTCTTATCCTTTTACCATTATACATAGTCCATATCAATTGTCTTTCTTTCCAAAATACTACTTTATCTCTTAAGATAGACATCAGTTTATTCCAGTTTACTCTATCAAATGCCTTTTCTAAATCCACAAAACATATACCAATTCCTTTATCTCTTTCAATATATCTTTCTGCAATTGTCCTAACAATACCAATAGCATCTCTTGTGCTTTTCCCTTTCCGAAAACCAAACTGTTCTTCACCAATATAATAATCTACCTTCCCATAAATCCTTTGAGTTAAAATCCTCAATAAAATCTTAGAAACATGAGACAACAAACTTATTTGTTCTATACTCTTTACATTTAGCAGCTTTATTTTTTTTAGCAATTGGAATCATTGTAGTTCTTAAAAAATCTTCAGGCCAAACTCCACTATTATATATCAAATTGCAAAGTCCAACTATTTCCTTCATAGTAAATTCTCCCATTTTGCTCAAAAATTCTATAGGTAATGCATCAAATCCAACAGCCTTACCATTCTTCATTTGTGTGATTGCCTTTCTTACTTCATCAGGTAATATGTCCATACCTCTATCATCTATTGCAACATCTTCATTTTCAAGTTCATAACTAATTAAATTATTTCCTCTACTAAACAGATACTGAATATATATTCTTCTCATCTTTTTAATATATCATTACTATCAGTTAACCTCCTTCCATTCTTATCTGCAATCTCATTTGCTATCCATGTCTTTTTCTCCCAAGTGATACTTTGTATTCTATCAAATGCCAGATCATATCTTTTCATCTGTTGAAGCATTTCTATCTCTTTACATTCTTGCTCGAACCACTTTTCTTTTGCTAAATCTGTTTCTCTTCTTAGTTGATTATTAAATTTCCTATATGCCTTTTGCCCTTCCTCAGTATTTACATTCTTCCATTGTCTCCGCACTTCCATCTTTTCCAACATACCTTCAGTTATCCAAAGTCATTTAGCTTTTCTCGCATGAATAATACCTATTTCATTTTTTGCTATTTTCAAGAATCCTTTTTTAATTCTATTCCAACACTCATCAGAGCTATTAATATATTTCCCATCCTGAACAATTCTTTTAAATTCATTTTCACATACTAAACCAAATTTTCCTTTTTCCATTTGTCTCAATTTATCCAAGTTCCATCTTGTGTATCTTTTCCCTATTTTAATTCTATTTAAACTCAAATTTAATTTAGCTATCACCAAATTATGATCCGAATCTATATCAGCACCAGGCAAAGCATGTGAACCCTTAATAGAATTCTTATATCTATTCTGAATCAATATATAATCAATTTGATAACATTCTTTGTTACCTGGAAATTTCCATGTATACAATCTTCTAACATGATTTCTAAAACAAGTGTTTGCAATGACATATCCATTCTCTTTACAAAATTATACAAGGCGACTACCCCTTTCATTTCTTTTTCCAATACCATAATTTCCAACAATTTTCTCTTCCCTACCTTTCTCCACAACAGCATTCCAATCCCCCAATAGCAATATACATGCATTTTTTTCTTCACATTGAATACTTTCTTCTATCTTCTCATACATTTCATCAATTTCAATATCATCATGAGTACTAGTTGGCATATAAACTTGTATAATTAGCAAATCCCTAGGACTTGCATTTATTCTCATCACCATCAGCCTATCGTTAATACCATCAACCTTTGCCACACTATTCCATATTTTCTTTCTTACAGCAATGCCAACTCCATTAATTGACTTATTACCACCTGAATAAAACAACTTTACATCTCCATTATTTACTTCTTCACATCCCTCCCATCTCACTTCACTTAATTTCATAACATCACTATTATTCAAATGCAACTCTCTTTTCAAATTCTCCAATTTCCCACCTCTCCTCAAAGATGTCTAACATTCCACATTCCAATTCTCAGTGTATCTCCTCCCAATGAATTATATTTATGAGGATTTTGCAGGTTGACGACCTGAATATTCTCATGTCCACTCCTGCCAGGCAAGACACCAAAGTTATTCTTAACTAAGGTCTCAACACCAAATGTAATTATTCCTGTAGACATACTCATAAAGGGGTTTTCCATTGCCTTCTTTGCCCAGTAATAACCTCTATAATAGGCTTAGTGCACTAGCCAAATCCCATAATATGAATATCCAACTACCACTTCCTCCTCATTATTGTCACCTATAGTGATCTGCTGACTTGGAAGAATGTTGTTGGTGACCCAGCACCCAGCGGGTGTTGACTTATTTAATGGCGGTCGACACTCGCCATTATACATCCACCATCATAGAAATTGTGGCATTGTATAGAAGTAAACACGCCACTGTCTCCTTCACCACTTTCTGATAGTGAATGTTTTCCCATTGTCAGCGATTGCTTATTTACAGTACTCTGCTTATTTGCAGCTAACCTTCATATCTGAAGGTCATACCCCTATCCACAACCTGGGGATGCTCTGGGTGGCATGGGACCCATGCCTTATTCCCAGATTAATGTCATTAATATTTATTAATGAAATGGAAATGAAAATTTTTAATAATAGAATAGAAAATCAACATATAATACATTACTATAGGTATGTTGATGATATATTAATAATTGGTAATAAAAGAGTTATACTTCTAATGAATTTAATAATAATATGGATAATATAAAATTTACAATCATAGAAATTGATGTTAAAATAAAGTATTTAGATATAGAGATAGAGGTAGATGATAATAACATTTATATTAAAACACTTCATTAAAGAAGATAAATTAAGAAAACTAATTTCTATGGATTCACAACAGGCATGGATACAAAAAATGGCAGTTATTAAAAATTTTAAAATTAATAATGACAAATATAACACGGATAGAAAGAGAGCTACTTTACAAAAAGAGCAATTTATAAAATTGTATACTAGTTACAGATATAACCGTAGAGGTATTAGAAATATATTTCTTTAATTATAAACAATATAATTTAAGTAATAATAGTGAATCAGATAATATAAAATGGGTAAAATTTTCATATGTTCCTAAAATTTATCATACATTTTTAAAAAATAAAAATTATATAGATAAAAATATTAAAATAGGATGGTCAAATAGTAAAAATCTTGATATATTAATAGGGAATTATAAAATAAAAGATGATATAAAGTATAAAAAGGGTATAGTATATAAAATTATTTGTGGGGTTTGCAGTATAGTTTATTATGGACATACAATGAAACAATTGGAAGAAAAGACTAGACCATAATAATGCTATTAATAGGAGAGATGACAGATCTGCTTTATATGTTCACTCCTTAAAATATTGGCATAGAATAGATTGTGTTAAGAATATAAGTCCATTAAATTATATTAAAGAAATTAATAGAAGAAAGATATATGAAACTAATTACATTAATTATAACAGGGATAATTGTATGAACATTTATAAAATGTCAATTAATTTAACTAATAATTGGATAATGAAAAATGAATGGAGGATTATATAATATATATTATTAAATTTAAGCATAAACAGATAATATAATAATGTGAAAGTTAAACACCTTCAAACAGATACGCTTTAAAAATGCTTAAGTGACAGCCAATCAGATGGAATAATGGCATCACATGGGACTCTAAATTCTACAACACAATAGTTCTGGCTTGTGTTTTAGAATTTAGAGTCCCATGTGATGCCATTATTCCATCTGATTGGCTGTCACTTAAGCATTTTTAAAGCGTATCTGTTTGAAGGTGTTTAACTTTCACGTTATTAATATATATTATTATAAAGATATTAAAGCATAAATTATAGGCTTGTGTTAATTTTATATAGAGCCAGTAGATGTCGTTATGTATGCAATATAGATTGTCTTTTTATAGTTGAACAAGTCATATTGAAAAGGGAAAAAATAAATAAAAGTTGCCGAAAAGAATTTTTATATGTTAAGATTATATTACAGCTACTGTCATATATTATTTTATTTTGTTGTTATATAAAGATATTTTATTCTATATTATATCTGGAAGTAATTAATTTTAAAAGATAATTAATTGATATTTTTTCCTTTAGCAATGAGGTCATTTGAATTAACTATTGATTAAATTGTTCTAAGAAAAGTTTCTTGCTTTAATTATTTTAACATAATAATAATTTGACTGAAAAAAGTCAATGACATATGAAAATAAATTTAACTTACTGGCCCTTATTCACCTAAGCCTGGGAGCAGTATTAACCCTTGCAATTATCTAGCTGCAATTCTGAAATTTGAATGATAAAAATAAGAGTTTGTATACATTCATATAGTTAAGTGACATATATAATCATTAAACATGTAATTTTCAGATAATTTCAGTATTTACAGAATTTATTCTCCTAATTAATGATATCTTTCATCACATAACGAAACTATTATCCTGAAGCTTACTTCATTTTTCATCCATAAATAAGTAGTACTTTATTTCTAAATTTGTATTTTAAATCATGAACAAGATAGGTTAGTGTATTAATCACTATACTGTCTTCAGTATTTAGTTTTCATTAAATGGATTTTCAATTTACATATCTTGCAAATTATAATAAAATTTGTGATGCCTTAAAATGATGTTGAATATATTTTGTTCATGATAAGTTTGTATTATATAAAATTTACATAAGCAAACTCTATAATAAGATATTTATTTATATAGCGCTATGTTAATAAATTGTAATAGTAAATTAGCGATCAGGCCAATGCACTTTACAGATCTTAAACTATAAATGAATACTCTCATTCTCAGACACAAGATAAAGTCTTTATGAAAAGATAAGAATGAGAGTATTCATTTATAGTTTAAGATCTGTAAAGTGCATGTGCATTAACCTGATCGCTAGTTTATTATTACAATTTATTAACATAGTGCTATATAAATAAATACCTTATTATATATGTTTAACTTCAACTAAGAATGATGTATAGTAAATTTTAAATAATTTCACAAGTGTCATTCATTCAAGTATAATAAAATAATTTAAAGTGACTGCTTAATATCTTCACGCTCTCATTTCCGAACACTTAAGATTGGCCCATACTTAAACGTTTGGGTTGAAAAAATAGATGGATTCATTCTATCTTTTCATAAAGACTTTATCTTGTGTCTGAGATTGAGAGTATTCATTTATAGTTTAAGATCTGTAAAGGCATGTGCATAAGCAAACTCTATTTATTCTACTTGATTGCTGCCACCTAGTGCAAACTTGTAATCAATAACTTATATTGTGCCAGGCACGTTTAATGTGACCAAGCACAAGATAATGTTAAACAAATTAATGGCCGAAAATATGTAAAAAGCCATTAAATGGGGGGGGGGGATATACTATATATTATAATCAAACTTGTTATAAATTAAGAGAGAGAACTGTGGCTATAGCAAACTCACACACATATATGATTAAAGCC
Organism: Epiperipatus broadwayi; assembly: GCA_028023455.1. Lineage (NCBI taxonomy): Eukaryota > Metazoa > Onychophora > Udeonychophora > Euonychophora > Peripatidae > Epiperipatus > Epiperipatus broadwayi. Next base: position 14,538,411 of record JAQFVV010006200.1, on the reverse strand, counting down.
AATATTTAAAGGCTTAGAAATATGTATTTGCAATTTTGATTTTTTTTTTTTTATTTAAAAGAAAAATAAACGCCAAAATGTGTTTATAGTTTTAAATTTTTTTGTTTGTTAAAGAAACGGCGTTTATTTAACAAATTGTGATTCCATTTTTTTTTTTTTTTTGAGTGTTTACAAAATGTAAAAAGGAAAATTTTAAATATTACTATTTAAAAATGAGTTAAAAGCAATTTCAAGATTGATGTTTTAATGGTTGTTTTTCTCTTCAGTTGCATTTGAGCAAGAGGGTCATTGTCTTAAATTTAAGAAAAGCCTAAAGGCATTCTGATTTCCTGTCCATTCTAAAATAATGTCAACTGGACAAAAAGAACATGATTAAACTTGCGATAATGCAGGGAGAGAAGAATCCCCAATCTAAGTGAAATATTTTTGTTAAAACTTCGATTGTAATAATTTAATTACTAAAGAAAAAAATGAAAAAGATGTTATCATACATTAAAATTTTCATTAGTGATATTGTGATCTAAATGGAGATATAAAAAAGATTGTTTGTATTCTCATCTTTGGTGTTCGCCTTAAGATGGCGTTGATGCTAATCGAAAACATATAGATATAACGATTCCGGGCCGGACCTAAATGATCGATTTGATCTAAAAAGATCTGATTTCTTAGATTTGTAATAAAATATTCTACTAACTAATACTATTATATGATGTTAGTTTTTTTTCATTTTTGTAAATGTTTATTAATCTTATCTTGTTTTTGAGTTTGTGTGTGTATGTCTTTAAAGTTACGGTGTTTTTCTAATTTTTTTTTTTTTTTTTTTTGACTTTACGTGTGTCTTTTTAAAGTTACGGTCTTTTTTTTTTTTTTTGCAAGAGTAAATCAATAATTTTATTCAAAAGCAAGATGTAATAAGTAAATGTTTATTATTCTTATCTTGTTTTTAAGTTTGTGTGTGTATCTTTAAAGTTACGGGGCTTTTTCGAATTTTTTTTTTTTTTGGACTTTAGGTGTGTCTTTTTAAAGTTACGGTATTTTTTTTGCAAGAGTAAATCAATAATTTGATTCAAAAGCAAGACATAATAAGTCAATGTTTATTAATCTTAGATTGTTTTTGAGTTTGTGTGTGTCTTTAAAGTTACGGGGCTTTATCTCATTTTTTGGGGGGGGACTTTATGTGTGTCTTTTTTTTTAAAGTTACGGTATATTTGGTCAAGAGTAAATCAATCATTTTATTAAAAAAGCAAGAGATAATTCTAAATCTATCAAAAGTAATGTAATTTATATACTACAATTTAGAATTGATACCTGACTACTATTAGTAAGGACCGTCATTAAAAGACTCGATTGAAAAATGATACCTGACTTAATTTCCGTTTTCTTTTTTTTTTTGGGGGGGGGGGGGCAGTAATAAATCAGAAAGTGGGTTGTTTTTGTTAAGTCTGTCTATATAAAAAGGGTACCGTTATTGAAATACTAAATTTAAAAATGATAGCCAACTAATTTGTGTTTCTTTTGACAGTAATTAATCAGAAAGTGGGTTTCTTTTTTTTCTTTTTTTTTTTGGTAAATCTTGTGTATATATAAAAATAAACAAACCGTAATTCAAAGACTCCATTGAAAAAAATCAAACCCCGTTGAATTTGCTTTTTTTTTTAAAGACAGTAATTAATCAGGAACTGGGTTGTTTTTGTTAGTGTGTAGATATAAAAACTAATCTTATTTTGAAATAATAAATGTAACAAAACAAAACAAAAAATAATACCCGACTAATTTTATTTTTCAGACAAGTAATTCCTAATAATTAGACAGTGGGTTGTTTTTGTTTGTGCGTATATATATAGCAAAAGTAACTAGTCACGGACGAATTCTCGCGAAAACGGTACTTTTCGCGTGATCCTTTATTTTTTTTCCCTTTTGTATCCTTAAAAGCAATTTTTGAGGGTTACCCCTTCGTAATGGAATCTTTAGGACATTATTACTAAACTTACAACAGTAAAGTAAGTTACAACACATTAAAAAAAAATAGACATCTTATCAAATTTTAAAAAACTATGACTGCTTCAAAGACACACACTCTCACACGAAACTACAGAGAAAATAGATATTCTACTATTACGAGAAAATGATGAACAAAATCCACTACTACAGAAGCCGATCGAGGTATTTCTTTCTCTTTGCTTTTAGCATAGAAAAAAAAGCCATAACCGGCAGTCGGCAGGAACTCTTTCTGTGTTTTATCATAGAAAGAAGTCTCTGTGTTGGCTTCTGTCACCATCACCTCCTCCGTCCAACATAACGTGAGGACTTTTCTGCGTTTATAACGTAGAAAATTTCCTCTTTGGTTGGGTGAAGGCCGGTGAAACGGTATATTTCTAGGAATTTACCTAGAAGTAGCGACATCTGAAGGCGAACACCAAGAATGAGAAAACATCCAAAAGATTTAATTAATTGATTTTTCTTTCTTGGAGGGGATACCTGAATTGAGGGGGGTATTGAAGAGATAGATCTGTTCTGAAGTTGTGAGAGGGCAGTTCATTTTTCATTTTTGTTCTTCAAAGACAAATTTTATTAGTAGCTGAAGTTTAAGTCTATTGTTAAGCTAAAACTGTTCATGGAACCACGTGAAGTCTTGCAACCTTTTTAGCAAGCATGCTGATTGATTCAACCTAATCCTGGAGAGTTACTCTAATTAAAAATTCATTCAGTCATTCTGAACCAACGGACACTAATTCAACAGTCATTCAAATAACCATTCGAGCAGTTAACCAGTGAGTAGCCAACGGTTTAAACATCGGACTACTAAGTGGTGTTGAGTAATGTCTAGCCAACTATTGGAAAGCAGAATGAACAAATAATTATTCCACCATATACTCAGTTGATACCGATGGAAGTTTAATTGCAACATTCCATTGAAGCCTGTAATTAAACCAGAATTCATAAAACAAGAAAATACTGTTTATAGAGTATAATATCCGTTGTCCAGCCTAAAGACGCACATCAAGCACTGCCCTGTATATAGAATGATTATGGAGTAGAATCCCTCTTCACTGCATGCGTCCAGCTCCTCTCCTGCCATCCCACAAGAATGTAATTACCAAGATTTGAACACCAAGCGATGATCAATTCATGAACTTGTGCCACAGTCAAGTCCAGCCCTTGTTGCAGTAGATATATACCCCACTCAAGACCCATAGAAGGGTGAAGCTTAGAGACTTTATCAGTATACTATATTTTTTTGTGTGTTCATTTTATTTAAATTTAATACACATTTCGTAAATATATATGTCCTATGTACATATGTACACAAACACGACTTTTATGTAACTTATTAATTTTTCCTTGTTTGCTTAATTCACTTGTGAGTTTATTTATAATCCACAGATCACTATCTCACGTATAATTATTTAATTCATTTTTCTTATTAAGAAATAAATTTTCCTTTATTTAATTTAATGATTGCTTTGACGAGTATTTCTTTACGATTATAGTTTTGTTTGTTAAAATGATTTATATAGTGTGTAATATTTATTTCATATATTTAATCAATCTGGGAATGTTAATTTTGTATTCATATTATAAATGGTATGGGGTAATGGGTTAATAAAATATTTATACTATAATTTTAAAGTGACTACTGCCATATATTTTTTTATTCTCTTTATCATTTACTTTCTCTAACTATATTATTAATTAATTATGCGAGTTTTCCGATCCCCATTCTGTAACTGAGAATAGAGTACGCTGAGCTAGCAAATGGGATATCATCTTACCGGGTCTTAAATCTTTATTTATCACAATGATACTTGTTTATTAATTTTGTTTATTTATATTCGTATATGCCCAATAATAATTGAACTTGCATACTCTTTCAGGAGGAGAATTAGTTTTTTCTTCTGGGAGTGGTGCGAGGGGTTGGTTTAGAGTCATCCCCCAAAGGTATGTAAGAATCAATCTTTTTTATAAGTATCTTCTGTGTCCATAATAATATTATGGTAAAGTATTTAAATTTCTCCTTTTTCCGGCATGTCGCCATATTTCCTTTTCATGTTTGATTTGTGCGCATGCTCATATTAACGGAGTAAGCGGTTGACCGGTACAATATAGTAGTTCTTACTAGATTCATATTTAATGTTGCCTATTAGTATCTCTATGTAATGATATGATGCTTTATACTTCTACTTCATGGCAAGTAATGGGTTAAGATGTGCATTGATATGCAGCTTAAGAGAAGTCTATTCTTTATAATTAAAATATCAAAAATAATGCTGAGTTCTTTTGAAAGTTACACTACTCTCATAATCATAGCTGTTCTATGAGTTTGAGAATAGTATAACTCACAGAGGCAAAACTCTCTCCATACAGTAGTGCTACTAAATGCAAGCCAGAATAATCAATGGATGCAGGAAGGTTTGTGCATAAAATCCCTATCTAGTGCCTACTCGTTCATTATTCCCAGACTAGTTTTTAGCTTGTGGTCTTCATCAGTGAGGATCCCCAGATCTGAGAGCACTGCACCTAGATTTCCATTGGATGAGTAGGCAATAGATAGGGATTTTATGCACATACCTTCCTGCATCCATTGATTATTCTGGCTTCCACTATATGGATAGTTTTTCCTTTGTGAAAAACAGATTGTGTAAGCATAAAGAATGGTCATCATGTTATGTGAGTACTGTAACTCTCAAAAGCACTTGGCATTATTTTGATATTTTAATTATAAAAAACTAAACTTTGCTTTAGCTGCATATTAGAGCACATCTTAGTCCATTACTATTCATATCTCCAGACCCTGTTTTGTGGACATTGTTAGCGAGGGGCTTGCAACAGATTCATCCCTAAACTCCTCATGGCTATAAATCAGAAGGATAGTACTGAATATGCATTTAGTAAACATTATATTTTTCATTACTCAAACTTCTAGTAGAAAAAACATTGTATAAATTTATGTTCTTGTGAGGGTTTTTGTTTTACCAACTTTATTTAGAAGTTAATGCAAACAATGAGTTGTTAATAAACAAAGTAGATTTCTTGCTATACAAAGCATAATAGCTTGATACATGTTCTAGCACATAACACAAATAGTTTGTGTTTTAAAGTGTATTTCTTTTTTTAGTTATAAAATTGGTTTAGATATTTGATTTAAAAAATAATTATATTAATGTTAGTTTTAATAAACTATAAAAAGTATTTAATTTATTGTATTAAAAAGTTGGAACATATATAAATCATAGCGTTAAAACATCCTCTACTGAGTTTATTATAAAATAATATACTAAATGTTGCCAGGGTTTTGATTTGTAACTATGATGATACAAACAATGAGGATTGCCAATTCCTCTACAAGCTTTGTGATAAATGCTTAGCCAAAGCCAGCACTTAGAATATCTCTGTCAAGAACCCTCCCCCCCCCCAAACCCCTGACCATGGTTTTGTGCTTTGGCACTCCTCAGAGAGGTGTGAGGAGTGCCAAAGCACAAAACCATGATAAGGGGTGGGGGGTTTCTGACAGAAATATTTTAAGTGCTGGCTCTGGCTAAGCATTTATTACAAAGCTTGTAGAGGAATTGGCAATCCTCATTGTTTATAACTTACAAGCTTAAAAGATAGGGTCATGCGAGGTATTATATTTGAGCATAATAGAGGGTGTTTCAATGCTTTCCATATATTAATAAAAGTATCTGTTTAACTGATTACTGTCTTTTTTAATTTAGGAATTAATGTGGATGCCATTCACAAAGGTGTTAATGGTTGTATTGTCCGAAATATTACACCAGATGGTACTTTTGCCAAAGATGGAAGAATTCAAGTCGGAGATTTCATCACATCTGTAAACAATGAGAGTTTAAGAAAAGTTGTCAATGCACAAGCTAGAGCTATTTTAAGACGAGCATCTCTGGGCTCAGATATCAAGTAAGAAAGAAATTTCGATACTTTTAAAAAAAACTTAAGGTTTTTTAACCTTTGGTTTATAAATATTACTTAAATTAATCCAGTTAATTCTCTTATGATGCTATAATTAAATTCTTGATTAAAAAAAAATTGTAATAAGAAATTGCTTTTATAAAAGAAAAATATATATATACAAAATGGAAATTGTAGTTTAAAATTCAAAAATATCTGTTTTAAAAAAAGATTTTTGTTGGATTTTTATTATAATAACACAGATACTAAACCTTTTAATTCTAAAAAAAAATTTTTTTCTTTAATTAGAACTGTTTTATTTCAGTAAAAAATTGATTTTCAACAAAATAGAAAAAAAGTTTTTGAATCAATTTTTTTTTTTTTTTAAATCTTGTTTACGTTTTAATAATTTGATTACGTTTTATTCAGTTATTTTTCTTTTGGTCAGGTTAGTTGTGAATCTTGTCTTGATAATTTTATTTTATTTTTTAAACTATGAGAAAATATATTTTTAAAAATAATGAAAAAATAGTTTGGTTGTAAATAGTCTTTAATCAAATATTTTATTTCAGTAAAGTCTTTTAACTACTAAAAAAAGATTTTTTTTGATAAGAAAAGAGATTCTTTTTTAAACTGTTTACAGTTTTTAAAATAAACTTTAATCTCATTAATTTTGATTGCAATCTGTGAAGAAAGAAAAGTGAGTACATTGGATCGGTGATGATAATTTACACACACACACAAATAAATGAGAATATTATCCTAGATAAAATATGAAAATAGTAGAATGTAATTATACTTTTAATTTAAATATTATTTTTTAAATTTATTTTAATTATTTTTCTGTTAAGATTGAATATAAGTTAAGGAAATGTTATTATAACAGGATTTTTTTTTATATCAAAAAATTTATGGAGGAGTATACAAGGTTTTTGCCAATATTTTAATCACATTAGAGTTTAAAATATATATATAATCGCTGCTTGTTGGGTCATGAATTTAAACATTGGGAGGGACAGAGTTCATTGCACAGGGCAAATAATATCATAGCTTATTAGTACAAAATTAGAAAAAAACCAATAAAGTTAGATCAAAATCATTGTATAAGGGAATGTATTATATAAAGATTTTTTGTACTTGATAAATATTGTAATTATTAATTTATTTCGAACTATCTATATATGATTGTGAATGGACCATTCATTATTCATAAGTCTAGACTTTCCTGTTTTCTTTTATGTGAAAACTTGTACAGAGCCTCTAAAATCTATCAATGTCCAAAAAGTTAGTTTAAGATAAGATGACCATGTTGCCACATCTTAAACATATTAACTGAATCATTTTTTTACTGTTCAACATAATGAAATTTGAATAAAGCAAGATTTTTGGCTTGCAGTTTTTTATTTAAGTCAACCTGTATCTCCTCTTCCCCACCCCCTTCCCATTTATCTTGACGTAATAAATGCATAGTTTTATTTAGCATAGTATGATTTAGTCTTGAATTTTTACTGTTGTTGTTTTTAAAAGCTTACATTTTTTTAAATTAATGATACTTAACATTTAAATAGAAATTTATTCAATAATTTATAATTAAATAAAGGACATTTAAATTATTTTTTTCTTAAATACAAATTGTATATATAAAAATTACCTACATAAGAGAATGCTTTTCATAGCTACTTTGAGTACTGTGGTCATGCTAAAGGTGATAATACAAGCAGAAATAATTGTAACACAAGAAAATATTATAATTAAAACTTGATATTTTTAGCCAACAAGATAACAACAATAAAGTAAAGTTAACAATGCTTCATATGTAACAACTTAATAAATAATGCTTACATAGATTAGTATTAAAAAAGAGTCACAATAAGCAGTCATAGAGATGGACTACAGTGTGGTCCACCAAGTCCCCAATCCCACTTTTCAACCTTTAGTGGTAGAATTTATTCCTCTTGAACACTCGGCCTTGCAGTTTCTTTGGGTTCAACGTGATAGCTCCATCAATATAAGTATGTGTGTGATGATCACGATTTTGCTTACAGGAGATCTTTTATCCTTTCTTAGAGTAATCCCAGGTAGCAAAACTATGTTCATGGAAAGTTTTATAACACTAGTTTACTGTTAATGCTGCTCTATTTCTTGAACAGGAACCATGTTTAATTGTCATTTTAATTAATCTCTATCTTAGTTTATTCTTTTATTCATGAATATTTTCTACAACAGAAATTTTAATTAAAGCATATATAATGTTCTTTCTACTTTTTGATTCATAATAATTTAGTTGATTTATTTATTTGGCATTTATTTCAAATTTATCGCAATTTATTTTATTTCTAAACATTGCATATTATTTTATATTATATATAGCACATCTCCATTTCAGAAATTACAATTTCTGAAATCTCATGTAGTCTTTAAAATAACTTGACTCATTTTTAGTTCTTTAGGATCTATGTGGGGGTGTATTCGTTTCAATCTTAATGTTCTCTTCTTCTTTGTGCTTTTCATTTAATTCCATTAAGACTTATGCCTGACATGATTTAAGTTTTTGTATGCCCTTCCTGTTTCTGCTTCAATAATTACTATTTGACTTGATAGAGGTTTTTGATTAAGTCTTTTACCCAATAATTTTCAAAAATTTCTCTCTGGACTTATCGCATGTCTGTTCTGTTGTTTTTGTCACATTCAAATTACTTGGGTGAATTAATGATAACGTTGTGAGAATTTTTCATCCAAACATCTTCCCAGCTGGAGATTCACTAGTACTACATGATGGCATAATATGTTGATATAGCAGAGCGGAATACAATGTTTCTTATATATTTGCAGTCCCTTCCTAAGCTACATTTGCTTTAACATTTGTACTGCATTTTCTGCAGTGCCATTGAACCCAGAGTCATAGGAGTGCGTGGCTATATATATCTAATTCCCATTCCTTTAAAAAACCCTCAAATTTAGTAAACTTAAAACTAGTACCATTATCTAAAACCCAAAATTTTATGGAAAGTGGAAATTTTTTTTAATTTTATCGATTGTTTATTTGATACTGGTATTCTTAACATTTGCATGCTCAGTCCACTTTGAGTACATATCATTCACCCCCTCCCCCAAAAAAAAATAGCCATGGAATGATCTCGCACGATTGATGAGAATATGGCTCCAAGATATTTTGATTTGAGTCCAAGCAATATAATTTCTCTCTGGAAATGTTTATAGTCACTTGGAATTTTTTGCAGGTTTTGCATTGATTCTGGCCATTATGTATAACTACAAGCAATTGTTTTAGCCTGTACGATACCAGAATGATTTTGAGGAATCAGCTGACAATGATCACTACTAGATATTAACACTGTATCAACTTTTAACATATATGCTTTATTTATTTCTCTTACACTCCATATAGCGTTTTGAAGATTCTCAGGCCAATTACTAGACCAGACTCTGATGATAACTTAGTTAACAGCGTATTACCATGATCAGTTTTTGTTCAACCTGCTATCTTATTCCTGTATTGCTTCATTATTCTAATTGTGTAATTAATGGTTGAATCAATTTCCTTTGGGTCCCACATAATTGGAACTTTCAATGTGTGGCTGCATGTTCAATGACATTTTCCTTTTTAAATTTTAACTTACATATTTTGATTCCAAGAACATGAAACCATTCCCTACTTATTATAGGATTAAGACGGCCTTGCATTTTATACGATGATAACCTGTGGATCCTTTTTTTAAAAAAAAATCTATTGTTACATCTACTTTCTCTGATATCAGCATACTATTCGCATGACATCTTTTGTTCTTAAACTAGTTCACATTAATATAGGGAGGATTCTTATAATTTTTTATTCATTGACACACACACCCCCACTATGACTTTTCATTGCCATTTTTGTATTTAATAACTTCACATTAATATAAATTGTTCATAATTCCTAATCTGAATATTATAATTCTCACACTTTTGCTTATTTCCCTTGGGAAAGTTGCTGCGCTACCATGTTCTTTTTCGCCTTAATCCTACGTGATCTTTCTATATGATCTATGTTACCACAATCTCTGCAATATTCTTTATTAAATTTACATTTCTGTGCTATGTGACCTTTCGTCACACAACAATAACGCTATTTCTTTCCTCTTGCTCTTAGTAGGCTGACATTTATTTTCAGTTTTTGTTATAAATTCCACTATTTTTCATTATTATTATTATTAAAATTCAGGAATCACTTTGATTAGTCAAATATTATTTTATGGACTACTCCCATTTTGATCATTCCTCATAAATTAAATCTCTTGAAGTTAGTAACTGATGTCTAAACCTAAAATTATACATCCCCCAAAGTAATTATTCCAGCAGGGTTTCCTCAAGGTATTACAATATTTACAACTTTTAGCAAGCTCACCTCAATGCTTGATCATAATCATATATTCATTCTCCTTTATTTTGTTATCTATTTCTAAAATATAGCCATGTTATATGCTTCTTTGGACTGGGGACTGAAATAATTATTCAGTTTTTCAATTACTATAGTGTATGGCAACTTCACTAGTTCTTCATGATGGCATAACCAATTTGTGATTTCAATTACCTGTAGCCTGGCATAACATAACGACATGGCAACTCTAATGGAGTTACTAGCAGTTTCATTAATAAAAAAAAGTTTCTCTACTCTTTTTAGAAAAATTGACAAATCAAAAGGACTATTAACATTAGACATATTTATTGTTACTTGTGGCACAGAAATTTTAAATTTTTTAATCCAAATTAATAACTAAAAATTTTTTACATCTTTATGTAACTAACTTCCCAATAGATTTATTTACTAAACCAGTTTCAATTTACAGGTTTTAAATTTATTAGTACCTACAAGGTTATATATATTGCTTATAACACACTATTCATATACACGTTAATGCAACAAATTTTTTTAAAAAACTTCTTTATTTTCTTATGGTTTCGACTGTCCAGCAGTCTTCATCAGAGCTCTATCCACAGTGAAGAAGATAGAGATCTGATGAAGACTGCTGGACAGTCGAAACCGTAAGAAAATAAAGAAGTTTTTTAAGAAAATTTGTTACATTAATGTGTATATGAATAGAGTGTTATAAGAAATATATATAATTATATGAAGATATGCAAAGAAAGTAAGGGGAAGAATAAGAGAATATACTTACAAGCTTTTAGTCACTCATCAAAATCCTATTATCAACTACTATAATACACTTTGAATTTATTCCTGTCACTGACTACACCAGTTTTCTGCTGTGTACAGTCACCACAATTACTGCAATCATGATAAAGATCAAGCAAAACAAAATTTTGTAATTAAAACATGATGCTCATAGCAAACAAAATAATAATAAAGTGAAATTAACAATGCTTCATATATAATAATTTAATAAATAATAATTATTACATAGATTAATATTTTAAAAAGGCATCATACATGGCCATGGAGATGCACTATGTCATAATAGGGCCAGTGTGGTCTGCACAAGTCTCTAGGTCCAATTTTGAACCTTCAGTGATAGAGTTTACCGGATGCCAAACATAGTCCACTTGAACACTCAGCCTAACAATTTCTTTGGGTTCAACAAAGTCAGCTCCATCAATATATGTGTGTGGCAACAACAATTCTTACAGGTGATCTATTATCTTTTTTCAGTCCAGTCGCAAGTAGCAACACTATGGGCATAAAAAGTTCCAAAACATTTCTGGAATATGAACTATGTTTAATTATCATTTTAATTCATCTCTTAGTCTATTCTTTTAGTCACAAATATTTTCTACAACAGAAAAGCTTATCAGAATATTTTTACTTTTAAATATATATAACTTTCTTTCTACTTTTTTGCTTTATAATAATTTAGTTCTTTTTTTTTTTTTTCATGTGTCAAAGCATCAGCCGGGAAGTAAACCCGGGACAACTGCTTGTAATGTGGCTGTGCTAACCACTCGGCCACTAGAACTTGACTAGTTCATTTATTTATTTAGTATTTATTGCAAATTTAGAATATAGCACATTATTTACATTAATCTAAATATAACATAGAGAAAATGCAAAAAAAGATTGATATCTATATGAAAATGTTTCATCTCTCCTTATTCAAAATATTGATTCTATAGAAACAGTATTTAGCAAAACAAATAACATAAATATATATCCATATTTTAGCTTGAAATGAATTTTAAGTTTTTTTATACAAGTGCGTATACTCATCTTCTATGGAAGTAGAATGGTCTTAAATAGCTCATTGCAGGTTAAAACTTCTTGGATAGTTCTAGATAAAGTAATTTGCTAATATTTGAATACTGATTTTCTTTCCTGGTTTTCCTTTTACAAAATTCAAAATCTTAAAAAACCCAACCCTTATACATTTCAAGGCTTTTATTGTCTTTTATTTGCTTACAACTTTTACCGATCTACCGCAATCATATTTGTTTTTTAATTATAGTCTGTAATCTACAAGGTTCATCAAAGCTATTTTTTTAAGTTAAGGAACAGTTCTGATGAAGTCTATTCATCATTTGAAACTTATGCAAATAGATTAGAAGATTTTAAGAAATAGATCTCTTCTAAATAATAACTATCTATTGACTAACCAGAAATTGAATGAGTAACTGAATTGACTATAGACCAGCTGTCTGGAGAATAAAGTGTAAAATTTCTTTGGAGATATGGAAAATGTTATGTTTTTTTTTAAATTCAAACCTCACTTCATGACATCATAAGAGAACAGGCTAACAATTAAACTCCAATACCAAGAGTCTTTTTCTGTAAGTTAAATTTATCTTAACCAATATTTGACAGCAAAGAATTGTTAATATGTATGTTTTGCAAATAACAACCCATTTTATAGTTTATGCAATATGAGATTAAATAGGAGCAGCTTTCTATTCTACTAATATTTATAGTAAGCTAGAGTGAATGTAAATGCCCATTTTCAACAGTTTTTAGCTTTTGTCTCGATTAATGAAGCTTGGGATTCATAACTGGAAGTGATGAAGAAACATGATTGGCCAGTATACAATATTACATAATCAGTACTATAAATTGTGTTCACTGATAATTAATATTTACTAAGGCAATAAACCTAAAGCATGGGCAGTTGAAAATGCGAAGGTAGGTACCTCTACAGGTCTTAACCACAAGCTTACACATTGGAAAAAAAGAGGGGTGTAAGCTTGTGGTTAAGACCTGTAGAGGTCCATACCTTCACATTTTCAACCGCACAGGTTTAGGTTTATTGCCTTAGTAAATATTACTTATGTAATCAATGTGCGTTAAATAAATTTATAGTCCACAGATAATGTAAATATACAAGTGATACAGACAAATGGCACAATATCTGCTGCATATAGAATCTTGTACTTTACAGAAAGTTTATTATTGGCCTTCCCTCTGTTCTAATTGTATTTGTCTTATTGTATTGTACATATTAATTGAACTTTTAAATGTTATAAGAGATTTTTAACATATTTTGTGCAATTTTAAAGAAATACTTTAAATATATAAACTTGTTTGTTTTTATCTATACCTAATATTGATGGTGAAGATAGGATCTCAGATTTGAGATCGAGTTTGATAAATAATTCAGTGTTTAGGCAATAAGGGTGTCATCCTAAGAATTACTGTAAATGTACATAATATTCAAACCTCTAGGGCTATTCATTAGACAGCGTATATCAAGTGTCTTTAACTCTGAAAAGGGTAGCAAAGCAAATGATTAATGTGATCAGTTGATTAGGAGAGTCAGTTACTGAAGGAATATATATGCTTAAAATGGCCAGTTTGCATAGTCAAAAAAAGTTCCCAAAGTTTTTTGGATTAAAAAAAAAAAAAGAGCCATCCATTTAAAATAAATATACACTATGAGGTATAAGTTGTTGTTCCATCCAGGGACTGTAATCAGGTCTTGAATTTATTATACTGTATTTACTTTGGGATAGTCAGAATGAAAATGCTGTCAAAGTTATAGGTCTGTGTACTGATATAGATTTAGATATAGAATCATGGTTTCCTCAATGTCAGCATTATCAAATGAATCAAAACATGCTAGCTAAGAGATGGGTCAATTTGCCTCAGGATCCTGGGAAATGAAAAGGCAAACATTTTTTTGTTGTATCAGCCACTATTAAGACACTGAGAAAAATATTTGCTGCACATGGCTTCCATTGTTTCTGATAATAGAATATTATTATTTCTAGCTAAATTAGAGACTTTCTTCACAAATAGCTGAGCAGATTGTGCAAGATTCCAAGAAAAACCTTCCAGAAGAAATAGAAGGTAATTAAAATATGTGATTGGCCAAAACACAGATCACCAGCACACAATTACGACAGCTGTTCAAGACAAATCATCAGCAGCAATAAAATATGACATAAACAGGATCATATCTCAAATAGTGGATTAACAGAATACAAAAGGGAGCTGCAACCAAATTTAAAAAAATGTTACCATTGGAATAAACTGGTATAATCATTCAATACTCACATAAAGTACAATTCCCACTATTCCAAAAAACTGTTGGACATTAAAGAAAATGAAGTAATAAATTACGGTGATTTTAAAATAGATACAAAAATATTATATTGAACATATCCAGAAAAAAATTGGATTCCAAGTACAATAATTGCCAGAAGACACCAGCATTTTCTAGTGGGGAAAACTTCAGAATTTGTAGACTTCATAGAAATAAATTATGTTTTGACTCCAACCAACCGGAACCATTTAGTAGTGTATTGCTCCAGTCAGATAAAGTGGATCAACATCCTGAGAAGAGTAATCAATGCCAAAACTTCATCAGCATGACTTCGATTTAAAGAAGCAGTTAAAAGAAAAAAGAAGATTATCAGAAACATTTATTAGAATATGATTTATCTTAACAGATAAATCATATTCTAATAAAAGTATTTTTTTTTCCAAGGGGAAGAAAATGGTGTGAACAGCTTGAGAAAATGAACTTGACCTGCTTAACCAATTAACTCATTTTGCCTCAGAATATGGAAACAATGAATATTCAAATAAGCAATTATTGGTTTTCTGTATAAATAAACTACTAATTGTAATATTTATATATTTAATTAGAAAGTCTCTGCAGTTCATTATTATAAAATTTGGGTTTTGACAAAGGAACTAATTTTTCTGATAGCAGATAATAGGGTTAATATTGCATTATGGTGAATATGGATAACATAACACAATCAGTGATTATTATAATTGATAATATTAGGTAGTGTAAATGAATATGTGATGAAAAGTGGCCATAAATATAGCCAAGCGATGTGGTATCTTTTAAGGCACAGAATTTTGCCTCTTACAAGGTTTTGGCATTCCCTCTGATATCAATTAATATACTGAGTAAACTTGCAAATGTTGTGAGATAACATATTTGCATTATGTAAATGTTTTAAATATGCAAACATATTTGTTTGGTATCTTTATACAAGGACAAAAATTAGATACATTTCTGGAATTGGGGATTTAGTGCATTATCATCTGGTATTCAATGATCACTTGAGCTTATTCTAGTTAAAGAATAGGGAGATGCTCTCAGGGTAAGATCTATAATAAATATGTGTTAAAGTTGATTTAAAAATAGATTGAACCTATCAATCATGAGTCACAAACAGCTTTAAAATATACAATAAGGAAAATGAAGAATTATTTAGTAAGTTCTGTTGTTGTTGTTGTTTTGTTTTTGTTTTAATTAAAAGAAAATGATTATGAAGTACTTGTAATTACATGAAAACAGTAATTAGAGGGGATTTGAACCCAGAGTTTCAAGCTTCCTTTTGTCATTTTCTCCACCTTATGCAATCAATTCACATGCACACATACATGCGAAAAAGATAAATGATGTCCAATATATGTATGTGATGTGTATCAATTGTATAAGATGGAGTGAATGGGAGCTTGAAAGTCTGAATTCAAATCCCTCTAATTGCAACTAGCTTAAAAGTATACTTGTATTTAAATATGAAAACAGTAAGTAGTGCTTTAAAAAAAATTGGCTTGATGAAATTATTTGACATTTGTAAGGTCATCATAATTCATTATTAAACTTGTATCATTAATCTTTTTTTTTCATATGTCATACCATCTGCCGGGATGCGAACCCACAACCGTCTGCAACCAACTACTTGCTTGCAAGGCGGTTGTGATGACCTCTCGGCTAACAACGCTTGACAGAAATAAATAAATAACGTAGTTAATATTTCCATCTTTATCGATTGAGATTTTACTTTATATATATATGTCATAGCATCGGCCGGGATGCGAACCCACAACCAACTACTTGCTTGCAAGGCGGCTGTGATGATCTCTCGTCTAACAATGCTGGACTAAAATAAATGAAACTATACAATCATAAATAAATTACTTTAAAAAAATTTAAATCAAAAGTCATTGGTATTTATCCAAGATTTTTTTTTTTTTTTTTCCGCTTTAGAACTGTTTTTGAAATAAATGTGAGTAATATTGTCCTGCACATGCAATTCAGCATTGTATATTTATATATGGAAATATAAGTAGTCTTTAAATATTTAATTGCATGGAAAAATTCTCTAGAACAGCCTTCAATAGGCAATCTTCTCTAATAGCTATCATAAAGAAACAGTGAAAGAGGATGCTAACCAATTGCCTGGAAGGGTCAGAATTTGAGCATATTTTTCTATCCTTGTTTTACTTTCTGCCCCAGAGTATAATAGTCAAGGTGGTCATAATTCTGGCGATCAACTTCTTATGAATTTCCGAGTAATGAAGTCATAGGCATTTTTATTTTTTATAGTTAAGGAAAAATAAAATATATTTAAAAATGTATCAGCAAGATGCTAACTGAGTTCAGAAGTCATCAGTCTTCAAAAAAATCAAATCAAAAATGTTAGTCTCATATTGATTAAGAAATAAGTATATATCACACACACACACCCCTCCAAAATGTAAAAATGTTAGTCTCATATTGATTAATAAATAAATATATCACACACACCCCTCCAAAATGGTCCATAAATTCCAACATATAAATAATTCTCTTTATTACATGAACCAAAATTTTTTTCACATTCATATATATCGTTATAAACCATCTATATTTTTAACTATATCCTATGGACATTTTCAAAGTGTTTTTCTTTTTTTTAATTGCAGTACTTTCGTTTCAATTTATTTGATTTTTGGGTTTTTTTTAGCTTACCTATTCCTTAAACATATGTTTTAAAAATACAATATATACTTAAGGAATAATCAAGCTCAAAATAGTGTTAGATAATGAAAGGGTATGGAACAAAGGAATATGGAGGAGTGACACAAATAAATATCAATAAATGAATATGAGCAAAGAATCAGCATTAGATGCTAATATAGTCAAATCATCATGTGGAGATAAGATATAATCAGACCTTAATAATCATCCTTTGTGACTGAACTTATGAGACATTCTATTAAATCTTAGGTAATCATCATCAAGCCAATACCTAACTTTGGGCATAATATTAAGAAAACAATCACTAATATTTCAGCCACATGCATATACAAAAAATAAAAAATGTTGAAATCATTATATCAATGCAGATCATTATCAATGCTTAAGTCTATCAAGTACTAGCTATCAATGAACTAATCATAATTATAAAACATGAAGTGAATCAATGTTAAATTTAAAGATAATTATATAGACATCCACACATATATGTTGGTCTGGTTCACCAACTCCCACATATGTATATAATCAGCGATCTGTTTATATTAAGATAGCAAATCTTCAAACTTTAATGGATAGGCTTCAATCCTCTCCATGTTCCACTTTTTCAGCCATTCATATCATTAAAAATCTGATGATTGATATTCAAAGCCATACCCATATATATAAAATTTGCAAAACAAGGACTTTGAACAAGCAAGTCAACGTGGATATGTCACTAAAAAATTGGCAAAACAAGGGCTTTGAACATGCAATCATCAGATTTTCAATGATATGGATGGCTGAAGAGTTGGAAAGTGGAGAGGAATGATGCCTGTCCTTTAAAGTTTGAAGACTTGCTATCTTAATATAAACCGAGCATTGATTATATATATCCCTTACACCATTATCCTGGAGCTACTTTGAGATTGCAAGGATCTTGAACAAAAGAGAATATACAAAACTAATATTAATAACTTTACCTGGAACAGCTTGCAATAATGATCAATAAATTTACTGATTATAAATAATAATAAATGTAAAGTCTGATAAAAACTTTACAATAAAATATTTCTGATTTTAATTACTTAAAAATATTTAAAAATATTTTAATAGATTGAAAAACTAAGGATTAAAAATTTACAGAGATATATAAATAAATAAATTACATATATATATAATAACAATATTCACTAGAATAAAAACTACAAAATTTTTGCCTGTATAAAATTAAAAATTAAAATTCTTTGCTATAGCTAGCTTCGGCGTATTCCGCCATCTTAAGTAGCAATACATTAATAATTAAGTAGCAATACGTTAATATTTAAATATTAACATATTGCTACTTAAAATGGCGGAATACGCTGAAGCTAGCTATAGCAAAGAATTTTAATCTTTAATTTTATACAGGAAAAAATTTTGTAGTTTTTATTCTAGTGAATATTGTTATATATATGTGTGTGTGTATATAACCACATAGATGTGCATAATACAAAATATTCCATTCATTAATAAGTTAATAAATATTTTATTTTAATAATATATAAATAAAAGTGTTAAACATATATATAATATGCACACATGCATATTCTAATACAAAATAAAATTATTTCAATTATTAATTCTTATTTTTTTAGTTTATAGACTAAATTATTTTTGCAATCTTATAAAAAATACAAAAACATTAACTCAGTCAAATATCTTGATTTTCACCTATTACTAAGATATACATTTCCTTACTAACTATAAAAAAAATCCTTTATGAATAAGATAACAAAATTGAAAGAAAATATATTTAGAGTTCTATCTTCTGGAAAACTTAAACTTGTTCATTGTTAGTCTCTTTTTATATTCTTGTTGAGTACTTTTTCTCATTAGTGACTAATTTATTCAAAAGTTGATTTCTTTTAAACAAATCAGTGTAATACATATTAAATACTTTTAATAGATGAAAAAAAAAATTGTTTACATCACTTAGTGTCTGAAATGAAATGTCAATAATATATTTTACTCACTAGCCAACTTCTTTGTATGTGCTTCATATATTTGCAGAATAGATCTCATGCATAGACAGCATATATATAGAAGGCAGCCAATATCTTTTGTCTGCATTTTCATGTATATAAGTATAGCACTGGAATTCAAGATTGTGTCCTAATTTTTAATATTCATCTGGGAATACAGTCTACAATATCTATTTTATACATATTGGGATATAAAATTCATAGAGAAGTTGTCTTATTTAACTTCTCCAAAAATTTAAACTTGACCAATATAGAATCTAGCAATAACTCCTTTTTGAAGCCAACATTATACATTTTTGCTATCAGCTAAATTTGACCCATCATTTATAGTAGATGCAAGAGAATTTATAAATAGGAGGATTAGCAGTATATTCTTTCTTAATTAATAACAGCTAAGGTTATCATTATTCTGTAAAATAAATTTAAAAATTTATTTATTCTTTATTAAGTAAAATCAAATTATAAAATTAACTTCATATTTAATGTGTATTATCAATAAAAAATTAACAACTTTGTTTTGATAAGTTTTTTTTGTTGCTGCTGTTGTTGTTACATTAAAAATTACAGAAATAAATAAAAAATATTTAAACTAACTAGAGCTTTTTATGTTTAATTTT
The DNA here is from genome assembly GCA_028023455.1 of Epiperipatus broadwayi. NCBI lineage: Eukaryota > Metazoa > Onychophora > Udeonychophora > Euonychophora > Peripatidae > Epiperipatus > Epiperipatus broadwayi. The sequence continues at coordinate 14,518,683 of JAQFVV010006200.1, read as the reverse complement.
AAATACTGTGTATCCTACTTCAAAAATATCAAGAATATTATTACTTAATATCTCAGTTATTCCAGATTTTATTTTAAATAAATATATATATAAATTTTGTCTGTGTTCGTTTCTACTTTTTGCTTTAAAGCTTTAGATATATATGAACACACATTGCATTTTAAGCTATGAGACCAATCCATTTCAATAAATTGAGTGAAAATAACTGATGCAAAAGATAGATCCTGAATATGTTTATAGGATATGATTGAAGTTAAAATAACTGGAGGAAGGAATAGATTTTGAAAATGATTATAAGTTATAGTCTAAATATAGGTGGAGATGTACAAGGATATATATATATGTGTGTGTGTGACTAATTATATTTTATCATATTACTGTGCTCTGCTTCCACTTTTAAACATAACTTTAATAATTTCTGTTCTTTTATATCTGCTTTCCATCATAAATCTTAATGCATATCTCTACAATTCATCTTCTTCCCATATCGTGTAACTTGCCATCTCATGTGCTGAAGTTAATAATCCTATTAATTTGGATCTTTATCACTGTTATATTCAACCAATATTTGCATCAAAGATATTTCTGGTTTTCTAAAGTATTCAAATAATTTGCCTCTGGGGTCGTATGTGCAGAAAATGATTGACCTAAGAAAATACTTCTTAAGAATTCCAAATTGTGATAGTTCAAGCATCATGCTTTTTAATTAGGAGGAGCTATTTTTCAAATATAAACCTTTCCTATGAATTAAGCAAATATATCTTATCACACTATATGACTTCCTCTCACCCAAAATCAGGCAAAACTCACTATCTGTATTGCCACTCACTGCAAGCTAGAGTAATCAATGGATTCCAGAAGGCTTGTGCATAAAATTCCCATCTAGTGCCTACTTATCCAATATCCCCAGACTAGTTTCTGGCTGTGGCCTTCATCAGTGAGGAGCCTTGGATCTGAGAGCATTGCACCTAGATCTTAGGATCTAATGCAACCCTCCAGCAGCCATCTTTTATCTCTATAATAAAACACCTTAATATTTTCAATCCAAGCTCATCAGCTTATATAAACATATAGGTCTGCACTCAGTTCAGTACCATACATTGTGGTGTCTTTGGTTCTTTAATAACTATAGTCACCACTATCATATTAAGCAGGTTTGGTTTTAAGCCAATAAACATCACATGATCATTGTTTCTTATGCTTGCTTATAACTGTTATTAAAACAGGCAAAACTCACTTTTACGTATTGGCATTCACTGCAAGCTAGAGTAATCAATGGATGCTAGGTTTGTGCATAAAATTCCCATCTAGTACCTACTCATCCAATATCCCCAGACTAGTTTCAGGCCTATGGTATCAATAAGGAGCCTTGGATCTGAGAGCACTGTACCTAGATCTTAGGATAGTCTGGGGATATTGGATGAGTAGGCAATAGATGGGGATTTTATGCACAAGCCTTTTGGCATCCATTGATTATTCTAGCTTGCAGTAAGTGGCTATATGTATAGTGAGTTTTGCCTGTTTTAATAATTTATCTTGCTATAGTATTATTTTATTGTTACAACCCTTATCTACCAATCTCTTTCAATAAAAATAGCTATTCAACTACACTTGGTTTTAGCAGATTTCTTACTTTCATTTTCAATGATTACAGATACTCTACTTGATAATGGAAATAGTGCTTTAACTAATTAAACAATTAATTTGATATTTTTAAAGCCATATTGATATGGCATTTCTTATCATATTTCTCTGAATCTATCATTAGTATATATTTGCAATTTTATGTAGTTTGGTGTCAAAAATATATAGCTAATATAAATTATTACTATTATTTTGTCTAAACTCTATGTATATGTATCATTTTTACTATTAACAATTTCTGTAGGATAAAAGTTTCTGAGCTTAATCCATTTTCTCTGATTCATAACTTTTTGTCTTCACATCATGCTAGTAAATTCCTTATCCCATCCGTTTACCATTGATCTCTTTCTAGATCATTTATAGTCTGCCTCATGGGATCCAAGTATAATGTTTATGTGTTTGTATAAAATGACTTTTTAATATAGACTTTAGAACAAAGTTCCTTTGGTAATCTAACTATAAAATAAACTATCAGCTATTACATATTATGAGTTTATTATATATAATTGTTTGTCTTTTTTTTTTTTAGGTAAATTATTAAAGTCATTCTGAAAACAAAATTTGATTTTTAGGAAGTTAAAAGCCATTAAACCCAAGATATCAAATAAATAAATAAAGGTTTCCATGTGGTAAATGGGGACATAACTCAAATTGCTTTGTACAGTCATTGTTAAATCCATTTTTACTTTTTATTCTTTTTTTTTTTTTTTGAAGAACTGCTAATGGTGATGTGTTCGGGTAGATTTTTACACATTGAATTTTCCTTACATTCTGGCATGATTTTTACTACTTATATTCTTAACAGATCTTTCTCTCTTTCAAGATAATTTTATTTGACCTATAAGTGAGTTACAAAATTAAAAAAAATAACAAGAAGTATCTAGTCGATGTTACAGGGTGGTATATACAGAGAAGAAATGATTCAAAAGTCAGTAGAATATAACCTGTGGATGCACGGTGAATATTAATCATCTAGTCTATAACAAAATACCTTTATTTTCATATAAATTATTTAAGGGTTGGTTGGAGAGGTGCTGTTTAGACCAGTTGTGAATTGCCATGTTAATATGGCCAGGTATGGATCGGCCTCTCTCTTGTCTGTTTCTTGGATATTTTTGATTATGCTGAGAAAGCAGTTAATGATTTCGTTAAGCGGTAATTTTTGAAAGATCACCTTGCATCTGGTCAACCAGATGGCAAAGTTTATGTAGGTGGCGAGCCTGATTTCAGCGAAAATGCCTCTATTTAAAACCCCTTCAAGAGATGTTAGATCTGGACCATTATTATCAATGTATTTCTGGAAGTTTTGTCTTAGTCCCTGCCAGACCGGACAAAGGCGAAGGATATGGTCCATATCTTCTGGGCTGGAAAGACAGAGACAACATATGGGATCTATGCGGAAGCCTCTTCTATTAAGAAATGTAGCAGTGGAGAGGCTACCAAGGTTAATTTTGAGCAGAAAGTCTGTGTGTTTAGGTGCTAGTTTCAATCTACGGGCTAGTTTGCGTAGTTTGTTTATGTTGATGGGGAGGTAAGTGTATGCCTTCTGGGTATTTGAGTTGGCTAGGTTGAAGGCTTCCCAATAGGTTATTTTTGAATTGAACATGGTCGCGGAAGGTACTATGTGCGTAAAAATGTATGATATCTGCATTTGTAGCCAGATGGGAGTGAACCTCTGAGGGGGCGGTCTATCAGTGGGAAGCACTTGCTCTTTGGGAAGCGGGCATTGGAAGGTCCTGCAATCAGAATAAAGTTTATGGATCATATTGTAAGTTCTCTGTATTACGAATACCTTTATTGAATGCAGTCCCAGTCCATTCATATCTCTTGGCTTTTGAAGGGTGCGCAGACTGATAAATGATTTGCGCCCACCTCTACAGAGTCGCAGACAATGGGATTCTACTTTTTTAATGAAAGCTTCTGTTGGTTTAAAACCCGCAAGATAATATATGATCTTGGGGAGTATGAGGGAGTTTAAGAGTGAAACCTTTCCAAATGTAGATATATATATTCTTGAGAGGCATGTTATGATGATGTCAATTTTGTTTAGTAGTCTTCGTTGTATTTCCATCCTCATTGTTGTAGGGGATAGTGACATATTGAATCCCAAGAAAGGCTGAGGCATAGCTTGTAATGAACCTGTTATCCTGTTAGCTGTTTTGATATTCCAAATTGCTGATTTGTGCCTGTTAACGGTAAGCCCATGCGTCTGAGCATAGTGCTGTAATAGGCTTTCAAGAATGTTTATTTCTTCATGTGATTTAAGAAACACCACCACATCATCCATGTAGGAGATGTGAGAGATGTTTTCATTAAGAAGAGGGATGGAGATCCCAGGCAGTGCATCTTCAATGCTCAAAAGCAAGGGATTTATATAGATCATGAAGAGGAGAGCACTTAATGGGGAGCCCTGGGGAATGGAGATGCAGGGTTTGAACCCAGGGGCAATTCTCCCATTTAGAGAAAAAAAAAATCTCTCGATTTGCTAGGAGATTCTCCATGATCTGAATGTATGCCAAAGGAACATGAAGAGCCTCTAGTTCACCAAGTAGTACATCTATTCGGACAGAGTCAAAAGCCCCGGCAAAGTCTAGTTGGACTGCGACTGGCCGGGATTGTTTTGTTCTACGGATATGATCAACAAGGAGTCGAAATCGGCTTACAGCATCGCCAGTCGATGAACCCCTCTTAGCATATTGATGCCTGGAAAGTTTTGATATGATTTTCTCTTGAATTTTATCTTTTATAATGCTTTCGATAATTTTGATTAGGAGAGGAACCATGGATATTGGCCTAATGTTATTTAAGTCCACAGGTAAATCTTTCTTTTTTATAAAAGGGACCACTGATATAGGATATATCCCTGGAAGATGTAGGCTATCAGTGGCTAAGAGATCAATGATTCCCCTTGTAACATGTATGGTAAATTTTTCCAAGTGTAACAGAAGAAATCTAGGAATTCCATGCATGCCGGGATGAGTGTGTTCAGGCAGGCTTTTAATTTTGGAGATGATATCAGCTTCAGTAATGCTGTGAGAGTTGTTTGAGTCTTTCACAAATTTGTGTCGTCTGGCAACAGTTCCAATGGGCTGCAGTTTGGTGGAATAATAATCCCTAATTTTGTTAAGCATACTGATGCCAGAGTAAGTAAAACCGTCAAGGCACAAAGAGGAGGGTGTGTGATTTCTTTTTCCTGACCCGAGGGCCCATCTGATATAAGCTGGAGTCCAACAATCTTGTTGTTCCAAATAATTGCGTGCTCGCTTAATACGAATATATTCCACAAGAGTCATTCTGGTTTGTTTATATGTATGTTTTAGGAGTAGAATTTGTGGGATGTTGTGTTCTGTAACTTGGATGCTTTTCAGTTCAGATGTAGTCCGATCAAGTTCTGAGAGTAATCTTAATGGCCCTTTCTGGTATCTATTGTATTGGTTAATAAAATTTTGTGTTGTGGTTATAAATGTATTCCATCTTTGTAATGCTGGTAGATTCCATATCTTCTGTTCTTGAAAGGTGATGTATATATCTGAGATTAATTGGGGGGGCACATTGTGCCTGTTGAGTAATCTCATCGTTCGGGGAGGTTGGTTGATGTATGAGGTTGTGGTTGCAATTTGATGGTAGCTTGAACAGCGAGATGATCTGAAAAGGCAATAGGCCAGAGCTGTGTATCTATGAATGAGATCATTTCAGGAGAGTAGAATATGAGGTCTATGAGTGAGTGAGTACTTCTGGTATAGAAAGAGAAGGCTCCTTCATGAAAGAGTGCTTTCCCACTGTGTATGTTTCTAGCAACCATCTTTAAATATTTTTTTCTCAAAATTGTCAAAAGTGTGGTTGAAATCACCAAGCCAGATAACTGGGCTAGGGTTCGATCTAATTGCTATGTTTATATTATGTATAACTTTGTGTACTATTTGTTCATCTTTAACCAGATATACATTAATAAGAGTGAATAGAAAACCCTGGATTTGTATAGTAGCAATAATGCAATTGGTATCTATGTGCAGGATTTTGAAGAAGTCAATAATTGAATTTCTATTGATGATGAGAGCAACCCCAGCGGTAGCTGAGATGGAGAAAGAGTAAATAAAGTAACCTAAGCTCTCTATTGTTTTTATTATCGTGGGGTCTGTGTGAAGGTGAAGCTTAGTTTCTGATAAGCAAAGTATATCTGGTTTTTGGAGTTTGAACCAATGTGAGATAGCAAACGCCCTGTCTTTGGAGTTAAGCCCCCTGACGTTGAGTGACGTTATTGTGAATGACATTTTGAAGTAGGTTGTTTGGTTTTTTGTTCATTAGCTAGAATATTTGCAGTGAGCTGGTAGTCTTTTTGCATTAGGCAGACTTCAGGATCAGTTGATGGGATCCATAATGTTAAATCTTGGGGGGCTATTTGCCCGGAGGTATTAGCTTCAGGTTGGGTATGATATGAGTTTGATGTATTGTCATTATCTGATTTTAGGGATTCATCTTTCCGTTTTTTATAGTTGGGACTAGCATTGCAGTGTATGTCATCTGAGGTTGAGGTGGTCTCATTTAAATCGATATTTCCGCTATTGTTATTGTTGTGAACAAAGGTGGTGGATTGTGTGTTTCTGTTGCGGCGCTTTTTCCTTTTGCGTGGTGTGGTGAAGGGTTTAGGGACATGTTCAGGCCCAGACTCTGTTAGGCTTGCAGTTTCTTCTTGCCTAGTTTCAGCATCCGTTTCTTCTTGCTCAAAGTCAGAACAGGTCTCTGTTGAAGAGAAATAAGTTTTGCTTGTCTTGTTTTGACGTGTTTGGTGGTATCCCTGTGGGTTGGTTTCTTGGCATTGGTTTTGATTTTTTATGTTGTTTTGATGAGAATCGTTTGTTGACTGATTATATGTTTTCAGCTTGATAGAAGTCTCATGCTCTAAATTAATATCTTGATTATGTTCTATTTCGGGTTTTGTCTGTTGCATGTTTTGCTGTTGTTGTATATGCTCTTCTTTTGAGCCACACTGATGTGACCGACCCGCAAAGGTACCGCAAGAAGTGCATTGTCTGGATGGGCAGTTGCGCAGCAGGTGTCCCGTCTTCCTGCATTCGAAACATTGCGATTCTACTCCCCAGAATGAGATGAAAAGAGGCACTCTTCCAATACGGATTGTAGGGGGGATATCTAATGGCACTATTCCTTTTTTTAATGTAATTCGAAAGAGTGCTATGTTTTGCGGAACTTCTTCTTGTATTCCAGGGACCCTAAGATATTTAAAAGAAGTGACTTGCCCATAAGGCATTAGAAGGTTTTGTAAGTCTTTCTTAACAGATCTTTTTTGAGAATAATAATAAGCAAAGAAAAATATTGATAACTTCTAATTCAAAAATTATATTCTTTAAATACTTAAAAGGATTTTAATCAAGATTCTTAACCTAACAGGAAGAGACAAAGACTGACTTTATTTGCTTATATTTCTAACATTTTTTATATGATTTATCCAACTACAGTTGATATTAAATGGAGCAATTCTTTTCAATCTGTTCTAGAACCAATCATTGTAAATCTAAGCAAGCTATCAACAACAGATACTGTAATATCCACATTCCCAGACTAGTTTTGCTAATGTTTGCCTTCATTAATGAAGTCTTAAGATTCAGAGCTGAAATTAATGCACATAGAAAGTTATGTATTGTAGTTGTTGGTAATATTAGCTGCATTTTAGGTTTTAACAATAAATCATGCAATTCTTTATGTTACATAATACAGGATAAAAATAAAGTAACAGAATCATTGATATAGGCACAAATCCAGAATCTGATTTGGAAATGTAGATTTAATATGTTGAAATTTTACTTCTGACATAAATTTAAGATATTTTCATATCATCTGAGTTATCCTCCCATTTTTTGGTTTCATAGTGGACAGCATGGATTCAAATCCAAACCTGGTCTACCTGGATTTTTATTTCCGTGTTTCAATCAGATTTTTTCTCTCTTTCAAATAGATAACTTATGTACGAGCTACTCATTCAATATTTATCAGAAAATGAATATCCAGTTACTCTTAAGCTACAGGTTCAACAAGGATAGAAAAACACACAAACGCTTATCACTCAAGAATTGACCAGTTTGGCAAAGTAATGCTTTTTTTCCCCAGTATTTCTTTGAGAGAGGTTATTGTCGGGACTTTTATATATAATTGCTATTTAAAGATTCTCTTACTTTATCTATGTTTTAATTTTATTTAAATGGTATTGTTGTTTTTTTTAATTTTTAATTAAAGTTTAATAGAATTTTTTGTTAAACTTTTTATTTTATGAGCAACGTAAAAAAAATGAAGTAAATATTTAACAAATGTTTATTTACGTTCAAATTGTTTTTTTGTTTTGCAGTAACAGAAATAAACATAGCAACCATAATCTGATCTTTGAAACTTATTTTAATTCTATGATTTTTTTTTTCTTTGAAGTTCTCAACAAAAAAAGATCTGATTGTCCTTTTTATAGATTTTTAAAACAATTTTAAATTAAAATAACTTTGTACTGTATATTTTAAATAGCTACCTTTCCTGTAAATAAATAAATATTTGAAATACACACATCTATTTATAACATGCCGATATAAGTGCCTAAAAAGTGAGTGGAAATCATTTCTTTGAACATGTGTAGTGTAAATAATAATAACCCAATGGTTTATTGCCCGGAAATTGGAAGATGTAGCACTGGGCCATGATTCGCAGACCTTGACTTCCAAGATCTGCCACCTATCACTATGCCAAATCAAACAGAGCAGTGGTTGTGTAAAATAAAAATTAAATCTTTAATTTTCACACAAAACTATGCATCCAACATGCTTACTAATCAATCAACACACTAAATATTTCATGCTATAATGAGAGATCTTTTCTGCCTATCAGAAAATCACTAAATTAGTGAACTGAATGTACAAATTCAACCCACTTAAAATTTTCACCATCTCAGTACATCTATTGATTTTCTAGGTTAAACTTTGTGACATTTAAAGAATTTTTGATCTATAGAACTGGTTGTCAATAAACATAATGGCATGCATAGTTTTATATTATAAATTACAGATTTCATTTTATATTGCACATGATAAATGAATAATAAATTCTCCTCCTCCTTCTCATAAATATATATCTAAAATTAAATGAATTTAGTTTTGTTGTTTTTAAATAATTAGCATATTTTAAATGGTAATAGCCAAAACTCTCCTGTTTTGATATAGCCTTACTGTTTGGCAGTAATTGATTATTCAAGCTTGTAACATAGGGCTCTGAAATATCATAAGTAACATAAATTGTTTTCCTGAAGATTTGTGATGATGGTATTTTAGTTGCTTTTATATATTGGACTATTTCCATCATCGAATATAACTATTGAATGTCTTTAGAAAAATTCCCCTCTTTTCTTCCAAAGCATGAGCTTGTGGTTAAGACCTGTAGAGGTCCCTACCTTCACCTTTTCAAGCACATATTTTTGAGGTTTATTGCCTTAGTAAATATTACTTAAATATTCCACATATATTTAACCGTTAGTAATAGCACATAGGTTAGTATATGCACAACATTTTGAGAGGTATTATTCTAGTTGGCCTGACCAGTGGTAGTATTAGTATGGGAATCAAATTTGGACTCTTAGATTCTTGAATATTGAAATTTTAAGATAACATTCTAACCATCTGAACTATTTTGCCAAAGCCTCAGTTGGTTAGAGCATTATCTTAAAATTCAATATATCTGGTTCCTTAGAATCTCGAATATTGGATTTTAAGATAGAACTCTAACCAACTAAGCTTTTGCCATAAACTCAATTGGTTAGACTGTTATCTTAAAATTCAAGAATCTAAGGGTCCAGGTTCAATTCACATGCTAGTACTGTCACTGGTCAGATCAGCAACGCCTGAAGAAGAGAGAATAGCTCTTGAAATGTGTGCACATACTAACATGTGGGCTATTACTAACAGTTGAATGTATTTGGAATATTTAAATTAAATTAAATTTTTCTAAAGACATTCAATACTTATATTAGATGATGGAAATAGTCCAATAAAAATACAACATAAATTATTATTCCTAATTGCAGATGTTGAAAATAAGTGGAGAAAGTCATGTGATCCTTTGTTGAAAATGTACCATCCCTTCCCTGTAATAAAAGATGCTTATAGTGATCATAAAACTGAAATCATTAAAATTACATAATTACTGTCCTAGTGTCAGACATATTGGCTTTAATTCAAACATATAGAGTGTTTGAATCTCAAGTTTTAACTTGAATTATAAAAAAGTAAAGATGACAGCTGGATGAGTAAATGCAGATTCTTCTTTTATTTTAAGATAGACAATAACCAAAACTAGTCTGTGGAGTCAGTATACTATGATCATGTGACATCTATTGATTACTCAAATTTACTCTAGATGGCTCTGAAGTAAAGTAACTAATCCTAATTATATGAGTATGTATGTACTTATAACAGGAGCCAAGTGACCCTTTTAAATAATATTTCTTTCAGCTCACATTTTATTTTATATTTTTCAAGATTGAAAGAAATATATTTTAATTTCTGACTGGACAACAGATATGATAGGACCAGTATATTGCAAAAGATTTCTAATTGATTTTCAAAGAGCAATTTTCTTTGCCCTTTTTTAAAGCCATCTATTGCAACCCTGACTAATTAATGAACACTAAATGGTATAGGACTATAGTAATCTACATTCTCGTACAAGTTTTCAGGCTTTTTTTTTTTTCAGTGAATCTAAATTTGAAAGCTGGAATTAATACACTTATCAATATAATAGTCACTTTTTATTCCTTTATACTATTCAAGTTAATGGCCTGAAACTTAAAAATTTTCAAGGTTTTTGAATCTAAACCAATTTACTTACATAGCTGTATAGATTAGACATCAACTACGTTTTTACATATTTTAGTGATCTCTGTTTTATGCTTAAATATAACTCCTTTATTTTCAAAGATAAAATCTAAAAACCTACACTATCTGGTATTCATTGATTAATCACTCTTACAATAGATGGCTTTAGAAGAAAGTTTGAGAATTACTTTAGAAAGCATATGAGTGAATGGAGAGGTTTTCTCTGAAAACAATCAATAACCAGAAAGTACTCTGAGTATATGACATATCACCCTGCTTACAGTAAATGCTTTCGGAGTACACAAAAAAATGATTTACAGTTCAATATTCTTTAATTAGATTTTTTTCTAAGTATCAATTGTTGCAATTAAGCAACTTTGTGCTAAGAGATTATATCAATATATGAACTAAATAGATATCAAATAAAAAAGGGACTGATGCAGACTGGTATATGTTGTCATCTCTATTCAAAATTTGTATTGATACAGCTCTGAAGGAAAAAACGGAGAAATGTGAAAAAATTACTGTACGATTATGTCAATATATATTTATTTGTTATTTTTAGATGACAAAATGATGTGGAAGAATTGTACATATTATAAGACAACTTATGAAAAAATTTGGGAGTTAAATATTAATTTTGAAGTCAGAGTATTTGATTTCAGAAAAAAATATATGGGAATCATTGATGAGGAAGAAAAAAAAGTTATGAAAATGGATAGTTTTCAATATTTTATAAATTTTTGTTCTTTCCAAATATTAAAATGGATGTCTAGGTGGAGTGGGGGGATCTCTAGATTTTATTATTATTACCATTATCATCATTATTATTTATGAACTATTTAAATATTGAACAAGAACAAAAGTTGATCATATGCAATTCCAAAAAGGGATATTTCTAAAGTATAACCCCAAGATGAAAAATAGAAAATATTTTAATATATTACTGCTGGTACCTAACTAATGTATTGTTTCCATGCCTGTTTTTTTAGTAATTTTGATGATTGTGGAAGGGATGAGATATGTGTTATTGTCATATATTAGATTAATATGTCAGTTATTAAGTTTTGACACAGCCCTATGGACATTTAAGACTCCTTATGCATGGAGTGTTTTGATAAGATAGTTACTAACTTAGCATAATCCCTTTGTGGGATATCTTATTTAAGATCTCTCCTTCCATGAGTTACAAATTTGTGCTAAACAGTGAGAATATAATACAAGTTAGGAGGGATTCGAACCTGGATTGGCATTATAGTTCTCTAAAATAAAGATGTAACTTTTAAAAGCATTGTGGATCAAAATGAATAAAAGCTATTTTTAGCGAATTAGATCTTTTTTTAATATTGGATTTATTTCTTTTTTATTATTTTTTGAGGGCCAGCAGTAATCAGGAAATGGAAATGTACTTTGCAATAAACTTACTTGCAAATGATTTGAATTTCAAAAGTATTTGGTTGATCATCATCTCAAGTGAGGATTTAAGTTTATAATCTATACTACTAATAATGTGGCCAATGTCAAGAATGTGAAGCAATGAATGTAGATATAGATATTATATATTTTAAATCCATTCAGGCTCTCTTTTATTATTCTCTCTTTTGTAATATCTTTTTGTTTCCTTTAGTACCATTAATATATATATATGTGTGTAAGCATTTTTTATATTTAATAAAAACAGACTAATAGTACATCATCATCTTTTTTAAAGTTTAATCCAGTTTCTTGGATCCATAATCTCTTCTCCTCATCACACCAAGAAACTTCATTACTTTTCCAACGTTATCATGTGCATTTTCTTTTTAAGTCTTTTATAATCTCAAATCCAATTTAAAACTTCAAATATCCATCTATTCATCTCTTCTAGCAGTATATCTAGCCAACTCCATTTCAGTTCTTAATTCTTTGAATAATGTCAGTATTTGTTTGTTTTCTCACTCATATATTTTTGTTTTTGATCTTTTCTTGTTACTCCTAACATACATCTCTCAATTCTTCAGTGATCTGAAGTCACTTTATTGCTCTTCTATTAATTGTCCAAGTTTCACATCCATAAATATAAGTAAAAACATGTATTAAAAATCTTTTTTAAACATATCAATATATTTGCTTTTAATACCCATTTATTTCTAACCAAAAGTACTCCATCCAAATATAATTCTATGATTCAATTAATTCATTATGTTTCCATGTGTATTAATTATTTGTAGTTATTAACTTCTAATTCATGATTATCAATTTTTTTACCTTTCTTTTCTTTTTCTTTCTTTCTTGCTTTCTTTCTTCTTGCTTTCTTTCTTTCTTGCTTTCTTTTTTTTTATTGAGAAAATCCACTGAACATTATATTGATGTTTTTAGCATTTATCTTTAGTCCTATTTTTATTATTTTCATCTTATTGTTCTTGCAATATTTTCTGAAGCTTTGAAGCATTATTTGAAGAAAAAAAACAGTTATATCATTTGCAAAATAATAAATGACCTAAATTATTTATATTTATTTTTACTGTCTTAACTTCTCATTTTGTGATCCACAAATATTTTTAAACCAGCTGTAAAAAGTTCCGGAAGTACGGAATCTCCGACACACACTTTTAACGGTGTTAATCTTAACAAAGTATACCCATATATATATGTGTACCAAAATACTGTGTTTTTTGGAAGCAGATTTTAATAGTTTTACTATTAAAAGTGATTACATATAATCCAAATTAAAATCTGGTTAAACCATTCTTGTTTCATGGGCTGATCTTTATCAAGGAGTTAATCGTGTGTGGTTTGGCGTAGTTGGTAGGATCTCGAAGTCTCAGGATCGATTCTGGTGCTTGTAGTTTTGGTGCTTGAACTTCCTTATGAACTATTGTGTAATAAAGCCATTCGCATTTATTATAAGGAGTTAATAGATTAATAAATAAAAAAATAGACTACGATTACAATAAGTTACTAGATTTTTATAAAATGAAAAGCTATTTATATATGATTTTGCTTAATTTCGCAGTTTTTTCCCTCCTATATTTATTAATTTTTTCACATTTTCTATGAGTAGTGGATGATAATAAAGCAGATATAGTAGCTTCATTGTATTTAATGTAAATCACATCTGCACTCACTCAACTAACAGGCTAATAACGAGCACTTAATTATGCACCTTTCTTAGTATTAACATATTGTATATTTATATCTTATCTGAGCTCTTTCATTTTTTTTACATCTTTTTGCCTACCGTTCAGTCACTTTCATTACTACAGACTCAATCTTTGTGAATTTCTCAAGCTATCGATCATCGCCCTCCCCTAAATGTCCTAAATGGGATGTGTTTTTTGTATTCACTTACTTATGCAGCAACTCTAACTTCAATCTTTCTTAATCTTTTTTTTTACTTCTGGAATTAGAATGGTCATTATGAATGAATGCGAATGACGATGGTTAATATAAATCGTACTTTGCTAAAAGCTTATAAATGTCCTTTGTAATGTTTCTAAGAAAATTGCATAAAGTTGATAATTTTGTTTATTTATTTTTTTTTATATAAAGTGACTAAATTATATGCAGGTTTTCCTGGCATATGTTAACAAAAATATTTTTCATCAATATAACATTGGCTATTTTATTAAAATTTGTGATATTGCAATGACAAATCTTAATTTTAGTCAAGCATTGGTGGTCGAGTGCTCAGCACAGCTGCCTTACAAGCAGTTGTCCCAGGCTAGCGGGTTCCCTTCCCGGCTAATGCTATGACACATGAAAAAAAAAAATCTTAATTTTTCTATTAAGATATTGATGAGTAGACACTAGATAGAGATTTTATGCTCAAACCTTCTTGCGTCCATTGATTTCTAAGGCTTGCCACTAGGTGATACTACTGTATGGAGAGTTGGCTACTGTTTTAATTTTAATATTTTTTATTATGTGTTCATAGTTTTTTTATGGGGGGAAATTTATTTAAATTTTTATAGTTGGCTTTTGTTTTTATTAAATTGAAAACTTTTGAAAGAACATTAACAATGTAACAGAAGTAACATTTAGTTTGAAATGTAAATATAGGTTTGAAGATATTTATCAAAAACATAAATTTTTTATGTTTTTATTTTTTGTATAGTATCAGATATATTCCTGCTGCCGATGCCTCGGTTCACAGAGAATCCGTTCTTCTGGCCCTCCAGCAAGGAGCCTCTAAAGAACCCGAGACTTATGTCTCTCAAACTTCTCCTAGGTAGGACTGGACACTCATATTGTTTGTTTCTTTTATCAATTTGTTTGCTGTAATAATTTTAATCACACGAGTCACATAGATTGATTAATTTATGTTGTGTTTATTAAAGTAAAAGCCAAATTTCCGTTTGATTTCCCATTATTCATCTGTAAAGTCTAATGATTTCAGTCTCATAAATCATACTGATTCACAAAAGTGGCATTAGCTAAATTTGAGTTAAAGGTTAAAAAATAAATGTAGTTTATAAGTACACTTGAATCTTTCCAATTTATAATAAATATTTTGCAATGATAGAATAATTTTGTTGTCAGTATTGCACTAAACTAAGAGAATTGTATATCTGACATTTATTGGTCCTGATTCAGTTTGCGCTCACAGCCATTTTGAAATCTAAAAATCATTGCTGACATATCCAACCGATAAATGACATAAATATTGAATAAAAGTACTTTAAATTCATATTTTAAAAATTATAAGCTAGTAAAAATAAAATGCTTTATGATGGATTTTTTTTTTTTTTTAAATTTATCTTCATAAAATATTTTAAATATGATGGTACAGGGGGGAAGGATGATTTGGTAATACAAAGCATCTGTCAAAAGTTGCAGAAATGTGATCAAATCAAGTTTATAATTTACAAATACTAAAAGATTATATTATATGCCCATATGAAATAAAGCATATTATTTTTACTAGCTTATAATTTCTAAAATACGAATTTAAAGTATTTTTATTCAATATTTATGTCATTTATCGGTTGGATATGTCAGCGTGTTTTTGGCTGGTCTTTATCGGCATCCACTTATTTCCTAAAGTATAAAATAATACATAATGGAGAGGGGATGTGACACTTTCTTTTTTACTGAAATAAAATCTGTGAAATCCAAAATACAGTAATTAAAAATATACAGCAGAGATAACAAAATGGAAGTGAAGTAGTCTTGTGATGCTCAAAATATGTGGGGGGGGGGGGGGCAAGCACTTTTGCCGTTTGCTTTAACATCGAATTAAAATCATGACAGGAATAATGTTTAACAACAAACAATTAAAAATCTCCTTCAGTAGAGAAGTCTTCTTTGCTTCGTACGTTATCGAAAACAAAGTAAATAATCCACAGAATACCTAGAAAAAATATAAAATTGATTTTATATTGTCATAAAGTTTAAGCAGTCTATAGAAATTCTATAAAATATCATAATTTCACACAATACCGATTACACTATTAAGAAATAAAATTCAACTGCTCGTTTTAATTTTTAAATTTCTTAATACGCCAAGCAAATATTCAACGAAATAGATTTAAATTATTAAGTTAAAAAAATTGAAACATTAAAATATTATTTTTAAAAAAATTTAGTTTATTTCTTATTTTTCTAGAGATCAGGAAACTTTTGAATTTGATAGATTTTCGACTTTTATTAATGTTAAGAGATTAGATAGGGTTTTGGAAAATATTAAAATAGGAAACAGCTTTCACATGATCATCCTCTAACTTCTGGAATAAATTTCATTCAAATAAAACCATATTTCCCTTCACCCCTTAATTCGAAAAAAGTTTTAAAATAGAATCCAGATTCAACTTTGTTTTAAATATAACCTTGACAGTACTTCGATTTTAAGTTTGATAGACATACTAAATAATATAATAACTATCGATAAATAAATTATTCCAGTCATGTCAAAATAATTATAATGAATAAGATGCAGATTGACGTCTAATTGATGAATTTGTTTTTTTTTTTTTTAATATTCTGTCATTTCATGATACTCTATAACATTTTGTTTGTCTATCCTCTCATAAAAGTTATTTCTAATGTGATGATGATGATGTAATACACTGTGTTTCTCCTTAAACAGTCAGGAATCTCTCAACAACTGTGCCCAGAGAAACCTGTTAACCACGTTACTTTCCATTCCCCACCCTAATCTAAGTTTGTCAGAAAGTGCTGTCCTCTAGAGATCAATATTGAAAACGTTAAAATACTTTCTATTAAATTAAATGTTTTTATGGATTTATTCATTTAATAAATAAAATTTTAGATCGTCTGGAATAAGTTGGTATTTTATTATATTTTTATTAAATGTATTTATTTGTGCTTATAAATATACAATCATTTCTTGTAATAGGAGAAGATGTTTGTGAGTAGAAATTAAAATATGTCATTGAACACGTATGATAATAAAAGTACATAGATTTTTTTTTATATATAAAAAGAAAACAAATTTACTGACAATGATTTATTAATCATTTTAATATAAAAACGATTTTCAAATCAATGAATACAATTTTTTTTTTGTAAAAAATAGTAATTGGGCTTTAATGATTTAAGTGTTTATAAGATATACGTATTGATAAAAATGAATCTGAGTTATCGATAGATTATTTTTAATGCTGATATATATGAAACACAGCCACAGTAATTCAACTATTAAGCGTTGACTACATTAATGCAATACTCCTTAGTATCATACTGTTCTATATAGTGGCGTTACACTGTCCAATCACATATTTCAATTCTTAAAATTTACCATAATTTTCTTCTTTTTTTTTTTTTATTGCAAATTTATTGCTTTAAAAAATGTCTTAAAAAGAAATATAACATTTTAAAAGTTATATTTTATTTATTAAATTTATGAAAGCAGTCAAGACTTAAATAATATCAATAACAATCTATAATCTCATTCTGTTGTCAAGGCAACCTCCTTTAATCAATAAAAGTGGAAATCCACCTTTATCTATGGTCTGATATTTTATATGATACTAAAGATTGTAATTTGTCTAGTGAAATTATTAACACAGAAAGTTTAAATAAATCTCATTAAACAGGTAAATATTACCTGTTCTAAAAACAGATTAACAATTCAATTATAACTTTCAAATTGCACTCTAATTATGTATTAGTTAGATAATAACGTTAATAGTGCTCAAGGTTAAATAGGTATTTAACTAAATACATGAAAGCAGTCAACACTTAAACAATATCAATAACAATTGACAATCTCAATCTGTAGTCAAGGCAACCTCCTTTAATCAATGAAGGTGGAACTCCTTCTTTTTCTATTGACTAATACGTTTATATATACACTAACAATTGCTACTTGACTATAGAGAGTGAACTTATTAACACAAAAAAGTTTAAATAAAAATTCCTGGATTGAAAACTCATTCTATCACCTCAGTGCTTGAAAATAACATGATCTACTGAGCAACTAATCATTTGATTATCTTTTTGTAATGATGAAAAATAGTTTGTTTGTTTTGTTTTTTTTTCTCAGTGATGAAATCTTTATTCATCAAAAAAAAAAAAACACATACAGAAAAAGTTAGTTTGTTTTTTTGTCAGATTAATCATTTTGTTTTGTCATTTATTTTTTTCTTAATAAAAGATTGCTGTTTTTTATTTAAGAAGAAGATGATTTTTATATGTACACTACATTTGACAGTTCATAAGCCACTTCGCATAATTTATTGTTGAGCTGTCTGTATAAGCATGTATATATATGATATAATATCCATATTCCCAGACTTCTTTTCAGCCATTAACTTTCTAACGTTAACTTGCAGCCATTTTAAATTTTATTTGAAAAAAATGGTTCATTTACCATGTGTGGCATTAGTGAATTTCTTTTCTTTTTTTACACAAATAGTAATTTCATATTAGGGATAAAGATGAAATATTATCATTTCCTTAATCAATTTGAGAACTTTTTTACATTCTCATATGGGAATCAATTCAGGGTTCTTTAGCTCATAAATCTGCCACTCTTTTACTTCGTTAAACATTGTACTGCATATAACAGTACATTATTTTAGAAACTATATTTACTTATAGAGTAGATGTTAAGCTCATTGTTACCAATGAAAAGGGCAGTTGGTAAGTTTAAATTTGTCATGAAGTGTAAAGCATAGAGGCAAAGGTAGTTTTGTAAATTACATAAAGAATATCTGGATCTATATAAATGCAACCATTATTCACTTTGCCAAAATTTGATGACAATAATTAAGCGTTTCACATTGAAGTTGATGGACGCTGATGAGAAAGCCAAAGTAGACATTATTTTATTTATTATTTCAGTAGAATGAGGCAAGTTAAATACTGTACTATGAAGTACGTAATGATGTGTGAGAAATATTTACTAATTCAAAGTAAACCATGAAAAATGTATATCTATGGAAAGACTCGATTGATAGAGAGCAATGCAAACTTGTAAGAAGCCATTCCCAGCATTATATACTAGAAAGCAAAATAAATATTTAAAAAATAACTTTAATTTGTTATCCAGAAAAGTTAGATGGCAATCAAGCAACAGGACAATGTCTGGGCTCTCCTGTTCCACCAAACCTGGGATTTGATATTTGTTTTACCCATCAATCCATGAATGTGTAACTTTTATTTACTATTTTTTTTGGAGCTAAACTGCACAGGGCAAAATAAATATTTCTCTTTGAGCTTTTAGTTATCATTAAGGTGAAAATTTTAAGTCACAAATTATGAGCATTAAACAAAATGTTGCACACAGTGGCTTTTCAATGTCATATTGTTGGTCAAGCCAAAACATCTGGAATCTCTTCAACTTCCCAAACATGCATACCCAAGTGTGAATAACTAATTGTTCCAGCAGGCTTACAATGACTTTCATAAAAAACCAAATTTGACAAGGTTTCCTGGTTTTCTCATTGTGTAACAAAATGTAATAAATTTAACAATAAATAATTTTTATAATAAAAAAAAAAAGTAAGTATTGATAATTAATTCTCAAGATAGAAATGTTAAATCTGTAGTCTTTTGCAGCTAATGATAAAATATTTTCAAAAGTTTTTAATAATTCGTTTACATATATATGAATAATTACAACAAAGCATCTCATAGTGAGTTTATTGTAAAATTGATATATATAAAACCCAACTTTTGATATAAATTACAATAAGACTTATAGGATCATTTTCAAGGGAACGCTATTTATCAACTGTGCCAAGCTTTTAAACTTTTCTAACCACAACCAGAAGGGATTAGAATCTTAATTATGGATTTTAATTGCTTTATTTGAAAGTATGAAACTAAAATACACGGAAATGTAAAAAAAATTAGCAAAGCAATTTAAATTTACAACATCAAAGTATAAACAAAGATGACTGTTTTCATTTAATTTAGAAGTTCATGATTTTAATATAATTATTATATAAAACTACAAATTTCTTTAATGATATAACAGCATTTAAAAATTCAGAGCTCAACTGCATGATATTCTAATGCTGCTGTCACTTTCAAATTTTTTTCAGTCTCTTGTAGCTATCTATAGCACTATTTTGCTGGTTATGCAGTCACTTGACAATAGAAACTAGTATCAAAATAATTATTGATTTATTAGTTCCAAAAAAAATCTTAAGATGTCACTATCCTACAGAGTACATCACATCACATCAAATAAGCCAATAATGCCACTGATTGGTAAAACAGTTGCAAGACGACTTGTAAACACTTCTGTTATTAGAAATTAGCAAAAAAACTATATTTTTCATAGTTTATTTAAATATTTGTGATTAATTTTAAAAAATACGTGTATAGGAATTATTAAAATATATATTTTCATGATTATACTTAAATTTTTTTTTATATTTTATTTTTAAAAATATAAGTTAAAAAATTCATAGGAATGATAAAAACAAAAGATATATCAACAATGTAGTGCAGGATTTTATATTTCAGTAAGATTAAATGCAATTTTAAATTTTAGAACAGAATATATAGCTTTATGATAACTTGATAATAATTCCTTTCAATTTATAAATTAAGCTCACTGAACCAAGATTTAATTTTTTTTTAAACAGACATTGCGATAATCATCCAATAAGAAAAAATGTATTGTTCTCATTACTTATTTTTTATTGAATTCAAGTATGATTTTTTTAGGATGTTTTTCATTTGTAAATTTATTATAGAATAAAGATTTAATATTGAAATAAAATGTTGAACTATAAATCAAATCGCCACTAAAAGATGATCCTCAAAATTTTGAAAAATGGAAGGTTAACGATATTGACATTGTTTGAAGATGTTATACTTTATCAAACTGAAATTTGACTAAATTTATAATTTTGAAACTTATTGACTTTTGAAGATTTATATTTTCAGTTTTTGATTGTAGATAGTATAAAATAACATTAATTTATAACATATATTTGCCTGCTTCTATAAGAAATTTCAAAATGTTATTTTTTTGCTATGATATCCATTTTAATAATTAAAAAAATGATTTAAGCTTCTTTATTTTTGAATATATTTATTTCAGTTAATTTAGTTAGATGGCTAAAGTTCTTCACGGATTCATGAACACACATTTTAAAATTATTTATTTATCACTTTTGTAATAAATGTTATTTATGATTATATCATGTTTTAACTAGTTATTTATTTTATTTTAGGTAAAATTTTAATTTCTTTTTATTCTATTGGTTTTAAGTTTTAGTTCTTTTCTTTTTTTTTTCTTCTTTACTTTTATTTCTTTTGTTTGCATGAATTTGATTTTTTTTTCTTTTATTTAATTGCAAGTTGTAACCAGTATTTTTTTTTTTTTTTTGCATTTGTGTGATGTTTTTTGTTTATCGTTGATGTTCTTAATTGTTTTTCCCCCATTGTTTTTGTTTATTTATTATTATTTTATTTTTATTAATTTTGTTGTTTAGACTATGGACTATGCTGTTAGTGCATATCTGTGTATGATTATATTTTCTTAGTCTTATTGACTTGTTAATAATTCATAATTATGTAGAAGCTAAATTTTATCATTTGAATATATGAATACTATGATTACTCTTCCATCTATGGTTGTGATTGTTAATAGATGATTTAATATAGTCTAAAAGTAAAGATTCTATAAAGGAAACTAGAGACATATTTAAATTTAGAAACAGCAAGCTATTGAGAGGATTTTAAAAATAAAAATGGGTAAAATTTCTATTAGGAAAGATTCTTAAATTGATTTATTACAAAAAAAAAAATATAAGCAGCTGAGTGAAACTTGCATCTCTCATAAGACAGAAACTAAAAAATTAGTTAGTTAATTGGATTTTTTTTAAAAATCCTAATTATCTTACTCTCAATGATAGTGAGATCTTTTTACAATTAATAATTCAGATATTTAAGGTTTTTTTTCTAAATGCTTATTTTAATCTATCTCTGAGTAGTTAAACTTTCCAATTGAAGCCGTCCTTTAATTTTATTTGTATGCTAATATTAGGAAAAAATTATAAAAATAAATTTTGCAAGCTTTTTAGTATTTATTGCTTAAATAAATATTTAAATACATATAATCACAGGATTAAAAAAAATAACCCATTTACATTCACGTTTTTCTTGTCTCATAAAGAATGGCCAGTCTAAAATATAATAGTTGGGCTCATTTATATTTACCCTATTATTTACGTTATGATTGGAAAATTTAAGTGATGTTAAATTTTGGAAATAGTCCAAATTATAAATACAATGAAGCCATATTTTTAAAGCATCTTGAAATTGAATTATCAGAAATCAGCACAGAATTAATATTTTTTTTAGAAATTTCTTATCTATTAATAAATTCTATTAAATCTTTTGCTTATCAGACATTTTATATCTGAAATATTGTCCAGCCATTTTAATAATTTAGACTACTCTTTCAAATTCGGCTTATAAATTTTTTTTTATGTTGAAATAGTGTTCAACTTTTTTACTTAAACAGAAAGATGATATATATAAAAATGTTTTTTTATACTAAAAAACCAAAAATAATTTTCTTCATTGGATATTTTATATTTAATTTGTGTGCCTGAAATTAGTTAATTCAACCACTCTTAAATTGGGATTTTTATATGTAACCTGATATAAAATATAAATTTAAGCATGATTGAATTAATTAATTTCTGGGCACCCAAATTAAATATAAAATTCCATTTGTGATTGAAGAAAACAATTGATTTTGACTTTGAATATAAAAGTGTTTTTTATAAAATATATATTTTATATGTATTATTTAGTATTCACAGTAAATAAAAACATTTTGAATTACAAGTGTCAATTTTTTTCCATCCACAACTTTGACACCATCCATTCCAGAGGTCATTTGTCTTTTATTGTATCTTTATTCATATAATTTGAAAAGAATTTGCAGTGATATGGAAGTTGAATAATACATATATAAATTGGGATCTTTTTCATAATTATTCCAATTTTAATTAAAATGATGAATAAAAACAATATCACAGTGTCTTTAATATTTGAAAGAAAATTCTAGAACATTAAAAATTGATTTCAGTATTATTTTGTTTATGAAAGAAATGTTATTTTTTAAAGGAACAAACTTTTATAATCAATAGAAATAGAAATTTGTTATTTCTTTAAAGAAATATACTGCCCTCTTGCATGCATTGCTAAAAACTAATCAAATCAATATCACATTTGAAATTTGGCCCACCAACAGCATTAGATTATATAAACCAGTAGACAATCCTGAAATATTGCATTGTCATCTATTTCTATTTATAAAATTTGAAGTAAACCTGTTTTATAGCAATATGTTAAAACTCTATTACAAATAAAGAAGCAAACAGAGTTTTTAGGTTGAATAAAAGTGTTTAATTATCAAATGTATTGAAGCGGCTCTTTTGAACATTTTGCCATATTTGTTCAAAGCTGCAGCAACACAATCAAAAGTTGTATTTGATTAATATAAGTTAGCTACATAAGGTAGTCCTATATTTCAGCAGTATTTAATATGGTAGTCAAAGATCTGGAATATAAAAATTATTTATGATTATAGCATTATTGATAGCCACACTCAGAAATTAGTTTCAGCAATGTTTGATGACCCTGTTAATGCACATAGAATTCCTCTGCAAAATAAAGCTGCAATGGCTGAACACATGGAATCATATAAAGAAGAGATGTGGCAAATACTTCCTGGTAATCACAAATTAGCACTTATATATTTTATGATGAAGATCATGAGTTTATCCACTCTGGTTCTTCATAGTTAATGTGATATAAAGCAATAAGAGTGCTTTTGTTGTCTGGATGTACAAATGAACGAAATACAGATTCATTTGGCATTAGCATCTAAACATTTCCTTTTGTAGTAGTAAGTGACTTGCATTAGTCAAGAATGTTTAGTGTCTAGATGTTTTTAGTTTTACAGAGAACCTTCAACACATGATTCATCTTTATTACATGTCAATGTAAGCCATGGTTTATAAAATATCAAGCTTTTGTTGTTTCTGCAAGTCTTTTATTATCAGCCCAAATTGAAATGGTTTCTCACAATGATGAGATTAATGAGTCTGTCAAAAAATTTTTTTTTTTTTTTCATTTTTATTTTTTTTTTATTTAATTTATTTATTTTTATTAAGAAAATAATTAATTAATTACTTGCGTTTTAAAAGATTATCTTATATATATATATATATATACATAAGTATATATATTTGCACACCTAAGTATATATATATATATATATGGACACACACTTTCATAGAGACAAACAGATTCTTTAACAAAACTTGTTCAGACATAACTCTTTTAACATGTCTAATCCCAATCATTAATGAATTGCTATTAAATATCAAACATGATCTTCCTATATGGGAAACTGAATAATGCATGCAGTTTTCATGTTTACTTGATACTGTATTATTAGTTTTGAAGCCTAAAATGAATGGAAAAATATCATGTCTGACTTTGTCTTTGGTAGATGTATTTCAATAGATATGAAAAAAATTGATAATCTCCTGATGCTATTTTATAACTAGATAAAAAAATTCTAAAATTGTTTTATGGATTTGAGATAATTGAAAAAACCCACGGTCTCCACATATCACAATTTGAAAAACAGGTCTACTTTATGTGGATCTTATTCTTTATAATTCCAATTGTTTCCAATGGCACTGTGGCTTCTCCTTTATCAGAGTCAGGAATATCTCAGCCACTATGCTCAGAGAAAGCTGTTACCCACCTTACTTTTACATTTCTCACCCTAAGTTTTTCCCAAATTCTTCTCTATCCTGCTCCATTCCATTTCCACAACATCTTTCTCTACTCTATGGTCTTTATATCTTTTTCCAAACCCAGCATAAAAACCAAGAACCAAGTTTCTATATAATCACTTTGTTTATATTTATTCTCCCACAACTTCATTATTTGTACCCTTTCCGTTTCTAAGCATTAACATTCAGTTAACAGATGCCTAATATTTTCCATGCCTTCCTTACACAACTTACAGACTAAATCACCCACATTCCTCCATTTATGTGCATATTCCCTTGTAGCTAATGATCCTGTTCAAATCTTAAACAGTAAACCACTTTCCTTGCCATTATCATAAATTAACTCACACCCAATATTCTGCTTACTTCTATATATATTTAATCTCTTTACTTTCCATCTTTCCAACTCCCTATTTTTTATTAATGCATCTATTTTTCTATTCTATTCTTTGGCATTATAACACTCAGCAATTCTCATTCTCTTAACTCAATCAGCCTATCTTTTGTACATCTATAGTGACATAAAATCTTTATCCAACTCTTCTGTAGACATACTACTTTTCTCACCCATCTTGTTGCCTGTCCTTTATTCATAAGCCAATCAAATATCATTTCGGCTATTCTCTTACTATCCATAATTTTCATTTTGTTTTTTTTTGCATCTCTTATATAAAAACCTTGACCATCTCATTTCTCTTTGAATTGCCTCTTTTGTTGTCCATATATCTGCATTTAATGCATGTCTTCGTACTTTTTGTTGTACTTTTTCTAAACAATCTAACACTCTCTTACTAACACAAATGCATTGTTACCATAAGTTAACCCTGCTACTGTGACTCCCTTTCATACAGTTCTTGTTATATCATATTTATTACATGAAAACACTGTTAAATTCTTTATCAGTTCCTTTCTTTTCTTTGCTGCATTTATCTTTTTTTCGCCCATTCATTCAAGCAATTTCTCTGGTTAGTTAAGATGATTCCCAAATAGTTACATCACATTCACCATATTAACTATATTCCCCAATAAAAAAATTTTCTCTTCTCTTTCCCCAGCATTTATCATCATTATTTTTCTTCACTAAATTTAATCCCCTCTCTTTACCCACCCTTATGCATGTATTCAGCATAACTTCCATATCTTTCCTACTTTCTGTATACAAGAAGATATCAGAAAATAAAAGACCTGATAATACACTTTCTTGCTATCTATTAATGTCATCTCTATTCCTCTTCCTAATCTTTCTATTACTCTCACCATTTCTCTCAAATATAACAAAATAAGTGACATAGGTCATTATTGCCTTAGTCTCATCCCATTTTTAATTCTAACTGATTTTATATTTCCTAATTGATAGTATAGTATTTTCATACAATTTCCTAATAAGATCCACTAAAGCTTCATTCATTCCCAAATTTATTAAACTTACCCGTAATTTATTTCTATTTACTGTATCATATCTTCTCTATATCTATAAAGATCATGCATAACTATCTATCTTATTCCTATTCATATCTGTAAGTTGTATGACTACAAATAGATAATCTCTTATCTGCCTATTTGATCTAAAACCTTATCAACTATATTATTTTCTTCCATCCATTTTGCCACTCTTCCAGCCACGGATAAATGAAAAAACTTTATATAACACTGACTTTATAGCTATTGGTCTATAATTGTTTAACTTTCTATGGTCCTTATCTTTTCCTTTAAATAATAGTCTTACTCTTGTATTGTTCCAGCTATCTGGAAATTCTGTTTTCTATGCCATCTTATTAAAACATGATAATAGATTTAATTTTATCCTATTTCCCAAATTCATCACCATCTCTGCTACCCTTCCATTTAAACCTCTCATCTTTCTACTTTTTAATTTCTTCCCTATCTCATTCAATTCATTTTCTGTAAAGCTAATATTTCCATTACTATATGCTTTTATGTTTGTTATCACCCTGTCCTTCACATCTAACATCTTTGTTATATCCATTATATACTTATTTAAGATTGTTTCTACTTTTTTTCTAGAGCTATACTCTTTTTCCTCATCATTTAGTAATACTATTTATCTCTTCCCTACATTCCTTCTTGTAATATATTGCCAAAATTTTTTACTCCCATCTCTTCCCCTTTTATTAATAACCTCCAATAATTTATTATTTAATTTCATTCTCTCTATATAATTATCTATTTCAGCCAACTTCTTTTTTTAAAAAATAGTTTTTCCATTTAATATTAACATCTTTTTTTCTTTGTTTGTTTTTAATAGCAGATTTATATTCTCTGCATGCTTTCTTCCCTCTCTTTTACACTTTTACTAATTCTCACTTTTCTATTATTTTTATTCTTCTGAATATTTTAATCTAAAATGTTATTTCATCCTCAACAAACTCTTCCATGATTTCTTCAACTTTTATTTTATATTCTTCTAACTTACTCTTATCATTTATTCTCCATCCATATCTTTTACTATCTTTTCTACTTTTATTACTATTTTTCATCACATTACTAACAATTTTTATTATAAAGAAATTATGATCACTATTACATACTCTCCCTTTATTATCAAACACTTTAATTTTCTGAAGTTTATTCATTCCCTATTTTCTACTAATACATAATATATTGTGTGAAATATATCATTTCTAGAACATGTGTATTGCTCTTCATAAATATTTGATAAATTTCCAATGCTCAAATTCATTCTCTGACAAAAAAATTTCAAAAGCTGTCCATTCTTGTTATCCACATCATTGATTTCCACATATGCCCATTCATATCCACTATAACTATTATTTTCTTTTCCTTTTTTTTTTTTGAAACTCTGTATATCCTTAACTAGGCATACCTATATATTACTGTTCCACTCTATTATAATTTGACTATCTCCAGTGGCCATATACTCTATAGTCACCATTCATTCTTGTCTTCCTAATCTTATCTTTTTTTCTTTTCTATTTATACTCTGCCATACCAAATCTTCCAGTGTAGGTACACTTCTACTCTTAGATATGTTTCCACTTTTAATATCTCAAGGCCTTCATTTTTAACTGTTTGTTTAATTGCACCACTTTTCGGGTCTCCTACCACATTGCATATTTAAATATCCAATTTTAAAAATTTCTTCCTTTTTTACTACTCTTTTATAAATTCTTTTGACTCTTTCTCCTCTATTACATTTGAAATTAGCTTGTTTATCATTAGTTTTACAGACCCATTCCCTCTCAACATCTACATTTTATATCTAAATCATCTATCCTTATTTACTTCTTACATCCCATTCATTCTTAACCTTCTTTTTGATGATACTATAATTTAAAACCCTACCCTCCTTTATACATTTCCTGAACTATAATATTATTCACAAATCAAATCCCTAATGCTTCATTTCCTTGTTTTGCTAAGTGCAATCCATTTTTACTATATAACTCCCTCTTACTAATAAAAAAAATTCCACACATCCACAAACATAGCATTATTTCTCTTGCATAATTTTTTCAAAATCATTTATAGAACATGCCCGAATAACATGTACATATTGTCAAATCTTGGTAGTAATCCAACTACTCCTACTCTTCCTTTAACTTTATTCAAATTACTAATCAATTCTTTGTACTCATCCATTACTCTTTCCAATGGCTCCGATAAATTATTTGTCCCTACGATAACATAAAATCTCTACTTCCTCATTTTTTTATCTTATTTGTAACATCCCTAATTTTAGTTCCAGGCAAACATACTTTTACATACCTATTTTTATTTCCCATTGCAATTACATCTCCACATTCTCTAATTAGTAAATCCTTTATCAAGTCTGTCTCATAATTTACTCTTTCTATCCATAACACTCTTCCATTCTCTGGACTTTGTTATCATTTGTATTTCTTAATTCCTTGATCTGCTCGCACTTCATGTCTATCTCTTTCTTATCTTACTTATTTTTTGCCTATCTCCATTGCACTATTTATTTTGTCATCCATATCTCTTGTAACTCCACTAAATATATACTTTATTCTATCTTCCTTATCTATATTTTCCTCCATTTCTCCTGACTTAAACTATCTACACTTAGAAAACATCTTTTCACCTCTTTACTCATTTATACATGATATACACAACCATACACCTTACATCCAATAGGCTATGTATTGTATCCTGACATATTTTTTTTCTGTTAAAATAGTAATCATTCTAAGTAATTTTCTCTTTATAAATTAAAGTTCGAAATTTGATGATATAACTTGAAACTGAAATTCATTTTGGGAACAAACATGAATTTTATAATTATTTTTTTACTGCTCGCATAATCTTGTTATTTCTATCTGATTATACTAAATATTAGATCAAACTTTTCTAATTTTATTGAAAGGGAATTTAAATACGGGTATCTTCTTTAAAAAAAAAACCCATCACATCCTGATTATAAGCTCATAGATTTCTAATAATAATAGCTAATTCGAAAATATACATTTTTAGAATGACTGCATCTATTTTTTTTTGTTTATTTAAATTCTAGACATAAAAGATTGTGTATTCAATTAAAAGAGCTATAAATAACTATTTTCCGTATAAGACATTTTTATCAAGGGAACAACCATGAATAACGTATTCCCCACTCTTTCCCTAAATAAAATCCATATTGAATCTATAACTTTTTTATCATCTGCCTTGATATCTCAGAGCACTGTCGCCCTCTTTTGAGCATTTGATGAACTAAAATTAAATATGTGTTAGATATATTTTATCGATAATAATAAAGTTTTTAGACATAATTAATATTTATATAATATTTTTAATTTTGAAAATCGAAAATATGTATTATATATTCAAAAATATTGGTTAATATAGTGTTGTATTGTAATTTTAAATTATTTAAGTTAGTTGTAAAATAATTAATCACATCATTCTTCTAGTTAAAACAATTCAGGATCAGGCATCATAATATAGATTCCAATTTGACAATAAACATTGGAAGGTTATGCAAGTTCATTCTCATCAATTTTTTTTTTTTTAAATCTTTAAAAGTGTTCTAAATTGTGTGCTGATTAAGAAGATAGGCAGGCTTCATTTAAATTTATACTTTTTATATGTCTCTCATTGGAAAATCTTAGATAAGTAAAATTGAAAAGTTTGGTGCCATTTAGAATTTTATAAATTTAGCTTTTACTGACTAATTATGAATAACTACTTTTTTATTATTATTATTGAACATGTTGCATGTTTATTAGTATTAGATTTATGTTATGTTTTGCATAATATGATATGAA
The DNA here is from genome assembly GCA_028023455.1 of Epiperipatus broadwayi. NCBI lineage: Eukaryota > Metazoa > Onychophora > Udeonychophora > Euonychophora > Peripatidae > Epiperipatus > Epiperipatus broadwayi. Next base: position 14,488,689 of record JAQFVV010006200.1, on the reverse strand, counting down.
AGAATACAGGGTGATCTGAATGCTTGACATTAAATAATTTATGTAGTAATTTTAATAACGTGAAAGGCTAAAACCTTTGGCAGGTGCACTTTAAAAATGCTTATGTGACAGCCAATCAGATGTAACAATGACTCCATGTGGAACTCTTAATTCTAAAACACAAGCCAGAACTATCAGAAAAAGATGGGACCCACATCTGATTGGCTGTCACATAAGCATTTTTAAAGCGCATCTGCCAAAGGTTTTAGCCTTTTACGTTATTACTATGTCAACTGCTTGCATTTAATAAATTTAATATATTTACATTTGTAGTAATTTTAGTTATTTAAAAAGAATTTTTGGTCCTGATTTAATTTGCACTCACAGCCATTTTGAAATCTAAAAACCACTGCTAACACATTCAACTGACAAATGACATAAATATTGAATAAAAGTACTTCAAATTCATATTTTAAAAGTATAAGCTAGTAAAAATAATATGCTTTATTTGCAGGGAGAAGGAAGGATGGTTTGGCTGATACGAAGTATCATCCAAATGATGCAGAAGTCTGATCAAACCAAGCTTATAATTTTCAAATACTAAAAGATTATACTATATGCCCATATGAAATAAAGCGCATTATTTTTACTAGCTTATAATTTAAAGTATCTTTATTCAATATTTATGTCATTTATTGGTTGAATGTGTCAGTGGTAGTTTTGGCTGGTCTTTAGATTTCAAAATGGCCATGAGAGCAAACTAAATCAGCACTGAATTTTTAATATTTATATTAATCAAATTGATTAATTAAAATATATATTTGTATGGTGATGTGATATTGTGATAAACAGAGCAATAAAGTGACCTCTTGTGAGCTTATTATGAAATAAGATATTAGACCTTAATATAATAAATACATCAAGTATCTATTATATAAATATTGCTAATCAGACTGAAAATGTTTCTGAATGTTTTGCATTGTTGTATTTTACAATTCAAGAACTGACTGATGTACCAAATCTAATATTTTATTTTAGAATGGGCTTCTTAGAAATTTCATCAGTGCACTTTCACATATATTACAAACATTAGCTCTGTATTGCTCATTATAATAGTTTATTTTAGTTGTTTACATTTACATGATATGTGTCTGTGTTTGCATGCAGTTTTTGTATTGAATTTATTCTTCAATTGCTAAAGATCTTTATTTTGTCAGATACCCTGTATTTATATGTACTTATTGTTTTACCATTAATGTTAATTTGTGGTTAAAACAAATATTTATTATTGTTACTGTGCATTTTGTTATCATATTCATCATAATTTATTCAGTACAGGTTACAGCATACCTTTTTATTATTTCATTTTCCACTTCTAGAAAAAAATATTTTTCTTTAATTTTCAATTTGTTTTATATTTTCAAAAGGCATCTTCCATGTTCCCTGAGTCCATGACCCTGGTTACAGCTTGCAATTTTTTTTTTTTTTTTGAGCATGCTCTTATATTTTATTTTCTTCTTAATTTTTATTTATTTTTTATTAACATGGCTACTCTTCTTTCTTTCTCAATGTCACCATGGTGCATGTGTGCAGGATTTTCCCAAAATATTATCGGTAGGTTGATCTCGTGCACTTTTCCTTTTCCCTTTTTTTTTATTTCTCTTTTTCCTACACTTTTAGTTTCAGCTGCATGATTGCATAAATAGCTTTTCCTTTTTTCCCTTCTTTTTTTATTTTAACAAACAACATTTAAAATTATTTTCATCTAGTTATATTTTTGCATAACAGTTCACCATGAAAATTGATTTTGAAATCATATTATCACATTATTTCATCCTATCACCTAAGGTAACACTTCCATATTTTTCAGCTTTAATAGTACTTTTTGCTTTACATATAATCATTACATTTCAATCTTTTCACTTATTAATATCACTCTCATATTTTATTGAGTATAATTTGTCATCTTTTCAATAATTATTTTTGACAGATTTTTTTTTTTTTTTGCTTCTGTCTAAAGATTTTCATCCAGTTGTTAATTAAATTTCATTTATTAAATAAAAACAAAATAATTTCAAATAATTTTTTTTTATATTTACTTAAAGAAATCAATAAATTTTTTTTTCTCATAGAGAAGTTAAGTTGAAATTTTTTTTATATTTAATTTTAACATTAATTATTAATTGTTTAAATTAAAAATTGAATATTTATATAAATAAATACATTAACTTTTTGCTTTACTGTGCAGTTAATAAGAACTTGTGAATTATTGTGCCGTTTATAAGAAATTATGTATTATAGTGCAATTAATGATCTTATAATAAGAATTTAAAACTTACCAGAATTTATTCTACAACTCTATGCATTAGATCAGCTGTCCCCAACCTTTTTGCACTTAAGCGCACATTCTCTAATACTCGCCAGGTGGCAGGCACCATTTATTTTTTCAATGTAAATTTATAGTTGGATATTGTTAATAATACACATAATGTACAAAAAGATATTTATTTCAAAAATAAAATTTTAACATTTGATTACAATATAATATAATAATTTATAAGAAATTTTAAAAATTAAATTTATTTGTATCAGATAAATAATTTTTTATCGTGTTCGGACAGCGGCGGGCACACGTAAAATGGTCTGCGGGCGCCATGGTGCTGCGGGCATAGGGTTAGGGACCCCTGCATTAGATAGTAAAATAAAGGTGCTGGTATATTTTGTGATTTACCTTAAGTTTTACATTCCACCTACCAGATGTGACTTTAGAAAAAAAAATTTAGTGAAGAAAAATCAAAAGTAATGATGATTAATACTGGGGAAAGAGAAGACAAAGAGGTTTTATTGGGGGTATAAAGTTAAGTGTGGTGAATAGATATAACTATTTGGGAATCATCTTAAGTAATCAGAGAAATTGCTCTGATGAATGGGGAAAAAATTGATTGATGATGCAAAGAAAAGAAAGGGACTGATAAAGAAATTAACAGTGTGTTTTCATATAATAAATATCATGGAATTAAAATTGCATGGAAGGGAATGGCTGTAGCAGGGTTACCATATGGTAATAGGGTTAACATAATAATGTGTTATGTGTTAGTAAAAAGATGTTAGATTACTTAGAAAAAATACAAAGAGAAGTAGAAAAACATGCATTAGATGCTAATGTGTGGACAGCAAAGTAGGCAATTCAAGGAGAAATGGGATGGTCAAGTTTTTATATGAGAGATGCAAAAAGCAAAATGAAAATGTCTGGTACATTGCAGTTTATAGAAAATAAGAGAATCACTAAAATATTATTTAATTGGATTATGAGTAAAGGACAGGTAATAAGATGGGTGAGAAGGATAGTACAGTATGCAGAAGATTTGGATAAAGAATTTATGTCAATATACTTATACAAAAGATGGGATGATTGTGTTAGAAGAATTGTTGAGTGTTATAGTGCAAGGAATGGGATAGAATAATAGATGCAGTAATAAAGAATAGGGAGTTGGAGAGATGGAGAACTAGTATAGTTAGTAAAAAGAGTTTAAATATATATAAAAATAAACTGAATATTGGGTGCAAGTTAATTTATGATAATAGCAAGGAAAGTAGTTTACTGTTTAAGGCACCAACAGGATCATTAGCAATAAAGAAATATACACCTAAATGTAAAAATGTTAATGATTTAGTCTGCAAGTTATGTACAGAAGACCTAAAAAATATTAGGCATTTGTTAATTGAATATAAATTTCAGCAAGCAGAAAGGTTACAAATAGTGAAGTTGTGAATGAATAAATATAAACTAAGTGATTATACAGAAAATGGGTTCTTGATTTTTATGCTGGGTTTGGGAAAAGATGGGGAGGGGTAGATATAAAGGCCATGTAGTTGACAAAGATTATGTTGTGGAAATGGGATGGAGCAGGATAGAAAAGAATATAGGAAAAATTTAGGGCAGGAAATGAAAAGGAAAGGTTAAGCGGCTAACAGGTTTCTCTCGGCATAATGGCTGAGAGATTCCTGACTCCAAAAAGAATTCACAGTGCATCGCATCGAAAAAATTAACATATAAGAAATGTAAATATTATACAATTCACTAAACAGTGTTTTAACAGGGATGGCAATAAATGTATTAAACAAAAACAGTATAAAAAAGTAGTTTATAAGACATTAAATGCACATCTATATATTTGTCCAAAAAAAAAAAATTGCAAACCAAAAAAAAAAGCAATCCATAACAAATATTTGAAATGTAATTTCAAAGATCATATATTAAAACATGATATTTATAGCTGCTTACATTTTAAAAATGTAGATATTCCATGATTAATTTACTCTTCCCTCCTCTTCTTAAATGAAAAAGCTAATTGATTTTTAAACTGACATTTGAGATATAGCAACCCTAAGTTATATCTCAATTTCATTGCTGCCTTAAAAAAAAATGTCAGTTTTTTTATTTTGAAATTATACATCATTTAATTTTTTTATGGATTAATTTTTTCATGGTTTTTTTTTATCTAATGCGCCATCTAGCTGATAGATCATTGAAACTTTAGGTAAATCTTATAACAGTGCTGAAATATATCATGCTTAGGAGGAATAAAGGATCATTAACTTCCACCAACAATTATAAACTGATCACATTATTTTATAGTCATAAATTACTTCTCGGGAAAGGCTGTTAAGGATTTTTTAAAATTAGAAATAGTTTGAAACAGATAAAGATAAGTAAAAGATATCTATTTTATTTTTGCTTTACATATGTGTATAAATTATTCTCTCTATAATCATTAGTATTATCACTTAAAGCACTCTGTGACCAAACCCATAAAAAAGTTTGACATTATATGATCGACATTATATGATCCAATTTACTCAATATTTGAAGTTGAATGAATAGTTAAAATTTAATTTTTATACATGGTTACATGCAAGGAAACAAAATGAGAAAAGGTTAAAATCAGAATAGCTGTGTATATAATTAAAGAATGGAAAAGGGGGGGTGCATAAACACACGCTCCTATTATCATAGTTAGTGCATGGAGATAACTAGTGAGAGTCTTACAGTGACTAGAACCTGTATTAAGTAAAATAAAGTATAAAAAGAAAGGAAATGGAAATAATAAAGAAAGAATATAAAAAGAAGACCAAAAAAAGCACAGAGAATTATTATAAATCTCACACTTACACACACATATATATGTAGCTAAAATGTAATCATCTTTTTTATTAATACAGTAACAGTGGGAAACAAATAATATTCACCAAATGTAGGTAATGGAGATGTAAATGGTTTTCCATGTTTATCATATTCAGGTGCATACAAACTTACTATAAAAATTTAGATGAATCTGTGCAAAAAATAAGCATTAATATTTTTTCAAAGTTGGGCTGGACATATTGCTAGAAGAGATGATAATTTATGGACAATTGAAATCTTAAACTGGATTCCAAGAGATTGTAGAAGACCCAGAAAGGAACCACATGTGAGATGGATGGATGGATGAAATAAAGTGTGCAGAGGTGATGTTGAGAAGAGACACTAAAGATCAGAGAAGATGGATTGAACTTGGAGAGTCCTTCAACTTGCAGTGGATTGATGATGATGATGAAATCATAAATACCATCTTGAAATGGTTTAATAATTAATATAATACAATTCAAAATTGCTGTTTTTTTTTCTTTTTATATGCTTTGCAAAATTTTCACTAAGAGTGTGAGAATGAAAAGGATTTAATATGCTTTTAATAAAAAAAATTGTATAGTCTCCTTCAGCAAAATATTAATTTTGTTGAGCTATATATTAATTATTGCAAACGATTTTGAAAACTTTCCTTTAGTTAAATAAAGTGTTTAATAGTCTGTGTATGTATGCATATATAGATAAAATAGCCTGTTTAATAAATATTTTTTCATGGAAAAATGGTGAAGGAGAAGGCAATATTTAGGTTTTCCAAATACTGGGTGATAAGTTTGAGTATTTTTTCATCTGATTCTACTCTCTAAGTTATGCAACATAAAAATAAGGAACTCAAGCAGTTACAAAATACATGTTTTCCCAGTTGGATCATTAATTCATCATTTGTACTAAACATTAAAAAATAAATTAAAATAAATATTTTATTAACTACTTATAACAGAAGCAACTGTACAATATATTTCTATTTTAAAATGTGAGATATAAGTTTAGTAGTCTCGAAATATCATAATGCTTGGAATTTTTTATATTACCATTAAAACATTTATTTACTATTCACAATCTAAAGAGCACTTCCATTATTACATAAAATGGCTTATAATGATTACTTGTGCATATACTTACATGAAACTGAACAAAAAGTAACTGAAGATTTCATTGAGTTATATAATGTCAATAAACTCTCCAAAGAACAGATGATACTACTTGTCTCTTAACATTTGTTTTTATATATGCTTAGTTTATTTTCATAGTGTTAAATGAGGGAGTGAATTCGATCCATTAATTATATATATTTATAGAATACATGATAAAAGTCATCATTTAAATATTCACAGAATCTGTGCCAAGCTTGAATTTTTATTATTTACATATACTTATATGAGTATATAATTATTTACTTGTAGAGGTGAAACCAGAAATGAAAACTTTAAATCTTAACCATTTTGTAATTGGCTGGCATGTTAAGTAAGCCCCCCCCCCCATCAGATGTTGGAAAAATCTTTACCTAAAGGCTGAATTACCTTACATTTTCATCATATACACACACCCGCCAGTGGAAAATTGAAATACCACGAAGTATTTGTCTAATGTTAATAACAATTTGACTACAGTAACTAGTTTACTATTAATCAAGAACTTCATCACATGATTTCCATTTCCTATGCTAGGTGCAGTGCTCTCAGAGTCAAAGTTCCTAACTAATGAAAACCACAAGTGAGAAACTAATCTGGGGATATTGGATGAGTAGGCACTAGATATGGATTTTATGCACAAATCTTCTTGCATCCATTGATTACTAAGACTTGCACAGAGTGGCACTACTGTATGGAGTTTTGCCTCTGTTTTAACCAAGGACTTAAAAAGAATCTAAGTGGGGCAGATTTTTAATATCCACTTCACATTTTTTGTCATTGCATTTTTTATTATCATGTGATTGTTCACATGTTGAATATGGGTGGGGGGTGCTTATAAGTAGCAACAGCTATTATGATTAGATTAATGGCTAATAGTTTTTAACTGAAGCATTACTTTTCTCGAAGGAAGGATATATTTGTATATGCTTGTCAGCTTAATCTGAATTTATAATTATATTAGACAAAAATAAAATGTAGATTCTGAAAACTGTTAAGTCATCAGCAAACTCAGAGACCAATGGCCAAAACCAGAGGATATTAAAAAAATCACTATGTTATAAATTTTAAGCTGCTATTTGATTTTGATCTTCTAATTTGTTACCTACAATATTGATCACTTTCAAGGTGGTTGAAAAACATTGTCCCATATTGTGTGGAACATTATCAGATTTTATAAAGTTAAAAAAAAAATGGATAGTTGATTATAAAACTGTATATATAACTTATTAAAAAGATATATATAGTGAGTGCAAAAATGATGTAATAGAAAAAATGTATTATGGAGATTGCTTGTTTATATACTGAATTAATGAAAAACATCACATCCAGATAGATCCTAAAATCTAGGTGCAGTGCTCTCAGATTCAAGGCTCCTCACTGATGTAGGCCAGAAACTAGTCTGGGGATATTGGATGAGTAGGCTCTAGATGGGGATTTTATGCACAAGCCTTCTGGCATCCATTGATTATACTGGCTGGCACTGAGTGGCACTACTGTAGAAGAGTTTTTCCTGTTTTAATATATTGAAATTGTAATAGATAACTTTAATGCTAGTACGGAGTACTGATTTCATATAAAAGTTGTTGTGAAAAACTTTAGATGTGGAGAGAGAAATTAGTGATGTCAGAGGCACAACAAAGTTAGATTATATTTTAAGTAAGAGAAAACATTTTTTTCAAGGAAGTTGTTTAGCTATATTTTTGAGATTTTTATCCTCACATATAATAATATGGTGATATTAGTAGGAATATTACTACAACAATTAAAAAAAACAAGATAGCGGTACTAAAACAAAGGCTGTCATCTCAAAATCTATGTTAGAATTCTATAAACAATTACATTGGAATAAAGAACAATAAAACAAAGCCTTAAAATGTCTCATTCTCCATTATTAAGACATTTTAGATGAAGGTGCTATTAAATCTGTAAAGAATAGAAGAATTCAAAGTCATGATGGTATTATTATTAATATTTTAAGAAAAGAAAATGAAGAAATCGAAAAATTGTTGGCAGAACTATATATCATATGTCTATGTAATATAGATAAATCAGATTTGTCTGGAGAGTGCAGATAATAATATTGATATTTAAAAAAGATGAAAAAGAAGGTATTACAAATTATAGGCCTATCAATCTTGTAAGAGAACTTGGACTTAAACCAATTAAAAAGAGTTTGCTATATTTAGAAGTGATTATAGTATAACAGAAGTTATAGAAATAACCACTGATATGAGCAGCCATTTTGCATTGGATTTGTAGATTATGAAAGGATATTTGGTTATATGTATTTTTTTTTTTTTTGTGGAACTTAAATCCATGATATTGTCAAATTCCGAAGAATATTTAAACTTCAATAATAGTAGTTAGATTACATGTTGATCCTAAAAAAACCAACATTGTTAAGGATGTAAATTGGAGATTAGACATTATTTAAGTTTTCTAGATTTTTATAGATGATATTGCTTTTGCAAATGATGCTTTAGAACTTCAGAAATGATGCGAGAGTTATCAGATAAAAACCAAAAAGGTAGTTCTAAAATGAAATGCTAAAAAGACTAAAATGATGTTCATTGTTGCTTCAAAAAAAAAAAGAAAGAAATAGAATTCATAGTAATTAATTAGAATTAAACAATTACAAATATGTTTGTTAGATTATTAATTTGGATTGAGATATAATGGATGGATTTAATTGCACCGTTAAACTTGCGTCAGTGTTTACATATGAATGTTTTATCCATGCTCACTTAAAAGTTCTGACATTTGAATACTTAATACAATAAAATACAGAAACTTGTAGTCAATTTCATTAAATATGAAGAAATTCTAGTGGGGTTATTTCAACAAAATTGAAAGCAATACATGTCAGTGAATAAACGAAAAAATTAAATGGCTGGAATGGAACTGGTATAGAAATATTCTAAAAGAAATAGCAATAAATTAATACCACATGGTTAGAGAAAAATAACTCATTTTAGGTATTAGCAGATTCAACTTTCTTTCTATTGTCATATTAAGACAAGTTAAGAAGAGAGTGAAACCGCTCTTTTCTTATTAAAATTCTCTGTCCCAGTGCTTAATATTTGATTGGCTGGTTGTAGTCATAAGCACTTGAGAGGTTTGTACTCAATTATTTCTATTGTCAAACTAAATACGAATATTCAGGGCATTCATTACTTTTGATATTTAAATTCTACTAATGAAAATATAAAAACATTTCAGATATCTGAATTAGCAGTAGTAAAATAAAACAGTAGAGTTGTTCTTGTGAGCATGAATTATTAATGAATACCAGATCCCTATACTACTTTCTTGCTATTGTTTTATCAAAATGAATATTGTATTAGACGTGAGTATTCAGAAGAAGAGTCATATGATATTTATGTTTTCATTATTAGGATTTCCTTTGAAGATGTTCAACCTTTTTAAACTAATTTGATGATATATTTTTAATAATTATGTTTTTTTATGTGTGAGAAACCTCTTAATCCATGAATCTCCCAGTAAATAATTGGAAACAAGTGATTACAAATAATAATTCATTGTAATTACCAAATCGGCAGAAAGGAGTTGGTTATCTGAAAGGAGATCCTTTGATTCCTTTTTAAGGCCTTAAAGGAAATGATCAAAGGAAATTCCTAATGTTGACTGCATAGTTTTTTGTTGTTACAACTGCTATAATTATATGATTATTCATAGTGTAAATGAACAAACATGGGCTACACTCCAACATACATCAGTCAGCATGGTTACTTTATTACCTTTTTAATTCTAAATTTAAGGTCAAGAAATACTATAGTCTTTCATTTCAGTTGTCTGATAGTTCTTAACTGAAATTTCAGTTTCCTTGAAAGCAGAATGAATGTGTGTGTGAATGAACTTTTTAAAAAAATAGATATTTACAATTATGACAAACAATACTAAATTATGGTCTTTACTCTCAGAGGGCTCTAAAATCACTAGCCAAGGCAATGATTAGTGGCTTTAGGTAATTTGGATGCCAAGAATATTCTGATTGCAAAACCAGGTTGCCATGATGAGCTTTTGTTTAATGAATCTGCACATCACTTTCAAGCTAAGGAAGATTGCATGAATTGTAAGAAGACTATCCAAAATTAAATGGAACATTGTTGGACTTTAATATGATATGTACTTTACTATAAAGACATAAATATTGGAAGCACAAATGGAATGGGATTCATTATAAATGAATAGTAGAATACTAATAAAAATTGTCTATTATTGAACGAGGAGAGACATCAGTTGTGAGTTAATGAGAATATTGGAAAGCACAAGTAAGTGGGATTTATTATACAGAAAAAGTTTAAGAACAGTTTTATAGAGATTACTAGTTATATATAGAGCTCGCAAATAAGCTCTTAACAAACTTTGCAAAATATCCCCAATCACAGACTGGTTTCTGCTACTGCCTTTCTCAGTGAGGTGCTAGGATATTCAAGCCTTAGATTAAAATTACCAAGACAAGCCCAGCACTTTATCTAATGGATATCTATTAAATAGAAAATCTGAAATTTTCAGACATCCATATGTCTTTCAATCCAGCCATATGGGATTAAACCAAGTTCAGATACACCATATATTAATATTAATGATATATAATTTAAAGTGGCAAGATTAGTTATCCAAATTAATATCAAATACATTTAATTTAGGTTTATAACCATCAAATACTCATTGTGATGAAGAAGTAAAGGATATTGTATAGATAGACAGAATACTTCTGATCACAATAAAAAACATTTTTTAAATTTTCATGACAAAATTATTTTAATACTAGAACTGAAAAATGATTGAAAGATGAAAATCCTTGTGGGAATAGAAATGATAGAGGACACAGACTTGGATAATTATCAGAAAATTAAAAAGTGTATATTATGGATTCTTTCTTTGAGAAAAATGCAAACAGGAATTGATATTGGAATACAATGGAATTGTATTATATATTGACCATCAGAAAGTATATATTTCAATATTGTAATGTTCTTAATAATTTGTAATGGAAATTAGAGAGGTCAAAACTATTTTTTAAAGACAGTATTAACAATTTATATTCCTAAAACATTAGAAATATTTCAATAAGTTTAAATTAGATCTTACTAATTGTTTTAAAATACTAATAGCCTTTGAAGATTGTTCAAACTTTACTGATGTCAATAATGAAGATAACTAATATTCTATTTACTAAGGCAATAAACCTAAAGCATGTGCGGTTGAAAATGCGAAGGTAGGGACCTCTACAGGTCTTAACCACAAGCTTACGCATTCTATTGAGACTGCAATAAAGGTAATTGTTATAAATGAAAACAGCAATTCATCAGTAAATTTTTAATTAAAATGTGACTGAATATGGAAATATTGAAAATTCATCCATTAAGAAGAATTGAATATCTGGAGATATGGTATGAAGAAAGTTAATACTGATATAAGAAAATTCAAAAATATTGAACAATATCTTGGCATTGGAAAAAAAGTTGTTTCAGCAATAAGAAAAAAGAGCTATTGTTAAAAAACAGACAACATCATGAAGTGCATAGAAGAATTCTACGAAGACTTATATAGCAATAAATAACATGAAAACAAAATCATTACAATTACTACATCTTCTGAATTGCCAATTATTTTAAATGAAGAGGTGACATCCAAATAATCTGTGAAGACTCCAGAAACTAATGGAATTTATTACTATTTTAAAAGAAGCAGGTGAAGAAATAGAAGGATCGACTGAAAAATCACATATTTAAATGATAAAGTTATGCCAGTTGATTGGAAGAAAGCAATTGCAATATTGATATCTAAGAAGGGTAGTAAGATATCAGAAACCATTCTTCTATCAACAAATCTGTATCAAGATAATTACAACTCATCTACAATGGGCTTTGGATTTAAACCAACCAAAAGAACAATTTGGATCTAAAATTGGTCTTAGTACAATGGATCACATCCAGATATTGAGCCTTGGATTTGTTCTATAAGCATTTCCATGATGTTAAATGTTTGGATCATCAAGATATAGACTTAGGATAGTTTCATATTCTGTAGAATATTAAAATGCAACTGCAGTAATTATTTATATAGTGATACTAAGAAGATTAACATTGCATGATCACAATTTCCTACACCTAGACAAGTTGTTATTAACAATAGCAAAGTCTCCATACAGTAGTGAATCCATTGATTACTAAGGTTTGCACTGGATAGCACTACTGGATGGAGAGTTTGCTACTGTTAAAACTAAACATCATATGATCACCATCTCATGCTAGCACATAACTGTTAGTAAATAGGCAAAACTCTCCATATAGTAGTGCCACCTTGTGCTAACCAGAGTAATCAATGGATGCCATTTTCTACACAAGTCTTCTGGCATCCATTGATTACTCTGGTTAGCACAAGGTGGCACTACTATATGGAGAGTTTTTGCCTGTTTACTGTTAAAACTAACATGGATAAAATGTACAACAGAGTTATTTCTCCATATCTTCACAACTTTTTGCAGAAGGTTTACAAAAAATATTTTGTGGTTTAAAACCAAAATCTTAGGAGATAAGAATACATGGAGATTATTATAAGTCATCTATATTTTGTTAATGATGTGATTGTTTTATGAAATAATATTTCAGAAAAAATATTGCAAGAGCTATTAGATGACAGTAAGAAAGCGGGACTAAAAACTACGAAACAAAATTAATCAATGAATTTTCTCGAAAGAAAATAAAGATTGACAATCGGGGAATAGAACAACTAAAATGTCTTGGTCTGCTTGTTAACATAGCTGGAAAAATAATGAATAAAATTAATCACAGAAATAAACTTGTATGGAATGTTTTTAGCAGAAATAACTTAGTATTAAAAGAAAGTATGTCATGTGTTTGAAAAGAAGGATTTTTTTTAAATAGATTTGTTCTACTAGTTTTTTCTTATGAATTTGAGACTTGGACATTTGACAGAAAAGCAATACAGAGATTTCAGACCACTCACTGAAGTATGGATAAATGCATTTTGGGAATAATAAGAAACGACTGAAAATGAAGTTTCTGGATGAGAAAACAAACATCATTGACATCATCGAAAGAATTAAGAGACTGAAATGGAAGTGGATTGGATGTATTATTAAAAGAGACATTAATGGACAGATACTTGAAGTTCTAAACTGGATACCAGAAGATTGTAAAAGATGTAGAAAGAAACTGCTTATGTGATGCATGGATCAAATATGGAAGTTTGTTGGTATGATGTGGAGAAGAGATGTTGTGGATCAGAGAAACTGGATTAACTTAGGTGATATCTTCATCTTATCATGGATCAATAATACTTAAAAATGATAATGATGTTGATAATAACCAATGCATTAAGAGTATCTATATGTATAGGAAGTGGGGGAAGATAATTGATGGTTTCCATGATTATTAGCATAACCTGGTTTACTGCAGTCACAGATCTAATCAAAACTAAACGTAAGAGAAACAGACACTTAGAAAGGATGTTGTGCACCTGACAATTAAAATTTTCATTATACATTTTTATTTTGTATATGAAATCAAAACAAGCAAAAAAGAATTTTAGCATAAGCTTATAAATCTATAATACATTTAACAATGAATATAATAAAAAAATCCATGTCATTTAATTGCTTTATATTTTAAATATAAAATACAAAACTAAGTAATAATATTTATTTTACAAAGCACAGTTTTTGAAATTAAATCAAAAGGCTGCAAACCCCTCGTGCTTCTTATTATAATACTTATCTGACAGCCAATCAGATATTATGATAGCTGTCTGAATAACGATCAAACCGTAAACACAAGATACAGAATTTTATGAGAAAATGGCAGTTCATTCTTTTCTCAACTTGTCTTTCTATATATCTAAGCCAGTCTGAAGTATTTAGGTTTGAAAGCATGAAGCTTTAAATATCTTCACATTTAACTCACTGAGTCTAAATTACAAACATCCAGCGAGAAATCCTATGATTTACTATGCAATAGTTTTTTAGATGTTATAAATTGCAGTAATGTATGTAAATAATATTTATTTTACAAAGCGCAGACAGTTTTTGAAATCAAATCGAAAAGCTGCAAATCCCTCATGCTTATTATAATACTTATCTGACTGCCAATCAGATGTTATGACAGCTGTCTGAATAAGATCAAACTGTAAATAAAAGACAGAGAATTTTACAAGAAAAGGACAGTCCACCCTCTTCTCAACTTGTCTTTCTATATATCTAAGCCAGTCTCAAGTATTTAGGTTTGAAAGCATGAAGCTTTAAATATTTACACATTTAACTCATTGAGTCTAAATTACAAACATACAGCGCAAAATCCTATGATTTACGCTTTATAAAATAAATATTATTTGCATACGTTATTGCAATTTATAACATCTAAAAAACTACTGCATTCGCACTGTATGTTTGTAATTTAGATTCAGTGAGTTAAATGTGAAGATATTTAAAGCTTCACGCTTTCAAACCTAAATATTTCAGATTGGCTTAGATATATAGAAAGACAAGGTGAGAGGAGGGTGGATTGCTCTTTTCTCGTAAAATTCTGTCTTGTGTTTACAGTTTGATTGTTATTCAGACAGCTATCATAACATCTGATTGACTGTCAGATAAGTATTATAATAAGAAGCGCGAGGGGTTTGCAGCCTTTCGATTTAATTTCAAGAACTAGGTAATATGAAATTATATGAATCAACTATAGCAATCTTTTTTTTTACACTTCTTGTGTTTTAATATGTGTGTGTCTAACCAATCAAATTGCAGCATTCCATGATATGTAGAGCTCATATCAAAAATCAGTTCATATCAGGAGCATTGAATTAATTTCATTGGTTACATAATTCGTCTAACCTAATACAGAATTATATACACATAATATATTAATATAATACTTAGAAATAAGGCAAAGAAAATTAAAAAGCTTACGATATAAAAAAAATAATAACGTTTAATTTTAAAACAAAAACTATTGAATAACTACTATGCATGCGATTTTTTTATAGGTTTTTATACATTTGAAGAAAGGAATTAAAAAAGTGTTTTGGTTATACATTGACGTCATCAAATAAAAAATTTTAAGCAATTGTTTCAGTATAAAGAATTGCGGACTTTTAATCAAAAAATTCCTGAATTAAACTGAGGGAGAAGAATGAATAAACCTTAAGTTTAGGTACTAGTGAAATTTTGTGGCCCTTTTCTTTATGTTATAAAAAACTAATCATAAAATAGAGAAATAAAAGCTAAAATGTTTCTGAATATATTTCTGCAGAAAGTAGAATCACTTCTAATCAGGATACTTGGCGGAAGCTTATTATTGTTTTAATCTTCTCGTAATCTATTAATTGAAGAAGAACAAATGTAATATTATTTTCATTTGAAAATTTAAAAAAATAATTAAACATTTTAGGATTTCTATAATCAATAAATTTAACTTTTAACTGCAAGGTTAATACATATATAACTATATTAATCTATGAAAATATTAAATTACTGCACAATTTAATAGTCACAACGACTTTTTTTTTAACATAAATTATATTTGATTTTATTAAAATGTCAGTAAAATAACTTTTTAACGGCTGTTTTGAAAGTTGTCATTACAAGCCAACAATTTTGTGTAAATAAAACATGAAAACTTTTGATGACAAATATTACTTCTTTTTTTTTTACTGTTTAAAACATATTCAGTGCTATTAATTATGCATGAGTGTTAAATGTAGATTCAACTTTTTCATTATAAATTCGCTTCTCATTCTTTACATTTTTTCTTTCATCTCACAATTGCTCATTAGCATGATTTTCATCTTGACCTTTATTTTTTAACAGCTTCTAATAGGATTTCTTTTGATTTCAGTTCACCCTATATTAATCCAGAAAAATTAGATGGTGAAGTTCCAAGTCCACGGATGGGTTTAGCAGGAGTGACATCGACAGACACATCAGTCACTAGAATTACATCTATTACCTCAACTGCTGTTACTGAAACTGCACAAATTAGTCCTACCGGCTCAGTTCCATCTATAGCTCACACTCCCTCCACAAGCTCCATCACTACCATTACTTCCCACACGACTTCTCCTTCTGCTTCACCTCTATTGTCTACCAAACCAAAACCTACAGGAAATATGGAGGGAGTCTCTGCTACAGCTGCCAAGTACTGGGGACCGCCACGGGTAGTTGAACTTGAGCGGGAACCTACTAAAAGTTTGGGTATTAGCATCGTTGGGGGGAAAGTGGATTTGTTCAATATTGCAAGTGAAGCTAGCATATCAGGCATTTTTATAAAGCACGTTTTACCAGATAGTCCGGCTGGCCGGAATGGTACATTAAAAACAGGGGACCGGATCCTGGAGGTAAGATTTAGGTTGTTTGTATATATTTGTGTGAGTGTCTTTATCAAAGAGAATGTATATTTTAAGATTTATATATTGTATCTTATAAAAATGCTTATTTATCTTCAAAATATTAACATTGCTGTAGTGTGTGACTTTAAAATGTCATTTATATTTATACCATATACGTATATTTTTATATGTATATAAATCATTTTACCATGAATTGTCGTCATTATTAGCAACTCACTAGTAAATGGATATGGTCATTCCACTCCAGAAAAAGACAGTAGTGAGAAAAAAATAAAACATGAGAATTGATTTTTGCAATTATTATATAAATAAATCCATAAACCACAAATACTCTCTCATATATTATATTGATTTTGTTTCTTTTAATAAAAAAAAACATATTGTAAAGTTATTTTCTTCATACTTAATAGACTGAAATGGAAATTTATTAATGGTATTACTTAAATTAGAAGTTTTAAATCACTTCATTGGAAAAGATTATACCAGTGGTGTGATGTGATATAATATGACTACTCCTTTATCGAAATCAGAATCTCAGTCAATATGTTCAGGGAAAATCTGTTAGCCACCTTATCTTCTCTTTCCATTCCCCATCTTATGTTTTTATCATATTATTTTCTCCTGCTTTATCCCATTTCCACAATATCATCTTTGTCTACTCCATGGCCTTTGTATCTAGATCTCCTTTATTTTTTTCCAACCTCAGCATAAAAGACCAATAACCTCATTTTTTGTATAATTACTTGATCTATATTTATTCTCCCACAATTTTATTATTGGTACTTTTTCTGCTTATAAGCATTTATGTTCTATTAGCAAATGCCTAATATTTTTCATGCCTTTCTTACATAACCTGCAGACTAAATCAGCCACATTTCTCCATTCATGTGTATTTTTTCTTGTTGCTAGTGATTTTGTTCAAGCCTTAAATAATAAACTATTTTTCTGGTTATTATCATAAATTAACTCACATCCAATATTCTGTTTACTTCTATATATATTTAAATTGTTTTTGCACTCAATACTAGTTCTCCAACTCCCTATTTTTTACTAATATATCTATTTTTCTATCCCAGTCTTTGTCACTATAACACTCAACAATCCTAACACAATCATCCCACCTTTTGTGCAAGTATACCTTTGTCACCCATCTTGTTGCCTATCCTTTATTCAAAACCCAATTAAATTCTATTTTGGCTATTCTCTTGCTATTTATAAATTACAATATATTGAACATTTTAATTTTGCTTTTTACATCTCTCATATAAAAACTTGACCATCCCATTTCTCCTTGAATTGCCTTCTTTCCCTTCCTCACATCTGCATCTAAGGCATGTCTTCCTATTTCTCTTTGTACTTTTTCTACATAGTTTAACACCCCTTCACTGACACATAACACACCATTACCATAGGTCAACCCGTTACTGCCCCTCCCTTTCCATACAATTCTTGCTATATCATACTTATTATATGAAAACATTGTTAATTTCTTTATCAGTCCCTTTCTTTTCCTTTCATCATTTATCTTTTTTCCCCTCATTCATCAAAGCCATTCTTCTGATTACTTAAGACAATTCCCAAATAGTTGTACCTATTCACCACATTTAACTTTATATCCTCCAAGAAAAATTCTTGCTCTTCTCTTTTTTCAGCATTTGATTTTTCTAATACCTACCCCTGCACAAGTCTTCAGCACAACTTCCATATCTTTCCTACTTTCTGATTATAAGAAAATATCATTAACAAATAAAAGACCTGATAATGTATACACTCCCTTGCCATCTACTAATGGTATCTCTACCCTTCTTCCTAATCTTTCTGATGTCCTTTCCATTTTTTTCAAATATAGCAAAAACAAAATAAACATTAATTCTTATTAAGCACATGGTCAGCACATAAATACATATAAGGCTTTAACCTTAATACTATGCACCCTGAGTGTTTAGGACATCTTTGCCTTAGTTCTACTTCATTTGTAACTCTGATTCTATATTTCCTAGTTGATATGTATAGTAATTATTTTCATACAATCTCTTAATAAAATCTATTAAAGCACCATTTATTCCCAAAAATTACTAAACTTACTCATAATCTATTTCTATTCACTCCATCATATACTTTCTCTATATTTATAAAGACCATATATAATTGCCTAACTATTCCTATTCATTTCTATAAGTTGTGTGACTATAAATAAACTATCTCCTATATGCCTATTCATTCTAAAACCTCCTTGCATTTCTCTCATTATATTATTTTCTTCCATCTATTTTGCGATCCTTCCAGTCACCATATATGCAAAAACTTTAAACAACACTGACATTATCTTTCTATGGTCCTTACCCCTTCCTTTAAATAATAGCCTCACTCTTGTATTATTTCAGCTATCTGGGAATTTTGTCTTCTGTGCCATCTTATTAAAGCATGATAATAGATTTAATTTTGCCCTATTTTCCAAATTCATCATCATCTCTGCCACCTATCCATCTAAACTTCTTGTCTTTCCACTTTTCAATTTCTTCCCTGCCTCATTCAATTCATTTTCTGTAAAACTAATATTTCCATTACTATTTGCTTTCATGTTTGTTGTCATTTCATCCTTCACATGTAACATCTTTTCTATATTCATTACATACTTATTTAAGATTGTCTCTAATTCTTCTCTAGAGCTACATGCTTTTTCCTTGTCATCTAGTAATACTATTTCTCTCTCCCCTACTTTCCTTCTTTTAATATATTTCCAATTTTTTTTACTTTCATCTCTTCCACTTTTATTAATATCCTCCAATACTTTACTATTTAATTTCATTCTCTCTATATAATTATCTACTTTAGCCAACTTCTTTTTTTTTAATTCTTTTCCCATTTAATATTAACATCTTCTTTTACTTTCTTTGTTTTTAATAGCACATTTATATTATCTGCATGATTTTTTCCTCTCTTTTACACTTTTACTAATTCTCACTTTTCTATTATTTTTATTCTTCTGAATATTCTCATCTAAAACCCTATTTGCCACTTTTTCTACTTCACCACACCAGTCCTTATATTCATCCCCAACAAACTCTTCCATGATTCTATTTTTATTTTATATTCTTCTAACTTATTCTTATCATTCATTCTTCATCCACATCTTTCTCTATCCTTTCTACTTTTATTACTATTTTCTGTCACATTACTAACCATTTCTATTATAAAGAAATTATGATCACTATTACATACTCTCTCTTCATTATCAAACTTTAATTTTCCATGTTTTATTCATTCCCTCTTTATCTACTAATACATAATCTATTATATGAAATATATTATTTTTAGATCATGTGTATTGTCCCTCATAAATATTTCATAAATTTCCAATGTTCAAATTCGTTTTCTGATAAAAAAATTTCAGAAGTTGCCGATTCTTGTTATCCAAGTCATCAGTTTCTTCAATATTCCCCATTCATATCTTCTATAACCATAATTTTCTTTCCCTTTTATTTTGAAACTCTGTATATCCTTAAATAGACATTCATATATGTTATAGTTCCATTCCATTATAATTTGACTATTTCCAGTGGCCATATGAATTATAGCCACCATCTATTCTTGTCTTTCTAACTTTATCTCAAACCACAAATTTTCTTGACACTTTACAGTATTTAAATAGTTTTTTGACATTACTCTTATACTACCACTCCTTTTTTCTTTTTTTTTTTTTCTTGTTTATACCTTGTCATACCAAATTTTCCAGTGTAGGTTGTTGTTCTTCTCTTAGATGTGTTTCTGTTACTGCTAACATCACAAGTTCTTTATTTTTAGCTTTGTTTAATTCCAACCATTTTTTTGGTCTTCTACTACTTTGTATATTAAAATATCCAATTTTTGACATTTCTGCCCTTTTATAAATTATTTTGACTCTTGCTTCTCTATTATATTTGTAGTTAGTTTGTTTATCATTGGGATTACTGACCCATTTCCTCTTTTCATCTACATTTACATGTAGATAAGTTATCCTTTGTTTACTTCTTACATCCCATCCGTCCTTAACCTTCTTTTTGCTAATACTATAATTTAAAACCCTACCCTCCTTTATAATTTTCCCAAACTATAATATTTTTCATAAATCAAGCCCCTTAATGCTTCACTTTCTTGCTTTGCTAAATGCAATCCATCATTATAGTATAAGTCCCTCTTATTAATAAAAAAATTTCACACATCCACAAACATAACATTATTATTATCGCATAGTTTTTTCAATCTCATTTATAGAACATGTCATTTAACATATACCTATTGTTGAGTCTTGGTAGTAATTCAACTATTCCTACTCTTCCTATTCTTCCTTTAATTTTATCAATTCGTACTCATTCATTACTTTCTCTGATGGATCTGATAAATTATTTGTCCTCACCATAACATAAACATATCTTCTCTCCTGTTTACTTACCTTTTCTATAACATTCTGAATTCTATCTCCAGACCAACATACTCTTACATATCTATTTTTATTTTCCCTTACAATTACATTTCACATTCTCTAACTAGCGAGTCCCCTATTATGACTGTCTCATTCCTTGATCTGTTTAAACTTCATATCTAGCACTTTTAATTTTACTTCTACATTCTTCACCTCTTCCTCTATCATCTTTTTTTTTTGGCTAACTATCCTCATTGCACTATTTATTTTGTCATGTATATCTCTTGTTACTCTACTAAACATTTATCCATTCTATTAATCTTATCTATATTTTCCTCAATGTCTCCTGACTTTCTCCTCAAACTATCTTTGCTTAAAAACCTTTTTTTTTCACTTCTTTTATAACCTTTATACACGAACTACACAACCATACACCATTTATATCCTTCCTAGCCTTATTCAGATGGAAAACTTTATCACATACTGACATGTTATCAAAACGTGCCTAATTTCTTCTGACTGCCATACATACATTGTGATGTGATGTGATACACTATGACTTCTCCTTGTACGGAGTCAGGAATCTCTCAGCAACTATGCCCAGAGAAATCTGTTAGCCACTTTATCTTCCTTTTCCATTCCCCATCCTAAGTTTTGCCATAACTGCTTTCCCATTTCCACAACATAATTTTTTTCAACTCCATAGCCTTCTTATCGAAATCCCCCTTATCTTTTCCCAAACCTAGCATAAAAACCAATAACCCACTTTCTATATAATCACTTTGTTCATATTTATTCTTCAATAACTTCATTATTTCCTTTTTTCTTTCAAGCATTTACATTGAATTAAGGCAAGATAGAGCTCAGATGAAGACTGCTGGACAGTCGAAACTGTAAGAAAATAAAGACGTTTTTAAGAAAATTTATTGCATTAACGTGTATATGAATAGAGTGTTATAAGCAATATATATGAATTAACAGATGCCTCATATTTTCTATGCCTCCCTTACACAACTTGCAGATTAAATTACCCATATTTTTCCATTTACATGTATAGTCCCTTGTTGCTAAAAATCCTGTTTGAGCCTTAAACAATAAACTACTTTCCTTGCTATTATCATAAAATAACTCGCATCCAAAGTTCCGTTTACTTCTATATATATTTAAACCCCTTTTTCTCTCCATACTAGCTCTCCATCTCTCCAACCCCCTATTTTTTATTAATTCATCTATTCTTCTATCCCATTCCTTACCACTATAACACTCAACAATCTGTCTAACACAATCATCCCACCTTTTGTAAAGTATACTGATATAAATTCTTTATCCAAATCTTCTGCATACTGCGATACCTTTCTCACCCATCTTGTTGCCTGCCCTTTACTTATAACTCAATTAAATACTATTTTGGCTATTCTTTTATTATCCCTAAACTGCAATCTACCAAACATTTTCATTTTGTTTTTTGCATCTCTCATATAAAAACTTGACCATTCCATTTCTTCTTGAATTGCCTCCTTTGCTGTCCACACATCTGCATCTAATGTATGTCTTCCTACTTCTCTTTGTACTTTTTCTAAGTAATCTAATACCCCTTTACTAATACATAATGCATCATTGCCATATGTTGACCCTGCTACTGCAACTTCCTTCCATACAATTCTAGCTGTCTCATATCTATTATATGAAAACATTTCTTTATCAATCCCTTTCTTTTCTTTACTTCATTTATCAATTTTTTCTCCCATTCATTTAAGCAATTTTTCTGATTACTTAAGATGATTCCTAAATAACTATATCTATTTACCACACTTAACTTTATATCCTCCAATAAAAATTCTTTGTTTTCTCTTTCCCCAGTATTAACCATCATTTTATTTGATTTTTCAATTTAATGTCCATCTCTTTACCCAACCTTGCGCATGTCCTCAGCATAACTTCCAAATCTTCACTTCTTTCTGCACACAAAAAGACATCATCTGCAAAAAAAGACCCAACAAAGTATATACTCCCTTGTCACATATTAACAGTATCTCTATCCCTCTTCCTAGTCTTTCTATTGCTCTCTCCATTTCACTCAAATACAACAAAAACAAAATAGGTGTCATAGGGCATCCTTGCCTTAGTCCCACCCCATTTTTAACTTTAACTGATTCTGTATCCCCTAATTGATATGTTTAGTAATTATTTTCATATCATTATTTAATAATATTCACTAAAACTTCATCCATTCCCAAATTTGCAAAACTTACCCATAAACTATTTCTATTTACTCTATCATATGCCTTCTCTATATCTATAAAACTCATATATAATTGTCTACCTGAATTCCTACTCATATCCATAAGTTGTGTAATCACAAATAAACTATCTCCTATACGCCTATCTGATCTAAAACCTCCTTGCATTTCCCCCACTACATTATTTTCTTCCATCCATTTTGCAACTCTTCCAGCCACCATATATGAGAAAACTTTACATAAAACTGATGTTACCGCTATCGGTCTATAATTGTTTAACTTTCTATTATCCTTACCCTCTCCTTTAAATAATAATCTTACTCTTTATTACTCCAACTACCCTGAAAAACTCTTCTGTGCCACCTTATTAAAACATGATAATAGCTTTACTTTGTTTGTGATTTGTAAATAGTGCCCTCTATAGAGGAAAGCCAAGATTAAAAAAAAAATTTCTATGGAACTATTTAGCTCTATCATCTGGTAGTCATTGTTTACTGATGTTTATCAAGATGGCTAAATAAATGTAAAATGAAATAATGCTGTTAAATTTGAAAATTGTTAATATATGATGGATTTAAACATTATATATTTAAAACTTGATAAATTATTACCTAAGTTAAAATAAAAATTTTAAAGAACATTATTAAAAAGTCTATATTTTTTTTATTTAGTAAAATAAAATGGTTATTGTTAAAAAAAATTATTTTCATGACAAGCATATTATGTTCTGTGCCCGAACTAGTGGGGGGGGGGGTAACCATTAATTAACTTCTAAAACTTAAATTTTTAAATATATTATATGAATACTCTTTGGAGATATTGTAATATTGTTATTAATATCATTATAAGATAATCAAATGAATTTAAAAAAATAAAATAAATATGCAAATAATGAGCCACTATTGCCAAACATAAGTCCAATTTCAATTTACATATATGCAAATCAAATCATTGAATCATAGATTCAAATTTATGTTACAATCATATTCATTAAAAGAAAAAAATTATAGCTATCCCCTTAAATGTTAATACTAATATTTCACTATCTTATTGTAATAACAGTGTTACAATGTAATGTTTCTAAACAAATTAACGTATCTGTTACATTTTTTAATAGTTATTACATACAATTTTTTTTTTTACTTAGAATGATTTAATTTCCTCTATAATATTTCATATGCAATGGATTTAATTTTTGTTTAATATCTTCATATAAATATTTTGAAGCAGTATTTCAATGAAAAAGCAGCACTTGGTTTCCAGTAACTATAAATAACCAGTATCTTTGATCAATTGTAGATCAGTTCTAACTCAAAACAGAATCATGGACACTTCTTATAACTAATAGTTGTGCATCAAGAGACTACTATTGTAATCAGAAGTTCTTATTTTGATATACTATACATTAGCATTGTCAAAACGTGATTACAATTTTGTTATATTAAAATCATATTCACTTTGTGAAGAAAGATTTTAAGATCTTATATCTTATTCTTTTTTTATTTGACTATTATAAAAAAAATGTCCATGCTAGTAGCAAATATTCTTATATATAAACATCACACGATCACCATTTCATATCCATATAGATGCTGTTAATACGAGTACCAAACTCTCCATATAGTAAGGAAAGTTTGATATTCTTATACATTTCTTAATTTCTTCTACTTTTATTTTGCATGTTATATATGCATTCAGTCAATAATATTCTGTCCAGAGAACAATTATATCACAAATTCATTCATTTATCCACTGTTTTCTTCATGCCCAATTCTTCAAATCCATATATCTTATCCCATCTCTTATATCATCCAGAAAAGTCAATCTTTTTTTTTCCTTTTGTTTCCACTTCCCACTTCCTCCAAAACATCTTTCATTAAACTATTCTTTTTTCTTAACATATTTCCAATTCAGTTTCTTTTTCTATCTTTAATTTCTTCAATTAATCTTCTTTTTTCATTTATTCTTTTCAAAACATCTTCATTTGTCATTTTAATCACCCATCTAACATTTTCTATTTTTTTCCACAACCACATATCAAAGACTTACAATTTGTTATCATTTTTTTTACACCCATACTTCCATGTTTCTCAACTGTACAATAATATATTCCACACATACCATTTAATTAAATTTAATTCACTCTTCAATACGTAATATTTTGTTTCTCTTAGTAAATACCTCCTTTGCCAGTGCTATTCTTTTAATTTTACTTCTTCTAACCTTACTCAACCAACTATCTAAATTCATTTACTCATTAAACTATATTATCATGGATTTCAGCAGTCTTTTTGTATTCCTTGCTATCCATAAATACTTGGTTTTCTCAACATTAGTCTTCATTTTATACATTCTTCAATTTATTCAACATATTCTAAAAACTCCCTTCATCCTCAGCTATAAGAGTCATATCATCTATATATCTTACACATTTTATGATTCTACCTCCAAAATTTGCTCTTCCACAATCTAAATATTTGTTTAACATATCTTCTAAATAATAATCAAAAAGCACAAGTGATACACTGTAGTCTTGAATAACTCCTCTTTCTATATTCACTTTATGTGTATCATTATTCTTCAATGTAATTCTTATTCTTTGTTAATATATATATTCCAAATCAACCTTTTCTCTTTCCAAAAGTACTCCTTTATTTTTTAAGATGAGCATAAGTTTATTCCAGATTACTTTACTAAATACTTTTCCCATATGCACTAACATGTACATTTTCTTTATATTTTTTATGTCTCCCTGCAACTGCTTTAACACTACCAATAGCATCTCTTATATTTTATTTCCTCTAAAAATTAAACTGTTCTTCTTCAATATAATATTCTACCTTGCAATAAATTCTTTGAGAATCATCAATAAAACTTTAGAAGTATGAGATAACAAATTTATTGTTCTGTACTCTTTTTAACAGCTTTCTTCTTTTTAGCAATTTGAATCATTATAGTCCTCAAAAAATCTTCAGGTAACATTCCACTTTACATATCAAATTGCAAAGACCGATTATTTCTTTCATGGTAATTTCTCCCATTTCTTTCAAAATTCTTTAGATATTGTATCAAATAATGCCAGCTTTACTATTTTCCATTTGTTCAATGACTTTATTACTTCATCTGTCAATATGTCCATATTTTTATTATCTCTGCCAACATCTTCATTTTCAAGTTCATAATTAATTAATTTTTTTTCTAAATGCATAGTGAAGATATTTTTTTCCTTCTTTTCAATATACCACTACTATCAGTTAATTGCTTTCTATTTTTATCAGCTATTTCATTTGTTAACCATTTCTTTTTTTCCCCAAGTGTCATATTCTATCAAATATCAGATCATATCTTTTTACCTGTTGAAATACTTCTATCTCTCTACATTCTTGTTCCAACCATTTTTCTTTTGCTAAATCTGTTTCTCTCCTTAGTTCATTACCAATTTTTCTATATGTTCTTTGTCCTTCCTCAGTGTCTTTCATTATCCAAGGTTATTTAGTTTTCTTTAACCAAATAATTCCTAGTTTATGTTATATATTAAAGAATGAGTAAGCTTCACTGATATTATTTCAACTCCTTAATGAATAATCAACTAAATAAATTCATAATCAATAGTATATATATCATTTAGATCACATTCTTCTTTGTGATAAAATTTAGTTATTCAGCATTTTTTTTTTTTTAAACATGGGGTACACAAGGTATATCCCCTTCACTGATGGTATGTTAGTATCACTACTTTATTGGATAGTTGAAGGTTGCTTGAAAGTCTGAGTTCAAGTCCTTTATATTTATAAAAAATAGGATTTGAAACTACTTCTTAACAATTACTAAAAATTTATCACATTTTATTCACATAAAAAATTGAGATTAGAAAGTTATAAAGATCACATGATCACTATCTTTTATACTAGCACATAATTGTTAATAAACAAGGCAAAACTGTCCATACAGTAGTGCCACCCTGGGTCATCCAGAGTAATCAATGGATGCCAAAAGGCACTAGATAGGGATTTTATGCACAAGTCTTCTGGCATCCATTGATTACTCTGGTTGGCACAGGGTGGCACTACTGTATGGAGAGTTTTGCCTTGTTTAAAGTTATAAAGAGAAAACTTTTTTTTTTTGCTTTGTGTATCCAAGGCAAAAATAATGGGAAAGAATATTTAAAATTGTGATAATTTATACTTTTTACAGACCTTTGGTCATATACATGTGTGTTCAAATTTCAGTTTACTTTATTTGATAAAAAGCAAATTGTTAAGGCCAAGTTTATTATTTAGATCAACTTAAAACTTCTACTATTAATATCTTAAATATTACTCATTCTCCAATTTTGAAGCACTGCGAGTATAAAATGATTTTTGAATATATATTTTTTTAACAAATATTACCAATGAATAAAACTGATGTATTTTTAGCTGAATCCTGAATAAAACAAGTCTGGCCTTTCGATGCACTTCGCTGGTCACCTAAATACACTGTGATGTGATGCACTATGGCTTCCCCTTTTTCAGAGTCAGGAATCTCTCCCACTATGCCCAGAAAAACATGTTAGCCACCTTACCTTATCTTCCCTTTCCATTTTCCATCCTAAGCTTTTCCCATATTCTTCTCTATCCTGCTCCATTACATTTCCACAACATTATCTTTGTCAATTCTATGGTCTTTATATCTAAATCCCCCTTATCTACTCTCAAGCCTAGCATAAAAACCAAAAACCCACTTTCTTATTATCTATAAATTGCAATCTACTGAACATTTTCATTTCTCATATAAAAACTTGACCATCCCATTTCTTCTTGAATTGCCTCCTTTGCTGTCCACACATCTGTATCTAATGCATGTCTTCCTACTTCCCTTTATACTTTTTCTAAATAATTCAATACCCCTTTACTAACATATATTGTTGCCATAAGTTAACCCTGATACTGCCACTCCTTTCCATACAATTCTAGCTACATCTAATTTATTATATGAAAACACTGTCTATTTCTTTATCAGTCCCTTTCTTTTCTTTGATTCATTTATCAATTTTTTCTCTCATTCATTCAAGCAATTTCTTTGATTACTTAAGACAATTCCCAAATAGGTATACCTATTCACCACATTTAACTTTATATCCCCCAATAAAAATTCTTTTTCTTCTTTTTTCTCCATCATTACTTTTGATTTTACTTCACTAAATTCAATCACCATCCCTTTCCCATGCTTGTGCACATCTTCAACCTCACTTTCATATCTTCCCTACTTTCTGTGTACAAGAACATATCATCTGCAAATAAAAGACCTGATAATATATACACTCCCTTGCCAGTTATTAATAGTATCTTTATCCTCTTCCTAGTCTTTTTATTGCTCTCTTCATTTCTCTCAAATATAAAAAAAATAGATGACATAGGACATCCTTGCCTTAGTCCTATCCCACTTTTAACTCTAACCAATTCTATATTTCATAATTAATACATATAGTAATTATTTTCATACACTCTTAATAATATTTACTAAAGTTCCATTCATTCTCAAATTTACTAAACTTCCCCATTATCTATTTCTATTTACTGTATCATATGCATTCTCTATATCTATGAAGGTGATATATAACTGTCTAGCTGTATTCCTACTAATATCTATAAATTGTGTGACTACAAATAAATTATCTCCTATCTGCCTATTCAATTGAAAACCTCTTTGCATCTCTCCCACTTTTTTTATTTTCTTCCATCCATTTTGCAGTTTTTTCAGCCATTATATATGCAAAAACTTTATATAACACTGATGTTATCGCTATCGGTCTATAATTGTTACAACTTTCTATGATCCTTACTCTTTCATTTAAATAGTAGCCTCATTCTTGTACTATTCTAGTTATCTGGAAATTCTCTCTTCTATACCAGCTTATTAAAACATGGTAATAGATTTAATTTTGTCCTATTTCCTAAATTCATCACCATCTCTGCTGCCAGTGCATCTAAACCTCTTGCCTTTCCTCTTTTCACTTTCCTTTCTGCCTCATTCAATTCATTTTCTGTAAACCCAATATTTCTATTACTATATGCTTTTATGTTTGTTATCACTCTGTCTTTCACATCTAACATTTTCTCTATGTCCATTACATATTTACTTAAGATTGTCTCCAATCTTTTCTAGAGCTACACTTTTTTTCCTCATCATCTAGTAATACTATTTCTCTCTCTCTCCTACATTCCTTTTAATATATTTCCAAAAATTTTTACTCCCATATCTTCCACTTTTATTAATATCCTCCAATAATTTACTATTTAATTTCATTCTCTCTATATAATTATCTATTTTAGCCAACTTCTTTTTTTTAAAATACTTTTCCCATTTAGTATTAGCATTTTTTTCACTTTCTTTGTTTTTAATAGCACATTTATATTATCTACATGCTTTTTTCCTCTCTTTTACACTTTTACTAATTCTCACTTTCCAATTACTTTTATTCTTCTGAATATTCTTACCTAAAACTCTGTCACTTTTTCTCTTTCACCACACCAGGCCTTATATTCATCCTCCACAAACTTTACCATGATTTCTTCTACTTTTATTTTATATTCTTCTAACTTATTATTATCATTCATTCTCCATCCACATCTTTCACTATCCTTTCACTTGTATTAGTAATAACCATTTCTATTATAAAGAAATTATGATCACTATTACATACTCTCTTCATTATCAAACAATTTAATTTTCCATACTTTATTCATTCCCTCTTTTTTACTAATACATAATCTATTGTATGAAATATATTATTTCTAGACCATGTGTATTGTCCCTCATAAATATTTGATAAATTTCCAATGCTCAAATTTACTCTATGACAAAAAATTTGTTATCCACATCATCAGTTTTCTTCAATATGCCCATTTATATCCTCTATAATCATTATTTTCTTCCCCTTTTTTAAAAACTCTGTATATCCTTAACTAGACATTCATGTATGCTACTGTTCCACTCCATTATAGTTTGACTATCTCCAGTGCCCATATACACTATAGCCACCATCCATTCTTGTCTTCCTAACCTTATCTCAAACACCAAATATTCTTGACACTTAACAGAATTTCAATATTTTATGATGCAACTCCTATACCACTACCCCTTTTTCTTTTCTCTTTATACCCTGCCATACCATATCTTCCAGTATAGGTTCTTTTTTTTCTTTTAGATGTGTTTCCACTACCACTATTATCTCAAGCTTTTCATTTGTAACTGCTTTGTTTAATTCCAGACACTTTTCTCTCTCCTACCACCCTCCATGTTCAAATATCCAATTTTAAAAATTTCTTTTTTTCTTATTACTCTTTTATAAATTCTTTTGAGTCTTTCTTCTCTATTACATTTGTAAGTAGCCTGCTTATCATTAATTTTACGGACCCATTCCCTCTGAACATCTACATTTATATCTAAATCACCTACCCTTTATTTATTTCTTACATATCATCCATTCTTCTTCTTTTTGATAATACTGCAATTTAAAACCCTACTCTCCTTTATAAGTTTACTAAACTATAATATTTTTTTATAAATAAAACTATCTAATGCTTCACTTTCTTGTTTTTCTGAGTGTAATTCATCTTTAATATGCAACTCCCTCTTACTAATAAAAAAATTCCACACATCCACAAATATAACATTTTTTTTTTTTTTTGTAGAATTTTTTCAATCTCTCATTTATAGAATATATTCTATTTAACATATACCTATTGTCGAATCTTGGTAATAATCCAACTATTCCTACTCTTCCTTTAATCTTATTGAAATTACTAATCAATTTTTTTGTACTCATAAAAATTCTAAAAATTCTAAAAATTTTTTGTAC
Source organism: Epiperipatus broadwayi (assembly GCA_028023455.1). Lineage (NCBI taxonomy): Eukaryota > Metazoa > Onychophora > Udeonychophora > Euonychophora > Peripatidae > Epiperipatus > Epiperipatus broadwayi. Next base: position 14,457,518 of record JAQFVV010006200.1, on the reverse strand, counting down.
TCATTCATTATTCTCTCCAATGGTTCTGACAAATTATTTGTTCCTATTATAACATAAACATTCTATTCTCTTGTTTCTTTATCTTATCTTAACATCCCTAATTCTAGGTCCAGGAAAACATACTCTTACATACCTATTTCTATTTTTTCTTGCAATTACATCTCCATTTTTTTTTTGTGATCGCAGTGTTCAGCGGTTGCACTGAGAACTAAATATTATTATTTTTTACTAATTTCTAATGTTTTTTCTTTTTGTCAATTTTTAATAATAGTAGTTAATCTTTGGATATAGATATTATAAATAGGGTCAACTGATATTTAGGGATACTCATGGTTATAGTTAGTTGAAGAATCATTTTGGATAGATTAACAATGCTTTTATTGGCTGTTTATGCCATTGCTTAGATAAAATTTGAATGAAAAACAATTTTTAAAGGAATTCTTTAGGAGAGCTCCATTTTTATCCCAAACTGACTTGGCATATAGGTATATCTAACATTTTAAAATATATATTTAACAGCAATGTGATTGATAATTTTGAATAATCAATGCGTTTATTAGCTAGATATATAGTTGATATTTTTTACTAATATAAACATTTACTTGCAACATAACTGGTATTTTGGAGTAACTTAATGCATAGTTGTTAATTTAAATATTTTATATATGAAGTTTTCAAAATAGTTATTTTTATTCCGTTACCTAGAATATTGTAGTAAAGAATTAAATATATATATAACAAGCATTTCACCCATTGCTTAATTTATAACCCTCAGTGTATAGGTTACTGTGATGAACCACTAAACATCACATGATCACCATCTCTTGCTAGCACATAACTGTTAGTAAACAGGCAAAAACTCTCCATATAGTAGTGCCACCTTGTGCTAACCAGAGTAATCAATGGATGCTAGAAGGCTTGTGCATAAAATCCCTATCTAGTGAACCTAGGTATTGAGATAAGATAGCTTGGTTTGTTTTTGCAATGTCTCAGATTGTTGATCAGATATATGTTGGTTGATTTTGATGTATTAATTTAGATATTGGTAACTATTACAATGACATTATTGTTATTTTATTTCTTAAATAAATTATTTTTTTACTTTTATTACTGACTATTACTTGAATTATAAAATACAAAATATTGATATGCCAAATTAATAGATGTCCAAATGTAACTCATACTGGGTAAACTTGTCTTATTTTTATTTATTATTAGTTGGAATAGTTTCAGTTTGTAATTCACAACTTCCCAGTATTTGTTTACAATTGTGACTTTACTAGTAAACTTAACTTTTTTCTTTGGTATTTTCTTATATTAATTATCAATATTAAATTACAATTGGTTATAGAAAAGAAGACTAGATTTATTTTCTGTGGCACCTTCTAGTAAAGTTAAGTATGGAACTATTTATCCATTACAATACATATATATATATATTATATGTGTTTTCAATATATATGTATAGCATTTACACGCTTCTATGTGTGCAAAATGCATATTATAATATGATTAACTACTATCTATAAATTTTGCTATCAGTTTCATAGCTTGAAACCAAAATTGCTAATATCAGAGGGTACTTTAATAACAAGTGTGTTTAAAATTAACATCAATAATATTATTTATAATTCTAAATTATATATGTGTTTTCAAGACACCTACACACCAATATGGGTATGCATGTTTAAAGTGTTTACTGTAATATAGTTAATTATTATCTATAAACATAGTTTGGAACCAAATCACAAATAGTTGGTAAATGGGATACTATAATACTACATTATAAAATCATCAGTTAATTATAACTCTATTGAAAATATTAGAAGCATATATAATTAACAATGTCATATTACTCTTACAAGATTGTATGTGTATGCACAACTGTATATACACCTTTACCCCGCTTAGCGATTGGCTACTTAGCGATATTTTACAATAGCGATCATCATCAATTTGTACCCACTACTTCGATTTACAATCGATTATTCACTATAATGATCGGGGAAAAAATTTTTTGGCAGTCATCTTGAATTTTGCATCACTGATGTCATCAGAGAATATATATTTTAAATTCATTTTACCCAAAAGCAAAAGTACATTACTGTAATTGTATAGCACATACAATATTTTATTCATAAAACACAGTGTTAGTGCTGCATTCAGTATTTTGAATATAGAACATATAAACTTAAAATACATATACAGTAATTACTGAATCTATAATACTGTATACATGTAAGTGTTGAATGTCTTTAGAAAAATTAAACTTTATTTAAATATAATGTACAGTACTTGGATTATTTAAATAAAGTTTAATTTTTCAGACATTCAACACTAATATTAAACTAAAATGCCATCATCACAAACTTTCAGGAAAACACTAAATACTAAAATTAAATTGCGTGTGTGTTCCTTAATTACTACACCCAAGTGATTTCAAATCAAAAGAAAAACATTTTTTTAAAAAAAAAAAGAAAAAAATTGCATTTAGAATAAGTGTTAATAAATAATCTTTCTACATGAATGGGGGGGGGGGGGACTATTACATTACTAAAAATATACAGTAAGAAAAATAAATTTAGCATAAGTTTTAAAAAAATTTGAAAAGTTAAATTTTTTTTCTTTTAAAATAAGTTGTTGTTTTTTCTGAAGTTGACTGATTTATGATACACATTAAGCCTTTTGTTACTCTGCAGTACAGTAATAAGTCTTTATGTTCAATTAAATAATTTATAATTAAACATTGTTTTTTTAATTTGAATAATTTTACATAAGTAATAAACTTAACTGTACAGTAATATGTACTGTAATACAAATTTTAAAAAATACACTTCAGTATGGATTTTTTTTTCATTGTGATGAAAAACTTCTGTGGATGAATATAAAAACTCTTAAATTCAAATTTAGTTACACTTTCTCTTTGCTGTATTGTACTTTTTAAACAGTGAAAATATGCATTTTTTCCCCTAGTGATATAAAACTTTTCTTTTTAGATACGTATTTAGTCTTCATTGCCATTAAAAAATCAAGAAAATCTTTGAGCTTGGAAGCCAATGTGGATATTTTACATCAACTGGAACCGACCAATTTTTTTCCCATAGATCCCCATTATAAATACATATTCTGTATATGATATTATTGCTTAACGATGAGTTTTGGAGGACCAATTGCCATCACTAAGTGGGGTAAAGATGTATATATTGAATTAAATATTTCCATGAATTGTTAATATAATAAAGGATAGAAATGAGATCTTATCTATGTAAACAGAGATAAGTTTAACCTTTGATTTAAAGAAATTATGAATTATTATTAATTGACAATTCCTGAACTAAACAAGTTTTCTCATTTACCTATAATAACTTTTTTGTTGGAATTTTTTATTGATGTATATATATTATGTGTACCCACATAATCATACATAGAATGCAATATTTTTATTATTATTTTATAAAAATAATTTATAAAGAGTTTTTCAGTTATTTAAATCAGTATTGTTAATGCTTAAATCATCAAATTTTTATTGATTGTTTAATAAATATATTTATAGGTTGATGGAACAGATTTGCGAGATGCTACACATGAAAAGGCAGTGGAAGTAATCCGCAATGCCAAAAGCCCTGTTAGATTTTTAGTGCAAAGTCTGTGCACTACTTGTGTAAGTATTATATATTAATGTTTCATTAGATTATCAAAATCTACAGATTATTTCAAAATAATATAAGTATAGAAAAGATTTGTTTTCATTGTAATCATTCAGTTAAGAGAAAAATTAAATTTCTTAATTTAAAATATTTTATTTCCCATTCCAGATTTATTACTTGTTTTTTATTTACTTAGATAAATACATATACGGGATTTGAACACAGACTTCCAAGTTCCCTTCAACTATCCACTCTATCTCATACAACCTATACACGTGACCACACACATATGAAAAAGATAAATGATCTCCAATATACATATTTCATGCTGAACTAGCACTCATCAGTTGGTCTGTGTTCAAATCTCTTATAAATTACATAGAAAACCAAATATATAAATTGTACTTGTATTCAATCAATTATATATAAATACAATAAATTACAAAAAAATCAAGTCAGGTGTCACAAAAACCTAATTTAAACAAGCTTGTATTACAAATGTTATATAAAGAGCTCACAAATAAGCTCTTAACAAGCTTTGTAGAATATTCCTAACCCCAGACCGGTTTCTGCTACTGGCTTCCTCAGTGAGGTGCTAGGATATTCAAGCATTGAGCTCTTTATATACAATAATTTATATGAGTAAAGTTGTGTAATCTTGAAAATATATTAAATTATATATGTTAATCTTATTTATTTGCTGTGTTACTGAATAATATCATATTGGTTGTTATTTAATAATGCTGTAAATAAATATACTAATGTGAAATTTAATATATACTCGCAAGTCAAAACCTTGGCAAATCTAATAATGGAAATGCATTTAACACTAACATAATCACCCTAATTATTCTTAATATATATAAAATCAAAAATTTAAAAAAAATCAATTCATTTTACACCTTTGTGGATATGTATATATATACACACATTAATTATACACCTTTGTGGTTATGTATATATATACACACATTAATTATATACCATATATGTCTAAAATGAATTGATTTTTTACTAAGATAATTACAAGTCTATTGTTTTGGATTCTACCAACAAAAGAACAAGCTGCATTTAAATGTGGTTTTAGCATAATGTATCACATTCAAATATTGAGTTGCCATTATGTTTTGGATTTGTAGCTTATGAGGAAACATAAGCATTTTCCCGATGATTTGGATCATCAAGATATAGAACTAGAATATTGTCATATTTTGAAAAATATTTACCAAACATAAAGATATATGAAAAGATGATTCCATGTCTCCAAAAAATTTTACATTAATAGAACAAGTATTTTGTAAATTAAAATGGGAAGCTAAGGAAATAAAAATACATTGGAGATTATTTAAGTCATCTAGATTTTGTAGATGTTGTTTTTGCAAATAATGCTTCAGAAAATATTCCAATGGATATCGAATGAAAATAAATAAGATTAAAGGTAAATACTGAAGAGTCTAAAGTAATGTTCAATTGATTTTGATTAATAATCATGAATTAGAAATTAACAACTAGAAACATCTTGATCAGCTTATTAATATAGATAGAAACATAATAGATGAAATTAAACATGGAATTAAGTTTGAATAAAATTCTTTTGTTACAAATAATATAGTAATCAAATAAAATACAGTGGAGCCACAAACTAGGATATCTAAAAAAATTAAATAACAAACAAAAAAAAGCCATTAATATTAGCAAATTTTATGATAATCCATAGCCATTTTTCCTTCTCTAAGCACCATATGCAATTATGTTTATAAAAAAAAAAAAGGCAAAATTTGTAAATAAATTTTATAATAAACCAGTTGACATTTTTCTAACTTGGAGCACCATATTAAAAATTAGAACATGTTTAAAGTTAATACTAATTTAAAACCATTAAAATAATAAGAGAGTTTGTAAATTTTTTGATAAAGAGACTAATCTATTATATTTTTTTAAGAGAAAAAAGTTATTGAAAAAAAGAATATCATTTAGAGTGTATTTAATAACAATGAAATCAGACATTTTGCTATTTACTTTATTTTAAAAATAAAAATAAGGTAGGTAGTTTTTCTTTATTCTTACTGCTCCAATCAATGCATGAGTTGAAAATAAATATGAATGTGTTTCCTCAATTTATTATTAATAATTATATTATTATTTTATATTTTGTTTTATATGCATATAAAAAGCATCTGTATTATATAGGTGTGTCTGTTGAAAAGTATTTTACACTTGCAGTTCAATAAACAATACATTTTCTATTCTAATCAATGTTTATCAACAAAATGTGAATTATTATATGCTATATACATTTGAATGTGAGAGGTATAGTTGACAGCTCTACTACAAGCTTATGTATTTGAAAAGGAACACTTTTATTATGTGTTTTATGAGTTCTTGCTTATAGATCTAAGATTTGGACATTTATGGAAGAGCAATGCAGAGACTTTAGACCACTCAGCAAAGTCTGGAAAAGGGTATGATGGGAATAACTACATAGAGATTGAAAACAAAATGCATGGGTGACAAAACAAACAGTGCATTATGTGATTGAAATGGAGCTGGTCTGGGCATATTGCCAAAAGATATAATAGTAGGTAGATTTTTCAAGTTTTAAATTGGGTTTCAATATCATCAAAGATCTAAAAAGTGACTACATGGTAACTAAATGGATGATATAAGGAAGTTTACTTGTGTGATCAGAGCAATTTGAAAGAACATGAAGAGATCATCCTGCAGTGTAGCGATGTTTGAAAAGATGATGATGATGATGATGAGAGAATTTTTAATAGTTGAAAATAATGATGATGATGACTATCTTCAAATTTATGTATGTGTGGGTGTAGGGTGAAACTAAATGCTAGTTCAGCATGATATTCCTCTTAAGAGCTATTTGTTTTTTTGAGATGTTTTTATTTATGTCATTAAAATATATATGGTGAAATGAAAAGCTATAAGAATTATGATTTTAATAATATTTTTTATGCATGTATATAAAATGATATAATGAAAAGTTTTTATAAACAATCTTAATCTTAATGAAAGTATGTAATATGGATTTACTTATATTATCATTATTTGTTGTAGCCCCGGGATACAGATATTGAAAAATATTCATTATCTTCTGAGGATGAATCAAAAATATCAACAGTTCCTAGTAGGGCGACAACTCCACCCAAACCAGAACAAACAATTAGCCAGGAAAAACTTCCAAAATCAGATCGTCTTCTAAAACAGCGGCCATCTCGACCACCAGTCAGTGAAGAACCTATGGTGCAGGTTACCAAGGTTATGACTGAAACAGGGGCCGAGGTAAGATATTATGTATTTTTCTAAAATAAAAAGTTCACAAAAATATTGGTTCATAATTTCATCTATATTAAGCATCTGTATGTAATGAGACAATAATCATTTTAGAGAAATTGATTACATAACTTTTTATGCAAAAAAATGTAATTTTTATTCTAAGCATGAACTGTTGATTAATATTGTCCTACTCCCTCTTTTCTTTTTTTTTTTACCTGTTTTTTAATCTCTTCTTCTCACTCCCCCCCCCCCAATTATCTTTTACTTTTTTGTCTGTTTTCCCCCTTTTTTTCTTTTTTTTTCCTCCATTTCTTCTCTCCTTTTCTCTCTCCTCTCTCTAATAAGTATTCAATACTATGGATGAGCAATTGGAATTTTTATTTTTCAGACAACCATTCAGAAGCAATATCAAGAGCAATCTTCTAAATTTTGATTTTTGTATTTTTTTACACATTTCAAAGCTATATTCTTTTTCAAGCTTAAGTATTTTTTAAAACTATGATTTAAAAAAATGTGTACATGGTTTTATATATTCCACATTTATTTGTTTGCTTATTTTATTTGTATTTCCCTATTTTATATCTTAGTAATTTACTTACACTCCACTGTTTTTAAAAAATGAATAAAGATTTAATATTCATATATTTTCTTTGTTTTTTATTTTGTTTTATTATTTTTTTAAAATGTTTTTTGCTTTACATAATATTTAGGGGTTTGTTTGTTTTTTAAATATAATCATTGATTGTTTATCTGTAATGCTAATATATAAGATAAGCTTTTTTTAGGAAACATACTTTTAGGTCATTCTTTTAATGAAATAAAGCAGATTTTTTTTTTGAGAACATGATAATAAATGAAAATTGTGGAATAATCTTCAAAAAAAATTATATGAGTTGCTCAAAGAGTAATATATCATCACCAAACTGATAAACGAACACCACAGTTCTATTCAATTAACCAAACATATATTGAAGAAACAAGTATAACTGATCAAATTACTACAGCATTCCTAATATGAATTTCATGTTCTCATAAGCCATTGACCAATTAAAAACACATCAGACTGACTTCTCTCATTAGAACTGTCTTTCTTGGAATAAAACTCAGGTCTGTCAAGCATTGGTGGCCTAGCAGTTAGCATAGCTGCTTTCCAAGGAGCTGGCTTGGGTTCACTTCCCAGTCAATGTATTTGACATATGAAAAAAAAAAAACTCGAATGAGTTAATAGTTTAAGCACATGAATTTCTGTACAAGAAATGACTGTTCAACTTGTTGATATCTTGAAGATATATCCATAATCAAATACACATACCCACAGTTTTACGTCTTAGAATGTACTACTAGAACTAACTTTCAATGGGTGGACATTTTTTTTCTCCATGTTGTAAGACCCAGTGGAATATTAGTCATCCTATTTTGAGGAATAACAAATAATTAATTGCTTCAATTGAGAGAGAAATGTAATTTATACTTTTTTTCATGCAGCTTATAATTATCATTTGGCAATGGCTATCTGTTCTTTTACTTCTGTTCATTAGGGTCTCTTGATATTTACAATACCGATTTTAAATAAAGAAAGCGATCATTAAAAAATAGTCATTTAGTTAGTGACTAAAAAGATCATGTGATGTTTCAGCATCGGAAATGAAAGATTGAGCTTTGATGTAGGAACCTTTAATTCTTAAGTCATTACTGTACTCTTGTTCTGAATCGTTCAGAGTGAGAAGATCATTATAACTCTAATCCCTATGCTGTTTGGCATAGTTGGTAGAAGGTCCCAAGAGGGATTCTGGCACTTGTTATGGTGCTCAAACTTTCTATGCACTCCTGAGCACTAAGGTCATTAGCATTTGTTTTATTACAATCTAATGATAGAATGATTTGTAGCAATTGTTCAGTCTTCAGGCAGCTTTAAAACACTACTGACAACAGATGACTTTTAAAACAATAGTTATTAGATTTCATAAATCTAGCATTAATAAATTCCATTCTCAATTTTTTACGTTACAATAAGTAAAAATAAATAAATATTAGGATTGAATATTTTGACTATGTTCATGACATTTTTGATAATTTTGAGAAGTGTATGTAATGGAATTAAGTCTAGAACATTCTCAACATAAATATTGATATCTATCCAAAAATGTCAAGATACAGGATGATGATGCAGTAAATATGCCTATAACTGGTTTCTGATTATTGGCCTTTAATAAGATAGAAGTTACTATACAGACAAATGGGTGCAACCATCATAAGATTTTGAATTTAAGGGGCCTGCATACTTTCTTTCAAATACAATTCTATTTTTTATGCCCATATTTCTATAAATTGATTAATACAATAATATATCGGAATTAAATCAATCTTCACACATAAGCTGTTTTAATATAAATTTACAAGCACTTGCCTGTGAAGAAAGATTTTAAACAACAAGTGAATTCACTTGTCCTTCAAGCTTATCTATATATAAGATGACCTTTGCCTATCTTGCATTATGCAGGGCTTGAATGTATTATATCTCTGATTTTTTAAACAATGTTCAAATTGTACAAAAGTAATTCAATTACTGTGCTGTATAAAAAATAAATATTTATCAATATATTTAGATTCTAACTTATTATACGTTAATTGCAGGTAGTTAAAAATGAAATAAATTCTTTCTGCTGTAATATTTGAATTATGTGTATGCATTTTTAATATCGTTTAAAAAATAAGGCATAAAATGGACTCAAGTCCTGAATAATGTATGGTAGGAAAAAGTTGACTTATACATATGAAAACAAAAAAGCAAGTTAAACTTGCCTACACTTGTATTTATGATCAACAGATGGGTTTTACCAAAAACACTGTCAAAGCGTGTTTGTTTACATAAACGTCAGAATAAGCATTCACTACCTCTTTCGTTAGTTCCACCTTCAGATCATGATTTCAAGATGATTTTGCTATCATCAGTGAAGGACAGGAAATAAGAAACTAGATCTAAACACTAAACTCTGAGTGTTTATGAAACAATTTCTATTCAGCTTGCAAGCATGAATTTTTTTAGACACGTAATGTCTTCAAAATCAGCATAGCAAGCCAGATAGCTATATGGGTCTGATATCAGTTCAGTATCTCCACATAGTAGAAGCCTCTGCTATATATATCATTGGAAGAAAAACTTCAAAGGTACATTTATGAAAACAAAAAAGCAAATTAAACTTGCCAACGCTTGTATTTATGGTAAAACATCATCTGTTGATCATAAATATAAGCGTTGGCAAGTTTAACTTGCTTTTTTGTTTTCATAAATGTACCTTTGAAGTTTTTCTTGCAATGATATATATTGCAGAGGCTTCTACTATGTGGAGATACTGAACTGATATCAGACCCATATAGCTATCTGGCTTGCTATGCTAATTTTGAAGACATTACGTGTCTAAAAAATTCACGCTTGCAAGCTGAATAGAAATTGTTTCATAAACGCTCAGAGTTTAGTGTTTAGATTTAGTTTTTTATTTCCTGTCCTTCACTGATGATAGCAAAATCAGCTTGAAATCATGATCTGAAGGTGAAACTAATGAAAGAGGTAGTGAATGCTTACTCTGACGTTTATGTAAACAAACACGCTTTGACGGTGTTTTTGTTAAAACGCCATATGTTGATCATATATATATAAGCTTGATAGACAAGTGAATTCACTTGTTCTTTGAAAGCTTTGCTTATGGGTGATTGCATGTAAATTTATATTAAAACAGCACATGTGTGAAGATTGATTTATTTCTGAATATATTACAATAAATACTCTGGTGTATAAAATAATAAATATTTATCATTATAAATTGATTAAATAAATGGTGCAGCGTGAATTTTTTGCAAACATGATTTAAATATTTGATAGGATCTATTTTAATATGAAAGCTGGAGATTTGGACATCCATAAATCATGCTAGAATAGTTACCAAAATGTCTTTTAGTAATCTATTTATTTTAGATTGTGAATTTTGTAAACATATTATCATAATTAAATATTTTTAAACCACATGTCTTGAAGACATCCTCATTTAAAAGTTTAAATATCTTGGCAAATCTTATAAAAGTAAAGTTAAAGACCACAAATACAGAGATTGTTTATAATTACCAAAATAAATCTCATTGCTCTCTTATAACACACACACACACACACACACACACATATATATATATATATTTAAATATAAGTATATTTACATATCTGGAGTCTAGCTATAATATAGGGGATTTGAACACAGATATTCAACCTCCTTTCAGCCATCCATTCCATCTCATAGAATCTATACACATGACCACACACATGTGAAAAAGATAAATGATCTCCAATATATCTATTTTGGGCTGAACTAACACTCATCAGATCATCTCCCACACACATATGTAATCACTCCTTGGATTTATATTAAGATAGCAAATTTTCAAACTAATCTGATGATGGAATGCCCAAATCTCTTGTTAATGCCAATATTATTGTCATGCCCATGTTGACCTTAAGTTACTCTGACCTCTCATGTATAGAACCTTGTCCACTTAAATACACAGAAGATGAGTGTATGTGAGGGAGATGATGATATGAACCAATTGATGAGTGCTGGTTCAACACCAAATACATATATTGGAGGTCATTTAGCTCTTTCATATGTGTGGTAATGTGTGTTTTGTTGTATGAGCTGGAGTGACTGGCTGAAGGGAGCTTGAAAGTCTATTCAAATCTCCTATATTACAACTAGACTCCAGGTATGTAAAATATACTTGTATTTAAAATATTACAAATTCAGCCTGTATCCTGACCATCTCTCTTCTGTATATTTAAATGTTCAGTGTCCTTTACATGAGGAGGTCAGAGTGACTTAAGGTCAACATGGGCCTGACAGTAATATTGGCATTAACAAGAAATTTGGGCGTTCTATCATCAGATTTTCAATGGTATGGATGGGAGAGTTGGGGGTGGAGTAGATTGAAGCCTGTCCATAAAAGTGTGAAAATTTGCTATCTTAATATAAACCGACACTAATTCTATATATATGTGTGGGATTTGATTATCTGGACCAACTGATGAGTGTTGGTTCAGCACGAAATACCTATATTGTAGATCATTTATATTTTTCACGTGTGTGATCATGTGTATCGGTTGTATGAGGTGGAAAGAATGGCTGAAGGGAACTTGAAAGTCTGTGTTCACATTTCCTATATTATATATATATATATATTGTGCGTGTTTGTATGGGATTGTTTATTTTTCAAAAAAATAAGCTGTTTTACCATTGATTAATATGTTCCATCTTTTTTTTATTAGTTTATCTGAAAAGTTATATACCTAGATGCACATATATTTGAAGGTTATTTTTATTATATAATGGGTATTATTTTTTATTCTCTATTTGAAAAAAAAAGGATTAATAGATTTGAAAAAGCAATGAGATACTTTTGAAAAGAATCATCTATAATTAAAAAAGTTATATGTTTGCCACATTAAGAAGCCTCATTAATGAACAATGTTAGTTAAATGATTAAAGTTAATTTTAAACATGTTTAATTGAAAACATTCAAGCAATTTGGCTTTAGTTCCGTAACTATAAAAAAAGTATTCACTCAAAATTAATCTGATTTCTGGTGATATTGATCATCATCATCTTTGTATTATTTTGAGAAATGAGATAGAAATAATATTGCCTTGGTCTACTAGTCTTTCTGAACAGTTCTGCTGGGAAGAGAACAGCCATTAAAAATGAAATTGCCTATTAAGGTACATTTAAAAACAGTGATTTATAGTTTTGGATTTACTAGTATAGATGAAATGAGTTATTCCAGTTTTTTAAGAGTGATAAATTCGAAATTAAACCTAAGTATGCCACATTTTCTTTTTCTTTAAATTTTGTCATCAAAAACAACAATAAAAAAAAAGATATATATTATAAGATTGTAATTCGAAATAAGCATTCATTTTTTTCAAAGTATGTATGTTGAATGAATCTTAAGAATAAAGTGATGTAAAATATTTATTGAGAAGAATACAGTAATCAAATTTGAATCTTTTTTAAACACGTAGCAGCAGTTCATTTGAAAATTTTGTTTTCCCAGTAATATTTTGTAATATAATTAATTTTCCAAACCTTTAAATATATATTGGATGAAGCAGTTATTGAAATATAATTTTAATGAGAATAATTTAGTCTGTGTGCGCTCAAATTTAATAATAATTTCCTAGTTACTGCATAATAAGATTTTATCATTTTTAAACCTTAAGCTGTTCCCGAATTGCACTCTATATTCTTTTTCTTTATCTAGTGAATACATTGTACAGGTTTAACACCTGCATTTATATATATATAATATATGTGGGATTCGAACTCAGACTTTCACACGACCCACAACTCTCAGTTCCATCTTATATTGCTGACCCACCTGATCACACATATGTTGAAAAGATAAATAATCACCAATATCCGTATTTCGTGCTAAACCAGCACTCTTTATTTGGTCCAGATTACCATCTCCACACCTATATACAATCAGTACTCATTTGGTCCAGATTACCATCTCCACACCTATATACAATCAGTACTCAGCTTTATATTAAGATAGGCAATCTTCATACTTTAATGGACAGGCTTCAAACTACTCCAACCCACAACTCTTCAGCCTTTCATTTCATTGAAAATCTAATGATGGAATGAGTAATTTGAAACCTATCCATTAAAGTATGAAGATTGGCTATCTTAATATAAAGATGAGTACTGATTGTATATGTGTGTGGAGATGGTAATCTGGACCAACTGATGAGTGCTGGTTTAGCACAAAATACGTCTATTGGTGATTATTTATCTTTTCAATGTGTGTGTGATCAGGTGAGTCAGCAATATAAGATGGCACTGACAGTTGTAAGTAATGTGAAAGTCTGAATTCGAATCCCTTATCTAGGAAAGAAAATAATAGAACTGACTTCTTTCAATATATGTATATATTTCTTTGGAAATAAACTTCAATTGTCTACTAAACATTTGAATCTCTATCAGAAACAATAGCCTAACTTTCTATTTACATATTGTTTGTTCATTTATTGGTTTTAAAGCTTGCATTTAAAAAGCAATTCACTATACATGCATACAGTATTAAACCTATGCATATTTAAAGGTAAGTTTTATTCAAAGTTAAAAAGGAAAGTATATTGTAATTGGTAATCAGATAAAGTGTTTTGTAATCCAAGACTGTATATAGAAGTACCGGGAGGCAGATTTTTTTCAGCTGCAGCAGTTAGGGTAAAAATATTCTTATTTTTGCTTATGAATAATGTAAATGAAATCACTTTCCTATGATATTCACAGATGACAATTGGTGGCTGCTCTAGACATTGCAGCCATGGTATTTAATTGTGAAAGTAGATTAGTTTTCCAGAATTTGGTGAGTCACAGCATGCAATTAGCAGAGACCAGCAAAAATTCTCAGTTGTGAAATTTGTTCAGATTTTATAATTATTCGTATTTTAGATGGCTGAGTAATGGGTGTGGTCTTTGAAGTGTTAATCTTTGGCATGACAATGTAGTATTGGGAACAGAAGATCAAAATATTGACTCTCAAGTTAAAGGTTTTTTTATGTCTGGTTTTCAAGTATTTTATGTGGCTGTCAGTTTAGCTAGCAATTGAGTCTGTGTGTTGACATCTGTGAAGTGACCACAGTGTTGAATACAAAATTGAATTAAATTTAAATGTAGGATATAAAATATATGGGTTACAAAACCCAGCTTGAATGTCAGGTAAAGTGCATTTAAACCAGTATTATGCTAATGTTATTGAAATATTATTAAAATATGTGAAATCTATACCATTTTTGTCATGATAATTTTTATATAGTGCATTATATATAAAAGCGTTAAGGTATTTAAGTCAACATTAGGATTAAGTTTTGATAGTTTGTTCCATTTTCTAGTTAATAAAGATAGTAATGTTTATAATGAGAAGACCCATTATATGGTAAGTTTATAGCAAAATGTACCTCACATTAATTTTTTAAGGACAGGGGAAATGTATCTCTTAAGGTGCATATATATATTTTAAGTCAATTTGATAATTTAAAATTCATCTTTCAAAACTTAAATACTTGAAGTTACTTATATATTTATGTATGTTGCCTTGACAACAGTTTGAAATTGTTGATTGATATTGGGATTGTCTAAGTAAGTAGCATATTATATTTGTTGTTACTGCATATTATTGGATAATTATTATAATTGAGCAAAAAACTAGATTTTCTTTTTCTTAAGCAATAGTCTGGTTGAAAATATCTTAATATTAGAATTTTAAGTGTTTTTTATTTGAAAAAGATTTTCAAGACTATATTGAAATATAATATGAATCCATTTTTAGAACACATTTTTAAAAAATAAAGAATAGCTCTTGTCATTATCTTAAAATTAGATGTGTTTTTATATTACCTATTCCCAATTTCAAATTATCAAATTCTTCAAGATTCAATACAACTAATGTGCCATTAACTCACATAAACTATAACAAAACAATGAAAAAAGAATGAACTGATTATTAACATGACAAAAAAGAATGGACAAGTGAATGTTGCCTTAAAAGATTGGAAATCACAATGGGATCCATCATATTAATAGTTTAGTACCACTATGAGCACAACATTGACTGGCTATTACTTGTGATTTGTCATTGAGATGATCACAATTTTCCTTTTTTAGTATTCTATTAAAACCTAGATAATTCTACATTGATTTTTTTTAATGATATATTCTTTCAACAACATCCAATGTTTTTTATGTGAATTTGAATATATACCATTTTAAAACCATAATTTGTTTATATGACTTTGCATATAGATTTAATATGCTATTTTTACCAATTAACAATTAATAGAATTGGTATTATTACTTGTTTATTTAGAATAAATTTATTATTTTTATTATTCTATTTTAACAATAATATTGTTTTGTTTTGTCTTTGTTTGTTAATTGATTTAAATTTGTAAAAAAAAAAACTTTTTTATATTGAAACACAACAATCAAAATTATTCCAACTCAACCACACTAGCCAAGAAAATAAACTCTAAAATACCACCAATGGTTTCACTACTACAAGCAGACTTCTCAAGTGTGAAGAACTACAAAATAACAACATATTCAAACTAAACATTACCCACAATTCCATTTACTTCCCATACACCCTTAATATTAAAAAACCTTTTAAATAAGTTAATTGCTTCAGAATTATAAGTTTTTAATAATAAAGATTTTTTAATAAAAAAAGGATGATTCTGATGCAATTAACTTATTTAAAAGTTCTTTTAATATTAAGGCTTTATTATGGGAAGTAAGTGGAATTGTGGGTAATGTTTAGTTTAAATATACCTGGGTCTCATTTTATGCGGATTTATTTAATGCGATTCATGTTTCTTCTTAATGTCTTTGTATGCAGTTTTCTTTTATGTGATAAAAATTATTAGATCAGAATTCGAGCTCTGATAATGCACTATTACTTTAAATATTATAAGTTCCGCACACTCACATCATATTTAAAGTAATAGTGCATTATCGGAGTTTGACTTCCATCTAATAATTTAAATATTTTCAGCACTTACTTAAAATCAGAATTTCCCCATTTTCTATACACACATTAAATTTTACAAGACTATAAAGTAAATCTGTTCAAACGTTATAGATGAAAAATACTATGTATGTTGTTGTTTTTGCATTTTAAATCACGTTCTACTTTTGCTTTTTATAAAAAGAGTACGTAATCAATTAATCATTTAGTGTCTGCAAGTTTATTTTTAAAAGGTGACCAACAGCGGTGGGCACAATTAAATTTGACAATTAAAATCTGATTTTTAATTGTAATTAACAATTTAAAAATTATGTAACGTGATCTGAAATAAAGGTGATGTGAAACGATGAAATTTGATTTTTAAACGGAATTGAAAATTAAAGGCAAAAATAAGAATTTAATTTTTAATTGTTAATTTTAATTAAATTTTGCCCAATAGTGGTGAGTCGGTGTCTTTTTATTAGCGTAAGTCTAAGTTTTTATTTTAAACTTTTAGTTTATTCTAACGGAGAGAAAAAAAACACCCAAGGAAATGAATTTCTTTGGAAACAAAAATTTCAATTTTAGATCGCTTAGCGAAATGGGAAAGATCAACAGCAATTGGAAAATGTTTTAGTTGTATTTCCTTTTGACTTCATTTAAGGAGAAGCTACAGTACATCACATCACATTATGACAAATCTGATGTCTCAAATAGCAATAATGATTAAAATACCGTACATGTATGAAAAAAATGTAATACGCATAAAAATATATTGTTTTGAATAAAATTAAATACTGTAGTTAATAAAAAAGTAAAAAAAGTTTGTCTTGTATCAATTTTTTTCAAATTTGAAATTTTTTATTAATCATATTTTATTTTCTTATTTTTTTTATGCGAATTCTAAAGTAATTTTACGTTGTTGCTTTGCTTTTATGCGATTTTTGGAAAATGACAGTAAATATCCCCAATTTTTCAAGGTAAGTTAAGTCTATTTTTGTGCAATTTCTTTTGTGCACGTTTTTTGAGGAACCTATCTATCGCATAAAACTAGACCCAGGTGTATGTTGTTATATTGTAGTTCTTTACACTTGAAAAGTCTGCTTGTAGTAGTGAAACTATTGGCAGTGTTTTAGAGTTTATTTTCTTGGCTAGTCTGGTTGAGTTGTGAATTTGGGTAATTTTGATTATTTATTGACTAGTTTAGCTTTATGCTTTTAATGACACAAAACAATATATCGCTCATCTAGATTATATTTAACATCTGCATTAACAGTAGTAATAGACTCATTTACATAATCATAAATAGTAGCAGTAACCAATCTTCACATCAATTTCTGAATATTGACCTTCATTCATTATAAATATTGGATTGCACACTTCAGTCCAAACACCTTTACATTTTTATGCAGTTTAGTATATTGATTTGGAAATATTGATACTCTTAATGTTTTATATTTAAGTTGACTTGCTTGTATAGCTATTTAGGTCTATCATTAATTCATCAAATATATTGTACCGTGTTCAATCCGCAGAAGATCTTACTTACACTGCAAAGGTTTTGGCTGGTTTCAAACTTCTTTAAAACACATTTATAATCATATGTAATTATAAATGTTACATGAACGAACCGGCACGTTCGAGCAAAGTGGGAAATATTATTGATAGCTTTAACTATCAACAATATCCATGATCATTTCATGGCCCACCTCGGCTGCTAGATTCAAACCCCTACTATCCAAACACTTTATTTGTTTCGGAGTAAACCCTGGATGCCAGCTAGTCTAAGACTAACGTATCCAGACAGTAGGCTCATAACCCAGCGCTCGAAACAATTCCCTTAACTAGCTCAGTCTATTTTTTTTAATCATTACCAACTTATACAAAAGTAGTGGTGAAAGAATTGATAAAAGAATTAATAAAAAGAGTTGATAAAAAGAATTGACCGACAAATAAAGTTTAATTTTAAAGACAATTTATTAACTAATATTTACTAATTTTAAACATTTTATAAATCTAAAATAACACACACATTTTAAATTAACACACTATAATATATCTTATGAGAAAGCATAAATAATGTTTGACATTTATAAAATCATATAGCATTCACAAACACGCACATCAATAGTTCATTTTATGCATGCTTATAGAGATCAAATTACTTGTCTCTGGAGGCTTTACGAATTAATGCGATGCAATGGCTATTATAGAAATAAGAATATGAAACATTATTACCTAGGATTTTGAATGTGGACGTAGAACTTCGTTTACTTTGGTTACTACTTTAGGTGAGAATATTTCCAGCTAGCTGGGACGTTTCCTTGATGAGTTTCCTTATTATTCACGATTATTATTATTGGAGACAATTAGATACTGATGGAGATTTCCAATTGTTACGCTGACATTATTTCATGGGCAGATCTTGCTGTTTTCATTGGACTTCAGGCTGTAGAGAGGCGTATATTTCCGGTGGGTTTTTAACACTGCATTTCTGTTTCTGGATACCTAATAAACTGCACTGTTATCTGAACTGAAACAATTACTCGACTGACTCAATCTGTTGACCAATAAAAAAAAAAGGTCTATTTATACCTGCGATGTGTTGTCCTTGTAATATCCTCCGGCAGTATGTGTTGTCAAAATTCCTTTGATAATCTCATGTTTTGAAGTTTGTTTAATTTAGTAGCAGCCATGCAAACGTATTGTTTTTATATTTTAATTAATAGCCATCGCAGAGTGGTTTTTTTTTAATTTTTAACTTTCATTTATTATTTTTTTATTTCTTTAATACGGATATATTTATTTACATTTGCATGCACATATATAATTTTATTCTACACATCAAAACTAGTTTTAAGATTACTTTTTCTTTAATTCGAATAAGAAGAGATTTATATTTTGAAACCTTTAACTATTTATTTTTATGAATACTAATAAGAACGTGACACATGCTTCGACATCTCTAAACACTGGACTATTTAGTCCATTTGCATATGCTTTGCATACAACTTCTCCCACCCCATTTTTTATTTTCGCAGCTCACAGCTCCGCTATGAATATGAGGTAAAGGACCTCGAAAGCGCTTAGCATATATTAATTCCTGTATCTTATTATAGCTTCACATTCAAGCGTGACATACGCTTAATTTGTTTTATAAATTAAATTTATCGAATGAGAAGATTTAAAATTATATAATTTACAATTATGAACTTGTATCAACAAAGACTCATATTACGTCTTGGCATTTCAGTCAAAACATTGGAACAGTGCCTAACATTCTTGTCTGAATGCAAAAGATTTAACATCGTTCCAAACTGCTGCAAAATAAAAATAAACGACTCCATTTATAATCGCGACAAAATCATTGACACACTTCAATTACGTCTCTTGACTTTTGTTATCCATGGATGTAAGAATGCATTACGTAAAGAAAGAAAAAGATGGAGCACAATTACAGCAAACAACACCCTCCCTCAATGGATTATCGATAAACTTAACTTTACAGAAATAAACCACCGCAAACGCTTCATTTTGAAAATTAAATTTTTAGCTAATAAACAAAATATAAATATTGATTTACTACAAACTTCATTTGTCAATAGAACTGGCTTCACTCCCCTGACAGAGTAGCAAGAGTCCTTTCCCTTGGACCTAGATTTGTAGGAGGCCAATGGAGACAACCTAGATTAGAACTAATCGCTGACGTCAAGCAAATTTGATTAATGATCCACATAGAGATAGCATCATAACAAATATAGTTAAATCTATCTCACAAAAACAGCTACATATAAAAGATCATAGCTGGAGTAACGACATTAAAATTATGAAACAGTTCATTGATCATAATAATTTAATTTGCCTTAAAGAAGATAAGGGTAATAGATTTGTGCTCTTAAACTCGCAAGACTATAAGCATAAAATAAAAGAACAAATCACAAATCTACAACTCACTCCTGTCACACAATTCAACAATAAGCTTAACCGAGATAAGTTTATTGCATCCATTCTCCGTCCTTATAAAAACAAAGGCATTTCTACTGCTGAATACTACCGAGTTTATCCTTCCTCCACCAAAGCTCCTAGAGTGTTTGCCAACATTAAACTCCACAAGCCAGATGAACCTCTGCGTCTAATGATGGATTTTGGGGGAGTCCATTATTTTCAAACCGCAACAATGGTTAATCAACTATTAATCGACAGCCTGGGCTTTGGGAATTTTTCTGTTAATTCATCCTTTCAGGTTGTAGAGAAAATCAATAAAGCCACGATCTGTAACAACTTCCGAATGACCTCCTTTGACGTCAAAGAGTTGTATGGATCTGTGGACAGAAAACAATCTATTCACATTATCCAACAAGAACTCACCAATACAATGTCATCTGAACGCATTAATTTCATCATTACATTTTTAACTTGGATGGATAAGCATATATACACAACATTTGAGCACACTTGGTACAATATGAAAAGCGGATGGCCGATGGGCCTCCCTCTCAGCGGAATCATAACTAGCATTTTTCTTAATTACTACGAAAAACTAATAGTGCCTAAATACCAAGCTGATAACCCCCACATTTTATACATCCGGTACGTAGACGACATACTTATTCTAGCCAATCAATACACCACAAACAATATTATACAAGAACTAACGCACAGCACTAAGCTAACCATTAATTCCACATCTGAGGATGCATCCCAAAGCCTAAATTACCTGGATCTTAAGTTAACGCGCGAGGAACCATGTATAAATTATTCAATGATTATAAGGCCTTTTGAAATCAGAGGCTTTATACATCCACATTCTAACGTTCCTAACTCCCACAAATTAGCAGGACTACAAGCATTCCTACACAGAAACATGCAGCTGTGCAAGTTTGAAGCAGATCGAAAGAACAACATACACCTCTATACCAAAGACCTACTACAGGCAGGCTATAAACTCCACACTATCAACAACAAAATCAAGCAGTTTCATACAAAAATCACCATTAATAAAAACAATATTAAACTTCCATATATCACTCTTCCCCACATACATAAAATCTCCCACCAACTAATCAAGATTTTGGGCAATAAATTTAAAATCAGCTTTCATACACCCCCTTGCACTAACCGTCTCATCAATAACTCCAAGGACAAATTAGAACCTTCTCAGACCCCCCATGTCGTTTACAGCATCACTTGCCCACAACCCGGTTGCCGCGCCATTTATTTTGGAGAAACCAAGGCAGGCACAACCATCCGGACAGCACAACACAGATACACATATAATAGAGCTATGAAAAACAACGATAACTCATCAACATTTTTGGAACACTCCAAGAAGACTGGACATTTATTTGAACCTTCCCACCCTAAAATAGTTTGTATCGAGAAAAACAACATTAAGCGGAAGATCAGAGAAGCGTACTACATCAACAACAATAACAACTCAATCAATAGACGTGACACATGCTTCGACATCTCTAAACGCTGGACTATTTAGTCCATTTGCATATGCTTTGCATACAACTTCTCCCGCCCCATTTTTTATTTTCGCAGCTCACAGCTCCGCTATGAATATGAGGTAAAGGACCTCGAAAGCGCTTAGCGTATATTAATTCCTGTATCTTATTATAGCTTCACATTCAAGCGTGACATACGCTTAATTTGTTTTATAAATTAAATTTACTTTCTTTTATAAAACGTTTAGTTTAACTTTCTAAAGAAAACCCCTTCCCACTTATAATCAATTATTTTCTAAATTTTATTTCAATCTCTTTTACGAAAGATTTTTATTTTAATAATTTTTTTATAGACAAAATTATTTTATATACATGTGCCAATTTGGCCTTGGCACAATATATATATCATTTTATTTATATGCTAACTGTGAGATGTGATTATATATCAAAATAATGGCAATACTTCCTTTTGATGTTACCTTTCTTTTTGTTAAAGGCCCAGAAGCACTGATAATTAGCTTGTATTTGATGAATTTTAGTGACCTATACAGGTATATAAATCATTAGCTTAAATAATGTAAAAGAAGTAGCAAAATTTTTTTCTTCACAATAGTGTCAATGCTTTCCCATCAGTGCATCTGAACCTTTGGATCTAATGATGTGAAAGGACTGGATAGGGAATATGATGCACAACATTTTAGCATCTGTTGATTGTTAGAATCTTCACTAAGTATCATTATTGTGAGAAAAAAATGTGTTGCTATTTTAATACCTTGTGTAATCATAAAGAAAAGATTATCGTGATGTTTTAATGATAAAAATACATGTTGATGCTAGATGTGTTTTATAATTCCAACACTTCTCATTCTGATGAATATTAATAAGTTCAGGGACCTGTTTGGCAGTACTATGTATTTATTGATTGCACAAGTTTATCATAATTGGCTTTATATTGGTATAATGATTTTGCAACTGTTAATATAACTTTTTATTATGTTTTTTATTAATCTTTAACAAGATAAATGAAAAAGAGGTCGTTCTCTTCTATAAAAATATTTCCAAAATGATTTTTTCTTCTTATTTCTAAGTAAAGTAGATTAATTGGATTATGTATACATGCCTTATATTGAGATATTTTATTGGTAGTGATGATTCCATTAAGTCACTAATCATGATTAAATTATTTTCTTATATACAATTATACAATAATGAATTTGATGTATAGATATATAATAATAATAATAGTCTACCCTTAAGCTATCAACAATCTCAATCAGTAGTTATGGCAACCTCCTTTAGCAATAAAAGTGGTACCACCTTTATCTGTGGTCAGATTGTTATCATCTACATTTATAATGAGTAATTAATTGTCTTTATTGTCTTATGAAATATATAATAATGTACGTGAAGTTGAACTACATCAAATTTTTTTTTATTTTCTAAATTTATACAGTTTTATATTTTTGTTTTTACTTTTAAAAGAAATATAATAATTTATTTATTATTTAAATCACTAAAACATCATGTGACACCATTTCTTAGGCTTACCCACACTATTAAAATAAAAGCAATTTTTTCCATACAAACCTTCTTGCATCTATTGATTACTATAGCTTTAACTAGGTAGCATTACTGTTTAGAGACACTTGCTACTATTTTATTAATTCTTTTAATTTGGAAGCAAACTATATTTTTTCCTTTAGTTTTGCCATCTATTGTAAAACTAGAGTATTCAATAAAAAGTTAGATTTTACAGTTTATTAAGTCCCTTCAATCTTGTCCTATCCATATTCTCAGATTGGTTTCATGCTTATGATATTTATCAATGTTTTGGATTGGCTTTATGAGAGTACTGGGTAGAGATTTATCAAACATTAATATATAGCTCTTATTGTTTACTGAAGCTGATATTGAATAGTTAAAAATGGCAAAGAAAAAAGAGCTTGCTTTATGTAAACTGGTGTCATGTGATGTTTTTTGATTTTAGTTCCATGAGTTACATGATTAAGTATAATTAAGTAATTATTACCTTTTTTACTTGTCTATTTATCATTGTAAATTTGTTTTGAAAACAGAATCCCTTTTAACTCCTTCAGCTAATTCATTGTAATATGTTGTCAACACATGCATAAAATGCAAACAATATCTTATTCTTTGTGTTTGTTTCATAAACAATTCTATTTTTTTAAATAAGTTGTTAGATGATATAAAAATTCAAAGTTGAAGTTATTAGTTGTTGAGGCCAAGCTGATGAATTTACACTCTTGTTAATACTTGCCTAATATTGGTATTACGTGGATTTTGAAATGCTGCTTTATTAGGAGAACTTGTAATGTCACTTATGATAATTTTCCATTGTACACTGAAATCTCAACAACATGTAGATATTAAAAATCTGTCCAAAACCTTTCTACAAAGAATTATCATTCAGATGTTGACTTGCAAGATACACAAAAAAAATACTGCAGAAAATTAATTAACCAAAAGTGTTTATTTTTACTATATCTCTTGGAGTACTGAATAATGTGGGCAGACTTATAAGCCCATTATCCTGCTTCCGAATCCAACATGTAAGGTGTAAATAAATAGTTATATCCAGAAACAAAAATCAAGTTGGAAAATTATTAATCATTATTAATAGGTGTGCCATTAATGTTATCCACCATACCTTAGTCACATATTCTTTCAAAGATAGCTATTGTAATAAATATAAGATTAATTCTCCTTTTCAAAAATGACCAAAAAAAGAGTCAAATACAGTTCAGTTGTTAGTTATCTGTCAAACAATGATAGTAGACTTTTTAAAGTTTGCAATAACGTCTGTTAATTGATAACTTTTAATTATTGGGATATGAAAAGGCATACCATCCCCCACCTCTACATTGCAGGACTAAGATGAAATTTGTAATCACTTGTTAAAGGTTTAAATTGATCATAGTAAACTTGTTAATCGAATAAATTTGACATTAATTTATTAAAGAAATCAATCAATGAATTATATTAACCTGTATGATAAAATATCTGAGTGTAAAAAAATTACCCTAGTTATATCCAGAGATAAAAAGAAATTGTAAAAAAAATTACAGTAATTTATTTATAAGGAAAATAAAAAAATTACGTTAACCCTTATGATTATTCTTATTATTATTCTTTCACAAATAAGGTGGTGGGCCTGGTAACATTATATTTATGTGCGTTTTCCTAGAAACAATGCCATCAAGCAGTTTCAACATGCTAATAGAACAGTATCAAAATTTCCTTACACACTTCAATGACACTTAATGTTTTATTATTTAATTTATCCAAAACATATTGAAATGTTTGTTTTATATAATGTTTTAAATGTTGCAATAATTCTTTGGTGTAATGGTTGAATCAAGGACATGATATTAGGTGGTAGAAAATAAAATTGTACATTTGGATGTTCCAAGACCGGATGGCTGTGGGCATTGTCTAGAATCAATAGAACTTTAAATTCTAGATTTTTGGCATTCATATATTGCCTAGCATCTAGAATAAAATATTTGTTGAACCATTTCATAAAAATTTCAGTGGTGATCTAAGCCTTTTCATTTGCCATCCAGTGAACTGGCAATTTATTCAAATCTACACATTTTATTGAATGTGGTTTTTGGGCTCAATTAGCAAGCAGAGGCTTCAATATGTAATATTCTGAAGCATTGGAGCAGAATACCAAAGTGACACATCTTTTGATACTAAACCACCAGTTTTCTGTGATAATGTTACTTAGGTTCTATTCGGCATTCTCTTTCAAAAAGATCACATTCATCAACATTCCAAACTCGATCAGGAGTGCATTCTCCATCTTCGATAATTTTAGCTAATTTTTTTTAGGATATTCTTTGGCAGCTGTTTCATCTGTGGATGCAGTTTCATGTTTTATTTTAATGTTGTGAAGTATATGTCTTTCAAGAAAATTTGTCATCTATCTGGTGCTTGCAGAAAATTTACATTCCTTATTTAATTGAGATGAAATGCCTGGTTTGATTTCTTTAATTTGTTTGTAAAAAATTTGGTGCTACTTACTTGATGGCATTTTCTTCTACTGAAATTATTTTTTCTGACATTTCTTCTATCCACATTACTAAGGCTTTTTCCATTTTTGCCTTAACAATATCTCTTTTTGTAAAATGGTGCCATAGCATTCAGTTTTGTTCCAGAACATATCGACTTTCTAATAGCAGTTTCTTTATCTCTATTAGTTCTTATAGTAACTTCATGTAAACCAAAATGCTTTCCTATAGATGTTACTCCTCTGGTTTCAAGGCAATCTCCAAAGAAATTGTTTCTCTCGTCTTTTTTGTTTATTTGATATTGTATGAGGCTATAGAAAAATATTTCAGATTTAATTAACAAAAAATTTAAAAATATGCATTCAATGTATAACTTACCACCTATCGATTTTTGGCAAAATTAATCAATTAAATTTAAACAAAATTATTTTTTTTAACATCAACACCAACAAGGAACACTTTTAAAAAAAACCCTAAATATCAAAATGCAAAAAAAACATCAATACCAAAAACATACTTCTCTTTCAAAACAAAACCTCAAAAACGTTACGATGTAGACAAGCAAATTTCCCCATTTGCAGGAATATTGCCAAAAGGGGGATTTTTGGTTTTAACATAATGGGAAATAAAGAAATGAAACTTTGTTTAAAAAATTAAATGATAACATAGTTGGTTTTTTTTTAATGTTTTTTTTTAAACCAATCATGTTATTTTAAAATAACTTGTGCAGAGATTTTTTTTTCTCATGTTATTTCAAAATTGTATAAAAAAGGAATTAGGTGTATTTGTCAAATAAATTCCAATTTTTAAACCTGGACAAATTATTATAAAGTCATAACAAATTATGAAATACTTTTCTAAAATTGATGTTATTATCATAAAAATTCATAATATTGTTGTTTGACAGACAGTAATGACATTAATACTCACTACTTCCAGTTTAACCTTTTTTAAAGTTTCTTAACTTGTATTTTTAAAAGTGTAATATATTTTTTAAAAAGTCTAAATGGAAAGAAATATATTTTATAAAAATAATTACATATACTATGAAATTATGCAATTTTTTTTCCCTGTTTCAAAAAATGAGAATGGGATGGTCTTAATATTTATATTCAAAAAATCAACCAATCTCTAATTTTGCTGGGAGTCTCATCATTTTATGCTCAATAGATTCTCCTTATTGGTTTATTAGTTACAAAATAATATGATGTCAGTAATCAGCAGAGCAGTTGAATTTGAGGTAACATTTTTAAAGGCTGAAAAAGGGTGATTTAATCCATAGCATAGCAGTGCCATCATAATACTCCATAAGAACTGTTTTTAATTAATCATAGAATTAAACAATCAACATTTTATGATATAAAAATTACACCAAATAAAATTTATAATCTTAATTACATAATTTTGATAAAAACAATGTATCTACATATCAGTATCAACTGCTCATTAATGAGTTGGGCTGTTCTAAATTTGAAAGAAAAAACAAATTATTAAGACAAATAATACAGAAAACAAAAAAAAAAATATTGATATCAGAACTATACAGCATGTAATTATAAAGAATGGAAATGTGTTACATAAGCATATAATACCACAATTAGTCCCAGGATGACCATTAACATATGAGACTGATGATGACTTCTATGTACTTTAACTCACCAAAGTCAATAAGATAAAATGAAAAATGGAGATATACCCACATACCTATAACAATCATAATTATTCATAACTGCACGAAATCTTGATCCATTGATTTTTAAGAGGATGATGATAAAATCAAGTATGATATAATTTAAAACAATCATTTGCTACTATTTGTAAAATGTATATTTATATAATTTTAATATCACAGCAATTGTTTATGTTTAAAAATGAAGAGTAGTGTTAATTATAGTGATTAGAGTACCATATTTATATTCATAATTTTTATTTACTTTCACAAAAGATTTGTAATCACTGCTCACAGAAAGTGTTTTATTTTGATTTCTTCAAATTTCACATCTAATTTATCAGGGCCCAAAATATTTGAAAATCACTATCATTTGTATTGTATACATAAAGGAAAGCCTTTACTATCAATGCTTAATGCTTGTTTACAAAATGAGCTTGGAGCGAATTCAAGACATTTGGGAATTTTAATATTTTTCTCCACAATTATTTTCTAAAATTTATTCTAATTATTTGTGCAGAATTCTCATTTTTTTAGCAAGAAAATATTAATCAATGTAATGATGAAGTTACATTGCACATGAGTATAAGTGGAACTTCTTGTAGTAAACTCAGACCCGTAATTATTTCATTCTGTAATGTGTTACTAATTTTTTTATTATTTAATTCTAAGATAGAATAGAGAACTAATAAAACTGTATATTATTTCAAATTTAAAAAAAAATATCCATGTAGGGAAATATTGAGAACTTTGGTTTTGATTTGTATAATAACTAAATGATATTTTCAGGGATGATGGATGCAAAGATAAAATATTTATATGATGCCAATTCCAGAATAAAAAAAAAAAAGTAATGAAATATGCAAAAATGACAGATCAAGATTTCATTGGATCCTATTGAAATCTATTACTGTATTTTTTTATATTATTGACAGTTACATTATAAATTTTGCATATATAAATTCATAGAATTCAATAACAATCTCAATCTGTTGTCAAGGCAATCTCCCAGTAGTTAATATTTAATAACTAGATTAATACTCCAACACTGGTTTATTGAATAAATGGAATACTCTCATTGCAAGCACAATATAAAGTCTTTTGAAAAGATAAGAACAGTTTTATCTTTTTATCTAAATTCATTTATATAGGCAAATCTAAAGCACTTTGGAATGAAAACATGAAGATCTTACAATTTAATAAATCACTGTTGGAGTGTTAATCCATATATATATATATTAGTTTAATGCAGTGGTCTTCAACCTTTTCACACCTGCGGACCGGTAAAAATAAGGATAAGGTTTCGTGGACCAGCAGAAGTCTATAGATAAATTTTCTTAAAGATGTAAACAGCTTAGCCTTAGATGAAGTTATATATATATGGAGTTTGTATAATAAAAAACTTTTTTTTTTTTAAATTTTGAATTTTTTTAGAAAAGTAATAAAAAATTTAATTCTACCCCCCATAAACATCTGTGATAACTAGAAAAACAAATTAATTTATTTATGACTGATTAGATTTTGTTCTGTTTCTTTTTTTTTAATCAGGTAAAAGTGCGATGAAAAAAATAAAAAAAATTGTTTATATTAATTAAAAGTTTAAAATCTTATTATTTTGTTATTAAAAACTTTCTTGCCAGTCTAGCACGGACCAGCAAAAAACTTCTACGGCCAGCTTGGTTGAAGACCTCTGGTTTAATGTTTTTAATGACATACATGGTAAGGCATTTAATAAATGGTAATTTCATTTTTAAAATCTACTTAAAATTTGTTGCCATGATCTTCATGGAGGAACAACCAAATAAAATTAACTACAGGCTCAGATAATTGTATATTATCTAAACTAAATCTTTAACTAAAAGTTAAATTCGCTTTTGGTTAAAGTTGTTTAGACCAGTGGTCTTCAACCTTTTCACACCTGTGACCCAGCAAAAATAAGGATAAAGTTTCACGGACTGGCAGAAGTATGTATATAAATTTTCTTAAAGTTGTAAACTGCTTAGCCTTAGATGGGCATAATTGTTATAACTGACCAAAACAACACACTAGTTACTGCGTATAGTAATGGTGTTGCTTACCTTCACATGTAGAACACTCTTTCTCAAGTTGCTCAGTCATACTGTTACAGAAAACAGTACAATAACAATCGTTCTCATTAATGTGCCTGCATTACTGTGTTTATTATTTTATTGTTAAAACATGAATAAAATGTTATTCACCTGAATGTTGAGAAATATCACAGCTACTGTAATTACATGACAATGATTATGATAAATGTAATATCTGTATTTAATGTTAAATATACAATATGAAGTTATATATATATGGAGTTTGTATAATAAAAAACTTTTTTTTTTTTTAATTTTGAATTTTTTTAGAAAAATAATAAAAAATTTAATTTTACCCCCCTTCCCATAAACATCTATGATAACTAGAAAATAAATTAATTTATGTATGATTGATTAGATTTTGTTTTCGTTCTGTTTCTTTTTTTTTAATTGGGTAAAAATGAGTTGAAAAAATAAATAAAAATTGCTTATATTAATTAAAAGTTTAAACTCTTATTATTTTGTTATCGGACCTGCAGAAAACTTCTGCGGCGGCACCGGTCCACGGACCAAGGGTTGAAGACCACTGGTTTAGACAATCTAGTATTGTCTTAGCCTACACAGCTAGTTTTAATTGGTTGTTCTCTTGAAAAGATGGCTGCAAATTTTTACTAGATTTTCAAAATGGAATTTTCATTTTTTTATAATGTTTTACTATATATATTCATTTATTCTTTAATTACATACTGGCATAGTCTATTGTAGATTAAACATTTTCAACTTTTAAAAAAGCATATGTGTAAAAGAAAACTTTTTTTTTTCATAATTGCCATTTTTCGAAATTACTTACTTATTATTTGTGGATTAAAGAAAATGAGGTTTTTATGTTTTGAATGAAGTCTGTCATAAAATATAATCGAAGTCAAATTACAAAAAAGAATTAATTTTTATGTCGGTTTATATTATTTCTTAATCTACTATTTATATTGATTACTGTGTTTTATAGAGGAAAGTAGCCATAAAAAACTCATTTGATTCTATTCTCCCGCCCGCTCCTCCAAATGATTGATTTTCTACTGTACACTAACAGCTGCATAAAAATCTATAGAATTCTGAATTAATTAAAAAAAAAAATTAGGATAATGTTCATCGGATTATAATGGCAATTTGTGTTGAATGAATATAGCGCCTATTGAGCTAAGATTTTATTTTTATTAAAACTCCCACTACTTGAATTTTTTAAAATCCTGATGAATAACGTCTTTTTCTTTGCTGGCATTAGTTCTGGGAACTATTTAAAAGCTATATTATTTATTCATTATAAATTATTTTGATTTATTTTTTTCAATTTATGTAAAATGTCAGTGTTATTCCCATTAAGTATGTACTCATATTTTAGGGTAAATCTTTATACCTTTCGTTTTGTCCTGAGTGTTGTACACTGTTACATCCAATTCAAAATGGATCACAATTCCATGAGAGCTGAGATTTAAAAAAAAAATATGATAATTTTATTCTGGACCGAAAGTGACGTCTTAAATAGCCAACGAAAATGCAAACGCATCTCTCCATGTCAAGTTTGAGCAGTTTTCTATCTTTGTTTATAATCTAAAGATAGCTAATAATCTGATGTTTGTGTTTTTGAATAATAATAAAATTTTGATATTAAAAATAATCGCTATTTTACAACTTGATATAATGTAGACGCTGACATATTTACATGCATACAAATTAGAAGTGTTCTTTCTTTTTAAATTATATTGAAGCTGATCAAGAATGTCGTTTTACTTTTCACTTAATTATAAGCCACAAAGAAAATAAATTTTCATCTGCTAACATTCTTTGTCGCCTTATATTATCAAATGTAGATTTTAGTGACATCTTTTGTTTTCAATATCTTTTATATCAAATTACTTTAAAAAACATATTCGCAGGTGAAATTTTGTTTTCGATTTCTAAAGACAAATATTATTCCCCTTATGACAGTAGTTTTATGAAACGTTTCTCTATACAAATATATAATTCTCTGTGAATAATTTAGAATATTTGGACAAAAGTTTTCCTACCATCAGTTTTCAATTAAATTTCAAAGGTAAAAGACAAGCGTCTTTTATTTACACTTAAATAACGTTTATTGCTAATATTTTGTTAGTATAAATATTAGATCCCCATGCCCCGTAATATTATATGTGTGTTTGATAAATAGAACGTGAGAACTAGTATAAATTGGTATGCAGTTTTTATAGATCAATATATTATCAGACTGTTCTGATGGTCCTTAATTTTATCCATTAAATTTCATTTTTCAAACTAATAAATTAAACGCTATTCTAATAATGCTTAATACAGGCAGTCCCCTAGTTACAAACTTAGTTGGTTCCTGACGTCTGTTTGGAAGTTGGAATTATTTGTAAGTAGAGGTCTGTTAAAAAAAACATCAAAAAGGGTTTTCAAAATACAGTATTTATTTTTTATTGATTAGTATCTGGAGTTTTGTTTACAAATTTATCAAGAGTGAATTGAATTGTTTGCTTTTTCTTCTCTTGATAAAGAATTCTGTAACATTATGTGTCTTTTTCTATTGCCCTTCCTACACGAGATATACGCTCTCCATCGGGATCACATTCTTTCAGATGGTCAAAAATTTGTCAAGATGCATGAAGGTGTCATTCATATTCTTGATTGCCAAACTCTTAACAATAAGTTCATTATCAGGTTCATTTTGTATTTCATTCATCTCTTGTAGTTTAATCAAGCTTTTTGACAGAGGTTCTGAGTGAGATTGCATGAACTCATCAATATCTTCATCAATGACATCTAAATTAATTCATTTATTATATTGACTATTTCAGTTCTGATATCTTCAGGAGTTTCTTCAATGTCCATAGAAGCATGCATCATTTGTGGATATATTTTTTTTTCCAACAACCTTTCATGACTCTCTTATTTCAGCCCACACACCCCCAATATTTATTGTATTCCATATATTATAACTTTTCCAAAAATCTCTTAGTGTAGGTCCACCTTCCTTATCAATTGCCTTGATTGCTTGAGTCATTAATCTTCTCATATAATATTGTTTAAAAGTAGCTATCACAGTTTGGTTCATAGGTTGTATTTCACATGTAGTATTGGGAGGGATAAACACAACATTAACTTCTGGATATAAATTTTTCAGGGATTTTGGATGTCCAGGAAAATTGTCTAAGAGCAATAGTGTTTTAAATGATAAATTATTCTCACTACAACATTGTGTAACAGAAGGCACAAAATGATGTGAGAACCAATCTTGAAAAAGCTGTGCAGTAGCCCAGGTTTTAGGGTTTGATTTCCAAATGACTGGAAGAATTATTTTATTTTTTCCTTTCAATGCTCTGGAATTTTCTGTCTGATAAATTAGCATTGGTTAAAATTTAAAATCATTAGCTAAATTACCTCTAAGAAGCAATGTTAATCTATTTTTAGAAGGTTTATTCCCAGGTGCAACTGATTCTTTCTTTGCTAAATATGTATGTGCAAGCATCTTTTTTCAAAATAATCCTGTCTCATCTACATTGAAGACTAGGCATGGAAAATAAGCTCCATCTTTAATGATATTAGAGAAAGTGGAAATAAATTCACTGGCAGCTTTCTTATCTGCACTGGTACCTTCCCTGGTATATTTAATATTATATAAAGAATATATCATTTTAAATTTGTGAAACCAGCCATTGCTTGCTACAAATTCAACAGCAGAATCTTTTTTTAATTCTTTATTCCAATCTTCATGCAAACTAAGACCCTTAACTTGAATAATTGATAAACTCATTGGGATACCTTTTTGATGTTGATTTTCAATTTATAAAGCCAAAGATTTGTCCATTTCATCCATTACTCTACCATGTCTTTTTGAAACAATTTTTGAATAAATATTTCCATAATTTTTAATATATTCCTTAATTTTGTTCTTGTTTTTCACAATTGTATATATTGTTAATCGGTTTAAATTACCTGAATGTGCAATTGAAAGCAAAAGATTCACCATTTTCAGAACGTCTAATTATATCCATTTTTGTCGTTTCTCAATCATTTGGGGTTTATGAGACCTTGATTTCTTTTTAGTTATATCAACACTGCTGTTTTTTTGTTTCTCACTCATGTTTTTAATAAGAATGAAAAAAATTCATCAAAATAGAAATATATACAGTGTATATGTAATCGTGCACAAACTATTTTTAAAAATAAGCACTAATCAAGACAGTTTCTGACGATGCTAAAATAAAAGTAGTCAATGTCAGAGAGATGGGAAGATTTACCGTATTTTATATAGGTTTTTATCGTTCTCTAAAATATACTTGTAATTATTTTCTAAATTCCAAAGTTTATCTTTCTTTAGAAAAAATTCAATTACAAATATAGGAAAATAGTTTGTTTTTTTTATCATGTGCATAGATAAAGATCTAAAGTCCAAAAGTGATTACATAATAGTGAAATGTTTGCAACTCGAATGTTTGTAACTAGGGGACGGACTTCCTGTATATGGAAAAAATATTGAAAACATTAAATATGACTTTAATGCATTTGAGTAATGAATATCCTTAATTTTTAAAGCTACTGCTTTATTCAGAATAAAAACCGAAATAAAATCATGATAGGTGTTTTTGCAATTTAATATTATATAGAATTATTAACATTTACCTTGCATCTTATGTCAACAAAATACGCACGCATATAAATATATTATAAGGGGTAAAGTTAATAATAGCAGAAATATATTTTGTTTAATAAAATATGTTAATTATACAAAAACATTAATCCAAAATAGAGTATATATGCTAGATAACATTAAAAAAGCAGTCAACACTTAGACAATCCCAAATATCAATAACAATCGGCAACTTCAAACTGTTGTCAAGGCAACCTTCTTTTAACAATACTGGTTAAGTCTGATTCCTTATCTATGAAGTTTAGTAAAATTTGGAACTGATATCAGGCTATAATACTGACCAATGAAGTACCAGTGATCAGTTAATATAAAAACCCAGGATGAGTTCAGGACACATTCTATATACGTGCTGGAAGAAAGGATTAACTTCAATGGGATATTAACTAGCAGTAATGCTGGATATCACAAATTACATTGCAGAGTGATCTACTTCTAAAAACATACCAAAATAGAGATCTAGAGATACCTTTTAAACAGTTCGTATAGATCTTTAGTATTTTTTATGAAAGCCTTAGAGCAAAGATAATGTTGAACCATTATAAAATTGTACTGAAAATGATAATACTATATTAAATAATTAATATTATTGTGTGTCTAATTCTGTAATAGTTATTTGAGGAATAAATTTATTGTGGATCTGACTGAAAGCTGATAGTACTGGGATATAGCAGTTGACACTATCGACAGATTCAATTGTTATATCCTATTATCTTTCAGTTAGACCATAATAAATTTTTATCTTAAATAATTATCCGAAAACTAGACATACAATAATATTAATTATTTAAGACACTATCATATATATATATTCAATTTTACAATGGAACATTATCTTTGCCCTAAGATTTCATAGAAAATAATAAAGATCTATATGGCCTGTTTAAGTATCTCTAGATCTACATTTGTTTATTCAGAGATAGATCTCTCTACAATGTAGTCTGTATATGATGGCATCCAGCATCATTTCTAGTTAATATCCTATTTAAGATAGTCCTTCCAACAAATGAACAGATTGTGTCCTGAACTTATCCTAAGTTTTTATTTTTACTGATCAGCGGCATTTCATAAGTCAGGATTGCACATCAGCTACATTCTAATATCAGTACCAAGCTTTACTAAACACGATGTATCCAGCTTAAATTGATTTATCTCTTCTTTTAATTAAACAACTTTCTAATTAGTTCTTTAATTCTTTAGAAATTTAATTAAATTAGTAATCAGTGCTTAATCATTTATAAACTAATTATTTTTTATATTACTTCTATTATTAATTTACTCCTTATATGTGTGTGTATGGATGCGGGGGTGTGTTTTAAACATTCACGTTCTAATAAACTTTTATGAACAGCACACCATTCTAAACATTATTCTTTTGCAAATATTTAATACTGCTATATATTTCTAGTTTGTTTTAATAAAATCACTTGTAAGAAAAAAAGATTATGATAATTTTATTATTGAAATATAATAAATTAAAATAATACTAACCTGCTCCATACACAAAGAAAATTTAAAATATAATCTTAATATATTTTTAATAGCGAGTGCCCTTGTCAAAGTCAACCATTATATTCAAAATAAAAATGGAGATTAATGAAATGTCAATCTTGTGAAATTCAAAGTATATTTTAATTATACATGACAATGTACTCTGTCAATAAAATCATAAAGAATGTTGCATTTAACATTTTTTACAATAAGTTTTCTTATTCAAAACTAGTGGAATAACTAGGCAATAATGTATTAGCTCAAATAATAATGTTTGATCATCATCAATAGTAGTTCAAGCAATAACATTAGATATTATAGATAATAATTTGCCCTCTTAACAGAATTTATACTAGCATCTCACTGTATTAGTTGTTTGGGAAGTCATTTGACATTGAAGCATTTATGGTGGGAAATGAAAGGTTCATTCAATTAATAGCATTTTTAAATATATATTTGCATTTCTCAATTAAAAATCCTTTCTGGAATCCTTACCTCTGAATCCACCTCATTCCTATCATTGTGCTACAGATAAATACCATTACTTCATTAGAGGTATTCTGTTTTAAGATATAATTTGTCATTAAAATATTTCACAATATTGCAGTCGTAGATTTAATAATCTTTAACTTTGTGGTTCATAGTTTGTGTTTGTCTATATTTATATAAGTCAGTGATTATAAATCCATTTATGAAACAAGCACAATGGTTGTCGGTCATTTTGAATGATGATACACCAGTAAAATTTAGGAAAGTTAATTCCAGTTGGCTTTACTGAAGGATCAGAAGAAAGAAATTTGTTCTGGATCTCAAAAGAAGTTTGTTTATGCCATAATTTTTGAGATGCAGATTCTTGGCTGAGCATCTAAAAAGGGATATTAATTAAGAAGATGAATCTTAAATTATGAAACTATATCTTGAGTCACTGGTAAGTCCAATCTACTTAATAACTTTGTATAGATTTTCTGGGCAGCATTTTCTTTGATATCTACTAGAGGAATATGCGAAAGAATAGAAAACCATTGCAAAGGAGTGTAGTAGTAGTATTTTTCATGATAACATTTAATTGACTGTATATTTATGGCAGAATATGTTAGTACTGAAGAAGTTGTTTGTGACAAGCTTATGAATGAGGAAAATAAGTTTGGTTACAATTCAGTATTACTTCTAAATAGAATGGGGGCAGGATTGTGTTGCAATATTCGATCAGTTAGAAGTATAGCTGTTATGTTCTGCTTGTCATATTGTTCAAACATTACTTAACCTTCTGAACAATTCACCACATGATTATTAGTAATACATAAATAAATAATTTTGTGCATTATTATAAATGTTTTTTAGCATGAAAATGCATTTTTGGTGCAGGCCATTTTTCAAAAGACATATTTAAAATAATAGTATGTTACTGTTAAATAATAACAGCAAATAACATTATTTAAATTTATAATTCAAATCATACTTAATTGATTTATGTTTCATCATTGAGTCATTGTTATTAATACATAATGTCTCTTTTAATTTCCACTTCTTATAATTCAGTTCATTGCAAGCTATTCCCTACATTCTTGGATCAACAATATGACCATATATTCTTTCATAATCTAAAAGACAAATGATACAGAGTCCTTTTTGACTTTTATATACATATACATGATTAATAGCTAAATAAGTAAAAAAAATTAAAATTTGTAAACCAAATTTTTATAAATTAGACACTAAAATAAGAAGGTAACGATTAAACAGCTTTTACATATCTTCTTATAAATCAAAGGTCTTTTAAACAATCACTTGAGGAACAGTAAAAAAAAATGTTTACCAACATTAGTAATTGTTGCCTAGTGAGGTTTTCTTGTTTTGCTATCTAGCTAGAAATAATTAAATGCCCATTTATCTACTACTACTACTAGATATTTAGCTGAATCGGCTATGAGCTGACTATTGAAAATAAAAATTTCAAGTTTTATCTAACAGGTTTAAATTCAAATCATAAACAGGGCAAAAGAATGTGTTACACTATGCTAAGATGATGTTCTCAATATGGCTTATAATTCTCTAGTAACTGAAACAGGGTTCTTTTTTATGTAATCACTTGTAATAATATGATTTGCTACCACTTTTTTTTTTTTTTATTTGAAAATAAAATAGGTACATTAAATGTAAAGTAAATACTATATATATATTGCCGCTAATTCCTTAAGTAATCTTAGAATTCTCAATTCAAGATCAAGTTTATATATAATTTTTTTTTTTTTTTAAAAAAAAAAAACTTTCTTAATACTATTATAAGTTTCTATTTTTAAAAAAAGTTTTACTCTGCAAGACATGTCTGAAGTTTTAAACTCATTAAAGTTGTAAAAAGAAAGTATTAAAGCAATTTGTTTGAACATTTGTTGGAATTTTATTTTTTACAGCTGTTAATGAGTAGATACATAAAGGGTTGAGATTTTTTTTTTTATCAATGTATGGAAATATAAAGATTTATGAGTTATAACTCTAAATTTGCAAAATTTAATAGAAAATGTTACTTTTCGTCTCCAACATTACTGTCTGTTACGTGATTAGAATTTTTCGTTTTAATTGTTAATTAATATCCACATCGTGAAACGTTTGAAATTATTTTGCTTGTTGCAAACCTCATCATGTGACTATTAAAGCTATATCTGCTATCATATATGCAGTAATCTTTCCGTGATCTTATAAATGACGAATATAAAATTAGAAATTAATGAAAAGTAATTTTAATAATCTATATTTCACTTTTTAGTTCTTGGTATATTTACACTATGATCACTTATACGTATAATGTTTGTGTTCATTCTTTTTCAATATTTATTTATATAACAGTATATATACACACTTATTCATATATGTAACATATTAAAAGACTATTATAATGTTTTAATGCTGTCCGTGAATATTCAGTTCCCTATATTAAGGCTTCAAGCCACATGTTATAAATATGACATCATTACTATAAAAACGTTATTATAGTATAGGGCTCCCGTATGGATAAATAGCAAGATAAGTATTAAACCATATTGCATGCAAAAAAAAAAAAAAGTTAACAGATGTCAGTGTATAATTTTACTCATTTTTAACTCTTTCTGCTAGTAATTCTGTTTAATTAAACAATGCCTTTTTAAAATAAAACAATTTTGAATACATTTGAAAAATTCAGTTCTATTTTTAAAAATATTTGTTTGTTTGTTTTTTACTTATATCTTTCAAAATTGAAATTGGTTTTGAGAATGTGGAGATATTTTAAAACATTTTCAAATAAAATTAAGTTTTGAATATTTGCTTATCTTTTGCATTAGTAATATATTGGTAATAATTGAAAGTTTGCTAGTCCTTCACATGGGCGATTGTCTCTCAGACAGCCAATCAGATTTTTTTAAATAGCTGTCTTAAGAACGATCAGGCTTCGACACATGACAGAGATTTTGATAAGAAAAGGATGATACCAACCTTTTCTTAACTTAACTTTTATATATATAAGCCAGTCTTAAGCATCTTGGCCTGAAAGCTTGAATATATAAACATATACCCTTATCATTCGTTGTGTTATTAATTTAAGATATTACGGTGCGAAATCTCACATTTACTACATCGCAATTTTCTAGATGTTAATATAATTTATCAGCAATGTATGTAAATAATATTTGTCTAAATCACGTGTTGTTAATAAATTGGTAATAATTGAAAGTTTGCTAGTCCTTCACATGTGTGATTGTCTCTCAGACAGCCAATCAGATTTTTTTTTAAACTGTATTTAAATACTTTTCATGTTTTTAAAAAAATTAATAATTAAAAATATTATATTTAATAATAAATAAATAATCAAATAGTTTACTGGTTGAGAGAGTTGTAGAACTGAAGCCATGATTCATAGTTCTTGAGTTCTAGAGTTCACCACTATACCATAACACTAAACTATTCCAGATTAATAATAAATAATAATTATAATTGAAATTTAATACTAGTATACTTACCTTTTTTTAATTAAATTGCATAAAAAATGAAGCTAAAATGGATATGGCTACCATTTTTTAATTTATTATTAAAATCAAATAGTTCCAGCTTATGATCAGTTTAACAAAAATTTAAGTTTTTTACAGTTAATATTTATATGAATTATAAATCAAGTGGTAGCTGTAACAGAGACACATATTAACCAATGCATTTTGACTTGAATGGCATTTAATATTACTTCTTATTCAGAGCATTCTACTAAGTTAAACATAACTGGAAAGAGTGTGGGAGATACTTATCAACAACTTAATAATTCTCAAGCT
The DNA here is from genome assembly GCA_028023455.1 of Epiperipatus broadwayi. NCBI lineage: Eukaryota > Metazoa > Onychophora > Udeonychophora > Euonychophora > Peripatidae > Epiperipatus > Epiperipatus broadwayi. Next base: position 14,417,339 of record JAQFVV010006200.1, on the reverse strand, counting down.
AACATTTAATTAGATGTGCCTTTAAAGTAGAGTATTTTCTTTTTATTTGCCATTAGTAATTATACTGTAACTTTTTTTTAAAAGTGATAACATTGTTATATTTGTGGGTTTTTTTAAAATGTAGATTGTAGTTCTAGTTATATTTCATAGGTATCACTATTTTTGGTGTAAAATTATAAAATAAACAAAAAAATACATCTCTTCAACTAGACCAAACTATTATTGTGCATGTTCAGCACTATTTTATATTAGATTATAAATGAATTTCCAATCTAAGTTTTTCTTTAGTTTATTTTTTTCAAAAATGTTTATATTATAGTTTTATTTCAATGCAATAGCTATTATATAGAAATAATTCAAAGGAATATATTGTGATGCCAAATTAAAACTGATCTTGTCAAACACTTGTTTTTATTTGTCACTAAGGTTTTTCTTTAGTCTATTGACTTCCAATTATTACTCTTTTTTAAAAAAAAAAAATGATATTTTAGATTGCATTTGTTTTTCAAATTTATGCTTTCGATAAACTGTAAAAAAAAAAAAAAAATAAAGTTATAATGCAAATTTTTTTTTAAAAAAAAGCAGAAAAAACAATAGCTTCTCTAATGGTAAGCAAGTGACTGCTAAAAAGTTTATTAATATAGCTTTAAACTTCACAAAAAAAAGAGACAGAAATACAAAGAATAAACTTTATAAATAAATTAAAAAAATTAGAATTAGTGTGTAATCAAAAGATGAAAATGTGGATATATAAATACACCATTCCATTGTTACAATTGGTGTATAGAGAACATATTTTAAAATCTAGAAGTTAGCAATGCTATAATCATGTCTATAGAGTAAACTCAATATTTAAAAAAGCTAAATTTACACATGGGATTTTAGCAAGATTACTAACATAATTTAGGTAATATTTAAATGTACTTAAAGAAATGTAATTTTATATCTAAAAGGTAATGTTTAAGTAAATTTTAGATTTGGAATTTTATGATTTAAAGAAGACAAATATCTAATTTAATTTTGAATTTCATTATTTCTTAGTATGTATAAAGCTAATAGTATTATGTTACAATTCAGTAGTCCAAACAGAAGCAGAAGAAGAGATTTAAGAGTAAAAAGCCTTTATTTTTCTTATATTATTAAGTCTATTGTTTAAAATCTATACTTTGATAGTTTTTTTTATTTATTAATACTAGATTAAAATAACTTTTATTTTTACTTTTGTAATTAATGTTGGAAGTAACAAATATTGGAACTCTATTTCAGCTATTTATTTATTGGGTAATCTCACCTAGAATAAAAAAAAGGCAACATTATATTCCATGTAAAGAATAATTTGAAACATTATAGGTGAATTTCCAATGTTTTCCGTATATATATATTGGCTTTATTTTCTTTGGGTTAATAAGTGATTTTGTTATGAGAATTAATTAGCTTAGCAATCTAAAATCAGCTGTTAGTAGTATTATTTTAGAAGTAATATTTTCTCAACCTAACTTCCAAATTGTTCAAATCCCAGTTTCTATGATTGGGCCAGAGAAAATGGCAAAATTTGTGATTAAATGTTAACAATTTCATTAGTATAAATTATATTAGGAGAATGTAGTTTAATTTGTAGGCTTTTTTTTTTGACTATCAGACAAACTTTTTTAGTTTTAAGAATATGTTTCCAATTATTTTGACCAATTTATTCATGAACAAACCCTTTTACACCATAGCATTCACGTTAGACTTTTAAATGGTAGTTATTATATTCTGGTATGTACTTACTTCTGCAACATATATAATCAAATAGTTATTTACTCAGAAAGTATCATATTTAATCCCCAGAAATGATAGATAGTGAATCATTAACTTTTGGTTTATTACTCAATCATTATTCTAAATCATGCAAGAAAATTTGTCCTTTTGTAGCTTTTGGCTAAATGTTCTCCAGTCTTTCCTCAAATATTATAGATTTTACTTGGCTGTCTTTGAGATTTGATCTTGAAATATTGAACACTTGAGCATCTGACACTAGTTTGTAGTCTAATTGTTCTTAATCTTAAAAATGAGTTCCAATTATGGAATTCACCATTTTACTTTTATTATAATACTTATAAATATTATTAACCAAATTATAACATTCGAAGTTGACTTCACTTTCTAATGATCTTTTTGCTATTTGTCTGCTACTTATTTAATTTTTTTTACTCCATCATATTATACTTAAAGCTACATCATATACTTTAAATAATTATGGTGTTAATAGCTTTATCATAAAATAATGAGATGCTCTATCATTGATTTGCTTCTTTAAAGTTATGTTTATTATTTATATGATAGGTCCATCTAATTTGCTGCTGATTTTCTTATGTTATTACTAACTTTGGATCATCTCATAATATAATAAAAAAATAATAATTTTTAACTTCGGTTTTAAATATATATTCATTCAACAAAGAAAAAAAAAATTTTTTTTTGCTCATCTGCCAACTGATAATCTAGAATCAATATCTTAACTACAGGATTTTCTGTTATTGATAAATAATCAAAGGAAGCCAAAATTAAATCAACCATTTCTGTACCTTCATAATCATTTAATATAATAATAGAATATGTAAATACTAATTGAGCAATAGATAGAAGGGAAAATAATTGATAGACTAAAAAAGTTTTTTAATGAATTTCAAGACTCTGTATAATCACATGACATAAGATGAATTATTATCTAAAAGTTTATTAATTAGATACAGAACTCAGGTTAGTGACTTTTAAAATTACAAGCAACTTCAAATTACAAACAATTAGTAAAAGTGCTTAACCAAAACTATCTCCTGCTGCTTTTTTAGTTCATCAAAGACTAAATATTCTTTGTGATACAATCTTTTCTATCTCCTGAGCTCTTTCTGTTATTCCTATCCAATTATTTAACCTTATTGACTTATTGTAGTGCAGGACCCCATCATCAGGAGTCTATATCATTGGTTTTCTCATTGCACTAATTGCTTTTATAAGTGTGTTGCTCAGAATTAATAAGAAACAATGATCTTCATTAAATTAAAAGTCTTCTGAGTTTTCTTTTCACCATAAAAAATTAAAATTTAAAAACCAGTAGAAACATTTGTGTTGTTAATTTTTAATACATTAAAAACGTTCAAAGATATTATGTTGTGGGCATGAGTCTGCACTCCCCTCTTCTTCTTCAGGGGTGGCTGGTTGTAGACATTAGGTATTTCGTTTATGGTGTGGGCTGTTAACAATTTTGCCACTTCCCAGAACACCTGCTGGGGGGCTACATGGTCAAAGTTGGTGCTATTCCTGCTCTGGTTGGCTGCTGTGTCTCTGATAGGCTGGTTTTGGGCAGTGTTGATCTGGTTCTTTACTTATTACTTCTTAGTTTTTACCCAAGTTGGCTTTCCAATTTTGGGCAGGTAGACCGATTGTGGTCCCTGCTCAATTGGACTGCTAATTGGGAGGCAGAGGTATTCAGAATGGTCTTGACATGGCTCAACTGTGGTTCAAGAGTTTATTGCTTGGTGAACTTGGGTCTTGGACCTCACTGCCTGTTGTGGTGGTTGGCACAATGCTGGACTTCACCTATTCAGCTGAAGCATTTGAGTCTTTGCTTCAGGGCCCCAGGGGTGGAACCATTGGGTGATGGTTAACTTCTCAACAGCCAGGCCATGTGGATCCACATACAGATACACATTAATCACATTACAGCAATTTTTATGGATGTAATTATTTTTGAACATATGTACATTTTACCTTGTTACTTTGAATCACTGTGTAATCCTCAATGTTTACCCAACATTTTTGTAATCTTTTATTAATAAAGGTTACTTTGAGAAAAAAAAAGATATGATGTTGTAATTAAAAATGAAAGTGAATTGGAACTAAATGTTTTTAACCGTTTTAAATGACTTAACATAATGATGTGTAAGACAGTAATGGATAAATGTATTCTGTGCTTCAAGTTTTTCTTTAAAGATGGTACAAATATTGGGTGACTTTTCAGAAAGACTTGAAATACCTGTTGAAAAAAAGAATTTAGTTACCTGTTTTCATCTGAATTAAAGTAGATAAATCTTTTTTTTTCCAATATGCAATAATTTCTTATCTAAAAGAAAAAATTATTTTTTAAAAAAGTCATAATATAAAATAAATGATAACTTATAAATTGTTCGCATTAATTTTATTATTTTGTGCAACAAAAAAATCACATGACCCCAGTAGCAAATTCGATTTTTTTTCTACTTCAATTCTGTTATATGTTGTAAGTTTGAGCAATCAATAAATGCTAATGCTTACTAAATCCCTATCCATTATTATATTATCCATAGCCCCTGATTAGTTTCTGATTTGGGGTTATAGATAGGGATTTAAAAGGCACTAGCATCTATTGATTACTCAGGCTTATAATAGATGGCGAATAGTTCTTTCTTCATATTACATATACAAAATAATGAAAGAGTTTTAGTTTTATAATATATATAATTAATATAACAATTAGTCAAATTACTGCAAATAAGTATTAAGTTCAAGTGGCTTGTGATATGTTCACCATTCTCATTAGTGTCTATATCACAACATTCTTAGTATTGTTATATATACTATTATAATCACAGATATATCTTAAGCTAATAAGAAGTAAATATTATTTGAGCTCACTATTAATTGGTATAGTAAATATACTTAATATAGATTGTTATAGAACATTGAATGTGCAATTTTTTTTATATCTAATATTATATTTATAACATGGTGGCTTTCTTGTGTTTCATTTATATATACAATTTGGATGAAATTCAAATAATTTTACAACTGTTTTTATATGCTACTGATAAAAAAATAGTTTTATCATTTGCTTAATAAGATATACTATAAAAAAAATTTTTTTTAGTAATATTACTATAAAATCTTTATGTATAAATGCATATATGAAATAATAAAATAATTTATGTGCAGTTATACAAAAATAATATATTATTTTACAATATTAAGAATATGCACACACACAAAAAAAATGCAAATAATTACTTGCTGGTAAAATTTTTGAAGTAAAATATGAAAAAATGCCAATAAAGCTCAATAATTCAGAAATCTCGTTTTTTAAAAAAAAAATTTATGCAATCTCACTAAATACAAGTAGCGAGATCTATTGCCATACAAGTAAAACAGGATAGGATTTAATTTGATTCATTTAGAATTATTTAAATGCTGCAAGAGGAAGCATCTATAATGCTTTGTCTTGTGGTATTTATCGCTTTCTCTTGTGGCATTTATTGGAAAGGCTTGTTTAGAGCTATTAGCACACTCCTTATATTACATTTTTAATACAAGCTTGTTATGTTAAATCACATGATGAATGACTTGATTTTTTTTTACTATTATAGTTTGGTTTTAGAGACTTTGGTGATGTTATATTGCTAAGGCTATTATGGTGTAACTGAAGTCTCTTCAGTTTCATATAGCTATTTAAGTTAGATAGATGGATTTGAAGACATATAGTTGTTTGAAAATTTCAGATTTTCTACTTAATAGTTAAGTATTAGATAAATGCTGAGCTTGAGCTGATATTTTGGATCTAAATTCTGAATATCCTAGCACCTCACTGAGAATAACCAGTAACATGAAACCGGTTTGGGGATAGGGATAATTATAGATAGAGATTTTTAAATGCTTTCTCTTGTGATATTTATCAGAAAAGCTTGTTTAGAGCTATTAGCATGCTCATTATATTACATTTGTAATACAAAAGTCACATGATGTGTGACTTGATTTTATATATATATATATAATATACAAATCAATATATATATATCAAAATACAGTACAATTTATATAAATTATATTCTTTTAGAAGTACTTTCGACTATACACTTTGTAGTCTTTATCAACTATATAACGTTGAATAATCAAAACGAGACAACCCTTAACAATACCCATAGTTCAATTCAGATTTCCCACAATTCTGTTAAGGGTTGTCTCGTTTTGATTATTCAACGTTATATAGTTGATAAAGACTACAAAGTGTATAGTCGAAAGTACTTCTAAAAGAATATAATTTATATAAATTGTACTGTATTTTGATATATATATTGATTTGTATATTACATATATTGTGAAACGAATACAGATATCAAACTTTATTTATTATATATATATATTAAATGTTCAATACCTTAACAATTGAAAAACATGGTGTTGCTTTATCAGGCCTGTGCCTAATTTCTAAATAGATACGATTAATTATAAGTCATCATAATAACAGGAACATAAAGTTAAAAGACTAATGACTAATATTATATAAAAAGTACTTTGGACAAATAACAAGAATATCTATCTGTCATATTGACATCACATAACTTTTTTTTCATATACAATCCTAAGGGAGAAGTTCTTTTCTCCTATTCCAGAGCTCAGCTTTTTTATTTATGAATAATCATTGGACATTATATCCATATCCCAAACTAGTTTCTGGATTTTGCTTTTTTCTAAAGAAGATTTATAATTTAAAGCTGGACTTAATGTGTTTATGCATCTAGAAACTACTTTTAACTCCTTTTATACTATCAAATTAAGTCTGGTATTAAAAACCTATGGTTTCTCTTGCACAATTATGTGGATCTGACTCCGGGTTAGTACATTGTATACTTTAGTGACTTCAATTTAATGCTAACTTTAGACTTCTTCATTCTTTGGCTAGGAAAATTAATATCAACATAGATACTTGATTTAGTCTTATCTTTAAGAGTAAGCTGTGAATGCCATGTGATATTTTGTATTATTAATCCTAAAGAATTGTGATTTAAAATGTCTGGCAGAAAATTAATGTCAGTTTTGTAAGACAGTAAGAAGAAATATTGGACCAGAGTTCAGAAGTGATTAACTTGTTAGTGCCTCCTTAGATGAAGCTTTAGGATTTAAAATTGCTAAACTATTTTATAATATATTTAAGTTCAATTTTTCTCATAAAGGGGGAAATAAAACATCATTGCCCATGTCAGAATCAATGCTTACTAAGAGGAGTTGTCAAATATTAGAAGAATTGTATTTCTGCATGATTCTGAACATATCTGAGCATTCTAATGCCTATCATTAAGATCATTATGAACATTTTAGGTTGAGGATAAGAACTGGACAAAGTATCATTGGAAAGATGTCATACAATTGTTCACACTTTTACAATGCTCTATCACTGTGCACAACAGAGAAACATTTTCTCTCTATGAAATAAACTATAATGATTTTGATTGTCAAATTGTGGTTTTTCTCTTACACCAATCATTATTTTGCATGGTCTCATCACAGCTGCAGACTATTTGAACACTTTGAGAGACCAGGTTTATTTCATGATAAATTTCCATGTAACATTGGCATTTTCTAAAGATAATAATGCTCGGATTAATCCAACTCATACAGTTAAATATTAGTTTGAGAAATGTTAGGACTTTTTTTGCTTATATTCCTTAGTAACCACCATTCATTTGATGTAAATATTAATAGTATTGGCTATTGCTGAGGAATGGGTTAGAATTCAGTATTATTCACTGACTTGTATCAAACAAACTTGAATTTTTTTAATGAGAAGTGGCTTAATATTTTTCTGGATAATGTTCAAATGTTATATAATTATATACCTCATAAAACACAAGCAATTTCTGATTCAAATAGCTGTTCTATATAATGGTAACAAAGGTAGTAAAAGTTTTCTTTTTATACATTAAAAAAAAGTAAAAGTCTATAAATATTCCAGTGAAGGACAACAGTTTTTCTAATTTTCCTCTATAGAGAAATTGTTAAACCATCAAAACATCACATGATCACCATTTCATATGCTTACACATACTATTGATAAGATGGTATTCAATTGCTAATGAATGTTTTAGCAAATTTTACATCTTTGTTTAACCCTCCAGCTAAGATTATGTTGATACCCATAGACTGCCCAATAAGGGATGGTTAACTGGTTTAGCTATGAGGCATCTATCTGAAAGAAAAAGATTTAACATACTTAAAACCTGAAAAAAAAAATCTAATTTTGCCCTTTCGTGATTTGAACTCAGTTTATAAACATACCATTGCACCATTTAGTTATCTTATTATTTATATTTAAATAATTGACATATCAAATAATATTTGAGTACTAGAATGAAAGAGGGATTATAAAATTTTGCATCAAAGTGAATAACCAATTTTTTATTTACTTTAGCTGTGATCTGTTATACAATTTGTAACTCTTAAATATGCTACATTCTTAATGGATTTGAACTGTTCCAAATTATGTATATATAGAGAAAGTATTTTCAAAGTTACACATCGCTACATGTATTGTGTACATTAAAATTTACAAGTTATCCAAATTTGGATAATAACATAAATGCCCAGCTTTGCAAAGTCTCGTTCTTCTAAAAACTTTTATAGAATATTGTCATTACCTTTGAGCTGTTAAATTGTGTGAGATTTATAAGCTATCTTAAAAATAATCCCATTGGAAAAATCCAAACAGTTAAATTTTTTAGTGCTAATAAATCAATAATTTTGTGGGATTATGTGTTTCCCAAAATTTGTCATTATTATTGTTTATGGTATTTTTATAAAGCAGATTATAATTGTCTTATTCCATAGTGGTCAGAGCATCCACATGCACACCATGTTAGAAGTTCAAGTTAGAACCGAATGAATGTTAAAAAATTTCCAACAAAATTGTTCAAATCACCAACGAATTTAATACAATGCTTGTTTTCCAGGTAATTGACTATAGGTAACCTAGTTAGCAATATGGTTACTCATTGGCAAATGTACTGTCTAACTATTACCCACTAAAGGGTGAAGATCCCCAAGATATTCTGGTTAGTCAGATAGGTGTTAATAGTGGAGCAGCAAAAACAAGAAAACAATGTGATTATATGATACCTTTTCCACTGTTGATGGGGAAGGGGTCATACTTCTACAAATGCTGAGACTATGGTTTAACTTTGTCTTTTTAATTATAGGATCTGCAACAGAAGTTTTAAAAATAATAAGAAATGTTTATCATAATTCTAATATCATAATAACTTTTGATTACCTTTTTTGCATATAATAGAAAGCCATGTGTAGATTTTGCAAAGTTAGAAAGAAGAGGTGAAAAGTCAATTGATTTAAAAGATGGATATGTTGTCAAGCATTGGTGGCCGAGTGGTTAGCACAGCTGCCTTACAAGCAGTTGTCCCGGGTTCGCTTCCCAGTCAATGTTTTGACACATGGAAAAAAAAGATGGATATGTTATTCTATTATAAGGGCAAAAAATCAACATTGTTATAGTAGTAGCAAGATTAATTATTCAAATTAATGGAAGATAACAAATGCAGATAATTCAGCCTATGATTAATTGAACAAGTTCTCAATGTGATGAAGAAGTAAATAAAAGATCTGAGTATGAATATATAAAATGCTTTTGATTAGACCAAACATTTTAAAATTATCATGGAAATCTTTAATGCTAGAATTAGTAAATAATTGAAAGATTAAATTGCTGTTGGTGAATGTGTAAAGTAAGTGTTAATGCAAAACTAGACAGACAAAAACTATTAAGAAAGACAGCATTAATAGTTGCTATCCTAACTGTGAGAAACCAATGAATTGAAATTAGAATTTGCTAATCATTTTAGAATATTATCAAACTTTTAAAAATGGTTCAAAATTAATTGAAATCAATAAGATGATAACTAACTATATTGAAAACTGCAAGAAAAATAGTTGATACAAAAAAGTAGCCATTTATCAGTAAATTTCTTACAGAAATAACAATGTGCATAGAAAGTAGTATGAAACTGTTTTTTGATGATCTATTATGAAGAATCAAAAATCTACTAGAGTTTTGTAAAATGGTATAAAAAAGAATGGTAATAGTATGAATACTGAATCCCATCGCTTGATGGCATCATTTTTCACAAAACGCACATCAATATACTATTTTAGCAGCCTTAATTTACGGCTGACATTACAATAGGTGTTTTTTGAGCCATAACATGCTGCCTGAGAGCAATGTATTCTACAATTATATAATAAAATACTACACCCATTGCATTGTGACAGTATTTGTCAAGTGAGCGCTCTTGAACTCTCGCTATGGTCTGATTTAATGGTGGCCATATTTGAAAGAGACGAAATTCTGCAAAAATTCATTGTCAAAAATTTTTTTAGAAAGCGTAGTGGAATTAGTATTCCATATTAAGAATTGTCATGTCATCACACATGCTTCCCTACGCTTTTGAACTGTACACAACTTGAAAAGGTTCTTCTTTTCAGCAGAGTTGTTTCCGATTTCGCGTGCAAATGCCCATTTACATGTGAATCCGTGCAAGAACTGTAAGGGAAGTTGGTTCGAGGGCTACAAAATCCCGTTACTTACAGCTTTGAGGCTTTCCTGTTATTTTATTTGCGTGTTACTTTTCTTATAGCTTTGAGGCTTCCCTGTTATTTTATTTGCATGTTACTTTTGGCTTTTTTTTTTATGCCCCCGAAAATGGTGTTTTTTTTTGTTACTTGTTTTGGTTCACAACTTGTCCAAAGTTTCATTTATTTTTGATTCAATAAATTATTTTTTGGTAAGCTGTTGTTTTTTGTTGTTCACATGATTAGAAAGTAGGTAGGTAATATTTGATGTTTCATTAACAGTTAATTAAAGTAGGTAATATTTTATTATACCAAAATAAAAAAAGAAGTGTTTAAGAGTTTGTTCAAAAGGCCCCATCCAAAAATATATATATAAAATAATAATAAAGAACTGTGCGGTAACATAATAAAATGTTCAAAAAGAAAATCCAAAAAAAAGTCGATAATTAAAAATCAAAACAAACCTTCCCCACCACCCCACCCCACCTCCCCCGGCTTAAAAAAAAAGTGTTCTTTAAAAACGAACTGTTTATGTCTTTTTTAAAATTAAAGGCCCAAAAATTAAGGAAGAACTTTTCGCTATCATATAATATAGCTTTCTGTAGCGTAAAGATTTGAAACAAAAAAATACAAAAACCTCGTAATAAATTAACAACAAAAAAAATGACCATTCAAAATCAAAACAACCTCTCTCCCCTCCACTCTGTAAAAAACCAAGTATTTGTTTATTCAAAAGTATTGAATTGATCAAAACATCAACCAAAAAAAGAAGATAAGTTCAAAGCAAACAACCAACCCCCCTTCCACCATCTAAAAACAACAAAGTGTTTGTTACCGTATTTTTGTGTAAACAAACTGATGGAGCATTAATCGATAATTTCAAAGCAAACCAACACCCCTAACACCATCTAAAAACAAAGTGTTTGTTTCTTAAAAAAACGAACCAAATAAAAAAACCTGGTTGAAAAAAAACTTTGGTTTATCGTAAGCAATATTATTTAAAGAAACTGACGGACAGTTAGTCGATAATTTAAAAACAAACCAACACCCCTAGACCATCTAAAAACAAAGTATTTGTTTAAAAAACGAAGAAAGAAAACCTGGTGGAATAAAAAAAAACTTTGGTGGTTTACCGTAATATTATATAAACCAAACAGACGGGCCGACACCAAAAAAAAAATTAAAAACCGGTTGAAAAAAAAACAAAAAAAATCTTTTACCATATTATGTAAACAAACAGACGGCCCATGAATCGGTATATTGATGTGCATTGGGTGAAAAAGAGTGCCATCAAATTGTAGGGTTCAGTATTCATACTATTACCAAAAGAATTTATAATGATATTTTTGAAGAGTCTTGGTATTGGAAGGAAAGTTACTTCAGTAATAAGAAGAAAAGTTGAAAAAAGATAACATCGTAAAATGTGTTGTAGAGTTCTATCAAAAATTATAAAGAAATGAAGTACCCCCCACAATTACTATTTCTCTGATTCCCCACAATTAATATATCTCTGAATTGCCATGTATATTAAATGAAGTTGCAAGATATGCAATTAAACCTATAAAAAAGGAAAAAGTTTGATGAAATTACTATAGATATTTTAAAAGAAGAAAGTGAAAAAATAGAAAAATTCTTGCGTTGTTAGCCGAGAGGTATCGCAGCCACCATGCAAGCAAGTAGTTGGTTGCAGACGGGTGTGGGCATTGCGTCCCGGCAGATGCTATGACATATGAAAAAAAAAAAAAAGCTATATTCCAAATGTATAAATGAAGAATGTTACAGTAATACTAATGGTTTAGAAAAAAAATAAAAAAAATATTAGACATTATAGACTTATTAATATATTATCAGTTCAACATAAAATCTTTATCAAGATAATTGAATTCATTTACAGTACATTTTAAATTCTAACCATCCGATTTAAGTGTTGAGAGAAGTTACAGAAAAGATCAATGAATACAAGTTTCTATTATGCTTTAAATTTTCAGGTTATGTAAGAGTATTTCATTTTATGTGCACTTCCACAATTATTAAAGCTTTGCATTATCAAGATGTTGACTCAGAATATTATCATATTCCAAAGAATATCAAAATATAGCAGCTATGTTTAGATTGCATTGTGATATTAAGAAGATTAGCAAATCCCCAAAACTTTTTTACAGCAGTTTTGTGGATTAAAATGGGAAGCTAAAGGAATGAAAATACATAGAGATTATTTAAGTTATTTTAATTTTGCAGATAATGTGATTGTTTTTGAAAATAATGCTTCAGAGCTATAAGTAATGTTCCAATAATTATAAACAAAGCAAAGCAAAACTCCATATAGTAGTGCCACTTGTGCTAAACAGAGTAATCAATGGATGCCAGAAGGCTTGTGCATAAAATCCCTATCTAATGCCTACTCATCCAATATCCCCAGACTAGTTTCTGGCTTGTGGCCTTCGTCAGTGAGGAGCTTTGGATCTGAGAGCACTGCATCTAGATCTTAGGATCTAATGCAACCCTCTAGCAACCACCTTTTATCTCTACTTAACTACAAAACTATGAGCATGAAATTGAAAACACAAAAAATATTTTCAATCTAAGCTCAATAGCTTATATAGTCATATGGGTCTGAACTCAGTTCAGCACCCATACATTTTGGTGTCTTTGGCTCTTTAACAATCATTGATTACTCTGTTTAGCACAGGTGACACTACTATATGGAGTTTTGCTTTGCTTTGTTTGTAAACAATTATGTGCTAGTATTGGAGATGTGATCATGTGATGCTTGCTGGTTCCAATAATTATCAGATGAAAATAAGGAACTAGGGCTAAAGATGAATGCTCAGAAGACTAAAATAATGTTCATGGATTTCCACAGTAGAAAATAAAGATTTAAAATGAGTTGCAGGAAGTTAACAACTACAAATATCTTGTTCAGATTATTAATATATATGGAAATTAATAGATGAAATTAGTCATAGAATTAAATTTCGATAGAGTGATTTTTGGTAGAAATAACTTAGTATTAAAAAGAAGCATGCCTTTGTGATTGAAAAAAAAAATATTGTAATATATATGTTTTATAATTTCTTACTTATGAAATGAAACTGGGACTTAATAGAAAAGCAATGCTCGAGCATCCAATGAAGTTTGGTTAGATGTATATTAATAATACTTTTAATAAGAAGAGATCAAAATAAAATATATGGATGAGAACAAAATTTATCATTGACATCGTTAAAAGAATTGAGATTGAAATTATGAGCTTGACATAATACTAGAAGAAATTTATAATTGATGGGCAGTTCAATTGTAAAAATATCTAAAAAGAAACCACATATGAGATGGCTAGACAAAATAATGACGTTCATAAGTGTGTTATGAAAAGGGGAGGCTAGATACCAGAGAAACTGGTTCTATAGTGAATAAGTAATGAAAGAAAGTGATGAAGATATTTAATTTCTTTAGCTTAGCACATTTCTCTACTAGGATTGTTGCTTATAGAAATCTAAATCACGCCCCCCTACTTGCTTTTTTGAAAAGAAGTTTTAATGTAGCCTGTTTTAAATGTCAGCAATAAAATGGAAAAATTTGTTTAGTCATACCACTGCTTAAATTAGTAGTTTTCTTTTTTTTTTTTAAATCCAATGTAAATTCTTAATTTCCCAGAGGATTTATCGTTTTTCATTTTAAATTAGTTCAAAGAAAAATCTTAGTCTGTAATTAAATGATACTTTTTTTACTATGTGATGAAATTATCAATTAATATTGTACAATTAGTTGTTACATTGTTTTGTATATATGTTTATCTATACTTTATTATTTGCTTGTGTGTGTACAATAGAACCTCACCCACGATTGTTACATCAATGGCTTCAATTATTATCTGAAAGAAACATTCAATTCTAACACGTTATGGTGACGCATTTATCTCTTACTTTGCATTGGTATGATGAAAAGATATTTATTGGGGGGGGGGGGATTCAATTAATAATTTAACATTTGTTTAATTTATTATACTCTATTTTTATACATTCAATTATTTTCCCTACGTATGTGTGTTTATGTGCTTAAAATAAATGTTATATGTTTTACAACTATTTAAGATTTGAAATACAGGCATTCCTATAACTGAAACTTAATTGTAAATATAGGAGATTTGAACTCAGACTTTCAAGCAATCGTCAACTATCAAATCTTACACATTAAGCCTGTATTCTGCCTATTCCTCTTCTATGTATTTAAATGGATACTGTCCTGTACATGAGGTGTCAGAGTGACTTGAGGTCAATATGGGCATAACAACAATATTGGCATCAGCATGGGATTTGGGCATTCTATCATCAGATTTTCAATGGTATGGATGGCAGAAAAGTTGGAGGTTGGAGTAGCCTGCCCATTTATAAAGATTTGCTATCTTAATATAAACTGAGCACTGATTATATATATATGTGTGGAAGATGATAATCTGGACCAGCTGATGAGTGCTGGTTCAGCATGAAATACGTATATTAGTGATTATTTCTTTTCTGCATGTGTGTGGGCATGTGTATCAGTAATATGAGATAGTGTAGATAGTTGAAGGTGGCTTGAAAGTCTGAGTTCAAATCCTTGTAAATTTTGACATCAAGCTGCAATTTAGAACCCTACATTACAGATACATAAAACTCCTATATGTGGATTGCTTGAAAAAAACCTAATATTCCTGAATTAAGTGGTCAGACTACTAGATTTGAATCCCAAATGAAGGTTATGGTGGGCTAATTATAATCACTATAACCAAAAAAAAGTTTCAATAACTCTGTAGTAATGAAATTGTTGCACTTACTCTGGAGTGAATAATGTACAATCGTAATATCAAGACATTTTTGATGGTATCATAATAGGCATATTAGAATGGATTAATATAAGTGAATACTTATCAAAATGTCAACTTTTATCACATATATGGAGAATTGGTTTACATTATAGCACTCTTTCTGCAGATTCATAATATTTTAATTCATTTACGTATAAATAGTGATAAATTGTCACTGCAAAGGATTTCCAAAAGGCATTGCTTTAAGCATGTTTTGAATTCGCCTTACCTATGGCATTTGGTTGCTTATTTTTAAGTAGATGCATAAAATAATTAATCATAGTAAATCATATATGTTTTAACATATATACCCATGACTTATATTTTTGGAAATTATTTTTATTTCAAGCATATAACTTTTAATGATTTAGTGTCATTTGAATATTTGAAATAAACATATTGTGGTTATTTTTAGAAATATATATATATTTATAAATTGTTATGTGTATACCTATGATACAATTTACTGAATAATTATACACATTAAAAATAATCAATACAAGAATAGAATAATTAGTTGGTCCATTTATAACTTAAGAGAGAGAGCATATTCACAAATATACTTATTCATATTTATATGAGTGGATATATATGTGAATGAATTTGCTCGAGTTTTCTTTTAAAATGCACTTTTATTTTATCATATAAAGAAAATATGTTATGTTTTCTATCATGTTTGGTTGATTGTGACTATTATTAACAAATCACATAACCAACTGCATGAGAAATGCACCATACATTATTATCAGTAAAAATATTTGCTGATTTGTCAATTCCAGCTAAAATTGGCTTAGGTTTACTGAAGTAATGGTAATTGTTTACTGACTGATTACAAAATAATTCATGAAGTTGTTTTTACTGTCAAGAACAAGTGATGAAATTTGTTTAGTGATTTTTAAAAACATTGGATTTTTGAAACTGAATTTTAAAGTGTGCACGTTGCAAGCTTATCATATAAATATAATTTGAGAAATGTAATCATTACATATTATATTAATAATTTGTTAGTTCATTTTTGAAAAAGAAAAAAAATCTGTTACATCTGCATATATATTAACTTTTGATAGAAGCAGCATCTGAAAACCCATTAATATAATTACATAAAGTACTTTCATCATTACCTTGGATTAAATGTGCATTTATCTTATGGATTTATTATTTAATTCTCGTTTCTTTCTTTCATCATCCCATTGGAAGCTTTTTTCATATCAAATATTGAAATTCAACAATTCACTATTGAAGATAATCATTTTCCAATGGCCTACATGATGGATTTAAAAACCAGAGATACCTGGGTTGAAGTTCAATTGGTACTTCAGATGACCAAAATATCACAAGTCTTCTGAAGTTTGAAACACTAGATTTTATATATATATTATTTTCAAATATGATTAATCTTATTCTCAGAAAAATTTCATTTTTTTTTTTTTTTGGTAATTATTGTGTGAATTTTAATTTATTTATTTATTAATACATTTAAAAAATGGAATGCTTGTGTATATTTTAACTGATTTTATTTAATGGATTTATAGTTATATTACTACCAGATGCACCCAGCCTTGCAAAGACCTGTGGGTTTTTTTAATTGGTTGCTTTAACAATTTTTTTTAAAGATTTAATGTAAATTAAACAAAAGCTTTTAAATGTGAAAAATACCAATTTGAAATACCGTTGTTATGACAGATTACAAAAATGATGGGCTGAAAGCCCAGAGTTTGGTTTTTGTAATAATTTGTTGCTTTAACAAATAATTTTAAGATTTACTGTAAATATGTTTTTTATTAAACATTAATAAATATGTCATTCTCCTGAAATATATTAGGAAATTAAGAGACCATGAAAGCATGAAACACCTTAATGCCGAATTACGAATCATCAGTTGCAGCTGTTTCTGCAGCTGGCTGAGAACCTTTACCATGAAATATATATCTCTGTAGTTAAAAGCGCTCATACTGATTTTTTCCCCAGTGTTTTTTATTTAATAGCTAAATTACTTCCTTTGCATTAATGTAGTGGTTATGAATTTAACATGTGACATTGGACATTCATACATTCACTAATCAGACAACAGAGAAAATATGGATTTTATATATAAAATATGTGATTAATGCTACTACTATGGGAACATAATTAAAATGTATCAAAGCATAATCAGTACATCATTAATGCAATATAAATATATTTAAATGTTATAAATTTAATAGAATTACTCAATGATTTTTATAAATAACTTTTCAGCTATAATATAATGAAAAATAATCAAATGAAAACAGGTATTAGAAAGATGAAATTATGTCATCTAGTACTTGTATTTTTTTGTCTTTGTCTGAAATACTTCATGCTAAAATTGAATTATTTTAACTAGTATGTAATATTTTATATGAATCATAAATTAGACAAATATTTTTATGTGTGAAAATTGAAAGTGTAACAACTTTCTAAATGCATTCACAATTAATCTGACCTTTTTATAAATTTACAGCTATTACGTTTCTCACAGGCTTATAGATTTAAGTTTGAAAATTTAATGGTAATACTTTCTATATTTTTATTCACATTTTTAAAGCTATTATGTAATGAAGGTAAATATCAACTAAAAAGCAGGCATTTCAGTCTGAAGTTAAAGCAACTAGTAATTATATTTGTAATTATGAATATATTTAGGGAGTTTTATATTTTCAATCTTCACATATCTAAATAGTATCTGATTTACAATCCTTATAAAATCTTGGATACTAACTAAAAGTGGAATTCACTTTTAGCTTAAAATATTTCAGACAAAAATAATTACTAGATGATATATATGATTTCAGCTTGCAATTTTAATAGATACATTAGTTTATTACATTAAAGCTAAAAAATTATTTATAAAAATACTGAGTATTCAACATTTAAATCTTCAAATCTGCAAAAATCTTTTATTTCGAATGTATATAAACCAAATGCACTGTCACTCAACTGACAACAATACAAGTTACACAACAATCAATATTTAAGCCAATAAACATCACATGACCACCTCTTTTTATGCTTGTGTATAACCGTTGTTAAAACAGGCAAAACTCACTATATGTATTGCCACACACAGAAAGCTAGAGTAATCAATGGATGCCAGAAGGCTTGTGCATAAAATCTCCATCTAGTGCCTACTCATCCAATATCCCCAGACTAGTTTCTGGCTTGTGACTTGGATTGAAAACATTAACGTGTTTTCAGTTTAAGACTCATAGTTTTGTAGTTAAGTTGAGATAAAAGATGGCTGCTGGAGGGTTGCATTAGATCCTAAGATCTAGGTGCAGTGCTCTCAGATCCAAGGCTCCTCACTGACGAAGGCCACAAGCCAAAAACTAGTCTGGGATATTGGATGATTAGACACTAGATGGGAATTTTATGCACAAGCCTTCTGTCATCCATTGATTACTTTAGCTTGCTGGGTGTGGCAATATGTATAGTGAGTTTTGCCTGTTTTAACAATCAATATTTAATTAAATTGTCTGCCCAATAAATTCTTAATGCCACCTGAAATTAAAATCGACCTAATATAAACAAAAAAAAGTAATTCAATCTCATTTGCTGTCTAAATTTTTAACATTTACTAGATAGATCATTTTAATGTGTCTTGTTGTATTTATTTATGTATGTGCGTGTCCGGGAGCATATTTTTTATTTGTCCATGTATGTATTTGTTTATTATTATGCCAGTTCAACTGGATTCTACCATCTTCCTAAAAAGTTTTTTATTTATGCAAATAAAGATTCTTATTTATTCTATAAATATATACAATCAAAGCATCGAATTTACTTCTTTATTTAAAATTACGTAAGTAAACAGCATATATAACAATAAATGCTAATAGTACAGATGGGTTATCGTCTGTCTTTTAAAGAGTTTATTTACATATATAAATCACCGGAAGCATCAGTTACTTCCTGTTGTTATATATATATATGTATTTAATGTTAAATATTATATTTTAGCCATCAATGTATGTAATAAAGTAAATAGATGTATTTTTATTGAAAAGCAGAATATTTTTTTATCTCTCATGTTATTTTCTCGAATTCTTTACTATGTGCTCATTCTATTTTTTTATTATTATGTTTTAATTTTGTCTGTAAACAATTTTTTTTTTTTCAGTACTTTTGAATTTTTAATATAGTCTTTTTAAATTATTTTTTTTATGTTCTTTTAATCTCTAAGCCTCTAACTTTTGCCTTTCATTAATTATTCTTGTTTCTATTATATATAATGCATCACTTCAGAAAACATACAAGCTTTGTGGGTGTGGGTGTGCGCGCGCAGATCTAACTGTAATTAACTTTAAAATAATCTTATTAAAATCCTAATTAATCATTATTAATCTCATTTTAACTTTATCTTACTTTCATGATTATTTATCTATATTCTCAAATATTAAAAATTACTAACTTATTTTACATCTTTCTTTCCAATTACAATTTCAAACTTTTTTTCTTTCCATTTATATTCATTGTTTTGATTTTATACTTTTTTACTAAGCATTTTACTTCAAATCTCATAATCAAATGAAATATTGTCATCAACCTATCTAATGCTCTGTTTACATTCATATTCAACTATATTCATTTAGCAAATGTTCTAAATTAATATAAGACAAAAGGAAATTGGATATTTAATTATCATTTTTTTTAACAACTAACTTGCAAAATCTCTTTTATAGATGTACTAGTTGATATACTAACTGTCAGAGTTCAGGTTTTTAATTAGAACTTTTTGATTCTGATAGGTAATCAACTATCTATCTATTTCATATTGGTCAGAAAATGGGTATCCAGACAATCTTAGTTAGCAAGCAAATAACACATAGTGAAGGTAACTTGGTCAGATGGTTGTCCCTGATATGATTATAAAGGAAAAGCTTGAATGATACAAGTATAGCTAATAAAAATGAGGTTTAGTCAGCCTTCATGTTAATATTTAATTATATATCAGTATTGAAATTTATGATTTATTAAATAGTTTTAATAATATGTACTGACACATCTGATAATGCTTTAGCTTCCTATAGTAGTAAATAAACTCATGATGTAAAATGCCATTGAGTTAGAAGTTTCTCTGCATAGAACTATATCAGAAATGCACAACCTGTAGCTCATGAGTCATATATGGCTTGCACAGCCTTTATTGTGGCTTGTTTTATGAACGATGTGAACACATATTGCATTGGCTCCTCCAAGTGTATTTACTTTGATCCCATTGAAGCATAATAGAGAAATGTAATTACTGAGAGAGTAGTCAGTTAAGTTATTTTCTAATACTTCTTAAGAAAAGTGAATTTTCAATGTTATACAGTAATTGACAGGTGATTTTATCCAAGTATAAAAATATATGCTTGTGGCACATATGTTAATCACTAATATATTAATAATTATTTTGCCATTATCTTAATTTTCTCTGCATATGCAAGGAAAGAGAAGAGATTTATTTTAAGAATAAATTTATTTGTTTGATTTGTGTTTCAGCAGTTGCTGTGGGGAAAAAATGGAACATATAATATTTTACAATAGTTCATGAAAAATATAGTACTTAATAACCTTCTAACAGCAATTTAAGAAAATCTAAATTAAAAGAATTGAAAACAGCATTAGTTGCCCAACAATCGATGTTTTACCAGTGCTGTGAATAAAACAAAAGCTGCTACAATTGTATCATTTAAAGTTGCACATTTACTTTCAATGCGCAAAAAATCGGGGATGAGAGAATAATTAAAGGAGTAATGATTGCTGCATCAAAGATATTATTTCAAGAATTCAGTCACTTGCACAATAGAAGTAATGTCTGAAAATATCAGGGCAAAAGTAAAAAATTATTTACAAAAATGCATTTTTCTAAATGATGAACCAACAGACATCTTTCACTAGAGCTCAAATAAATAAATATTTTGTTAAGGATGGCCTTTAACAATTGCACAATAAGATATATTGTCAGTTTTATCATTAAAAGGAAAAACACATGGAGTGAACATATATCACATTATTAAAAGCACATTAAATAATCACATGATCACCATCTCTTATACTAGCCACAAGCCAGAAACTAGTCTGGGGATATTGGATGAGTAGGCATTAGATAGAGAATTTATGCACAAGCCTTCTGGCATCCATTGATTATTCTGGTTGGCACAGGGTGGCACTACTGTATGGAGAGTTTTGCCTTGTTTACACATTAAATAAATTAATCTCCCACTTCAAAAAATTGTGTCTGTAACCACAAATGGCACATCTGCCACAATTGTTTCTGGTGTTGGCTTTATCATATTAAATAAAAATTATGCTGAGTTTCCAAACTTTTTTCACTATCATTGCATCATATATCAATAAGCATTATGTACAAAAGTGCTGTATTATGAACATGTCATGAAAGTTGTTTTAAAAATTATAAATTCTATATTGCCAGACCACTTCAGAACAGACTATTCAAAATACTGATTGATGAATTTGATGCTGTGTATGATTTTAATGTTACATTCGGAAGTTTATTGGCTTAGCAAGAGAGAAGTTGTACAATGATTTTTAGAGCTTCTTCCAGAGATAAAAGAATTTATAGAATCCAGAAGTGAAACTTATCAAGAACTTAGTGATCATAACTGGTTATTTGATTTAGGGTTTCTTAGAGACATAACAAAGATGAATATACTCAATCTTGAACTTTAGGAGAAACAAAAACTTACTGAATTAATAGGAAGTATAAATGCATTTAAGTCACAATTATATTTGGGAATATCCCAAATAAAGGAATATAACTTTAGTCGCTTTCCAAATTTGGAGAACTACATTAAGAAATATAACTGAACAAGAAGTATCTAAAGCTTCCAACTGAGTTATGTAACAAATAAACTATCAAAGGATAAATGATACTCCTGTTCAGTTACATATAGTCCGAGTTAATCAAAACAAAAATATTCTGAAAATTTCACTGAACTTAAAAATAATTTTGAATTAGATGATCTGATTTTCATACAATTTAGTCAATTGCATCATTCATTTAAAATACATTTGTTGATACTAATATTTCGCAAATGTAACAGATTTCAAGAATGATAAGCAAAAATGCCACTAATTTAGAAATGGATATAATTGATTTTCAATCTGATCTACAATTAAAAACAAGAGTATTACAAACAGATTTTGGGACACTTGTAGATGAGAAAAAATATCCTCTACATAAAGAAAATTTTTCAAAGGTTAAACTCCTGCCTTGAGTCAACTTACATTTGCAAACTTTTTAAAATCAAAGTTCGGATCCAGGATAATGGCTGATGTTCTGAATGACTGCATGCCATAACACTGTATATGTCAGAGTACAATAAACTAGCAGAAGACATGCAATGTCAAGTTTCACATTAAAATATAATTTCTCTGTATTTAATTTGCATTTAAATCCATAAAGAATAATATAATCTCATATTTTTTTATCATATTAAAAGTTTTTAGTATTTGTGCATTAAACATTCATAAAATTGAAATATTAAAAGTGCAAAATTTATTTGTTTCTTGTCTATAAATTTTAAATTCTAAATTGGCTCAAGCTAAGTTAAAAGGTTGGGGACCAATGACCTACATGCTGAGAAATTTTTTTAAGTCAAGTTAAACATACCTCTTCTTAATTCTTAAAGAATATAATAAACTCATCTACTTCTTACTACTCAATTATTTTTCTAGTTCTAGTTTTATTTTTGTTTTTCGTATTTCATTTTAAATAAGGTATTTATTTTATATAGCGCAATGTTCTTAAACTGTAATAATAATCAGCCATTAAGCTAATGCACATGTGCTTTGTTGATTTTAACTATAAATGAATACTCTCACTTTCCAAACACAAGATAAAGTCTTTGTGAAAAGATATAATGAATACTCTCACTTTCCAAACACAAGATAAAGTCTTTGTGAAAAGATATAATGAATCCATCTATGCTTTCAACCCAAATGTTTAAGTATGGGCAAATCTTAAGAACTTGGAAATGAAAGCATGAAGATATTAAACAATCACTTTAAATTACCTTTACTATGCCTGAATGAATGATGCTTGTGAAATTTACTAGAATTTATGATACGTCATTCTTAGTATTAAACATATGTAAATAAAATATTTATTTTATATAGCGTGATGTTTTTAAACTGTAATAATAATCAGACATTAAGCTAATGCACATGCGCTTTGTGGATTTTAACTATAAAAGAATACTCTTACTTCCAAATGCTAAGGATTTGCCCATACTTAAATGTTTGGGTTGAAAGGATAGATGGATTCATTCTATTTTTTCACAAAGACTGTATCTTGTGTTTGGAAAGTGAGAGTATTCATTTATAGTTAAAATCCACAAAGCGCATGTGCATTAGCTTAATGGATGGTTATTATTACTATTTCATTTTAATAAAAGCTGTTTCTCTAATTGCCTTATTCTATCCTTGTATTCTTCAAATTTATCATAAAACCGTAAACAAAATAATCATAAAATGTATAAATCACTTTATATTTAAATTTCTCCCATCTTTATTTAATTTATCTGATCCTCTTTCAACATTCTAACAATAAATATTCAATACTCTTCTATCTATGTAAACTTCATCTACAATCCAATTCCTTGTTTCATTTTTGCCTTTTCTCCCTCCTGCTCATTCATCAATTAATAATGTTTTTTGTTTTTTTTTTTTGCTATTATTATACATTCTTTTATATTTTATATAATTTTATTCTCTAATCAGCTTATTTATTCTTTTCTGTCTTTTCATAATTATATAAATGTAATACATTCTCTTTACATTTATCCTTTTTCTCTTATTTATAAATACATGGAAATTGTCTATTAATTTTTCATATTACAAAATCTTTCTTCCTCAATGAGTTCTCTTTTCACATAGTCCAATTGATCAAAATCTGCCCTCTATAAGTAGTAAATATATACCTTATATGGAATTTGAAAGTTATTGCTTTTAGAATCTGGAAGTTATAATTGACTATTTGTTAATCTGCTTTCAGAACAGGTTATATTTGTCTGATTAATGAAGTTTGTTTAAACTTCTTCGCATTATTAATCTCACACTCCTTAGTCAAGTTACAATTTTTATAGTATTTATATGAACACCTTTATTGTTAAAGGAGGTTGCCTTAACTATAGGTTGAGATTATTGATAGCTTAAGGGTTGATTGTTATAATTAGCATAGCGTTATTTATTGAAAACTTGAATAATCAACAATAACTCAAGTTTACATTAAAGAGTTTTAGATTTGAGAACTAATCTTGCATCACATCACTTGTTCATATAATAAAAATAAATATTTTTAACAAATTTATATTATCTATCGTTTTCGATTTACTACAACAAAAAACATCAATTTTTTTTATTATCTCAGATTGTAAAAAGGTTGCTTTAATTATTAATGATATCAAGTTTCTTTTGATAATAAATCAAAAATATATCTAATATTTCATTTTTAATTAAAAACTATGAAAGTAATATTATGAAATATTAAATGAATTCCAAGAATCTTAAAATTATTCACTATAATATATAATATAAAATCTATTTATTTATTTTATAAAAAAAATAATTTTCTAAAGACAAAGGTAGATTAAAAAAATTATAATTTTAGGAAATATTATAAAAGTTAAATTATTTTTACAAATCATTATGTGTTTGTTTTCAGAATTATATGAATATATTTAGAAAGTTGTTACATTTTTCATTTTCACACATAAATATTATTATCTGGTTTATGATCCTTATAAAATTTTGGATAAAATATTTCAGTCAAAAATAATTATTGCATAACATAATTTCTGCTTACAATTCCTGTTTTTGACTTTATTATCACAATTGAAAATATTATTTATAAAAATATATAGTATAGTCTAGTTAAGTTTTCCACATTTCAATCTATACATCTGTGAAAACCTTTTATTTAAACATGTATATAAACCAAAGGTATTAATTGCTAAACTGGTAGTTATATGACAAATTACACAACAGCCTATATTTAAATTATTAAGTTTAATAATTTCACAAAGCTACCATTTACGTACTAATAAAAAATGATTCAATCTTTCATTCTTAAATTGATCATATAATAGACAGTAATAAATATGAGTGGAATTTTAAAATACCAAGATACCTTGCAATTTCAATCAAATCCACCAATATTTAAACACGTTTATTTATTTAAATTTTGGCCTTATAGATATTATCTAAATACAAACTGTTCAAAAAATTAGCAAACAAAAGATGGATTCATTTTTTATTTGTGTATAGATGTATTTTATTAATTTCTATATAGTAATATGAATTTATACATTTCTTGCTTGTTAATATTTGTTTTATATTGAAATTTTGATTGGTATTACCAGTTATTATCTGGATTGTAGGAGTCACTTATTTGTCAAATTTTCACTTGAATATATATATATACAAAAAAAAAAAAATAACACAAAATTACTTGAATGTAAAACTACTTTTATATTTCAACCAGAGGATTGGTTTTCATCAGAGAGAATACAGTAAAATGCTAGTGTTCAGAAATTATATATGCAACATATTTGACAAACAACTTTGTTGGTTAAAAGATTTTATTTACAAAGGAAATTTAACCAACCAATGGCAAATTTATTTTAATGTACATTAAAAAAAATTCTGCATCATTTACTTATTCGAACAACATAAAGGACTGCAAACTTAATTTTTAAAAAATACACATATATAATAATAAAAATAATAAATATATATTAATTAACTATTATATACAGTCTTTTAATCTGCAAAAGCACTTTTCGTTAATTCCTTAACTCTCCTCAATTGCTGTTATTTTTTTTTTTGTGTGTATATATATATATATGAATGTAAAAACAAACAAATGTGTGTTTATATACAAAAATTATTCTGCTTTCATATTGCAATTTGTATAAAAAAACTAAATGAAATACTTATAAATATTAATTAAATATGATAAATAGCATAAACTAAAATATATATTAATAGTAATAAAATATTAATTTTAAAGAGATGTGTATATTCAGTCATTAACATATATTGATAAATATACAAAGAATAAAAATAATAAAAGATAATAGAAGAATGCATTAGAAAACAGGTAATTTAAAGATGTGATAATGTCTATATTTGAATTCATTTCATGTAGGTATAAGGTCTCAAATTTAAGATTAAAAAACTTTCCTTTTTTTTTTTCTCTCTGTGGAAGAAAAATCATTCTGTAATATCATTACTCTTGAATCATCAATTGAATGATCTGGTAAATTAAAATGCTTTGATATTGTTTGCAACAGTCTATGGATAGTTATTCTAACTTATAGACTGTTTGCTGACTCACCTACATAATGATTCAAACATCTATTACACTTCATTAAACATATTTACACTTTTACAAGTGACATAATTAGGGATATACCATTTAAAATTATTACTAGTGCTTTGGACCACTTTTGTGAAAATATGTTTACAAGTAAGACATTATTTATCATTACTTGGACATCATTCTTTTTCTGATACAGAATTGCTAATCAAATTTGTTTTAACAAGTATGTCTTTAAGTGATCTATGTCTTCAATACACTATCTTAGATGATAGATTTTAAATAAGCTGTAGAACTTAATATATTGAAATGCTTTTCCAATATTTGTTTGTTAGTATTAGGTAAATTGCTAGTAAAAGAACTAATAATGGAACATTTGATTGTTTCTTGTTCTTCTTAGGTAAAAGAATTTCCGGTGTCGAAGTTTATTATTGCATTATCCAATAATGTTTTAGGATACCTCGCATTCGTCAATCTATCATCTAGAAACTTATTATTTTGTTGAAATTTCTCATTACTACAAATCATTCTAATTCTTAAAAATTAGCCTTTAAATGTTTAGGATGGTTACTAAGAAAATGTACATAGTGATGATTATCAATCAGTTTACTATATGCAATAGTAATAAGAACCCTATTAATTCAAATAATTTCAACATTATGAAGATGGGCAATTGTTTTCAAAAAATTCATTGTAAAATTTATACTTTTATTAAAATTATTTATATAATTTAAAAGTGTATGAAGTTCTACTTTTTTATTTGGCCATACCATGAGGTTTCAGCTTAGCATTTCTAAATATAGAGGATTCTAGTTGAGCCATACAAATGTTTGCATAACTTGGTGCTATTTTTTTTTGAGTAGCTTGCTTCTGTAAATATCTAGAATTGAAAAGAAAAAAAAATAAACATCACATGATCAGCATTTCTTATGCTTGCTTATAACTGTTATTAAAACAGGCAAAACTCTCTATACATATTGCCATTCAGTGCAAGCCAGAGTAATCAATGGATGCCAGAAGGCACTGGATGGGGATTTTATGCACAAGCCTTCTGGCATCCATTGATTACTCTGGCTTGCTCTGAGTGGCAATACGTATAGAGAGTTTTGCCTGTTTTAATATCAGTCGTAGTTGTAATAAGATCATGATCTTGTAGAACACATTTAAAAGTCTCAATTCCATCATCTTTAACTTAAGAACTAAGTGACGGTAGAATAAGACTAATAAAATCATCAACATATGCTGAAATATTCTCTGTAGGACAACCAAATACTAGCTACAATACGTCTACCAGAACCACCTAGTTTATGAATTTTTGGTAAAATGTAAAACATACTGGTATGAATTCCAATCAGCATTTAAAAATTATATACATTATTTTGTAAGAGACTTCTTGTTTTCATATCTTTGGCTTAAAAATATAACCTTGAATAATTTACTTATAGTAGCTTATGTAATAGGTACATAGAAATTTTTATCATCTAAAAGTTTCAGAGCTATCTTAACATCTCTTTGTTCATCATCACTACTGATCCTTCTTTGTCGGCTGGATTTATAATAATGATCTCTCTTCTTTTAAAATTGTATAATGCATACTTCTCTTTTAATGTTGTTTAAGCCTAATTTCATTAATGACATCTTGATATACATTATCAATGTATGTATCTATTAAAACAGGCAAAACTCACTATACGTATTCCCACACACAGCAAGCATAAGAGTTTAGTGGTCATGTGATATTTATGTATCTAATAATTCATTTCTTTGATGGGTGGTATCCAATAATATTATAATTTACTAATAGTACTACATTCCTGGTTTCAAAAGAATTCTGTTAATCAGTTTTCTTAAAAAATTATCTAAATCCTGATGAGTTCATTTTTTTTGATATGATTGGACTGTAGATCAAAAAGATAAACCTTTGTTTAAGAATGAACATTCTGCCTCAATAAGGTTAATATTAAACAATCCAAAACAAAGCAAAACTCTCCATATAGTAGTGCTTTATTTTGGATTGTTTAATAACAATTATTGTGCTAGTATGAGATAGTGATCATGTGATGGTTAGTGGTTTAAGGTTAATATTAGATGAATTAATGATATTGTTTTTTTTATTAGCTAAATATAAAGATTTGTTGCTATTAATATTTCAAATAATAATTGGATGTATTGATG
The DNA here is from genome assembly GCA_028023455.1 of Epiperipatus broadwayi. Lineage (NCBI taxonomy): Eukaryota > Metazoa > Onychophora > Udeonychophora > Euonychophora > Peripatidae > Epiperipatus > Epiperipatus broadwayi. The sequence continues at coordinate 14,388,612 of JAQFVV010006200.1, read as the reverse complement.
TTTCCAGTAACTGGAATGTTATTACTGCAATTAGAAGAATCTGTCGCTCCATGAATCAATGCTAAATTAGCATCACTAAATGGATCTGATGATAACCTTACAACACAATTTGACGAATGTGAAGATGATGCAAATGGTTGATCAGTATCAGCTGTCTTTTTCTTTTTTTTTTGCATCATACCCAATATGGAAAATTGACATATTATAACTATCAGAAGTTATACAATTGATTTGTGTTTTAGAATTACTAACTAGTTCAAACCTTGGCTTATTAGAAATCATTCCCATATCCTCTCTCAAAGCAATCCATTCCTGGGTAGTGGTACAAGTTGACAAGCATGGACATGTAAGATAACTAAAGGGTGTCATCAGGCCCTACCTGGAACCAGACTACACTAGACTAACTCATTTTCCTCTACCTCTGGAATGTTGGTCATGATTTATTTTTACTGACCACCATTTATGACACAATAAACTATTGGTTTATTATATGTGAGCAGCCACTCAAACCTTGATTATTCACTACCCCCTCCACAACGTTAATACCGTATAATAGATGGTTAACGCTAAGAGTAATCAATAATTTCCTATCACTTTAAAATTTTACAAAATATATAACTCAATAACACGTGTATATTTTTACAAATAACTTATTTATTCAAACAGTATACTGTACTGTGAAATAAATGATTCGATCTATTTTCAAATTCCTCTACAATATTTACCCCTTCTCCCCTTTTAAGGTAAATTACTATACAATCTTATCTTAACCTGGAATCGGAACTATAAATTTTAATGAAGGACGCGGGTACGACCGATCCAAGGAATAACGACACCAGGATGAACAAGCGATTTACGTATTCATCTAAAGATCGACGTCAATATTAACCCAATTTTATAAATTATAGTACCAATATCAATATGTAACATCAAATCTCTCTCCAACTTATATTTATTTAGAATAATCGCTCAATTGTAAAAGACACTTAAAACTAACTCACACTGATAAAAATAGCTAATAATTTATACTACCCTCAGAAATAGATCGAATCACATAATTTCACTTATACACTAATCAATAAAATATTAAAGATAATTATAACTAGATATTATTAAAATGATTACATAATAAAATGTATATAATTTTATAAGAAGTACTCTCCCCCTTTTTTTTTTAAACTTTATAGTTTCTTCCAATTTCATTTAAGTAATTTAAACGTAGAACGCTATTTATTAATTATTATCGAAATGACTATATTTACCCTTATACTGCATACTTAATATTTACCTAGTCCGTATATGCTGTACTATTCATTATGTACAATCCATAGCAAATCAGGGTTCGAAGACATGAGCTCATGAATGGTGTAGATACGAAGACATTTCATTCTATTGGAACAGGATTCTGATTTAGCTCTTATATGTTGTTTCAAGCAAACCAAAACCATACAGATGTCTTCATAACAAGTTTTAGTTTCATCTTAGACTGGTGTGATATTTTACAAAGGTTTTTTGGATTTAATATATTGTCACGCAAAGGTACAGTTACATTGTCTGGCCATGGGAATAGGGTTTCCAGGAGGAATCAATGTCGTATTAGCCGGACGTCATCGTAGCGCAATCTTCTTAAGAAAACGAAACGTAAACGTTACATACTTCCTACAGTTTTTCACCCCCTTCCTTTCTTAGTATTTTTCCATCGACTGTTCACACCTTAGTTCCAAATTTAGTTTGATTGATAATGGAAACAGGAAACAAAAAATATTCTTTTTTATTGCTTTCATACCGAATCTAAATTTTTCTTTTCTTTTAGCAGTAATCTTTTATAAAATTAAGATTGTTTTCCTGTGAAATAAATTATAGATTCATTTGTTTTGCAAAATTTTAAATTAAACTCTTTTCTTTAGTTTTTCTGTTCTTTTTCTAAAACGGAGTGTATCCCCCACCCCCTCTTTCCACTAACATACCAAAGTATACTTACGCTTTAGTTCAAGTAGATTTTGATCACTCTATAAATAACGCTATCAATAACTTACATCGATCCATTCATAAATTATATATATATATGTGACATTAATAAATCTATAATATATACAAAATTATAACTTAATAAAATAACAATATTATGAGGTGGAAAAATTCCATCTAACTTGTATTTTCTTTTATTGATTTATTTACATTCATTAAATCATAACTACCAAAATCTATAATTTCTTTTTCAATTAATTTAAGTCTTACTACAAGTGAATCTTTCAAAATATGTATTGGTGGGACAGATGTTTGTTTTATTGTATTATCCCATTTAATTGCATGTTCCTAAGAAGTTGATCTATATTGGTGTTAATTTTCTGGGACCTTTAGGAATAATGTTATTGTCAATAAAATATAAATTATTAAGATGCTGCCTATATCTACTTAATTTATCATAAAATTTCCTGAGTTTAAGAAATGATGTAATGTGTAATTTTTGTCGATTATTTTTTAAGTTATTTTGTAGATATATTGATGAATGCTTAGGGATTGCTTAAGTACTTTAAATTCATATTTTTGAAATTATAAGCTAGTAAAAATAATATGCTTTATTTCATATGAGCATATAGTAGTAATTCCTATTTTAGAAGTTATAATCTTTTAGTATTTGGAAATTATATGCTTTGTTTGATCAGACTTCTACATCTTTTGGACATACTTCATATCATCCCAACCATTCTTCCCCTTCCCTGCATGCTCCAGCACCTTGCACCATTTTGAATTCTAAGGACCACCCAAAAATCACCGCTGAAACATCCAAATAACCCCATGTGGATTACTCAATATCATTTATTGCTTGGAAATGTCAGCAGTGGTTTTGGATGGTCATTAGAATTCCAAATGATGATGATCGCATACTAAGTCATGACTGATTTTTATCAATGCCTGGGTTAGATATATTACATTTATTAAAGTCTGATTCAGAACCAATAACTAATTCATCACTTTCTTGATTAATTACTCTTACCTCTAAATTACCTAGATCCTCTTTAACAATATCTATAGGTTGATTCTAACCATAACTATGCTACATCGCTGAAACAAAGCTATTATTTTGTTGAGCATTAGAAATAATCATTCTCAAAAAGTTTTTTTTGTTGAGAAATGTTAAAAATATATCATCTAAAGAAAAATCTAAAGAATTATCTTTAAATTTATGTATGACCTTCTTCATTAACTTGCGAGGATTTATTCGGCAATGATTTTTCCAAAACACTTCCTGTTAAGCAAGTCTCCAAAACTTTCTGTGATCATATTAGGGTCACACGGTATACTAACTTGCAATTGTTATCAATTAGATATTTCAATTTGTGTCCCAATTCCACATGTTTCTACGGCTTCTATTTGAGTTCCAACATGGGCAAAATTATATTTCTCAATAATTAACTCCGAATTTACATTATAAAATGTATTGTACTCTATCAATGATATGATATATTTAAAACCATGCAATGAACATCTAACTCCATACATGTTCAAAAGATGGGCATCACAGTCTAAAAATCTAAAAAGATAATTGCTTTTTAAAAAATTTGTATGCTGTAAGAAAAATACATTGTTGTGCCTATGCAAAGATTTTATCATTGATAATTTTTAATTTAAATGGATTCATTGGGTAATAATTATTCTGCATTTGAGATAAAACTTGAGATTATAATTGTAACCTCTGGCAAATACAAACAAAAATGATGAATCAATTTTAAAATCTGTACATATTCATTATTTCTAATGGAAAAAATATTGCAACCAAGATGAACAAATAAAAACTTCATGTAATGCTTATTAATCAACTTGTTAAAAAGACCAATACCATCCAAAGTAGAGGTTTCACATCTATAATTACCACCTTCAATATTAAATCTCTGAAAAAACTTATGTCAAATTTTCACCATTGAATCCTCCATGAATGCCATGTGGCTAAGTGACAATAAAGTCTTATTCATTTTAGTCAGTGGTAACCCATAGAAAAAGTATATAAAGACTAACTAAAGGAAATATATATAAAATAAAGTTACTTATATAAAACTATTTTTAGATTTCAACCAGAGGACTGGTTTTCATCAGAAATGAAAAATGCAATAAAATGGTGGTGTTTAAAAATTACAAATGCAACAACGTATTTGACAAAAAAGCCCTATTGGTTAAAATATTTTACAAATGAAATTTTAACCAACCAGTGGCAAAATTTATTTTAGTGTATGTTTAATTAGAGTGGATTTGGACACAGACTTTCAAATTCCCTTCAGGTATCTTCATCTTATTTAACATACACATGACCACACACATGTGATAAAGATAAATGATCTCCAATATACATCTTATGTGCTGAACTAGCACTCATCTGTTGGTCCAGATCATCATCTCCCACACATATGTATAATCAATGTTCACTTTATATTAAGATAACAAATTTTCAAACTCTAATGGAGGCTTCAATCTTCTCTACCCTCCAACTCTTCAGCCATCTATATTATATTTTTAAAAAGTGCATTATTTACTAATCAAACTACACAAAGAATTGTAAACTAACCTGTAAAAAATACACAAATATATTGTAACGGGATATATATATGCGTTACATTTAAATTTTAATACAACTTTTTTGTAAATATCTAATACTGAATTAAATGCACAAACGTTCAAAATGCACAAATAAGAAATCATTAATTTATTAATATGTTTGATTTAAATATTAAAATAAGATAAGCTTTAAAAAAATTATAGAATCGAAACAAAGATTCTAATCTTTAAATAAAATATAATAAAAAACCTTTTGATTTTAAAAATAAAGAAGAGAGTTTTAATCTTAAAAATAAAAATTACAAACAGATCCTTAGGGCAAAATGATCATTGAAAAGATGATTACGAAAGAGATAAGAGTCGAGGAATAGAAACAAAAGACTTGCTTTTCCCACCCAAAGATAGAGACACAGACCTCAGTGGAAAACCCAAAATCTACTTAGCCACAAACCCAAAATCTACTTGGCGACACACTCGATGAACCAATGAAATATAAATATGGAATATGTTTGATGGATCCGTGCATTCCCGAGATAAGGTGCCTGAGGACTATAAAAAGAAAAATCCAAAAGCAATAATTAATTAGAGAATTAGAAAATTAAAATTTGAATTCCATTGTCTTTGCTGAAAGTAAAATAATTTAAAATATTGTTGCTGTCACTAAGAATGTAATCCGCTTCGTCGTGCTTCCTTCGGTTAGGCTGGCCGAAGGCAGCTTTCATCTCCACGGATCCCAGGATCAAACCACTGGTACCATCTTCAGAAAACATCGTAAATGCATCTTCATAAATTGTCATTGCCCACAAGAAATGGATCTTGGGTAAATTTAGATCTTCATCGCGAAGGAACGAGCCCGGAGAAAGAAAGGAAAATATACATTATTAAAAAAAAAAACATTATAAACTCTTAATTTAAAATCTCAGAACTTTATTTTCCTTTAAAGATGAATTATAGACTTTCTCTCTTGATCAAGTCTGAACTCTATTTTTATAAATTTTAAAAATTTTAAGTCTTATCTAAAATTGAAACGTAATCTTTTTAAAATATGTGTTATATGTTTTCATTTATACTAAGTGTAAGATCTGTTTGTAATAGGGTAGGGGTTTGCGATCGCAAACTTAAATTTAAAAATAGAAACACATATCGTTCTTTGTGTATTATTAAATTTTAAAAATAGGTTTAAAATAGTATTTGTGGTAAAAAGATAAGTTAAATATAATGTGTCATTTTAAAATGATTTAAAACATTAAACTAAAGATTTTTTTAAGAATTAAATTAATAGATTAACTTAAATTTAAGTTGAGTGTAGATGGCTGCTAGACTCGTTTATGTTAGTTTAAAGGGGTTTTGACTTCAGACTATTTGTTTCGTAGTTGTGTCAATGCTGGTGGAGAGTTATATGGATGTTTATATCAATGTAATGTGAAGTGTGTTAGCACATAAGGGTGATGAGTCCAACTGAATGCATGACCCCAAAGAGGCAGTCATAGCGTTGCAATGGATACAGATGTATTTCCTGCATCATTGACCCATTCCAGCTCTATGGATTGGGATGGTAAGCCAGTAAGATACACCACTCTCCCATCCATATGTAGCATTATTCTCTTTATTATATTACATGCATGATTCTTTCGACAGACAGACATACATTCCTGTACTGGATGAAAGTCATGTTTTTCTCCAATAATATCATGCTGTTCAGATGCACATTGCATTGATTGCTGATATATATCTGGAAGCGAGCATTGGTGTGGCTGCGGACTTTTATCCTGGAGTCAAATGTTTTGAAAATCTTTTGAGTGTGTTGTCTAGGTGGCTCATCTAAACTCAACATTCTAAGATTAAAAATTAAAGTAAAAATAATAATGAAACATAAAACATACTTTTTTTTTTATATATAATTTTTTTTTTAAGTTTATGTTGTTATTTATATATATGTAAATAAAATCGTGTGTGTTATTAATACTGACAGTGATTGTTTTTATTATTCTTTATCAAAAGAAATATATTTAATAAATGTTTTAAACCTCTGCTACTCCATGAACTAGTGACTTGGGCTGGGGGTCGTGATCTTAACAACGCATATCTGTCTACTCTATAAATTTTCTAGGTTCAAATAGCTTAGTGGCATCCAGTATGGCAGATACGGTAAGACTGAAAATTTCACTTCATTACCGACCATTATAATATGTATATGACTGTGTAAATAAAGAAATGTATGTATATATACAAAATTATTCTGTACTCATATTACAATTTGTATACAAAAACTAAATGAAATTTTTATAAATATTAATTAAATATTATAGATAGTGAAAACTAAAATAAATATATATTAATAGTAATTAAATATTAATTTTAAAGAAACGTGTATATCGATAGTCATTATATATATATATATGAGTACTTATGTATTAGACCTGCTGTGATGAAAGCCAACAGCATAAACAAATGTCTAAATCAAAACCAAATTGAACACAATGTAAAAACATGAATATTAGATAATATTCAAATCAGGAGAAAGTTATTACTAAAAATGTTGGTTTTACTGCTAAATTTATGATTTACAGTATGCTGTGATTTATGAAAGAATGCTAGGAACACTAATCGATCAGCTGGTGGAAGTAAGGTGTATATGTGATTTACTGACCAGCTTTAATTCCAGCCAAGTGAATTTTGGGAATGACTTTGTTTATCCAACAAAATAATTGAAATTTGAGAAATGCCCCTCCTAAGAACGATGTGGTCACTACTTTCAAAAGATGGTCATAGACAGGAATAACTAAGTTTGTGCATGCAGCATATTAATCTGAGAAAACACAAAGTTCTACAAAAGTTATAGCTTACCAGCTGCTGGCACATGAATATTGATTTTCATGTAAATCATAGCTATGCTTTCATTTGCATTTCAGTCCACCCCAGTGATTGTAACAAACAATCTTTTGCTTTTCTTTTTTAATGTAATATATGTATATTGCTAAATGTTTAGTTGTTGCAACATCATTCATCCCAAGAAATGTAAATACATGTTTATTTATTAGATTGTCAATTCGTACTAAATAAATTTACTTGTCATCATTTATCAAAATTGATGTTAAGTTTGTAAGAAGATCCTGTGCAGATATTATTTTATGAGATCACAAGGTTAGAAAGTTATGGCCAAACTAATGCATATGTGATATTTCACAGCAGGTCTAATATGTAAGCATCATAAATGTAAATATACAAAGATAATAAAAGAATGCATTCCGAAACTAGATAATTTAAAAATGTGATAGTGCCTATATATAAGTTTCATTCCATGTGGCTATAAGATGTTGAATTTAAAAATAAAAAAACTTTCATTTTGTTTTCTCTCTTTTATGGAAGAAAAATTCTGTAATGTTACTACTCTCAAATTAACAATTTATGAATATAGTAAGTTAATGTAATCTAACAAATTAAAATGAAATCTGGACATCATTTAGTTTGATATTTTGGGTATTTGAATAACTAATAGAATGTTTTGTTGGCACATTTGTTATAAATCTATCTTTCTTTAGTCATTTTATTATATTACCGAAATAGGTGATGGACTTCAAAATATGAGTCTGTCTCATTTTGATTTTAATTGACATATAAAGCCAGGTAGTGTAAAGTTAAAACAACTTTAAATATCCCACTTCAGAGCAACAAATCTCCAGCATAGTACAGAGGAGTAGAGGAAGAGAAAACATTATTGAGCAGGCTAATCAATTATTTTTTGGTGGACATTGGTGGGAATTTGTTTCTTTTGTTTATTTTTATTGAGAATAGTTAGATATTGATTTTTGAATCAATAAATGACTAGTTATCTGGATTGTCTAGACACTAGCTACTCATAATGAGCCCATAAACTTAATTGGCAATATTTACTTACCAGAAAAAAAATCCAAATTAAATGTAATCTCAAAGCCATTTTTTATAGTCATGTCTTATGGGTGTATTAACTACTACATAACTAGATCTTTCTTTGGAAATGGAAATTTGTAACATATATATATATGTAAATTTGAATTTAACTTTTTATATGGACTTTTTTCAGTCTTATTCATTAGTTCTGAAGATGATTTAGTTAATATGCCCAATTTTGAAAATATATATTAACACACATTAATCATGTGTTTAAAGATTTGTTTTTATGCATTAGAGAATGAATTTGTTTTCTTTTATATTCAATAGTCAGCATAATTATTCAAGATGTGACTATTTTATTACTGTAACGGATGTTTAAATATACATGTTGAATGAGATTTTCAGAAATAATAATAATAATTCAATTTATTTACCATACAAAACTACAGCATTAAGCCAATTACAGAATTGCACTATAACAACTATACATTAATATACATAAATAATATGCATAAATTAATAAAAATAATAATAATGCTTATTTTTATTATTACTAATAATGAAAAAGACTTAGTTTAATAAATAGAATAAGGAGGGTTTAGGATAAATCAAAAGTCTGAAGTAAATAAAATGAAAAATAAAATTTTGTATCTGAATCTCAAGTTAAAATAAAAGAAAAAAGTAGAAGAGAGGAAAATATAATTAAAATATAATGCAGTTTCAGAATTTTAATTAAATTAGCTATTAAAGGTAAATGGCTTATCTGTTCTTTTAAATAAAAGTACAAATTCCAAAATGTTACAAGATATAATGAAAATAAAAGTAATTGTATAAAGATAACTTAAAGATTCAAAGTTGTTTGCTGAAATAATTTAAACTAAAACTAATAATTGTAAACAAAGAACAAGAGAATTGTAATGTAAATAATTGTACAGAATTATTGTTTAAAATTATCTAATTGGAGAAAAATACAATCTAAGCAAAGATTAAAATAATTTTGTAAATTTTCTAATCAAGAAGGGATTATGTTTCACTGAAAACAGTAATCTATCCAACTAATTAGATAATCAATACTGTAATTAATTTTCAATTAAAAAAAATAATTAATTAAAAAAAAGATTGAAACAGATTAATGACATGGATGAGGTCAGACAATGTTTTGTCATGGGTATAAAGGCTACTAAATTTCCATTCAAATTATACTGTTATTCTGATATTTTTGATTCTGTCCTGTTAATTGGATTCAACCATTGCCAAGAACTATTTCGTACTTCATTATAGTTATTTATGTGGGCATCCTAGCATCAACATGCAGTGTTAAATTTGCTATGGAGTGTTCGTTAGGTTTCATCTCCTAGTTCTTAGGCATTTGATGGCCTGAAATGTGATAAATATCTTGACCTGCCATTACTGAGACATATACCCATAATTATCAAAGGCTACTATTAAACAAGGCTACATAATATGTTCTGCCCAGGAAAGAAGCAACAAGCTGTTAAAAAAAGTGGGAAACCTGTTCAAGAATACTGGTCAGGAAACTATATAACTGTCAAAAAGACAAAAGTAATCACTCCAGAAAACTCACAAAACCTAGGTCAATATAAGAAAATAATTCAAAGTCTAAATGTAAAATGATATACAGTGGTAAGATTTTATTTTTTTAATAAACTTCAACTTATGTAAAATTAGAAATGATAAATTGTAACTACTTGGTTAAAGTAGATTTAACTTTCATGAATAACTGTAATTAGTTTGATCTATTTTTATTCTTATTCTTTTTTTAAATAAATATGTTGTTTAATTGTTAATTGACTTACATTCTTTCTCTGTACCTTACTGTATAACATTTAATCAAGATAAAATTTATCCACTATATTGTTTTTGTTTAAATATGCATTGTCTTATAGCCTAAGCTAGGTAAATTTCTTGTTCGTTTGAGGTAGTTGTGGAATCAAGTGCTTGAAGCATATAAAATCTTTGTGGCTATTCCAGTCAAATTGGCTGGATGGTGGCTAGAGGTTTATCCCCAGTATAAATAAAAGTATCCTCAGGAGAGATATTTTGCTTCTAGCAATTATGGAACAGGTGCAGTGGTCTTGAAAGATGGCTGTGGTTTGGGTCTGACCATTGGTATGGTTTATAGGTAAAAATATTGACCATATTAAATCCTCTGCCTGCGTAACAGTGTTTTAAATTTATATAAATTATAATGGTTAAAATTTAAATTTAATATAAAAAAACTATTAACCATATTTATACATAAAAAAGTAGTTTTTCTCCAGATCAAGGATCCTAAAGCATGGCCAAATGATAAGATTTATCTTCAAACAAATTATAATGCTTGCTGATATTTATTCTGTGTGATGTTATGAGTATATATAATATTTTGGGGGAAAATTCCTAAATATTAATTACTTAAGCAGCCATTAATTAAATATCATTATTAAATAACTCAAAATAACTTGGAATTTAAATATGAATTAACAAATATCCACACTTATATTTATAAATTATGTATTTTCCAATAACTTACATTGAGAATCCTATTATATTTTCTAATAAAAAGAGCATCTCTCTGTTTTCAGTTATGTTTAGTTTTATATCAAACTGTTATCGATTGTCATCAAATATATGTCAAAATAATTTGTATAATAGAACAATGGAGATAAAGTTAACATCTAAATGATATAACAGAGTTTTCAAAATTTTTCTAAAATAATGATTAGTGTTTGATAATATATCTGTATGAACCCTATCGAATCAAAAATTCATCTAGATGATTAATCACATTTTCATAACTTTTTCTATATAGCTGCGTGGACTATTAATTTTAATATTACAAATATTAATAACATTGAAGCATCTAGTCACTTTCTGTTGACTTAATCAGTGTTTTTAATACATTGATTTTAATAACTATTTTTAATAATAATAAAAAAATACACATCCGCCCCCTAACGGTGTTTTAAAAAAATAATAAAAAAATTATTATATAATAACGAAAAGGTAATTTTTAACTGGTAATGCAATTAGTCCATCAGTGTTATGATCACATTACAAACAAACAGCTGGTGTGACGTTTTTCAATAGTTTGATTTTATTTATATTATTATCACTATTTTTATTAATATTCAGAAAAGAAAGGAGGAAATATTCAATTGTCTAAATTTATTATATTTATTCTTTTAAAAGAAAAATAAGTGAGGAGCTTCTTTTTTAGCAGCAAAGACAAAATGATTTTATTTATTTAAAAAGGAAATATAATAAACCTCATTAATTATAAAAATGTAAATTATAGTTAAGCTTGCCAAGTGCAGGGCTCTCAGATGAAAAGCCCCTAACTGACGAAAACCACAAACTAGAAACTAGTCTGAAAGTATTGGATGAATAGGCTCTAGATAGTGATTTTATACACAAATCTTCTTGAATTCACTGATTATTATGGCTTGCACTAGATGTCATTACTGTTCAGAGAGGTTGTCATTGTTTTAACAGCTTGTGTAAGCATATGAAATGGTGATCATGTGACATTTAACTGTTTAGTACTTTTGCCTATGCAATGATGGTGACTACGGTTATTAAAAACAAAATATATAGATACTGAACTGGGTTTAGATTTATATGACCATACAAGCAAATGAGTTTGGATTGAAAACATGTTTTCATTATAGACTCATAGCTTTATAATTAACTAAAAAGTGGTTGTTGGAGAGTTGCATTATAGCTTAAGATCTAGGTGCAATGCTCTCAGATCCAAAGCTTCTCACTGATGAAAGCCACAAACTAGAAACTAGTCTGGGATTATTGGATGAGTAGGCACTACAAAGGGATTTTATTCATAAACCTCACATTCATTGATTATTATGAATTGGGTGGAACTACTTTATGGAGAGTTTGTCAGTTTTTTCTCTATTTTTGTTGATATATGAATGTGAATATTTTTAAATAAAATTATATCACAAATATGTATATACAAAGTATAGACAGGTCAAAAATATTTTAAATGTGTGTGTTATAAAATATTCACTATTATTTGCAAGTTTCAGTGTCCTTGCCAAGGTTTGAAATCAAATATTGCAGAACACATAATCTAATGTAGCATTAATCAATGATTAAATAATAATTAAATAATTTCATAATGATTTTGTGATATTTGTAAAGTTATGTGAAATTTGGACTAAACTGCATGGCAATTATCTTCTGGTAAGAACATTCCTGACCCATTTACAGCAAAGCCACAGAAGTTCTTAGACTTCCCTATATTTGAATCCACTACAGCCATGATGAGATGTTTCCAAGATAAGCTACTTCAATCTACACAGAAAATTACATTCCTCCCTTTCCAAAGTATATATGTCCATGTTTGCCAAGTCTTCCATCATCAATATACTAATATTCCCTAAAATATCCTATTTCACCCCAGTGATCAACTTCACTAAAGCCTTCATCAGGAAAGTACATAAGCTGTGTATCGATCTGATTAGAGGAGGGGGGAATGCAACTATTAACTTGAGAGGCTTACAGAAATGCACAAAGCTCAATGGGCTGTCCCTTCACTCCATAGATGCTTTTATATTTCAATGTTCTTACAACACCATCTACGGAATGTTCCTGTAGTAGCCCAACTCCTTGCCCTTTAAAGATATATCTCCCACAGACAAGGCTCCCCCTGTTAGCACCAGCTGGCTGGTAGCCCTCATATCCCATATCTCTAAGTTCACTGCTATTCCTAATAAGCCATCCTCTACAAAAATTAATTTCTAGGAAGTGTATACCCTGATGTTTCTGCAGGATCAACCCTTCTTTGGCTCAACAACCATCTGCTAATCAAGAAATTTAAGCGATGGTTTTTTGAGCCTAAATTCTTTGACTTCCTGTTGAAAATTAACATTAAGCTGCATGCTAAACATTTCCTAGTACACCGCTGAGGTTTCTCAAGCATTGTTTCCACATACTCCCTATGCCTCAGAGAGGAAGAAACTTCAGTAAATCTCCTCTGCCACTGCCTTTCCTTTCAATCCTACAGAGACCTTATAGCTTCAATGCTAAAAGACAAAATGTCTACATTATCAACACTCATTGACAACATACTACATGGATCCATCCCGGAAATATGTTCATCAACATTCATATTATTTTCGCTGTGGTTCACCCATTGCTGGCTCACATTTAATCATGTCATGATCATGTCGTGGATCGTCCACTTGATTTATATAGAGATAAAATTAAAAAAATTTGGAAGAGAGACCATATTCCCCCCCCCCTGCATTTTTGAAGCATGGATGTTGACTTTTATGCCTCCCTAAGATTAGTTCCTTTTATATCTAGATAGAAACCACCGATACTGAAAACAATTAAAAACTGGTTTATGTGCATCCCTTCAGGATTGACTATTAATTGCCCCAAACCTATATGTCAAACCCTGGATATGACAACATTGATATACCTATGTAATGCCATGATTTTTGCATGGACAAAACTTTGATGTCATCTTTGTACAGTTTGAGACATGCAAGCTTAGTCACCTATCTCCAAGATACCAAACCCCGGGCCCTTCGCATTGCTCCTACAGATTGCTGTATTCCTCTTAGGCTATGTAATGCAGGATATGTCATCATTGAACTTTTTTCTTCTTTGAATGCCATTTAATGTATTCTATTTTTAATCTTATCATATGAGTTGTAACCAAATTACAGAACCTGTTTGGTTGAAATGTATTTTAGGAACCATTAACATGTTATTTCTCATTGTTTGTAGTCATATTCAAAAATGTAAGAGCAAGGCTGCTTTAAATAGAATATATAATTATATGAGTTATTTTACTTGTTTATTATATTTAGATATTATATCTTATAACACTGTTGAGAAAAAAACTATTATAAATTTAAAGCAGACTCAATTTTAAGAGACATATTTAAAAATTCTTGCATTGTATAAAGTTATTTAGAAAAGTAATTTAATCATTATGATATAGTTAAATAGATAATCAATATTTAGTAAAATAAAGTAAGCATTGATCTCAGTACTTTTTGGAATATGATATTTTTATAGCTAACAAAGGTGGCATTATAATTATATTTTTAGTTTTTACTTTAACCTTAGTAATTAGAATCACAGGTTGATTACTTGAACATTTCTACATAATTCAAATTGTTTTATTTTCATCAAAATTTATTTTCAGCTTATCTTGTTTTAAATATTTTTATACACAACTAATTCTATAATTAATATAATACAGAGCTATATTTTATTAATTTGTTTTAAATGAGAACATTGAAATGTTTTTTATTAATTCATCTTTCAAAAGGAAATTTTATTCACAGACCATAAGAATCATTTACAAAAGAAAGGATATAATTACATTAATTCATTGTTTAATTAAAAGCTTAAATCAAAGTATCATGTGATCACCATTTCATATGTTTACGCAGACTGTTAGTAACAGTAGCAATCTCTCCATATTATACTGATGAAAGCCACAAGCTAGAAACTAGTTTGGGAATATTGGATGAATAGGCACTAGATAGAGATTTTGTGCACAAACCTTCATTCATCCATTGATTACTAAAGCTTGCACTTGGTGACCCTACTGTATGAAGAGTTTGTTACTGTTATTAAAATCTTTAAATGTTATATATCTAACTCAAAATCTTATTTTATATTTTCATTTCTCTGGCCCACTATTTGTTACCAATTTTTTAATGTAGCTTTCTTTAAAAAAATAATAATGGAGCCTTTGCTGTATGTTAACTTTTTTTATATTAATAAAATGTTAGAAATTAATTTGATTCTAAAAATTCATCAGTTTTATAGATAAATATGATTGAGAGTTTAGTTAGCTGTCATTTAGCAAAGTAAATAACTTTAGCTGCTTTAAATTTTTTAATAATTTAATAATATTTTTATATAAATTTTATTTAATAAAATTACATTTAAATATCAGTCTTGGTCAATATTTGCATAATTTTTTTTTATTTACAGCACTTAGGTTATTACTGTAAAAATAAATTAGAATATTTTTTTAAAAAAGCTAATAAAATAGAGATACATATTTATTTTTTTTACAATATGTAAACATAATGAAAATATTTAATTATTACTTGGTCAACATGGTACTTAGATTATTACGTGAAATGTGTAGAGATATTTATTTTAACTCAATTTTCTGAGTTTAACTGACTTCTCAGATCTGGAAAAACAGAGTATTTGTGTATGTATATAGATGTATTGTGCATCTTATCAAAATATCACTATTAAATGGTTAAATAGTTAATTGATATTTAATGAAATAAGGTTGAGCATTGAACTCAGTACTTGTTGGATATGGTCTCTCTGTGCATCATACTATAATCATATTTTTATATTTAGTTTTACTTTAACTATAGTAATTAAAATCACTGATTGCTTCTTTGAATACTTTTATATAATTAAAATTGTTTTGCAGTCTTCCGTCACTCTTCATAGGTACATATTCTTCCTTTCTTGGCATACCTATTAACCTTTCAAAAACACAACTAAGTCATCACTTAAATCTTCTTGTCATAGACAAATTTAATACAAAAATAAAGTGCTTCAACTCAAAATTGCTATACCCTATAATGAAAGTTTGCATCATCAATGCCATTCTAGGAGGTATATTTGCCTATTACTGCCCTTGGATGCATCTTCAAAAAAAAACTATTAAGTATTTAATGAGAATAGTAAAAACATATATATGGGTAACAACATCACTACTTCTCTCAATCGAAAATACCTGTTTCCCATTATGCAAAGGTGGGCTTAACCTAATAGCTCCACAATCATTCATATCCTACATTAGAGCTAAGATGTACATCGTAACCACTACTAACCCCTTCCTAAAGACAACTCCACCTCTACTACTGCTTGCTATTACTCCATATGTGAATCTCCATTTTTTCACTGATCATGCCATCGAGCATGCTGATTTACTGGACAATTATAACATTAATACTTTAATTGGTTTATCATACAAAGATCTAAAAAAAATCATTTACCCCAATAGGCAACTTTGGTCAACACTATCTACTGCCAGAACACTGACTAAATTTCAAAATTTATCAATGCCTCACTCATGGCTAAAATTCCTGCATAATCTGCTACTTGATATAATACCATCAAAGTTATTTTTCATAAAACACTTTAAATTAAACATAGACTCTATTTCTATACTATGCAATGCACTCCTGGAAAATATATCCCATATCTTTGAGACATGTCCATACTTTACACCCTTATGTCACTTTGTATTCCACAAAGACACAATTAATTTTTAAAAATATGCTCATAAACAATATAAAGAAATTAAAAACATTCAATGCCTTTGTAATTGTTCACACTCTAAAAACAATATGGCTTGCCTGTTGTGCTGTAATCTTTGACAACAAAAAATACAATGTACTAAAAAAAAATAACAAAGAATGGTGTAACATATATCTATATGCTCAAAAATATATACCCAGTAATATCACAAAAAATATGGCAAAGCAATATATTCCTTAGCTGCTCATTAATGCAATAACAGAAATCATCTCGTTCCATTTCACTATATTCTAAAAATCTCCTAAGCAATGTAAAAAATGTAAAAAGCTCTTAATGTAAATATACTAATTCTTATAAATATTTTGTTACTAATAAAATCTACTTATATAAAAAAAATTATATGAAATAATCAAATCATTAAAATGATTGAAATATATTAGAGTAAGTCATAAATAAGGTATTGATTTTTCTTCAAAAATAAAATAAAAAAATTGTTTTATATTTGCAAATAGAAAACAATCTACTTCATTTGTACCTATGTATATTTTTTTTTACATTTCATTAGCATCTTTAAATAAACCAATAGAATTTCAGCAATAGTTTATTAATAAGTACTGTTGCCCTGACAACAGTTTGCTAATATTCTCTTGTTTTGTTTAAACATGAAGACCATGCTGATGTAATTTATATATGATAACCAATTAGCTGATGGCCCTTATGGCTTTTTATACACCTGAGTCTTGTTTTACGCGATAGATAGGTTTTTCAGAAAACACGCGCAAATGAAATCGTGCAAAAATAGATGTAACTTACATTGAAAAAGGGGGGGTGCGGTCTGTGATTTTTCAAAATTCGCTTAAAAGCAAAGCACCAATGTAAAATTACTTTAAAATTCGCGCAAAAAAAAAATAAGGAAATAAAATATGACTAATAAAAAATTTCAAATTTGAAAAAAATTGATAGAAGACAAACTTTTTTTAACTATAATATTTAATTTTATTCAAAATAATATATTTTTATGCATAATTTACAGTACAGTAATTTACATTTTTTTATACACGTTTTAATTATTATGATTTTCTGATGACAACATAATTAGTAATTAATCTTTGAGACGATGATTTTATTAATTGTTTACGAAGCTCGCGATATCCAGACATACAACCATTTAGCTCTCGTTGGAATTTAAGAGCACGTAAATGATTAGTGTCATTAATAAGAAAATAATAATTGATTACGTTCTTTTTTAAAAAGCAAAAACAGAATGTGATTTAAAATGCAAAATTAAAATGCCCAATGTTTGAACAAATTTACATTATAATCTTGTAAAATTTAATATATGTATACATAAAATGTGGAAATCATGATTTTAATTTCATTATTGCATAAAATCTTACTATTATAAAGCACTGAAAATATTGAAATTACTAAGATGAAAGTCGAATTCCAATAATGTGCTATTACTTTCAATATAATGTAAGTGCGCAAAATTTATTATTTAAAGTAATAGTGCATTATCGGAAATCGACTTCCAGTGAAACATGAATCGCATAACTTCAAAATCATGTTAAATAAGTCCGTGTAAAAAGAGACCCAGGTGTATTTATAAAAAAAAAATCATTTTATCCACAATAATCTATCAATCTTAAATTTTTATTATTTTAAATTTTTTCTTCATAGCAATCCATTTATTTACTATCTTTTTTCCCCAATTCTAGTTAAAAATCTTCAAACAATAAAGATATCTATGAATTAAGGGCACTCAAGAATATAATTCTTTTGTCACTAATAAAAGTACGCATCATATAACAATTGTAATTTTTATTTTTACAATCAGCACTCAATACTTATATGACTAATTCAAATTAAGATAGGATCTTTATCTTTTCATTAAGAATAGTTATTGGTTGCTATCTGTGTTGACTAAGTTTAAGCTTTACTGTTATGTGAAAAAAGTTTTTCAATGTTTACCGAATGTAGACATATCTATATTATAAACATAGTACAGCTGGGGTGTTAAACACAGCACCATAAAGCCTTTTTTAATCTCTTACTTTTGTGATATTAAATTTGATAATTTATATTTTAATTGCTACATATTTGTTATAGATGAAATATATATTCTTTTATTTTTATTTTTTTCTTTAATATTTGTAAAATTTCTTTAATTATATTTCTTAGATATTTTTTCAATTTTCAAGGTGCTCTTGATAGAGATTATAGACTGTCTTAAATGTATTTACTTCTGTGTGCTTAATAAATAATTATAACTCTACAATAGTTTATATATTTCCAGTATAAAGATCGTAATATTAACTTGTTGTGAATATTAATTTGTATAGGAAATAGTGGACTTAAACAGTGGAAAGAACAACAGCTTCATGATCCCAAATCAAGATGATTGGCCTATATAAATGGAAAGTTAGGTTAAAGATAAGATGGCTGCTCTTATCTTTATAAAAGTCACTATCTTGTGTCATGGTTTGAGAGATCCCTCTATCGGCAAAATAAAGATATTGCTGGACTATTATAAATTTCAAAGCGCTTTTGATACAGGTATAGCCTGTCTTAATAAATAATTATAACTCTATAACCAGTTATGTAATTAATGCATTATGGAGTTAGTTTTTACAATACTATTTCAAATGAAAGCGTTTAATTACCCTCTATTATATCATTGTTTAACTAAGATCTAAGATATTATAAGTAATAAATTCTGAATTATAAATTTCAACAGTGTAAAGTTTGCAAGGCTGGTTTTAAGGAATTTCTTTTATCAGCTCTGCCAAATCCTAATCTCTCCACAAATCAGAAGCTACAAATTTTATTTGCTTTTATTATAAATAAAAGGTGAAGTACATGCAATTATTCAATATGATGCACTTTTTAATTAACGGAAAAGTTATATTTTGGATAGGCAGAAATTATAATCAATTTCATTTTTTACAGCATTATTATCAGGGTGTGTCTATATATATATATAACAATAATTTTATTTGATTTAGGATTATCTATATGTGAACACTTTTGTTGGTCACTGATCTATATTACTTCTAGTGCAAGTAGGTAGAATGTCTTACAAATGCTAATTCTTAATTATCATTGATCAGAGCTAGCCATTGTTTACTACTCTTAGAAAGCATTTTATAGCGCACCTTACTTTAGAGCTATATCATATGCTTTCATGAGCTTTTACATTATCAAGATATACAACAGGTATGTATTTAATTTCCAACAGTGGTGATAATTGAGCTCTTTTTCTTTGCATGCTATTTTTTCATTTTTTTTTGTTTATCTACTGGTGATTAGTTTCCTGTTAATTCATTGAACATTTGTAATTCATTTTTATATGGTCCCTTCATAATGATTCTACTTTTTGATAATTTAACATTTTTGTGAGTGACAAAGAGCTGATATACAACCACTGACCTGGAGAAAGATCAGTGTAATTTATCTTCGCTGAAAATTCTCTTTTGAACTATATAATTTGAGAAGCCCTATTAATGCTAAACATCTTTAAATTTTTAGAATATATATATAAAAACTGCTCAAAAACTATTAATGAACAAAATAATGATAAAGAAAGTGCTTCAACTTATGTTAACAAATAAAATGTTTGGATAGATTTTAAACAAATTAATCTACACATTTGAGCTTTAAACTAGGAGTTTTAAACTCTTGCGTTTGATGGTTTATTAGAGTGCTGTTTGTAGAATAGGCAAAAATTAAATATGAAAAGATAAAAACATTGGAAACGAACAATAGTGATAAGAAATGCTGGATAAGCTATTGATATAGGTTGCAACATATATATATTAAAATAAATAATTATTTCCCTTTACATGTATAAGCAATAGAGTGCAATGACCAAGTAATAACTCTTCATCATCAATAATGATAATTTTTCTTGCTTTCCATCATCTTCCTAACACATTTGGTTTTAGAATCTCAATTTTAGAACTATTTAACAAATTTTAATAAGCCCTTTTACATCGTTAAGAAGCTTTATAATAAGAACTTATTAAGTTTTTAGTGATCTAAATTTCTACTTTCAACAATAAAGCTGTCTTGGCCAAATATATGTAAAAAAGAAAAACTAATTTAAATGTTAATGAAAGAAAGTTAGCAATTCTAATAAGATTCTTTTAATAGTTATCTCGACTAATATTTCTTTTTTTATTACATACTTATTGTTGTTTTAAGATTTATTTAATTGCAACCATAAGATTACAAATTCACTTTAATCGATTTTGTCTCTGTACTACTATTAATCAAGTGAACTTATTAAGTTGAGAAATAAGTGTTTGAAATAAATTGTTGAAACTTACCCTAAACTTTTAGATATGTTTTACTAAAAATTTACAAGCTTTCGCTTAATTTTTAATTTGATTGTATGGAGATTTTAGTTTTACTGTAATATATTTAATATTTTTATAGTACGCAAATTACATATATATGTGTGTGTATGCACGGGAAAACTCCTGGTTATTATCATTTTAATTATTAAGGATTTCCCACGAATGCAAATTATAATTTCACATCAAAATATAGAATACAATGCTTAAAAAGTTGAATTATTGCAATATTTGAACTATCAATCCTAAATCTTCATATACATGTAAGTGATCAGATAAAACAATCCTTAAATTGGTCATTGCAGGACAAAAACCTTTTAAAAATCACTTGTAGAGGAACAGCAAAAGAAGAGTTAGTTGTTCTTCAGACTTGCCAGTTTTTTTTTTTTTGTGTGTGATGAAGATTTGGGAGTGTTGTTTACTTTCTAACTAGGAATACATGAATAACCATTTTATCTACTAATATTGGATGATAACTAAATGTGCTACAGTCTGACTACCTGAAAAAAAAAAAAATAGTGTCTGAAAAAAAGGTATATACTGTCAGCATTTAAACCAGGTTGGTGACATGGGAAAACAGATGCTACTTTTGCACCACAATACCCTTTCTCCCTAAATCTGGTATATATACAGTTAATTATATAGTGTGATTATAATATGGTTTTAAATTGATTATAAAAGTTATGAAGTTCATGAACATTTAAAATTTTATTTCATGAGTTTAATCCAGTTTCTGTGACCCATAGCTTCTCTTTTCCACAATACTCCTGGAATCCTTCTTATCTTTCCTAACCATTTTGTGCACACTCTATAAATATACTTTAAATGTGCATATATATATATAAACTTATGTATATTTTTAGATAAATTTTATCCCCGAGTTTTCTGTGTCTTTTAATTATAAATTTATTTAAGTAATATTTACTAAGGCTGTAAATCTCAAGAATATGCGCTGAAAATGTGAAGGTAGGGACCTCTACAGGTTTTAACCACAAGCTTACGCTTAATATACCATAACAAAAAGCAGAAAATGGTTTAGGATTTTTGTTATTTATTACTATTCCTTTTAACATTAAATGCCCCATTGCATTACTTAATTATAGATTGTATACTGTTACTAGGAAACGTTTGATACACAAGTCTTTTTAAAGTAGGAAATTTTACAGATTTAAAGAAAATTATTCAAATTATTACAAATTAAAAGAACAGGAATGTTTAAGAAGTATTCCCGTACTTGTTGCCTTTAAAAAAATTATTAATTTAAGAAATAAGTAAATTTGAACCGTATTATTAGCAAATATTGCTTTAAAAAGATTAATTTTTAAAAAAATTACTATTTATTATATTTACTTGATTACATTAATAATTTATATTGTGCCCTTGTCTGTAGGTCATAGGTAGGGTAGAAAGGTCAATTATTAAAAAATTTTAAATTTTAAGTTATATTTGTAAGATATATAAATAATAATAAGAGAATGAGATTTTATAGTACAATTTAAAGCTAAAAATACCTTGTAGGTAACAGTGTAATAAATTATTTTAAAAGAAAACAATTAAATAAAGCTTAATCATATCATTGCTTATGGTTGTGAAAGCTGGCCATATAAAATAATACAGCTATAGATAGTTAAAAGTATATCAATTATTTAGTATAATATTTAAAAACTAATAAATTAAATAAATGAAATGTAATGTTATAATTTTATTTAATAATCAAATTTAATAGAGTATAATTTATTAATAAACTGTGGGATGGTGAGAATTATATTTAGTTCTACATTTTAAAAAATTATTTTCTAAATTTTTTTATAATATATCAGTTTTGGTAATTTAAACCAAGACGTAAATAAAAAAATCATTTTTATAAAGTTAGTAGACACGTGACCGTATATTAAATACCTTCACACACACTCTTGTTAAAATAATAAACTGTGTGAATTTAAAACTAGATATAATTGCCATCGATCATTAAAATGAAAGTTATAAATATTAAATATTGTTTTAATAATTATTTTAAAACTTAGATGATTTTTTTTATATAAAACTATAATTGAATTTAAAAATATTAGTATAAATAATTCCAGACATTACGTCATCAATTCTTAATTTTGAAACATTCATTCTGTTATCAAAATAAAATGAATAAATTGTTCGCGCTAAAATAAATATTAACCAATCAAAGGATGTAAAATTAACAGAAAAAATCTAAGAATTATACAGAGCGGGAGAAGTAATGTGAAAGTGAAAGAGAAAGTAACACATTTGATAGCTGTTAACATCGTAGCTGAAAGTAATATAAATCTATAATTTCGTATTATTCTAAAAGTTATTCGGTAACATATAATATATTTTTGACTGCAAAGACATGAATTTCTAATTTTATAAGTGATCTTACCAGGAAATTTTATTCAAATTTAACCAGAAAGCCTACAGTAACATGGAAGTACAAGAAAAAATATTTAAAGTGATTGCTGAAAGAAAAATAATTGGAAATCATCTTAATGCCACTTTAGTTGTGCTCAACCTGAAACTTAATCTTATAACTGAAAGGAATACAATTGGGACAATATGTGAAAATCTGAAAAAGAATCTGTTGGTCGTCAAGAACAATTTATGACGATAAATTTACAGGGCTACTTTAAAACTAAGTTATACTTCTCTATGAACAAAATTTTAATATGCGTTCTAGTACTAAGAAAATAATAATGAAGAAAAGTGTTTATGTTTAAAGGGAAACAGTATTAAGATATAGTTCCAGAATGTTAAAGTAAAGTAAAAGTTAAAGACTAATATAAAAGTGCTATAAGTATTTTATTGAGAGGAGCCGAAAAACTTTATATAAGAGAAATGAGAAAATATTACAAAGAATTTAATGGAAAAAAAAAATGTTTGATCAAAGAAAGCTAAGATTAAATGACTAAATAAAATGGATCCATGGAAATAAAATTTTATTGAAGATTTTAAAAGTCCGTACAAGATGCATCGGGGGAAACCAGACGCGCGGGAAAAAGCTAGCAGACTATGTTGGAGACATCAAGAATTAATAAGTGTATAAAATATTGAGAAAACTAAGGATCATCGTCGATGAAGATTATTAAACAGAGTTATTTTTTTTATAGAACATTAAGTGACTGAAAGAAAAAATAAAGTATATTTTTTTTAGCTTTACGATGAACAATTTTCAAGCAAGTTCGACAAAGCAGTATCGTAAATATAATTTAATATTTTATTTGATTGTATTTAAAATATAAAAATTCTATATTAGCTTAGGGAAACATATAAACATGAATTTAAGAATAAGAAG
Source organism: Epiperipatus broadwayi (assembly GCA_028023455.1). Classification (NCBI taxonomy): domain Eukaryota; kingdom Metazoa; phylum Onychophora; class Udeonychophora; order Euonychophora; family Peripatidae; genus Epiperipatus; species Epiperipatus broadwayi. Next base: position 14,364,249 of record JAQFVV010006200.1, on the reverse strand, counting down.
ATTTTAAATATAATAGCTTAATAGAATGATAGAAATATTATTATAAAAAATAAAATGTATGTATGGAAGTTATAAATATCTACAAGAAGTAATGGAATGGTGAAGCCTTCAGAATACGATCAAGAAGATAGAGATCGTTTTTGGTAATTGTGATATTATTGATAATGCATAATGTATTTTTTTTTAGGTCATCTATTAATGAAGAATGATGTATGAAAGTTTTTTAAATTATAAGTACACATTTTATCCAACATTAAGACATATATTTGAGATAGTAGTAATTTTAAATGTGCATGCAATAAGTTGTTTTAAAAATATAATTAATAATAAGTATCATAATAATTATGTGATTCTTTTGAACTTTTATGTTTGCAAAATATTCAGATAATTTTAAAATAGTTGGTATATTATAAATATACGAGATAAGTAGTAAAAGATTTTCTTAAGAATAGCTGTATAGTTTGAACTAAAAATGAATTTTATTATTGTTAGAAATGTAGACAGAAATTTGTCGATGTACTGCATAGATAAATCTAGAGAAATAAAATCGGATAGTGACTTGGTAGTACTGGTGGAGAGGAAACCAAGATGATGTTTTTTGCCAAGAAATAAGAAAAATCAAATATTTGGATCATAGTATTTTGTGTGATTTCAGTATAGCTAACTAAGTCCTATCACTGAACACATATATTTTGGACAGTGTTTTTACGTATCTTTGAAACTTTTTGATGTTTTATAAAGCTGAAGGAATAGCTTTAGCATCACTCCTATAGTAGAGGTGGATAGACAGATAAAGGTCACTCCTCTATGGTGTTCTTTAAATTCACTGTGCCATCATTGTCAAGTTTTATGACGGATAACATTCTAGTTGTTTTGATCCTGCGCATCTATTTTCGCTATCCTTGTTTCATGAATATACATCGTCAGAAAAATATTCTTATAGAAATGATACATAAAATAGAAATGAGGCTAGGTTGTCGTTATGTAAGAATAGTTTATTTACTAGAATGAGTTAGGATTGTTATTTTAAAAGTAAAAGTATAAATGTCATAAAGAGATGAAGAATCATATGATATAGTTTTAAAAAGTAATTCTGAAATGAATATAAGATTTTAAAAGAAAAATCTAAACAAAGTTTTTTAAAGTAATAATAAAATTTTAATATTTTATATGATATCTAAAAATAGAGATTGCATGTTGGCTGAGAAATGATTCAATAATGTGTAACAGATATATGTATTTGTGCATGGTGTGTTAATGATTATAATTACCATACGAAGCAAAGGCTTGGATAAGTATTTGATTAATAATTATTGTATAGTCAATAATAAAACTGAAACATCAAAATGTCAGGAAGGGTTTGAATCTTTAGGATTCCATACGAATAATAATATAAAATAGAATTTTATGATTTTGTATAATTTTTACTATGAAGGTAAAAAAATTTTGTAAAAATATAATTTAAAAATTAATAGAGATATAAGGTATTAATGATAATTATTGATAGATACATTTTTGTAACAAGCTAAACTAAAATCAGATATAATAATAATAATAATACTGTATAAGTAGAAATTTAATGTTAAGAGATAAACTAGTAAAGTAATTTTGTAACAGGAAAGTAGGGATATCCGATGTACATAATGTAAATATTGTTATTTGTATAATTATTAATAAACTATGTTGTAAATTTATTTGTAAGCTTCGTGTCTTAGTTATATTTCTCCACATAGAATGCATGATGTCGCAATACACATTTATAATTGCAACAGACATATAATTTTGCACAAAGTAGATAAACATAAAAGTGTTATAATAATTTTTGAAAATTTATTTGTATGATAAAATTAAAGGATTATAATTATATCGTTTTATTGATCATAAGTTGGTTGCCACAATATTAAAATAAATTATATGCTAATATTACAACACGTATTTTGATTGTCAGATTATTAAATACTACCACGAACGTAATATTTATTTATTTATTTCATTTAAGAAGAAATAGGATTACATTATACTATTATTATCATTATTCTTATTTATTATTGTTAGTTGTTACGTAGTGAATTTATGACATAAAATTCCCTTCTCATAGTTTACTACCGTAATTAAATCAGTTTAAATGCAATTTATGAACCTGAGATTTATTTGATTTGATTTTATTTCATTTATTTACTTAAATTATTTAATTGAGCTAGATTATTATTACAAAGAATAATAGGATATGATTATTATCTTAATTGTAATGAAAAGAGCTTGGAAAGTCATAAGAATGCCATAAGTTGATTATTTAGTATAGTGTTCTTATGCCATTGGGATAGTATCATGTGGATATATCTCAATGTAGTCTGTCTCGCTCCCCGTGTCGTCGCTCCCTGTCTCATGAAAATAATAAAATTTTGATAATATAACTGTATTTATATTTTAAAGTATAGAGCTAGTAGTAATCATTTTTTTTATAAATTAATTTCATTGATTTTGTTAAGACTGAGCTAGAGAGAGAACCCGGAATATATTTTAAACATTGTTATAGATTGTTTTCTATGGAGTGCACGCGTGAGAGAGGCGACGGGGGAGGAGGGTACAATATATATAATCAATTGTCATAGAAGGATTTTGATACAATTAAATGCTAATTTTGAATATTGTATTATATTATGGTTGTGTTTTGAATTTTATTTACATAAATGTTTTAATAAAGGAGTACAGCTAAAATAATTTTGTTTTCATTTGTTGAAATTTTTACTAAGATAATGATAAATATAAATTTTTTTTGAAGATTTTCTTCATAGACAGTCATTATTGGACAAGGACACCATATATATATATATTAACATTTGAATAATGATATAACAAACTTTTTGATCATATTGCAGAATAGATGTTTTTATGATGATTCTTATCTCTTGGTATTCAATAGGGAATTGATGTAATTTATCAGTTTTTAAAATATAATTTTAGAATAATTTAGTAGAAATAATAATAATAGTCTATTTGTCACTTCAGGAGATATATGATATTGAGCACCAGAAGAGAAAAAGTTAGCTTTCATTTGAGACCTTAAGTTCTTGACCGTACCACTTTACAACTGCATAAAGCTTTGCAAGATATTAGATATAATTGTATAACAACTTTGGATATGCCTTATATCATTACATTTTTAGTTGAGAATGTAGAGAAAATCTAAAGACCCTTAGTTAACTATTTAACTACATATGAAGAAAGTGAGATTATGGTTAAAAAAGATAATGATAACAGAAATAATAATGTAATTTAAAATGAAGATATACTGCAAATAATCAATCATACGAATAGTTGCTTAAGAGTCACATAATTTAAGCATTCAAGTGACAGACTGAGTGAGGCAATATTATTCTATATGATGACTTTCATTATATTTATTTTAATTATCTGAATATTAATCCAGAAGTCTTAGCTTTTGAGTTTACAACTGATGATAAAGATATGGAAGTCATTGGCTTTGACTTTTGGAGTCCTTCATTAACAACAAAGAATCTATAATATCACATAATTTACTCAAAAGCAATCCTTTTCACTCTATTTGAGTATGTTCTAGTGTAAGCCTGAGTACTCAGAGAATAGCATACTTAAACTGTAACCTCTTTATTGCCAGACAGGTTTTTGTATTTTTCTTTTTCAGTGAAAACCTAGAATTTAAAGCTGGAACTAATGCATTAGCAACAATCTTTTATTATACTATGGTATTTAAGCTAATAGCCTGAAATTTAAAAACTAAAATGTAGAAACCAAGTTAACTTACTTGGAGATGTAGATATTATAACATTATACAATCTGATATCTATTGATTACTTATGTTTACACTACTAGATGGCTTTGGATTAGAGCCAAGAGATCTGCTTTTGAAATAAGGAATTTAGTACTCAAGAGATGTTTCACAGCCTGCGTGAAGATGCAATGAAGAAACTTAAAAATAGTTTTAAATAGAACATATTTTTAATATATATATATCAAACTTTAATGTTTCTCCTATTCTTTATCAATGTGGCCTTGGAGTAGAATCAAGAGATCTGCTTTTGAAAATAAATAATTTAGTATTCAAAAGATGTTTCACAAACTGGGTGAAAATACTATGAAGAGACTTTAAAATATCTATATAGAAGATATAGGGGATTTGAACACAGACTTTCAAGCACCCAACTATCCACACTATCTAAGACCACTGATGCACATGACCACACACATGTAGAAAAGATAAATAATCACCAATATATGTATTTTGTGCTGAACCAGCACCCATCAGTTGGTCCAGATTATTATCTCCCACACATATATATAATCAGTGCTCAGTTTATATTAAGATAGGAAATCTTCATACTTTAATTGTTTCAGTCTATTCCAACCTCCAACTCTTTAGCCATCAACACTATTAGCAATCTGATGATCAAAAGTTTAAATTCCATGCTGATTTCAATATTATTGCCATACTGTAACCCTTCATGTACAAGCTTATTTATTTAAATATATAGAAGAGGGATGGGCAAGATGCAGGTGTAATGTGTAATATTTGAAGTACAGGCATTCTTCATATACCTGGAGCTTAATTGTAAATATATGGGATTTGAACACATACTTTCAAGCCTTCAACTATCCACACTATCTCATACCACTAATACAAATGACGACACATTATGTAGAAAAGATAAATAATCTCCAATATACATATTTCGTGCTGAGCCAGAATTCATCAGTTGGTCCAGATTATCATCTCCCACATTTATATATATAATCAGTGTTCAACTGAAGAGTATTGGTTCAGCAAGAAATACTTATATTGGTGATTACATATCTTTTCTACATGTGTGTGGTTATATATATCAGTGGATGAGATAGTTGAAAGGTGCTTGAAAATCTGTGTTCAATTCCCCTATATTTACAATTAAACTCAGTGTATATGAAGAATGCCTGTATTTCAAATATTATATAGAAAAACATTTTTAAAATATATATATCAAATTTTAATGTTTTTTCCAACTATAAGTGAGAAAAAAAAATTAAACCCTGAATTACCATTTGAAGCACAAATGATTGGGTTGTAGTTGTCCTGGTTTAGTTTTAATATTTAAACAGACTAATTTATTACAAAAGGGTGTAATGTTCATAAAGAAATGGCCAGCGAATGAGAATGGCCTTTATTATTACAATACATTAACCAGCCTGAAAAAAAAAAAACTGTTGAAAGATCACTTAGAAAGAATGTTATTTGAATTACCACCAAAAATTGATGTTTAGTCAATGACATCTAATAATAGAAATCTCATCTTGAATTCAAACTCATTCATTTTTTTAATCCTTTAATGTTTTATTTATTCAAACTATTGATCAAACAAATAGTGAAACACTTTCAACATAATAATACATTTACTATTAATTAATGTGTTAAGTTAAAGCAAAATAAGTTGTCCTTTTTTTGTTTCAAAATTAAAAAAAAAAAAATTCCATGAGTAATATCGATTAATAGATAATCATCCCGCTGTTAATGATTGTATAGTTTTCTTTGTTAACGTACTTTTTTATTATTATTTATTAATAGACTGGGTATGAGCACAGACTTTCACTTGACCCACCACTCTCCACACTATCTCATAACACTGATACACCTGAACACACATATGTCGAAAAGATAAATAATCACCAATATACGTATTTCATGCTAAACCAGCAATCATCAGTTGGTCCAGATTACCATCTCTACACATATATGCTACAAGTGCTCAGATATATATTAAGATAGCAAATTCTCCTACTTTAATGGACAGGCTTCAATCTACTCCACACTCCAACTCTTCAACTGTCCATCCAATTGAAAATCTGGTGATGGAACGCTCAAAGGCCACCCTGAGGCCGAGATTATTGTCACACCCATGTTGACCTAAGGTCAATCTGACCCCTCATGTACAGGACATAATCCATTAAATACATATACAAGGGATAGGCAGACATCTCTAATATGTAATAGCTGAAATACACAGGCTTATATATACCTGTGTCTATATATGTAATAGACTGGGTATGAGCACAGACTTTCACTAGACCCACCACTCTCCACACTATCTCATAACACTGATACACCTGAACACACATATGTCGAAAAGATAAATAATCACCAATAGTCTGTGCTCATACCCAGTCTATTACATATATAGACACAGGTATATATATAAGCCTGTGTATTTCAGCTATTATTATTTATTGTACATTTCCCCTCTTCTGTGACAAAAACTGTAAACATTAATCTCTTTATTAATGCCAAGTATTTTTCACCGTTCAAATATCTTTTTTGTAAAAAATAATAATAAATCACATTACCGTCCTAAATGCAGGAATATATATTTAAATTTGTTTTTCTGTTTTTAAAATCAATCAAATGAATCAGACAAATGGAACAACCATTTAAGCAGAATGTAATGGAATAGAAATTAAAGTTTAAAAAAATCTTCTATATTTTTTTTAAAAATAAATTTAATTGATATTTCGTCATTCTTATGCAGATCATCTACGAGGCATTTTGATATGTTATTTATTCTCTACCATCCAGTTTTTATTTTTAAAAAAAACTTGTAGAACATTTACTTATCATGGCTATGACTTGAGCTCGAATTCAGGACAAATAAGCGTGAAAATTTTTCAATTTTAGGACTTTTTTTTAAGGACCAGTTCTATAGTCAACTTAACTAACAGAGGTAAAACTCTATACCATAGTGATATCCAGTGGTGATCATGTGATGTTTAATGGTTTTGAACTTACAGCTAACCATACAATATTTGGTAGATAATATCTAGCTATTTTTAATTAGAATATCCAGATTGATAAAACTGATGAATAAAACCTTTTTCATCGCTTATCTATTACTAGATATTGTGAGTTATTTAAAAACGATGTTACCTTTTTCTATACTCTTTTATCCCTTTTTTTCCATATGTAATAGCATCGGCCGGGAAGCGAACTCGCAACAACCGTCTGCAACCAAGTGCTTGCTTGCAAGGTTGCTGCGCTGACCTCTCGGCTAGCAACGCTTGACTTTTTCTATACTCTTTTGTGTTGTTTTCATTTTATATTAATCTCCAATATACCCGACTTAAGCTTTTTAAAAAAAAAAAAAAACATCCTATTTAATACTGTTTTTTTTTTCCATTTCTTAATCACTTCAATTAATATGTTTTTCATTCCCTGATTTCATTATGCCCCCACCCCCTTATTTCAATTTCTTCTATATAGAAAAACGCATACAGGAAACTGAATTAGAAAATGTCACTTATCTGCCTAGTATTCATATTTGTAAATGGCATTTTGTTTATACATTATATATTTGAACACTTATGCATTTTAAGTTGTTTTTTTATTGGAGGCAAACTAATACTAGTGTGTCTTATTTGGATATTTAAAAAAAAAATCAATGAATTTGAATCATTTTATCTATGATAATATAGAAAATATCAAAATTATATTAATCATTGATTGACCAAAATATGTTTAATCCATCACCACCTCCTACCCCCCATTATTAGCTTGTTTATAGAACATTATTTCAGAAAACTGTTATTTCATCCGTCCATCTCACATAGTATATCTAGGATCTTGGGAATCAAATTAAGACTTGATTTGTCTATTTATTGACATCTCTATAGAAACATTTCCAATGTTGCACTGTTTTAGTTTTTTAATTCTTTCAATAGTGCAACTCATACCTCTTCCTTTCATCTGTTTTATTTTCATTTTCTTCTTATTAATTCCAGTATGCCTCTTTCTATTCTTCACTATAGGTCAATAAAGGCTCAGATTTTCAAGCAAGAACTGATAGGATGCATTAAAACTTTGCTTTTGAGCACCTAAGTATATATCCCTTTAATATTAAATAATTTCTACAAAAACCATTCACCTAAATTTAGTTTTAAAAATAATTTTACATTTTATGCAATTCAAATGAATGGTGGAATGATGGACTCATTACTAAAGTTTTCTGTATTGACTTTCAGCTGAATAACATAAATGAAAATCCATTTCAGATTAAATGAATGTTAATGTATGTTACACAATCTTCTAAGCAATTACCCATATGATTGTTCCTACTAATAATTTTATCAAGAGGTTTATAATTGTTAAAGTTTAAATCATTACTAATATTCTTTATTTTTTTGAACACCATTGTAATTTTTCTTCAGCCTTAATGATATTTATCTTTAGTTCTGTTTTCCAGTAGTAGGTTTTGGTAATGAATAATATTTCTATAGTGTAATTTTCACTACATCACTCTCATGCAAGGTAGGAATTGGTTTCTATTCACTTTTAACACCTTGTGGAGGCATGCAGTCATAAACATATGACCAAAGACATCAATTAAACTGTACTAATTTCCTATCTATATATACTGAACAATGATAAAGATATGTAGAAGAGAATGTGATCTGGACTAATGAATGAGTACCATTTCAGCACAAAATGTGGACCTTGGAGATCATATATCTTTTTCCCGTCTTTGGTTATATGTTTATGATTATACTTCTCCACCAGCTGTTAAAAGTGGACTAGAAACCAATCCCTATCTTGCATGAGAGTAGTATAGTGAAAATTACACTACAGAAATATAATTTATTAAATGGATAATCTCTAGTCTAATGAATGACTAATAAAAATTATTAATATAACTTTTGGTAATGTTTGTTACAGCTCAATAATTATTTGTGAAAACAATTGTATTATCTAAAATGTAAATAATTTAAGTAATTACCAAAGTTAATATAAAATATAATACATTAGAAGTTAAAAAAAGAAGTAAACAAGGCAAAATTCTCTCCATACAGTAGTGCCACCCTGTGCCAATCAGAGTAATCAATGGATGCCAGAAGGCTTGTGCATAAAATTCCATCTAGTGCCTACTCATCCAATATTCCCAGACTAGTTTCTGGCTTGTGGCCTTCATCAGTGAGAAGCCTTGGATCTGAGAGCACTGCACCTAGATCTTACAATTATGTGATAGTATAAGAGATGGTGATCATGTGATGAAAAAAAGAAGTATTGACATTAAACTCTAATGAACTGAATATTTTCCAAATCACTGTTGAATTCCTTATCAATTACATTCTTTTTAAGTTTATAATTTTAAAGAATAGTAAAAAAAATTATATGCTGCATTATATTTACAAGATAGATGTTAAAAATATGAAACAGTGATTCAGAGTTACTGTATGGAGAATTTAAATGCTATATATTTTGAAACTGTGCCTATTTCATATATATACATACATACAGAAATTTCATAGTTAGAATCTTTTTCAAGAGTAGTTTTATTACAAAAAAATTATTAAAATAATGCAATATAAGCTACATATTAAAGAATAACTATATATATAATATTGGAATGTATGGTATGAAATGCAAAGAACTTTTCAACTGCAAAATTTTGTGTTTAACTATCAATCAAACGAAATCAGTCTAACTTTGAGTGCAGTAGTTAAAGAGATCTTCATTTTCAACAAATTTACATAATATTTCATGCTATATATTTTTGGAATTACATATTTACAAAACTTTGAGCATTTACAAGGTTATGAATATGAATATTTAGTAATTCTGCCTTAGAAATATCAAGTCACTTTCAGGAATGTTTTATTTACATCTATTATGAGTACAATTTTATTATTGCAATTACCATTATCTAAACTTGGCTCTCATGTAAGATATTGAGACTTTAGATAAAGATTTGTCAGATATATGAGTTTCTGTGAGATTTTAATATTGTTTATGTTGCAGTTGCCTTTAACTGTGTATTGTGATGCAATAAGGTTCAGTAGTCAAGAGTTTTGCTCCATAATTAGTTAATTTTTCAGCAGATATTTTGTACAATTATACTACACACAGGATTTAGTTCCAAAATCTTTTATGGATCATGTAATCCCATAGAAAGTACTGAATTCTATATACATAGCAAGTGTGAAGGGGTCTTAGTCTACCTTCCATGCTTAGAATATGGATTCAAATCTGAGCAAAATGAACTTGAAAAAATTTATTCCCAAGGCTTAGAATGCTAACCAACCAATATTAGTAAATCAAATGGGCATCTAGCTATTTTTATCTGATGAGTAAAACAAAGATGAAAAATTGCTCATTTTTTTATTATCTAGCAATTGGCCAGGCTGATGAGCACTAACTGTTCTTTACTGTTTCTTTATTAGGATATTTGAAGTGGTATCCCTGTAGTACACTATTTTAAGGCTATTTTACTTTACTATGTATAGTAAATACATTTTAATATATGTAAAAATTAAAATAAATATTCATAATAACAGTTATAAAAACCCAGAAGTACCCTCAGTTATTTGTGGTCTTCTACCACAAAAGTTAAAATTATAATTTTATGGTAATTTTTATTGTTAACAAATTTACAAAGATTTTTATTAAACTAAAGATCAGCCTTAAAAGGCTGAATGAAGCATAATTTTTAGAAAGTAATTTTTGTTTATAATGTATTACAAAATATTTTATATAAATACAATTTAAAACCATATGTAAATTTAGAATTGAAAATACACAAATATTTTTATAAGAATGATATTATTAACATCTTCAGTCTTAGGTTCAAGTGATATTAACATTAATGTGAGGTTCCCTCTGTTTACAATATCCAAATGATTTTTCTGTTTGGTTAAAAATGGAAGAATTACACTAACCCACATTTTTCAAAAATTACTTAATTCTAAGGAATAATATTCCTTTATGTTGTTTATCTTATAATCAATAAAATATAATATAAATCTTTGTAACAACAACTTATAAATACATCAACATAATAATTATATGTATAAAAGCCTTTTTCGATAATTCTACAATTTTTTACCCTTTTCAATATACCTTCTACTAATTCTAACATGTATATTACGTACATAGTAACATCTACCAACATTTCCTATAATTCATTATTTCTATCAATTTATTTATATATTTCCTTTTATATTCCATTCTTTATCCATTACCCAATCATTCGTTAAATCAATTGACTTTTTGTAAATGTTCATACATGTATTTATATTATATTTTATATAATTTGTTTCATATATTTTTCTTTTATTTATTTCCTTTATATAATTTAATGGTTTTATGTTTTAATACAATCTATTTTATGTCCAAATTTTAAATAATGAACATATAATGCAGATCTATCATCCCTCCTTTCAATAGCACTATTATGTTCTTTTGCCCTTTGTTCTAATTGTTTAGATGTTTGTCCATAATAAACCATTTTACATACCCCACAAGTAATTTTATATACTGTTCCCTTTATATATTTCATATCATCTTTAATTTTATAATTTCCTATTAATATATCTAAATTTTTACTATTAGACCATTCTATTTTTATATTTTTATCCATATAATTTTTATTTTTAGTTAATATATTATAAATTTTAGGTATATATGCAATTTTTATCCATTTTATATTATTTAATATTTTATTCCCTTTAATATTTCTAGGATTATATCCATAGCTAGAATATAATTTAATAAATTGTTCTTTTTGTACTTCAGCAGTTTTTTTATCTGTATTATACCTATCATTTTTAATTTTAAAATTCTTAATTACTGCCATCTTTTGCATCCATGCTTGTTGTGAATTCCTATAAATTATTTTTCTTATTTTATCTTCTTTAATAAAATGATTTAATACAATCATATTATTGTTTATCTTTATTTCTATATCTAAATATTTTATTTTATTATCTATTTCTTTTATCATAAACTTTATATTATTTATATTATTATTAAATTCATTATATATATTTTTATAACTCTTTTATTTCCTATTACTAAAATATCATCTACATGTCTAAAATATATTTTTATTTCTTTATTTATTATTCTATTCTTGACAATATGTAATTCCATTTCATTTATAAATGTAGATACCATTAACCCACTTATTGCACATCCCATAACCCATCCCTTATTTATATCCCAATATTCATCCTTATATTTAAAATATAAGCTATTATTTATTAAATTTAACCCCTGTTTCATAATGTCAATTATTTCCATATCCTGTATATACATTTTTAATTTATGTATTACTATTTTAATACTTTCTTCTCGAAGTATACTTGGGTACATCTTCTCTATATCCATTACAAAAATACTTTGATTTCTATTCATTTTTATTATATTTAACTTATCTATAATTTCATCAGTATTTTAAATACAAAATTCCCCACACCCCATAATATTTGTAATCCATTTATTCATATATCTACAAAATTTCTGTAAAATGAAATTTGTAAAGTTAAATAATAATCTTAATGGATTATCCTCTTTTTGTGTTTTTACTTTAGTAAACACATATGGATTTTTATATAATGATGGATACAAAAATCCATATTTATTTTTATCAGTAATTCCTTTCCCTTTCATTTTATGTAATATTTCTATATATCTCCTTTTTATATCATTAGTAGGATCTTTAAATAATTTTATATATCATTCCTTTTTTATCTTATTTTCTATCTTATCTATATAATCTTTAGAATACATTATTACGAATCTACTACCATTATCTTCTTTATATAACCCTATATTCTCTTTTCTATATATATTTCTTATTTCTTTAGTAGTTCTTTTATATTTATATCCCCTTTGTGAACATTTAATGTTTCCTAATTGTTTGTTCAATAAGTAGTTCATTTTCTTTTTATCTGCAGTAGAAATATATAATAATAAACCATATACAATATGCAAATTTAACACGCACTTATAATATAGATTATAGATACATTGTGAATTAAAAAATTATAAATTTATTAATTTAAAAAAGAAATTATTTAATATTTTTTTAAATTGTGGATAACTGTAGGAGATAGAGATGCTGTATGTAATATATGTACATATAAATACAGACGTATAATATATATATTTTAAAAATTACATATATAAATTAAAATGTAAACAAAAATAAATAAAAAAGTCGACAAATAATACAATGTTTATATTTAAATAAAAACTAGATTAAATATTTAAAGAAAATAGTTAAAAGGTTCCAAGTTAATGTTTGCTATAGTCTTTTAAAAATTTTATAAACACATTATAACAAGCACAAAAGTTATTTTTCTTTTTTTATGAAAAAATAATTGTTGATAAAATGTACTTCAATACCTAAGTGATATTAAATTATATGTATAAAAAAAATTGAATCCTTCATTATTTAGGAAGTCATGATGTTTGTGCAGTGAAAGAAACAGGATCGAACCTTCGTCTTATCATCATGCAGATCATATTAAAGTAACATTTTGCATTTTTTGCAATAAGATATGACGTTTTGCTTTCGATCTCATTGTATAGTGGCTGAAATGTGAACTGGAAAATTAAAATTTTACTTTTATTTCATTTAGCTTGACTGATATGTTTTCATTTATCTGAAGATATAAAAAATACTATTTATTTAGAAGTTGTGGAAGGTTTTTATGTCAATAAATAAATTAATTTATCAGCACTAGTATTATTAATAATCAAATACAGTTAAATACATAAATGATTTACTAAATTAAAATTAAAATGATACATTTAAAGATTATATGATCTCTATAACTTGAATTTGATTTTGGGCCAGGTAAATCTTGGAAGTTTTTTCAACTCGCAAACAGAATTAGAATTTCTTTGTCAACTAAATAGCTTATAGTCAATGAAACAATAATGATCATAAAGTGCTTATATAAACCCAACTAATTGAACTCTCCTTTGTAGATGCCTTTCTAGAAACAGGAATTCTTTTAATAATGGAATCTTTTGCTTTGGCTTGCAGAGTGTTTTTTTGCAAGATTTCTTCATAACATTGTTTACCTTTAGATAAAGAACCTATATCACGGCAGATTTGGAAGAATGATAGTGAAGAAGATATAATTTATTGAATTAAATTTGGGTTATTGGCTCAGATAAATTATCTATGAAGTCATGAGAGAAATTTTTATCTTCCTTTGGTGGCAATTTTGGGTAAGAATGGGATAATAATCAGAGCTGGAACATTTAATGATTTGCTTAATTTTGAATGGATGGTCTCGTCTATAAATCTTTAATGTTACAAATAAGAGAGTAAAATTGATGCACTGATTTTAGAAATTAAATGATGATTGTAAGACAATATGGTCTTCAATATTGATGGTAGGGATTAAATTTTCATAGGTTCTGAGTCCATAAGTATATTATTTTAATTTATTCGTGCTGTGGATTATACTTTAATGGATTCTGAATCCATGGATATATTAATTTATAATTTCAAAGGCAAACAAAATGTAGTTATGCTTGCCATTTGAAAATATAGATACCTGAACCATAATTAGAACTTATATAAACAATAATCAGTGGCCAATTGAAAGCAAAGACTATATTTAAAAATGTAATCACTTAAAAAAGTGTAATCTAAAATTTTGAAATGTCAGTTTATTCAACAGAATTAGACTTCTGATTAATGACAGCCATTTTACTTCAAAACATGAGCCAAGACAAGAACTATCCTTCCACTGAATTTCTCAAAAGGTTAAAAAAAACTATTTCATAATTTAGAGTGTTCCAGGATCATGTATTTTTCTTGGTTTTTGTTCACAATGACAAATATATAGATATAATGTTTTTAGTGTTAGTTTATGAAAATGAAAATTATGAAAAGTATTGCCAAATTACTATTTGAAAAAGAAAATGATCCACTTTCTAAATCTATTTTCAAATTTTTATTAGCAAAATTATGGGATATGAGAGAACAAGATGACAATTAACTGTTCTTTAAAAACAAAGATAAAGTAAAACCAGAAAAAACATTAAACTTCTCTGCCTTAATTTATAATTTGTTTTTATAATTATCTTATATTTGTGAAAAACGTTCATTTTTATTTGTATTCAGTATGTATTTTTATGTTTTTAAATAAATGTAGATACAGTGCAGAATTATGTATATCTTACACAAGATTATTAATATATAAACATTATTAATATTATTTCTGTGAGAATTTGAGTATCCCATTCATTAAGATTCATTCATCATACCTTTTATTCAGAACTGTTCTATAATAACAAGTGAGAAGACCCTTAGTTTATATATCTCTGAATATGTATAAATATATACATAGTCAAATTTATCTTTTGTCGCATCTAAACCAGAAGTATTTGAAACAAGATTATGAAAAGAATCATAAAGTGATATAGAATTAGCATCTATAGAACTAAATGTATGTGTATTTATAAGTTTTCATATTAATTATGATGATTTGTAATCTTTTCCATTCATAGATTTTATAATCATAATTCTAGTTTGGCATTAGACTTAAAAGTATATATTTTAGGTTGTGTTTAATAAATTTATATGAATAATATTTGTTTATGCAATTTTTGATTTATTAACTGTTTGCATTTAAAATTAATAACACACTTTATATTTCGTAATTGTGAACTACTGTTGTATTATTTTATTTTGATATATCAATATCTAGAATAATTTAAGGACAGTTTTTTTCTTCTTAACTTTTTTTAATAGTATTATTGTTTACTTTAGATATTGTCTTTGCATAATGAATTTTTTTCAATATATTAATATATATATATATATTCCAAATTTCATTTAAAAAATAGCCACTTATGTAATTAGTGCTGTACAGTGCTATATTTTATCATGTAAATAAGGTTCAAGTCTTTTCAGATTTGTTAGTAGTGTTATTAAAATTTTATACAGCTAATGAATGAAGTTACCTTCAAACCAGGTTTGTGAGCCTTATATTGTTTATTCGTAATTTAATTGATATATAACTTTTAACATCTTAGTTGAACAATAAATTAGTGGAGATGTTTAAATGTACTTATTCATAAATAGATAGTTTTTAACATATAATAAATTTTAATTTGTATTTATGTGAATATATATATATATAGCGGACATGCACAAAGTTTACAGAAAATACATAAAATATTCTAAATACATTATATCGTTCAAACTTAAACAGTACTTCAACTTTTACTCATTATCAGCAAAGAAACTTTTTTTTTTATTGTATTCATAAAAGTTGAAAAATAATTCAATTTAATGATAGAAAAAAAGAAAAGAAAGATATTTTTTATTTCTTTTCTAATAGCATTCTAATTTTGCTTTTTTACTTTGTTTTTTAACCCTCTCAGATTTCAACATTTATTCACTTACCCTAACTAATAATTCAACATCGTAATTTTAATGTTAAAATCTTTATTCAGTATTATGAATTAATAAATTGAACTTTAGAAATATAAAATATATATATATAAATGTGAAATAGATAACAAGAACATTACTTTTACTTCTAAGATTTTTGTCTTAAGGTAATTGAAATTATCACAAAAATTCAGAACTAACATCGTTTGACATTGTCTTGACCACAATAATCACGTTTTCAGTTTAACATTATTTCAAATTTCTTCAAAAAAATCTACATGTAAACATGAAAATATTTTGTAAAAATAATTAAATGTACTAAAAAAATGATGCAATTTTTTTTCTTATTGTTGAAAAAAATAGAATAAGAAGTTGTAATCTAACACTAATATTCAAAAAATCAATCAGTCAGCAACTTCTAGTTTTGTCAGGCTCTTTTTATGTTAATTTCTGTAGAATGCTGTGTGGACTAAATGACATAATCAGATTTTTTTGTAATTAATAAATTAATATATACATTTATTCCAAGTTTTTAAATGCAAAATGGCCATAGATACCAATAATGAAAGCTGAAAAAATGATTTAAAGAGCACAGTGGAATCATCATAGTACTCTATAGAAAAGTTAAAGTTGAATGATAAATCAAATTATCAGAATATATATTTAAAAAATATATCAGAAAAAACTTAATTATAAAATTGTTAATTGCAGGACATCCATTACTTTTAGTAATATTAGAAATATAACTTTCAAAGAAAATATACTTTAAAACAATGTTGTCACTACAAAAATACTCGAAAATACAATCCTTAAAAGAAGACGTACTTTAATGCCACATACTAGTAAAGATCTATAATTTGGCAGCTTATTCAAAACTTTGATGAATGCATCAGTTGCGTTAGTTGAGAAGTAAATGGTTGTAGTCTCAAAATTTAAGCAGTTTATAAAAAATATTGTCACCATTACATTTAATTTTGTCATACATTTTTTTAATTAACATATCTAAAGTTTTAAACAAAGGCAAAACTCTCCATACAGTAGTACCACCCTGTGCCAAACAGAGTAATCAATGGATGCCAGAAGGCTTGTGCATAAAATCCCTATCTAGTGCCTACTCAATCAATATCCCCAGACTAGTTTCTGGCTTGTGGCCATCATCAGTGAGAAGCCTTGGATCTGAGAGCACTGCACCTAGATCTTAGGATCTAATGCAACCATCCAGCAGCCACCTTTTAACTCTACTTTATTACAAAACTATGAGAATGAAATTGAAAATACAATATTTTCAATCTAAGCTCAATAGCTTATATAGTCATATGGGTCTGAACTCAATTCAGCACCCATACATTTTGGTGTCTTTGGCTCTTAAACAATCATAGCAACCACTATCCTATTAGGCAGGATTGGTGTTAAACCACTAAATATCACATGATCACCATCTCTATACTAGCACATAATTGTTGTAAACAAAGGCAAAACTCTCCACACAGTAGTGCCACCCTGTGCCAAACAGAGTAATTAATGGATACCAGAAGGCTTGTGCATAAAATTCCTAGTGCCTACTCATCCAATATCCTCAGACTAGTTTCTGACTTGTGGCCATCATCAGTGAGGAGCCTTGGATCTGAGAGCACTGCACCTAGATCTTAGGATCTAATGCAACCCTTCAGCAGCCACATTTTAACTCTACTTTACTACAAAACTATGAGAATGAAATTGAAAACAATAATATTTTCAATCTAGGTTCAATAGCTTATATAGTCATATGGGTTTGAACTCAATTCAGCACCCATACATTTTGGGGTCTTTGGCTCTTAAACAACCATAGCCACCACTATCCTATTAGGCAGGATTGGTGTTAAACCACTAAACATCACATGATCGCCATCTCTATACTAGCACAATTGTTGTAAACAAAGGCAAAACTCTCCACCCTGCAGGGTGGCACTACTGTATGGAGAGTTTTGCCTTTGTTTACAACAATTATGTGCTAGTATAGAGATGGTGATCATGTGATGTTTATTGGTTTAATATCTAAAATTTCTGTATAATAATATAGAAAAAAAAGCTAGGTACCGCTATCCATTCGTATTTGTGATTGTTTGTTTTCAAGCTTTCACTTGGATGCTTAAATCCACAAATAATACTAAACAACTATGTAATATACATGTTACATACATATTTACATTGCAATTTAAAAATTATATAAATTAAGGCATCAATAATAGAATAATATAGTTGAGAAAAAGACAGTAATAGAATGAAAGGGCAATAACATGACTTTATGCTGAGCATATACATTAAGAAATTGATTGGCTGAGAGAGAATTGGTGATGCTACTCTTATAGTTGGGAAATTATGAATTTTTATCTTTTTTTTTATTTAACATTGTTTTAGATAATGAAAGATGTGCCCTCAAATTGCATCTGACCTAATTTTTACATTGCCTAATGAAATAAGATAAAACTAAATTTGTTTATAGCATTTTCATGTATAAATAGCTTAGTATTATATATATAATATTGAGATCTAAATTGTGTTAAGGTTATGGCTAGCAATGATAAACCTCATAATTGTCCAATGCTCCCATCTAGTCATAGTATTTCATTATCTAGTTGCCTTGCTTGCTTTCAGACAGGATCTTATCATACATGCATATATTTCAATTAGTTAAGCCATATATCTTTTACTTCAAAGTTACTTGGAAATTAAATGTATTTATATAACTAATATATGTTTTGATATCTTTGTAAATGTGTTTTTCAAAAGGCTCTTATTTTATCAGATTTTTTTCATTATTATTTAAAATCTAAATAATTACAAATTTGACTTTATTTAGTGCTATGAATATGACCTGTCTGGTCGAAAGCAGTGCTAAGCTGTATTAATTTAGAATGTTGTTAATCTCTCCCTTGTATTGAACTATGCTGTGTATTAAATTACTAAATAATTATTATAAATTATATATATTATAATAGTAGTTAAACATTTGCAATTATATTAAACCTTTATTCTTGAATGCTTAATCTTTAAGATCAAGCTAGGCATAATGATGATATTCAAATATACATAACAGTATGTAGATGAAGTATCTGATGAGGGAGAATCCTGAAATATGTGCTGAGCTGAGATTGTTTGGCTACAAATAATGTTTAGAAGTTTATAAATTCTTCTAGATACCATGTGAAGACCTTAATATTAACTTCAATTGATTACATATTTGCAATCTCAATAAACATTTATTTATATTAGTAGTTAGCACATTTATCAGAAATGAATTCATGTAAAATAATATAATGATTTATTTCTGAGGAATACATCAGAAGCTCAAGTAAAAGAAGTGACAGCTGAGATGTGTTATATAGTCCTTGAATTCCAGGGTTTGCCATTCAATCACTACATCAAACCATGTTGGGCTTCCATGCTCCTAATATAGATTTAATGCAACCAAAGGAGTAGTCAAAAACCATCACTATAATTCTTATTTTTTAAAAGGATTTAATGCTATATTTAATTGTAATATTTTAAAATGTGCAATATGTGGATGTGCATATATGCAATGTACTTTCTTTTACAAATGTTAGCATCGGGGTCAGTCATAGCAATAGTCAATATTTCTATTCCTGGGTGTATTTTATTAACTTATTGGCATGCTAAATTGTGTATATAAATGTCTATACTCTATTTGACATGCTAAATCATGCATATAAATGTGTAAACACTATTTGTGACTGAAATTATGGAATTTTGAGGTTTTAGTTATATATGTGATTCAGTTCTGCTCTGTAATAAAATGTTTAAATTGAACTTCACTCAGTTTCATTTTTGATACTCTTTGTTATATATATATATACAGGTTTAAAAATAGATAAAACCACATTTAAATAGCCTTCTGTAGAGCAAAGACTTCTTCAGCAATCCTTGAAAAAAAATCAAGAAAACAAAAGACATTTCTCACTAGTTTAACTAATCGCCAGGTAGTGAGGGTTAAAGTTCTCATCCCTTTTTTTTTATATTTTCTGGTTAAGAATTAGTACCTATTTACCAATCAATAATTGGATGGCTACTTGTTGCTTTTTTTTTTTTAAGTGTCATAGCATCGGCCGGGACGCGAACCCACAACCCGGGCAACTGCCTCCAAGTGCAAGGCAGTCGCGCTGACCTCTTGACCACCAATGTTGCTTTGGGCCAGTTTTCTGAAAGAAAAACTGACGTTTGTGATTTGCCTCCCGGCCGATGCTATGACATATGAAAAAAAAAAACGTTTGGCCTTTTTACATACTGAAAAAATTGCTAAGTTTCACCCAGCACACATTGTACCCCATTTCATGAACACAATTGATATATGTATAAAGAATGTATTATCATTTGTACAACAATATATTGCATTTTATTTTAACGTTAGACACTATACACAGTTTTATTTATATTTGAAATGTGTTTTGAATGTTAAATTTAATTTACAATTAAGAAAAAGAAGAAATTAAATTATCTTACTGCAGAGTTAGTAAAACTCATTTTATAATTAAACATCAAAACTGTGAGGATAAAGAATGTAAAAGAATATTTTATAAACATTCATCAAACTGTGGGTAATAGTAGATAATGTATTCATATTTATAAGAACATTTTTATTTTCTTCAGTAGTTATATTGAATTACTATTTAAAATGTAATTATATTTTGTTTTGAATTTAATTTCTTGTTCAGTTGCCCATAATAGATTTTTTTTTCTTTGATGGTTATTGAGTTTTGTACTTTTCTTTCTCTCTTTTATACAGTCTGAAAATTTTTTTCTAAACTATTTATTTATCTTAAATTCACTTTTTTTTTTTTTAGAATGATTTATTTATAAAGCAAACAAATTGTTTTTTGTTTTTTTTCTGGGAATGAATTACATTGCTTTTAGGTAACAATTCTTAATTTTTAAAATGAGACTTGGAAATTAATTATCTGAAGGGTTAAAAAAATTTATCTTTAAAAACATAAAATTATTTTTTAATTACTTCTAAAATTAATGCATTATTTATATTTTGTTTTTATAAATTATTCTTTTTATTAAAGAGAAAGACTGAATTAACTTGTGACAAACTGCTGCTTAATGTAGTGATAGAGTGAAGGATTCAAGACCCGAAAGTTTCCGGGTCAAAGTTCAATTTGTATATTCATATTCGATGTCGCATGATCTTCTAAGCAATTAAACATTGAGGAGTTTGTTATTGTTTTTCAGATAAATTAATATAAAGAATACATAATATATGTCAGTATACCTTTAAAATTAATAAAGAAAAGCAATAGTTTTATTTTCTGGGCCTCTTAGTAAAACAATAAGGTTACCTTTTTTTTTTTTTTTTGGAAAACATTGCAATAACTTATGTTGGAAAGACAGCGAATATTATAAGTAATTATTGTTATGAACAAGCAAGAAATTGGTCTAAAATCAGATTAATAGTAATTTGTATATGCTCTTGTGCATGAAAGTTAGACCATAATTATTGTAATTTTAAAACTAAAAAATTTCACGCTGCTTTACAGGAGATATTATAAAGTTTATTATGAGAAGAAGCACGATTTTGAACCATTAATCATATTAGGGGAAAAGTCTAACTGTTAAAAAAAAAAAAAAGTTAAATGAAATGGTTGATATTGTTTTAAAATATCATTAAAAGAACAAATGGTACGCGAATACGCAGCTAAAGAGAAGTTTGAGCTTTAGAATTGACGTATTAAAATATCTTTAGTTAAAAATACAGGTTTAAGCCTGTACTATGTATTAATTTATATAAATAGTGTGTAAAAGGTCTGCCCATCCCTAGCATATGTATGTATAAATGGATTATTCTCCTGTACATGAGGGGTCAGAATGACTAATATGTCAACATGGGTAGGGTGACAACCTTGGCACTAACAAGGGCTTTGAACGTTCCATCATTAGATTTTCAATGAAATGGAAGGCTAAAGAGTTGTGAGTTGGAATAGTTTGAAGCCTGTCCATTAAAGTATAAAGATTAGCTATCTTAATATAAAGCTGAGTACTGATTATATATATGTGTGAGGATAGTAATTTAGACCAACTGATGATTGCTGGTTTGGCATGAAATACGTATATTGGTAATTATTTATCTTTTCAACATGTGTGTGATCAGGTGGGTCAGCGATATGAGATGGCACTGAGAGTGGTGGGTCGTGTAAAAGTCTGAGTTCGAACCCTGCATATATTACATATATAAATGCAGGTTTAAGCATGTACAATGTATTAATAATACAAAGGAAATCACTCCACCTTCATTACTCATTCATCTTAAACACTTCAAAGTACATGGCTTCATGCACTCTAGATCCACCACACCATTTTCTTACAATATTTCAGGATTATCATTCTTTTTATTTTGTAAAAAAGATTGTATAAATATGAAGTCTCCCAGAAAACCAACCTAGAAGCATTCACCAAAGATTTCACTTCCATTGGATTTAGCAACAGCCTCATAAAAAAAAGGCACTTTTACAAAAACACCAACTCCATCTAACAATAGACCATGGTTTCTCCTCTGTATATTCTCTCTCTCACTAAAACTTACAAGAAAGTATTATCATCTACCTACCACCTTATCTATTGCACCTACCCTTCTTCTAATAGACTTTTAATAGCTTGAAAGACAATTTTAAACCTGCTGTCACCTCCTGTGCTGTTTATAAAATCCAATGCCTGCACATTGGATGTAATTCAGCTTATTTTGAATCCTGTGTATCACTAGCCACTTGTTTATCTCAACACCAGTACACCTACAAGTAAGCCGCTACCAAACCAGAGTGCAATTCAGTATTTTCGTCCACCAAATATTAACTGGACATGAATTCACACCAACCACACCAACTATTCAATATATAGGAACAACTCACAATAAAAAATTAGAAAAGCATACTTTATAGCTAACTCCCCCCAAGCTATTAACTGAAAATACTCACACACACACACACCCAAATGGATTTTATAATACTAATTCAAATTTAAATCTTTACTACCATATATATAATCACAATACACTTCCCCACTACATCCCAGCTATGAATATGAAAGAACAAGCTTTTAAAAACACTTAATATGTATTAATATCTTAATTCTGAAGCTCAAACTTATCTTTAGCTGTGCACTAGTGCACAACTCATCAATTATTAAAAGAATACAAAAAGAATTATATTACATTAAGAGACCTAAAACAGAAATGAAAATTTTTTATACAAGTGATCATCAAATGCATTTCAAGGTTCTCAAGAACAAATGAAACTCATCCTTCTTAATGATACAATTTATTAATTTTATTTTATTTGGTAAGACTAAGGTCTCCTCTCCACTTTTCTTTTATTTCAATCTTTCTCAGTCAGCATCAAACCGGGAATTTTTTCTCACCAACAATTCACACTTTTTATTAATCCAATTTTTAGGAGTCATTAGAAATTAAATATAATTGGGCTACATGGTATCTACAAAGTTCCATTAGTGTGTGGTACATATTGGTGATTATAATACTGATAGTTGTATTGCACAATATCATTATATGTAATGTTAATATAAACAGTAGTTCAATTTTAATGTACTCTATTGCAAATACAAATTTTAAGATCATTAACTATTATTCAATGTTAACTATAAAGATGAGTACTTTCATACTATATTAGTGAAAAATAGTCTCATCAGATATTCCACAATACTTATCAACTATATTAGCAGTATATACTCTTATTCTACTCCTTTACTTTCTTTGCAATTCTTTATATATTCATATATTGCTTATAATAACTTCTCTCATATACACTTTAAGCAAAAAAATGTTTTAATAAAATTCTGACAGTTTCAACTGTCCAGCAGTCTTCATCAGAGCTTCTCAAATTTCCTCTACCTTGAGGAATTTTGAGATGCTCTGGTGAAGACTGCTGGACAGTCGAAACTGTCAGGAAAATAAAGAAGTTTTATTAAAAAAATTTTTTGCATTAAAGTGTATATGAGAGAAATTATTTTAAGCAATATATACTTATCAACTATACTAGAGACAAACTTGAAATATATATATAAATATCTGTTTTCAAAGTGAGCATTTTTTTCTGATACAATGTCTTAGTACTTTTAACTATTTAGAAGAATCCTTCATAGTTCAATCACCATATTTTCTGTAGAAAAAAGTAGAAAAAAATAATAAATTGATTTTTCCTATTACAAGTAATCATTGAGCTATTATGAATAAAGCTACTGGACAATTGAAATTATAAAATAATAATAAGACATTGTATAATACAGAAATACACACAAAAAAACAATGCAAAATGAATGAAAATTTGACTGAATATTTATTTCATGAACAGAATTTTGTTTGAAGCTATTATTTGGGCATATATCCTCTAAATTGATGAGTTATTCAATACCTTAGTTTTTCATTTAACACATCTAATGTATTTAGTTTTTCACAAGGATTAATTTGATGGAATGTAAATTTTTCTATCTACTGCACAAATGGGCCATTTTACTTCAATCTATTTTATGTTTTTTTATAAAATAAACTTTTAAACAGACTATACCAATAAATGAATAAGTTTTTTTTTTTTATGAGGATAGTTTACATTATCATTTAATTTGAAGCCATATCTATTTGAAAATTTTAGTTTAAGTTATTTTTGAATGCATGTGTATATATAAATTTTTATGACAAAGAAAATAAAATAATAAATAAATAAACAAATGATTAGGTGCTCAAGAGATCTTTATGATATTTGAGAATCAGATGTGATGGGATGTTCTTTAATCTGGAACCTTTAGTTCTCAAAGTAGTCATTTTACCATAATACTAAATCTCATATGACAGCTATGCAATAACATTCAATTATCATTGGTGGAAATTGGTTACTATTTTGCATCTTTTTAGTATGATTTACTCTAGCTTCATAAACTTTAATGAGTTTTTGTTTTGAATAATTATTACTATTTACTTATTTACATGTGGGATTATAAAATAGAGTTTATGATTCAAACCACTTCAATAAAATAACTTGTCAATTGAAAACCCATAAGAGAATTGGTATATATATATAATGCAATCTATTCTACTTTTAACAATAAATGATTAACAAAAAATAAAATTTCTTAACTTAATAGATTTATAAATAATAATAATAATAATAATAATAATAATAATCATCATCATCATCATCATCAAAATTAAATAGCTTTACCGCCCAGGATTTCATAAGAAGTTTGAATGCTGGAAAGAGCATTTGTCCTGTGTGATCCATGGACTTCGCACTCCATAGCCTGCTGCTTAATCACTGCAACAAACTAATAAGAATAACAACTAGACAAATTCATAAATAAAAATAAAATTTACTTATATTAAGTGATTTCTAAACTTTATATATATATATGTTGATACAAATTTCCACCATATAAACTTACTCAGTCTTTCACTTTCGAATTTAGCCACTCCTGCTCTGAAAAAAAATAGCACTATTATTCATCTTTGTTTTACCCTGTATCTAAGAATAGCTAGATATCCATTGAATGATTAATGTTGGGCTATTAACTAAATTTGATTATGGAGAATTTACATGAAAATTGTAAACTTTTGAACAAAAATTTGCCTTGCTTGAATTCAAATGAAATTTTTATAAGCTAAATTACAAATATTGCAATTGATACTAAATTGTTTAAATAATAATTGTTCTATTAAGATCATCACACACAACATTTTATATTAGAACTGCTCTACAACATTTTATATAATGTTGGAAATTAATTTTAATATTAATTATATTAGTTTAGAATTATATGTTAGGGTTGGAGTTAAGGACAATATATAGAATACTTTATTTTATAAATTGGGTTTTTTTTTTCAGGAGATATTTCCTTTGTGGAAAACACTTCTAGAAAGCTATATATCTGATTACTGACATTTTTTTAAAAAAAAAAAATACATATTTAATAGTAATTTGTAGTATACAATGAACAAAATCTGCTTTTGTAAATAATGATTTTAGCCAAATTCTTATTTGTGATCAGTGGTATTTATGATCTTTGATTAGCTGATGATGGTGGATTCTTTGAAACTGGTACTGAAAACTTTCTATTGTCATAGTTTACAATCTAGAAAATAGCTATTGCAAATATATGTAAGATCGTACTTCCCAATGAGATTTTTAAATGGAATTTTGGTTTTCTTATTCATATAATATTTATGAAGCAAAGATTTTCTTAGAATTTTATCTATTGAGAATGGAAGAAAAATTATTCATATAAAATGTAAATTGCAACTTTTTTAATAAATGATGAGACTGAAAAGAAATAATTTTTATCATATGACATTATAATTTATATCTTTGATATTTTTTGACTAGATGAAATTGTGTGCAATAATTGATATAGGATGAGATTGTTCTGTAGTGTCCAGTGTATATTGATTTTAGTGATTGTAAGAATAGCATTTTACCAAAATGACTTAGTTTCAGACTGCTCAGAGGGATGAAAGCCAATCATCCCATTTCTAGTCTTTTTCCCCATTAACTACTTTTCAACCATTATATATCATTTAAATGAATTAAATCAAATCATCTTATGGTGTGATAAAAAAATAGAACAATTTTTATATCTACTCACTTTCAAATATTTAATAATTAAGAACATATTAAAAATTATAATTTAATTCTGATATTGAGATTTTAGAATAAACTGTGGTTAAGAAAGTAGCAAGCCACTATCAGTGATAATCAAATATTGTTATTTGTCATAGTATTCTTTTGCCCAATAATTTTATCATCTTTAAGAAAACCACAACTCTGGATGTACAGAAAAATGATACCTGCCTATCAGCAATGAAGACCACATCACATTGCAATCATTTTTTTATATTTTACAGATGACATTTGACTAGCTTGATTAATTTGGGTAGTAATAGTCAAATACCTGAACCATCTACCTGAAAGAAAATTCTAAACCTGTTTTGTGATCTGAAAAAAAACAACAACAAGGTTCATCTGGCCTAGACTTGAATCTTCGGTTGTAGACATGAAAGACAAATGCACATCATGAAGTTTCTCATTTGTATATTACATTATCCTCATCATTGAAGAAGGCACCATCATATTTCATTGCATCAATACTTATCTGAATCAATTGTAGTTGTCTTGAACCCCACTTTAATTTCCACATAAGGATAGGCACTTACTCTGTCCTTACTAAAGTGTTGGATAGCACACTGGTTGTGAATCATATGCCTAAAGGAAAATCCATGAATTTGCTTGACAAATGCTCAGATGTTGAATGTTAGTCTAATTTGTATGTTAGCTTAGTATAATAAACTAATATTCTAATGATTACAAGTCTTTTCTAAGATACTTTCTGACAGAAAATTAAACTTGTCATCCCACCTAAGGCCTAGACTTGTTACTATGTAATTGATTAATAATATAAATGTATCTAATGACTACAAGTCTTTTCTAAGATACTTCCTGACAGAAAATTAAACTTGTCGTCCCATCTTAGGCCTAGACTTGTTACTATGTAATTGATTAGTAATATAAATGTATCCGTAAAAACATACCTTTTTGGTCAAAGAAGAATAAAGGTAATTATATGATAATTTGGTAAATTGTTTGAAAGATCATATAAGTTTAAGCATTCTTGTGGATAATTGAATATCTAATAATTCCATTCAGTTAAATAGGGTCTAGTTAAAAAAAAAAAACATTTATCAGCTGAGAATCACCATCCATTATACCAGAACAAAAAATATAAAGGAAGAGAGAAAACCAAACTACATAGACAATTTATTAATAAAATGAAGCATTAATTTTCTGAGTTTTAAAAATATAATTATTATAGAATTTGACTGTTATTCATCTGTGATAAAATGCTCTATTATTTCTAAAACATATTCAGATTTTTGTTGCATGTGTATGATTTGTTTTTTATTCATGTTTACTTTCATTAAAATATATTATTTGTGCTTTCTTAAGCTGTCAATGTAGGGTTATGTTTGCATCTGGAATGCTTTGCTGTATTCAAGGTCATTTTAAAATTGATGGCAGATTTCCTCTCCCTGTTTTAATTGAAAACATTGTATTAATGAAATTTTAAGATAAGAAACTAATTTTGAGGAAGAAAAATACATTGTGATAAAACTAGAAATAAGAATCTTAGTGATTGTCTCCTCAGTTAGAAGCAATAATATAAATACGTGCGTTACTATACACGCACACACATTTAACAAAGTAAAAATTGCATACGTTATAAGCTTATATATAAGCTAACGTTTATATTAAATCAGTTTAGTATAAAATAATTAGGATTGAAGATATAACAATGAAAAAGTATAATTTAAAATCAGAATTAAAAAACTCAGAGATATAAGAGAAAAAATAATTAATAAAATTAATTAGTTGCTTCTCATGAGACAGGCTAAAATAAACAAATGAAAATTTTTTAGGAGATTGAGGTAATTCCAGAGAAAAAAATGGAAAGTTAAGAAGGAGATTAATTAATAAACCCAGAATAGAGGCCATTGTGTTTAGCAATAACAAGGGTGTAAAAGAGAAAGACCTGGACTGGCTCAATATTCAGTGACTTCCTAGATAAAGTTATATGAGATCTAGAATATTAAAAAGACATCTTGGTCTAAATTATATTTTTTTTGTAAGCCTTTGGGTAGAAATTTATAAATAACTTATAGGTAGTTTTTTCTCTCTTAAATTATACTATAGTTTAAATATTTATAGCGATTACATTTTTATCTACTTATCAATATATATTGGATTCAATCTTTTATTGCTGTTTTTGCCGTAGTGATCAGTGTTTTAATTTATACTTTTATTTAGGCAGTTTAGACATAACAGATTATTTTTCTCATATATTTAAATTAATCAACGAGAATAGTTGCATGCTAATATTTAGGGGAATGTACATACATTTTTGGAAGTTACGTTTTTAAATATACAATTTTTAACTTAGCAATAAAATATTTTCAGTAAGCACAATTCTATATTTTACTTTCATTACAGTCTCCAAGAAGAAATTGTTGTTCTAATGATTTTGATGTAAGAACACTACTGAATTAGTGTAAAAGTTTTCTTGCTACAACTTTTGGAATCTAATTTTGGAGAGCTTAATTGCTGATCAAATGCCTATCAATAGCAAACTAAATTTTTAATATTATAATTTTTATAATATTTTCCAACATTATTCCAGCATTGAATCTCATTTTCTCACTAATGAAAGCAACAGCCAGAGAATCTATGTTGTAATGTGGACATTTTATCGTTTTATTATTGATTATGATTATTCGAGTTGAGAGTAGATGTTTCAAATGTAAAGAAAATTGTTATTTTTTTACAATTTTTTTAGAAATTCTAATAAGTAATATTTACTAAGGCTATAAACCTCAAGAGTGTGCATGTGAAAATTCAAAGGTAGGGACCTCTACAGGTCTTAACCACAAGCTTATGCTTTGGAAGAAAAGTTATCAAGTTAAATTTTGAAATGAATACAATGTCATTCTCTTCCACCTACCTTCATTTGATGATCTGTCTTTTCAAAAAACTTATAGTTATCTGCCTGTAGAATTAAATCCTCTATTTTCTGACTGTGACTATAGCAATCTTAAATCTCGATAGTTCTGTAGCTACACACACTGCCCTAACATTAAAATCTTAAAATATTCTCATAAATTAAATTTTTTTATCTCTATTTCTTGCTCTACCACCCTTACTATTTCACAGCTATTTCTTCACTTTTTTAATGAACAATCTGTCAGAGATAATGATATAGCCAGATTTTGTGAGATAGGTTATTGTAGTTCTTCTTTTTTTTTTATTAACCTTTTTCCACACTGGTAGTGGACAAGAGAGCCTCTAAGTGGAATTATTTAAACAAAGAAACATTTACTTTGTGAAAATTCTATCCCAAATTTAATTTCAAAGCATCTTATTCTTTTTAATTATGAGGACTTCTTTCATATAGGACCAAAAACAAAAAAAGGCACAACAGATTGGATATCAAAATTGCTATCTGTATAATTAAAAGATGGAAATGTGGTTAAACAAATAAATAGCTAAAGAGGCTTAGGATGACTGAAAAGATGGAAAAAGAGCACATAGAAATGATAAAATAAACTTTTCATATCAGAAACAGTTTCTAGTTTTGATGAGACAGCTCTTATTCTGTAAAGGATTAGGTAACCTTTGTCTGAAGATTAGCCTGCTATCTGCTACTTGTGGATGCTGTCAGTCACCTGAGATCAATTTCTGACTAAAAAAAAAAAATTATATAAAATATATTTTATATAATATAAAGTATATAATTTAAGATATATTTTAACTTACTGATGGATGATCCTGTTTAAAATTCCCTATCAATGCTTGAATAGTTGTGACTGTAATCATCTGCTGAGGGGGGGGGCTATAAAAAAAAACAATGTACCAAGCTTTTATTATAGTTATAAACACAGAAAAATTATTTATAGAATAATAAAATGTATTTTCATCTATAGTAGTGCTTAATAATAAAATATATCTTTATATATATATATATTGTAACCTAGCAAAGGAACTGTGCAGGGTAGAGAACAGTGCACAACAGTCTGGGGATAAAATCTCTACCCAACGCATTTCACTTCAAAACTCAAATCTCTTGGGGGGGGGGGGGTATAG
Organism: Epiperipatus broadwayi; assembly: GCA_028023455.1. NCBI lineage: Eukaryota > Metazoa > Onychophora > Udeonychophora > Euonychophora > Peripatidae > Epiperipatus > Epiperipatus broadwayi. The sequence goes on along the minus strand of JAQFVV010006200.1, from coordinate 14,333,372 downwards.
TGTAAATCTCAGATAACTAATGTAATTAATAACAACAATAATAATTATCTTAATAGACTATTTTTATTAGGTTACAATTACGGGGTTTGAAACTTCTCTCAGGGTTCATATCTTAAAACTTTAAATACTAGCTCAAGTTTCAATATTTTAGCTGTATCTCAGGTTCACATTATATTTAAAAATAAAACGATAATTATACTAAATATTTCAAAGTTCTCCCACTATTTATTTAAGTTGTAAATAAAACATTTTATGCCTTTATTATTTTATTCTTGGTATCTTATGCCTCAGTCAAATATGAAAAGCAATACACAAAACTGAGGTAAACAATAATTATCATACAAAATATTTTTTTTAAAGCATTTTAAATTTTTTTCATGTCTAAATATTTTATTAATCTGACACATAAATATATCTAAGTCTATAATCTTATAATAAACTAATTTATAATAATTGCATACAGATGAAGTAATGTAGCAGGTAGAAAGGACACATTTTATGCAACTCAAAGCATTACGAAAACACACTTAAAATAAATAGGAATTAACGAAGCATATATCTTATTACAATGCAAAAAAAATGGATGAGTAAATCAAGTAAATACTAAAATGTGACCATTGAAATGTACTACTTTTAAAACAAGAAATAATAACATTTTATCATTATGAGATTTTCTGATTAATGAAGGCAATAGTAATGGCAACGAAAACTGAAACGTATTTTAATAATAACAAAAATATTTATTCATAATATAAATAAATATTTGAAATTTATTACAATAAATATTAAAGAATAATAATTTTAATTTAACAAAGTATTTGTATAATTTTACGATAAATATCCTCTTTAAGTATTGCTACAAATTATAATAATAATCTTTGCATTATGTATTGGTTTCTCACAATTATCATCCAATACATTTCTCTAACTGTCTTGCACTAAGGATAAAACAATAAATATATTTATGTGTGCATTAGGCCACTAGTATGATATTAACTTCCTCATGATACCAACTGTGTCTCAAAACCAGTGTGAGAAAGCATTTGTTCTTACACTATAATAATAGCATATCGCATAAATTATAAGTACATCATTGTGATACTATAGTATTTATGAGAGGTAAGGAAATAGATATGATATACTTTATAATTCAAAACTACTTAAAATATAAAATTGCAGTAACTATCAAATCTTAAAATACATATGTTTTCAAAATCCCCTTAAATATTCAATAACACATTTAAACATTGCAATATAGGCAAGGTGGATAATAAATAATATATGAATAGGCACCTGTTATCTTTGTGCAGGCAGTGCTAAAAGATTAACAAGCCACAATTTCTCTTTCATGGAGTAGATGAACATATGCATTAGTAAGAGGAAAAAAATAGCACAAATTGCCGAATTAACAACTGACTTCTAGCAGCATGTCAATAAATAAATAAGCAAGGCATAAATATAATAATAGCAGTAATAATATATAAATAGTCAATCACACACACTCTGATATGTGTAATAAAAACATTTATTATAATTAATTAATGTACGTAAACTCACAAAACATGATTATATAGCAAACTACATATATAATTCATATGCTATTTAAATTTCATACATTGACTTTGAGACACTCTGAATGCTCACACACATCAAATATAAAGGCTGTTTTACCCAATATAACAATTTAATATATCACACCAAATACTATTTCAAAGAACTCTTAATGGTTATTAAAGTAAAATATTTACCTGGATAGAAATTTTAAAAAAAAATAATTTAAAACATCTTTTATTTATATTTTCTCTTACCAAATCTTTATGTAACAAATACTATCACTGTAATATCATATAAAATATTAAAGAAATATTTACACAATACAAAATTATAAATATAAAGAACAAATTTTAAATATATAAAAACATATTCATATATGCTAGTGTCTTTTACCCATTAAATTAGCTGAAAGGGTTAAATTTCTTTCCATAATTAGAATTAACCCCTTTTTAACAGAGTTCATTTTGTTGTCTTCTTATCTGAAATACCATGATAGTATTTTATTATGGTGGCCAAAAAAACATATCACATCTCACATTAGAAATTCCTTAAATATTGTCTACATCTACAATACACTCATTAACAACGTGTTGGATTTCCTGGAGCTGATTAATGAATAGAAAAATAATTCCATTATAAGTTTTTCTTTAGTTGAGTGGCAATAATTATGGTGATATTTTTTATTGACATCAAGACTTTTTAAAGGTTTTTAAAAAAGTCAATTTTAATAACTTTTTCCTCCATTAAATTTACAAAAAGCATTTTACCTCATTTTTGAAGTTAGTTGAAACTTGAAAATAATTCATCTTTTGCTATCCTCTCGGTTTAAAATAAAAGAAATATACAGCTTTAAAATTTTTGTTTGTAACAAGGCAAAAAAATATGGTCATCTTTTACTAATCATATTCTATATAAGTTTTTTGTTTTAAAGTTAGAATACATGAAGTCATAATAACTAAATTAATTGCTTGTTAGATTTGATGTAGAGTTTCAAAGTATATATAAGATAAATTTTAGAATTAATGGTTAATAACTAATAATTTTAGACAAGGCAAAAATGCATACTCATCTCATGTTGTTCTATTAGCTTCTAGTATTTTTTCAGTTCCAACATCTTTATCATTTGTTTTAAATAATGTGAAATTAGCATTTTTTCATTTCTATCATTAAATGCATGGTTTAACATATCACATGGTTTAACATATATTGTAGGAGGAGTAATACAAGAATAACTATTAGTTTTTCACTCCTTCATTCAACTTGAAAAATAAAGATAAATCTAGTTACTTTCTTTATTTATTTTAATTTTTAATATCTTTTTTATAATTTTAACCACAACTTTTTTTTTAAACTTCTCTTTTTATACACTAGTGCATGTTTGTATTTTTACTGCATTATCCCTACATAACAATCAGTATTTAAAATATTAGAGGCAATACATTCAACACTAGCATACAACTGACTTTTTAAATTACTTTAACCTTGAACTTCTAATTAAAGAAACTAGCTAGTCATATGTTTGTCTAGACAGTTGCCTAATTATCTTTAAGAAAGTTATTTAACTTAATAAAATAATATGTTTATTTTAAACACAGTCTTTATTAATTTAATTATCTTTTTATTTAAAATATTTATTATCTTTATTTTATTAAGAGTTCATTCTTAATATTGTTACAATTATTGTTATTCAATACTGTTATAAAATATTATTTTCATTTTAAAAATAATTAATACTTTTATTAATTCCCAATCTTACTTTACATACACACACTTAAACATAATACACACACATGTATTTCAGGAAATAATAACCTACTTTTAAATATAATAATTAAATAAAATTAAACTAACAAATTTATCAAATCCAAAACTATTTTCACTCAAATATTACTAAATAATTAAAACTTTAACATTTTTAATTAACTATAGTTGGCAAACATCTATAGAAGCTTGTTTAATACAGCTACTTTAAACAGTATACTCTGCTTTTATAATTACTACAGTTTTAGGCTTTTAAATTGAAATTCTGTGCATCTATGAACAAACTAAATAACATTTTTTAAAAAATGATTATTAACAAGCATATTTAGTAAACTATTTTATTGAGAAATTGGAACATTTACTAATACCTAGATAACTTAATTAAAAGAAAGTTAACTGAGAACAAACTTAGTTTGCATTGAGGAAAATGACATCAAACGGAAACTCAGAGAAGCATACTTCATTAATGGCAATAATAACTATCAATAGACGTGACGCCTGCTTTGACATTTCCAAACGTTGGACTATCTAAATTATTTGCATACGCTTTGCATATCGCTTGTATTTCCTGTTCTGCATCTCGCATTATCGCTATGAATATGAGGCAAATGGCCTCGAAAGTGCTTAGCGTTTAATAATTTTTGAATCTTTATGGCTTCTCTTTCAAGCGCTTCACACGCTTTCAATTTTGTATATTAAAATATCAAGTGAGAAGTTTAAAATTCTTAATAGTTTAAAGGAAAAAAAAAATTAAACTATTATTATAAGTTATATTTAACTCTTATAGACTTAAATATATAGTTGCAATATATAGTTTTTTTTCTTAATAATTATGCATTTTGTTGGCCATCTTTTTCAAATGTAATCCCATATTTGGATTTGGATTACTTTATTACTAGTTTATATTTCCTGTATTCATCTGTATTTTAGATTATGTAATGCACTTGTTTGCTGCAGGAATATGCATTTCCATGAATAATGAGGAATCCTAGAAGTATAGATATGTACTGGACTAGTTAGCTGTTAATTGGTTGCAATTTATATTTATTTTTGTACATAATTGTCCAATTAAAAAAATCAGATATTCATTTACAATCTGATATTAAATAACTATCTAGATTGGTTATAATGTGATTATTTGAAATAGATTGTGAATTTATTAGAAATTTTTAGCTACAGTGGAGTTGGCTGCAGTGAAAATAATTGCTTAAAGAAACTCATTCATTATATCCATTTACATACACTCAAATATATAGGGGTTATCATTTAACTTGGAACCAAGTCATCATTCCACAGAATCATTTAACAAAGAATCATTTAACACAAGTCAAAAACTATAAATATAAAAGTAGTTATAAAATTAATTGCTGTACTTAAGTTTTATACATTGTACTGTGCATGCAAATTTGAAATTTTGATTCTAGTGAAAATTCAAATAGAACATTTAAAGCATAAGAAATCTTATATAAAAAATGTAAACAAAAGTTTTTTCTGTAGTGCCATCTATAATAAGATTGAGTAATCACTTATTATCAGATAGATAAATGGGTGCTAAATGCATAGGTGGTACATTACTTTCATCTTTGAATATGAGGCCTCACTGATAAAGACAAAACCCAAAATACTTCTGGGAATGGGACTTAAATGCATTACAATATGGTAATCAATGGTTACTCAAACTTACTATAGATGGCAGTATATTATGTAAAAAAGAGCAATAATAATTAAGTAATTTTTTTGTAATGTAAACAAATTTGTTTCTTAAAATAATATCAATTGTTGATTTAATCATTGCTTATAGTTTACTCTTTTTTCACTTTATTTTTTTTCCTAACATCTAAGTTAGTCATCTTTCTAACTTTCACTCTGGTCATGATTAAAATGATCTGTATATAGGAGAGTTTCAACAATTGGAAAAAATATAGTACTATCTTTTCACAGTTAAACATGTACATGAACAATCATGTGAATTAAATAAAATAAGATAAGTCTTACAAAACATGATAAACAGAAAGTTTCTGAAATATATGCTATGTCTGTCCGTAGCATTTGTTATAACAATTGTGTTCAATGTAATGAGAAAAAATTTCATTGTATGATTTGTTCATTCTAGAAACACATGTTTTAGCAGTCTCCATTAAAGCTAAAAAAATTTAGCAGTGAAGTGGCCAATTAATATAGTAATTATACTATATAAAAGGCTCTTCTAAACTAGATAAAAGAGAGTGGGAAAACATACCTCAGTATTCACAGATGTATGACATCCATCTGAAATAAAGAAGACTGCATCACATTACAATTGTAATTTTATTCTCATAGTCATTACAACCTTATAATAATGCTAGATTCACATTAACCAATTAATTTTTGGATAGTAAAGAGGTTTAAATTATGAGTAATACATCCATGTGATATTCTCTCAACTGAAGAGATAAAGCTACAGGTTTTGAACAGGTGATCAGCTGTTGTTACTATTGTGTATTTGTTCTTAATAATTAATATTTTATAATTAAAATTAGAAGTAAAAAAATGAAGATCAGAATTGCTGGAAAGAAGTGCTTCCTGTGATTATTTATGAAAGTTGGACATGAAAAAATATAGGAGAACACAATGTTTTTAAAATGTGATGCAGGTAAACTTTTGAGAATATTATGTACAGCAAATAAATACATGGTCAGATTAGACTCAAATTCTTGGTTGAAGCATAATATTCCATGTTGATATCATAACTACTTTGATTATATTATAAATGATAATTTATATAACGGTATAATTCTTGGAGAAATCTTGATAGTAAAAGAAGAAGAGGCTGACCATATTAAAATGATTTAACCCTAGCATAGAGAATAAAAGAAGAGGCTGACCACATTGAGATGATTTAACTCTACTATAGAGAATAAAAGAAGAAGAGGCTGACCACACAGATATTTAACCCTACCATCACCTTAATAAATCATTCTGGAGAAATGTATTCCACGTCATCATAGAAGATACTTTCAACTTGACAAAATTTAATAATAAAGTCCTATCTGTTTAAAACAACAGGTATGATGCACCTATAATCATATATATCTCTAATGCCTCTAGTTTTCAATCGAGGCTGGATAAATTTGGGGAAAAATTTTTAGGCTCTCATTAACTTTGATATTTTCATGTAGAATTCTCATAGGGAATCCAGTTAACCATCTAATGAATAATTTACTTCATCAATTGATCGTAATACTTATAAATATTTGAAAACCAGGCACTCTTCACAAACCTGGAGCTTAATTGTTTAACACATAATAATGGTTATGAATATGGAGTTTAAAGCGTATTATAAGTATTAACCATCTAATATTGATCAGCCTCTGGTTAATTCTTCCTAACTGGGTAGGATGAAATTAGTAATTGAAAATCATCCAAATATTCACCATGGTAACATTTGACAATTTAGTGATTAACGTTTTTCTTCTAGAAATGTTTCTCTGTTGGGGACCTTTGATAGGCTTTTTTCTTTTGCAATACTATATTTAAGGTCTATTTTATTTAATTGACAATCGTCTCAACATTGAAAACAGGCTTCATCTTATGATAAAATCTTGTTTAATAATAAACGCAGTAAAGTATATAAAAATGTTGACGTCCTTTATTTAAATGTATAGAGAAATATTGTTTAATACTGTGAATACAGAACTTTGTAAATATTAAGGTCATTAAAAGTATTTTTCTTTAAAAAGAAAAAAAATAAGGCAGTTAAGGTTAACTTCTAAGAAACATTGTATTTACAGCTATTTTTGCTTTGGAAATTTAAGCTTGAAGTTACAATATTAATGAGAAAACTTTGTTAATGAATAACAGAATCTCTGCTTTTCTATTTCACCATCTTTATGTCCCTCCCCCGTCTGCTCAACCGTAATTTGATTGGTGTGTGTCAAAAATCTCTCACACACTCTTTTTTTTTTACACTATTAATTAAATGAGTTGCATTTTGAAATCCTTGGAGTCAGAAACATTTTTTTTTAAATATATATATTCAGAAAATCTTTAAACGATTTTTAAAAAAATTTATATCCCAGGGTGCATTACGAAACTTCTGTGGCTATTAGCTTCCACAGTTCATTATTATTCAAAAAGAAAAGAAATCCATTTTTCAAGAAAAGAAGTATATCAAATCTCATAAATATTTTATGTATAATGAAAAGTTTGTTGGTTATAAATAATTTGGGAAGCATTTGATTTGTAGTGGATATAAAGAATATTACAATCCCATTAGTGATAAGAAATGAATGTTTTTTTTAAAAAGACATTTGCAAATCTTTAGATAGAACTTAAGAAAAAAAAATTGAAGTAAAATGTCATGTTAGGTTTTAAAGCATGTTTTGTTCATTATTATTATATATAACAGTATAACATCACATAACTTTCTCTTTACATTTAACACTGCCAGCTGCATTTAGAAGCAGTTATTCAGTTTATTTACTCCAGATTCATGTATTGCAAGCTTTGATTGTCGACGTTACTGCATAGTAGTACTATATTCCTCAGACTAATTTTTTAAATCTTTTTTTACTATGTGCAATTTTCAGCTCTTATCTAGCCACGATTTTTAAAACTTTTATAGTGTCAGTGCTATCAACTTGAGATTCAGAAAAATCCTAATGTTTTGAACCTAGATAATTTGCTTGCATAATTGCATGTGGTTGCCTTTAATCAAAGAATGAAAAACACTCTCCATTTAACATAAACCAAGGCCATTAAAATATAAATAATTAGGGACCTAGTGACAAATATATAATTATATAAGCAAGTGCTTTCGATTCAAATCTTAAAGTGTTTTTATTAGCATTGATAGGATAAAAGAGTTAAATATAATAGTTACACTGAGAGTATTCATTTGTTTTTCATTAAAGAATGTCAGTCTGATGGTGTAAATTTAGTACCTACTGTCCAATGATCTCTCAAGATTGCAAATAGATAACATGGGGATAGATTACTGCTCTTAAAAATAGATATATATGTACGACACTGTATTCTAATATACATATATGATGCCGTTTAATCCTAAAATTAGATTAATATTTATTATTTAAATGTATTTATTAACAATTAGTTGAAGATTTGTTATGATGGTCTTTTTATATGTTGGACTAAATCTATCATTTATAACAGACCACAATCAATCACAGAATGGGAAGGCGCACTTAAGTAGCCATTAAGTAATTGAACTCAACAATATACTACAAGGTAGGAAGGGTATCATTTACACATCCAATTATATGCTGGTTTCTCATTTGACTACATTATATGTATTTCATTTATTCACATCTTTACTTATTTTTTTTTTGCTTACATTTTTATGGTGCAACCTAATACAAATCATCATCATATAATCTGATTCATGACATCACTACAGCAACCCAGATTTCTAAACTTATCAGAGCTCAATGCATAAATAACTTTTATCTATAATTTTAAATATAGTGTTGTGTGGCTATTTGGATTATTTCAGTTACATGGATGACTGATGATGACTACCCCTTCTAATCAATCTAAAACTAGTATATTTTTTCAGTCAAATAATAACTTTTTAGGATAATGAATGGCTCACACCTAAGCACTATTTCAAATTAAGAAATGATATTATTTAACTAAAGAGCATTTTATATATCCCTCCTATGTTGGTTGCTTCTTTACATCAGAGTACTTTCTGACTGGCAAGCATGAATTTAAATTGGATAGTTATGAAGCTTAAAGTTATTTGCTAGAATTATAAATTTATTAAACGCACATTGATTACGTAACTAATATTTACTGAGGCTATAACCTCGATAATATGCGTATAAAATGCGATAGTAGGGACCTTTACAGGTGTTTTAACCACAAGCTTACGCTATGGAAGAAAAGAGTGTTAGAAAAATTCAAACTTTATTTATACTTTTCTAAATATATTTATCTGTTAATAATAAATAACATATGGATTAGCTTAGAACAAAGCATTACAAATAATATCTTAGTTTATTAAGTGTTGCTGCTTTAACTTCATGAATACTCCATTTAAGATGTTTTTCAGTCCGTCTCATGACTTTGTTAAATTAGAAAGCTGTATGATATGTTTGACTTTAAATATTTGAGTATTTTTTTCTAAAGAATTTGTTTGTTTTGTTTATTAGCATTACTTTTATATCTAGTTACTCATTACTCATTACTCTTTTCAAAAAAAGTCAAAAGTAAATATTAAGATTTACAATGACATAAAAAGAATTTTCACTTCTCCTCAACATTCTACAGTGATAGATTGTGAACTTGGTCTGCACAGTTATACTTTTTCTTAGCTGAATTTATCGTCTGATTCTGATAAGCTATAAAGTCTCCTTGACCTTTATTAAACATTAAGCATACACTTTCATAACTGTTGTATAGTTATAGACTCATATATCATGTTTAAGGCTGGAAAACAAGTAAGCCTAAATAGTAAAGGGAAGGTTTCATGGTGAGAGCATTCATTGCTCTCATCAATGTGTTTTTGAATTTATGCTTGGCATTATTTTGACCTAAATATGCCTGGGTTTTATTGTTATAAGTGAAATTAAATAATTTATTTTTTTTAGAAGGAGGCAAAGCTCCTAAGTTACACACAGGCAAAACTCTCCATACACTAGTGCTACTCATTGCAATCCAGAGTAAGCAATTGATGCAGTGAGTGGTGCTGCTGTATGGAGAGTTTGCCTATGTGTAACAAGTTTGTGTAAGCATAAAGAATAGTGATGTTTGCTGCCCCCTCCCCTAAATTATGAGATTCAGTATTGCGGCTATATATAAATATTATTAATATATATAATGAAAATTAGCTGATCATAAAATTTGTAGAACTTTCTTTTTATTTTTGTAATAGTCTTGAAATTCAACTAACTCTTGAGTTTTTCAAATTACATTTCTTAAAATATTTTCTTTGAAATCTAAATCCAATATTTTTTTTTCCTCAGAATTACAGCATTATTTCAAATTGCTATTGGTGAATGGATTACAAAGATAATGTCTAAGAATTACTAGATCAAAACAAACTCTGAATTTGAGTTGTTATAAGTGCAGTCAATTTCTATTATAAATCGTACATAATATGTGTAAGAATGAGAGTATATATTACACAGAAAATGTCCACTTTTATAATATTAATGTATTTAATGTTGACCATCACTAAATGCACTGAGGATGATTAAATGAATTCATATACCTGTTGCTAAGATACTTTTGAAATTAGCAGATGTTTGTTCAAAGACCACAATTGTAAGCTATGTTATATTAACTGTTGATATAATTAAATAAAAATATGATTTTGTATTCTCATTATATATGGATTCTTATACAACAAAATCCTTAATACTTTCTAAGCAGTTTTAAACTCAGTCTGTTTTACCCAATTGCCTTCATTCATAATCTGTTTAAGATTTTAGATCCTGATAATAAATGGATTTCTATTTATTTTTGGATTTCTGTTTATTGTCTGAATATTGCATTAACAAAGATTGTTAATATTCTATTGGTTTACTTTAAATATTGTTTGGGGGTCATGTGATTTAAATAGGATCCTTGTATCCATTGATTCAGAATACCCTTAACCAGAATGTAAAAAAATTAGAAATTAGCAAAAAAACATTTATTAAATTTAAACTTTTTAATTAGAATTATAACTGCTGGAGCTGCAGTCATAAAATTTCACTATTTGCTTAAAATTTACCAATTTCAAATCACCTAGTAATTGCATCTCCTACAATTCATCATGATTAGTTTTCATTACAAAAAGAATGACCTATTCAGTATACTGAAAGTTTACTACAGTAAATAGAGGAATTTGAACTTAGGATTTTCAGTTTATATTCATCTTCCGCTTCTTCACAGGTGAGGTCATGTGTATCAATTGTTTTGAGATTGAATAGAGAATAAATATAGACTGAAGATCCTAAGTTCAAATCCCTCTATTTATAAAGTTTTACTTTTGTTGATGTCTTACAGTAAGTAGATATTTTTTAATTATTTGGATTTTAGGTATATACGTATATAAGACAGTATGTATAAAAAACATAAGAGTATTCTATTTTCTTCTTTAATTATTTTTGTTGTTGTATTAATATGCATAAATAATTTTTAATTTATATATGTGTGCATATTTATATACAGATTTAAAATATGTATATTATATGTGTGTTTGCATGTGTGTATGTTTAAAACACATAGAATTTGTTATTTTTTGTCCTTGGGTGAATTTCCATGTATATGGAAGTTATACTGTAAATCAATTTTTTTAGATAATTTACAGATGTGGTACATTCAAGAATATAATATTTGAATATTTTGCAACTAAAATAAAAAATTTTTCAACTTGCTGTTTTATTAATCTCATAATTATTAAAGCAGAAGTCAACTTCCGATAATTTTAAATCTTCGCACACTCGGTCGCCAGTAAGAGTTTAAAAAACTTAAGTAAATCACTTAAGTTTAGAGCATATTTATATATACACCAACTCTTGCTGATCATGCTTAAATCAGGGCTTGAGTCTACTGTGTGCCTGATGTTATAATCAAATAGTGAATTGTAAAAATTTATTTAACCTATCACAGGAGAAAGCCACCTACGATTAGATTTATACAACTTATAAATGTAAATCTATCATTATAAAGTGCTGAAAAATTTGAAATTATTAAAGCGGAAGTCAATCTCCAATAATGCACTATTTCTTAAATATTATAAATCTCAGCACACTCGTCTGGCAGTAAGTGTTTAAAAAACTTAAATGAATCACTTAAGTTTAGAGCGTATTTGTATTAGTTTGTTATCAGATGTTTCCCTATTTATAATTTAGATTATAGATCAATTTCTATGTTAAACAATTGCCTATAAAATTATGAATCATTTAATATCCATGCAGTTATGTATATACATAGTAAAGGCCTTATGAGTTAATGTATTTTATTCATGTGCTATGACTGTAACTTGAGGTTTGGGTCAGAGTAATCGCTGATAGTGAAAATTTTTCACAGTTGCAATTAGGCTTGGCATCTTTGGGGGGCAGGGGGTAGCCAGCCTATGCTTGATCCAGCAAGCCATTCATAATTTTATCAGTAAATGGGATCTAATTATTTTTATCTAGAAGGCAAAACAAGGTGGAAAATTTTTAAAATCCTTATCATTTGTAATTATCAAATCTGTTAAGTACTGTCTTTTCTGTTGCTCTGTCAAGGATTGTTAGGGAGATTTCTGCTATAAAATGGGTTATTTAAAAGCTATTTTATTTTCTTACATAGATAAGTTAAATTTATAAAACTAAATTAAACCTTATATTTGAAATATATCTGGAGCTTAATTGTAAATATAGGGGAATTGAACATGGATTTATCCACACTATCTCATACTATTGATACACTTGACCACAGACATTTAGAAACAATGAATAATCACCAATATATATATTTCGTACTGAACCAATATTCATCAGTTGGTCCAGATCATCATCACCCACACACATATATAATCAATGCTCAGTTTATATTAAGATAGCAAATCTTCATACTTTAATGGACAGGCTTCAATGTACTCCAATCTTCGACTCTTCAGCCATCCATACCATTGAAAATCTAATTGTTTTAATGGTATGGATGGTTAGGCCTGTCCATTAAAGTATGAAGATTTGCTATCTTAATATAAACTGAGCACTGATTATATAAGTGTGTGGGAGATGATGATCTGAATCAACTGATGAGTGCTGGTTCAGCATGAAATACGTCTATTGGTGATTATTCATCTTTTCTACATGTATGTGGTCATGTGTATCAGTGGTATTAGATAGTATGGACAGTTGAGTGGTGCTTGAAAATCTGTGTTCAAATCTCCTATATTTACAATTAAACCTTATAGTAAATGAAATGGAATTTACTGACATTCTATATTTTAGCCAAATAGGTGTTTTATAAAAAACCCAAATTAATGAAACACTTATCTCGCCATTATCACCTGTTTTGACTAGAATAAAAAATCAATCCCAAATATTTACACAGATACCGTGAACAATATTGAAATAAGAAAGGTATGCAGGTGATTAGATATTTCAAGATATTTTATAAATAAGATATTTATTTCATATTTTATAAACTATTTGGCTAGCGTATTTTAAGTTAATAGGTGTCATTTAATATATATATATATGATTTTTTGTTTGTAAAAATGGGATTACTATTGAAGATATGGGGGTTTATTGTGTTAAATTTTCTATTGGCAAGAAAAGCTTGAAATAATAAAGATTAGCTTAATAAGTAAGATTAATGAATTTTATAGAAAGTTTCAGATGAATATGTAAACAAGTTGCTGTGAGATTAATTGAAAAGAAATTATAGATTAGATTAGTGCTTTTAAGTGTGTGAAAAGTTGTGTGTCTTTGCTGATTAAATTAGCAATAAAATTAAATAAAATGAAAGTTAATATTGTATGCTAATTAAAGTTAAATTTAAGACGACCAATCTTCTTAGCTAAACACTAGAAGGGGGCCTATCATTGGTATACGGCCGATGTCTTTAGATATATAGAAACTTGGCTTAGATTTAAAACCTTTGTTTGTTTGTTTTTTATTTCCAAGTATTTGCTTGAATAAAATAAGAGTAAAAAATGACTGGTGGATGCATAAGTACATACATTGTACTTTTGCTTATTAGTTTTCGTTGATGAATACAAAGGCCAAAAGTTAATCTAGTGATGATGAGAGTTGAACAAAAGGAATTATATGCTATATTTGTGTGGAAATAAAATAAAATAAAGGGGATCCCTTAAAGATATGGGTTTGAATGAGATTATTGGAAAGTAAAACCAAAATAGAAATTTAAAAAAAGGATAAATGGAAGAGATTATTTACTAATGAATTTGTGAAGTTGATGATAATCAGGTTTGACCATGTATTTAGAAAATGAAAAATTATGAAAGCTGAGATGAAAGCATTTATATGAAATAAGAGAGATAATTAAGAGTAGAAAGAAGCTGATAATAATCTTATGCAAAATGTAAGTGTAAGGGACAAAAAACTTCAAAAGTGTGCTGATATATTCTGCAACTTGTAGTCATGTACTTTAGTCAATTTTTATATGCTCATTGTAATTACATGTATCATTTCAATTACCTAATATTAATTTTTAAATATTTTTAGAAAAATTCAAACTTTACTTTTCCAAATTCAATGATTAGTATCAGAATATAGGTTTGCAGATTAAACAATATTTCAAGTGATATTCTCTTCTCTTCTGGATTGTTGATCGGATTAATGACAATACTAGCATTCAAATTGAACCAGGAAATTTTAGGTATACATATATAATGAATTTAAGGTGGAACTTAAATTGACTAAGCTATTTAGTCAAAGACATCAGTCAGTAGAAATTTTACACATTTATATATGAGGGTTCTCCTGCTTTTTTCTTAAGGACAAGCTTAATGAATGATTTTCCAATCATTATGAATTATCATACTAAGTCAACATCTATTTGGCATTATCAGATGAGCATTTCTTTATTTTTTGTCTTTTCTCAATCAAGCATATATTCATTGGTAAGATCATAACATAATTCGTGGATTTAGAGTCATCTGGTTTTGCCAATCATCAGTTTATGCTTTATTGGGTATTAGTTTCCCCATCAAACATTCTTATTTTGTAAATGCAGTTTTTGGTTTTCAGCATTTCAGATTTGAGAAACGGTTCAATATTATAATGATTGTAGATTTTTTTTTTTAAGTTTGTATTCTATCCTTGGTGTACATGGAGATATCATAGTACTTACACAGGGGTACACAAAATAAGTGGAATTTTATAATAAAAAATTGTTTATTTTTAAATGTTATAAATTTAATATCTTTCAAATTACTATCCATTTGACACAATATACCAGTCTAAACATGTTTTTCATTTTTCAAAATAGTCCAGAAATATTTGCAAAGTGATGCCTTTTAATGCATCTGTCAATTTTTCCCCATCAATTCTAAGTCTGCAAAAATAAATAAGAGAGACGTTTTTCCATGTGAAAGATTAAAAAAAAATTGCATGAAGCATGCTTGAGAAAATATGGTTGATAGATAAGCTGGGTCATGCTGAATTTAATTAAAAAGTATTTCACACTCAAGGTTTTGAGAGATAACACTTTGTGGAGATGGAGCTTGGATTCTTTTCTTTTTACAAAACAAGGTCTTTATGTTTTATCACATCACATAAATGTTTCAAAACATTCAGATAAAATGCCTAACCATTACGAACTAAATTTGAGAGAAAAATGCTGTTTGCTTTAAAAAAAAGAAATCAGCATTATTTTGACTTTGGACTTCACTTGCTACAATTTTAGGGATTTGGTGATTTTAACATTTCAATTAAACCACTCATAAAGTTGTGTTTTTATGAGTTCAACTTTCTTGTAATCTATTTCAAGCATTACAACTTTTTTCGTTTTCTGTAAACGAAAACAGAATTTCACATAGTCGAACTTTTCAGTCATTATAAAAAATTGATAAAAATGCAAAATGCACTTTACAAAACAATGTGTTACATGGCCCCACAATTCCACACAGTGATGTCATTTGGCCGATTGATACAGAAGGCTTCCTGCAAGCTGTATGTAACACAGAAGTATATACTACAACAGGCTTGCAAACCAGAGAATGAGGTCTCCCCCTCATATAATTGGGTTTTTTTCCTTCTGATGTTTTTTTTTTTATAACTTATATAAAGTTTTCTTAATAACAAATGAGTTAATAGAAAAAAAAAAACATGAGATCAATATAACATCAGAACAGCTTTCCAAAGCCACAGCATATTATGAGAAATATCTCTACAAAACTTAAACTTGAAATGCTGAAAAATAAAGACCGCATCTATGAAATGCTATATGAATTTAGAAAATGTATATTATTATTACCTCATCAAAAAAAAAGAGGAAAAACATGTTTCTAAAGTATTTGACCGTGTGTGTATTAATGAACATATATTTGATTGGTTCAAAACAAAAATATTTATTGGACAGAGGGGAAAAAATATAAAGAAAAAAAATTAAAGAAGTTGTTCACATGACAATGGCAAATGGTCCCATAAGTCAATTTAATATGAGAATTTGTAATATTTCGAAATCGTACATTAATCTTGCTCTTGTGGAAAAAAGTTGAGAAATCAGGAGAATCCTCATAGATAAAGTATATAAAATTTCTAGTGACTGTTATAGAATAGTTTATTTGGGCAGATTGTCACTTCATATTGAGCACTCATGGTTCTAAAGGTTTCTGTTTTGATTCCAGTGGTAGAATTGTCACTGTCAGGCCAACAAAACACCTAAAGAAGTGATGAAAATAATACCAGTTGAAAGCTTATATAATAGCTGCATGTATTTAATATTTGAATTTTTCTAAAGATGTTTAACAATTAATATAATATTAGATGTCAGAAATAATTCAATGACATAATTCTAACTAAAATACCATCATCACAAACTTTCAGACAAAAACTTTATATATTTGTGCTTTACATTTTTTTATTTCTATTATTTTCCGTTGCTATATATATCTTTTATATTTTAAATTAATTTATTTGTTTGTTATATAACATTTCAAGCTGCAGTTTTTGAAATAAATATATAAGACAGTATTGTTTGCTGATCTTTATAAGAATCATTATTTGATTTGGGTGACCTTTAAAAAGAAGGTTTCCTTTCCAATTTTTGATTACATTTGATCTTTTCATTTTCCAGATTTGTTTTATTGAAATTATTTGTTCTTAGAAAAGATGGTTGACATATTTGTTTTTATGAATAGAATTTTTTAAGGCGGTTTATTTATTAAGATTTGTTCTTAATTTAACTCTTCATTTATTAATGGAAAATGTTTATTCGTTTTTGATTTTTACTTATTTATTAGAACAAGTGTTTCAAGTTAATCGAAAAAAGAAAAAAAACTAATTGTATACAGCTTTTCTTAGAAAGAGAGTGATATTTTCTAGATTTTTTTATTAAAACTCAAATAAATATTCTATACTGGAGTTCTTTATAAAAAATTTAAAAAAATAACATTTTTGCTGATTTTTAAATCTCTGTAATAAAAAAAGAAGGAAGTTTAAATAATTTGATTTTTTAGAGAGGGAGGGTGTGATGATTTCATACATAAATGCTTGGAACCAGAAAGGGTACAAATAATGAAATTATGGAAGAATAAATATGAACAAAGTGATTATACAGAAAGTGAGTTATTGGTTTTTTATGCTGGGTT
Source organism: Epiperipatus broadwayi (assembly GCA_028023455.1). Taxonomy (NCBI): domain Eukaryota; kingdom Metazoa; phylum Onychophora; class Udeonychophora; order Euonychophora; family Peripatidae; genus Epiperipatus; species Epiperipatus broadwayi. Next base: position 14,315,800 of record JAQFVV010006200.1, on the reverse strand, counting down.
TGGGAAAAGATAAGGGGAATTTAGATATGAAGGCCATGGGGTTGACAAAGATTATGTCGTGGAAATGAGATGGAGCAGATTATGGGAAAACTTAGGGTGGGGAATGGAAAGGGAAGGTAAAGTGGCTAACAGGTTTCTCTGGGCATAGTTGCTGAGAGATTACTGACTCCGCATTAGGAGAAGTCACAGTGCATCACATCACATAAAGGACCACAGCCATAATAATTAACATAACCATCTCCTAAGACCAAGGTCTAAAGCTCATGTCAGAAACTTGTGAATTTTAAATTCGTTTTCAATCATGCATACGATTTTTTTTCCAGATAATTGTTCTATAGCTAGCCTAGATAACCAACCAAAAAGAAAAATTAGTGGGTATCTGAGTATTATTAGCTAATGAGTAATGGATTCGGCCTTTTCAGAATTTCTGTGCAAATATTGCGATATTATAGATTAGAGGAGAGTCTCTATTCTTCAGATTCGCTGATAATGAATTTTTTTTTTAATAAACTGATAGCCAGATGTTTGCTTTCTAGGTTAATGCATTAACCATTCCATCAAAGACTAACTATTTATATATAGATATCCTTAAAATGTCCTGAAATAATTATTTCTTGTATCTCTAACTCAGTTATTGTTCAAGTGTGAGAAAAAAACAAAATATAACCAAATTGGCCATTTAAATGAAATTCTTTGTTTAGTGATAATAATAATTCTGGTGCAGTTCTAATCATTTGATCACCAGAAGTCTATTTGATAATAAATATTAATAATACCATATATTAGATAATAATTGTAATTATAATCATAAAATTGGATAATTCGATTGATCTCTAAGTAATTAGGTTCAGTAATAATAAAATGAGGAACAGAAGGGCATCTATCAAACTGGCTATGAATTAAACTCTTTGTTTTATTATTTTAGCAAAAAATTAGATGAGTTCATTATTAATATAATATTTAGCAATTAAAAAAATGTATATGTCAGTAAGCATGGGTTTTAATTTTTTTAGAATGAAGGCATGTATACCTTAAATATCTAAATATATTGAAAGGGCCTCATGATCTAGTGTTTGATGCATTCTCTTGACTTGCCAGTGACATAAGATTTAAATTTATCTAAAGCATAAAAATTTCTCTAGTAGCTGATTAATTTAATATGAGCTTAGATTTTTTTTTCAAGTGACCACCCCAACTATTTACTCATTATTGATTGGCAAATAGGGTTATAATTATTCTAAACTGAAAAATGAATGTCCCAGATAATTATAATTGGTAATAAGATAAGTGTTGATACACTGACTGCATAAATGTATTATAAACTAGCTTTCATCTCTGGAAGAAAAGTGTTATTCAACCATGATAATGATGCTATAGTTTGCATTTATTTTATAGATAAATATAATCACCAAATTTTTATTAGTAAGCTAATCAGCTTATCACTTTAATCTATATCCTTATTTCAAACTACTTTCCATAATAGTATTTTCTATAACAATTTAATTTTTAAATTGTTTATTATCCTTTCCAAACACATAGCCCAGAACAAAGTTACTACTAAACATCACAGGTGGCAGCTATCCATTGATTACTTTGGCTTCCACTGAGTGGCACTACTGTATGGAGAGTTTTGCCTGTTTTAACAAAGTTTTTTTTTTTTTTCAAAATGTTTTAACAAAGTTATTACCTAAATCAAACATTTAAACAGAAAAAATATATAATACAAAATAAAATATAAATGTAAGAATATCTATAAAATTATTTGCTGAACATAATATTTTTAATTTTAATAAAAACTAAAATCATACTCTTAAAAGTACAAAATAAAAACATAAACAAAATTAGTGTCAAATAATTGCTTGATCTCCTTGATGCTATTACCTGCTGTTTTCTTTTGACTACTTCACATTAACAATAGTTATAATTTATTTCATGATATTACAATGTAAACACCTCAAGCTTGAAATCTCTTTCTCATTTTATTTCATCTTCATTTTTTCAAAAAATGATGTTCCTCACTGATTTAACAATAGTGTATGCAGAACTTAAGTTGTTGATCATTTTACTGTTTTGTTGTTGTTTTTAATGAACTATTTTTTCTGACTATTTTTTGAGTTATGATTAAAATTGATATTTGTTAATACATATATAAAAAAAATTAAGAAAAACTAATAAAGTTGACAAAATTGCAGAAAAAAGACTAAATGTTAATAAGCTCATAAATTGTGTCAACAATTTTAATGCTTTACTTAAAAATTAAAATACTCTGAAAAGTGTTGCACTAGTAGTTATTGTATTAGCTATTTATCAATTTAGAAATTCTATATAGAACCTATGTTTCATTACTTTTAAAGCATTTTTTCCATGTTTTTTAATGTCAACATTAATTGGCTTTTAAATTATGTCTTCATCATCATCAACCATTATCACTGCACTGCAGGATGAAGGTCTCTCCAAGTTTAATCCATCTCCGAATCTTTAGCTTCTCTTCTCCACAACACCCCTGCACACTTTCTTATTTCATCCATCCATCTCACATGTGGTCTCTTTCTGGTTCTTTTACAATCGATTGGAATTCAGTATAAGATTTCAATTGTCCATCTATTATCATCTCTTCTAGCAATATGTCCAACCCAACTCCACTTCAATCTTTTTTTTTTCAATGAGGTCAGTAACACCTGTTTGTTCTCTTACCCATATATTGCGTTTTTGATCTCTTCTTGTTACTCCCAACATACATCTCTCTATACTTCTTTGAGTGCTTCTGAAGTCTCTGTATTACTCTTCTATTAAATGTCCAAGTCTCAGATTCATAAGTAAGAACTGGTAAGGCACATTTCTTAAAAACCTTCATTTTCAAACACATAGGCATATTTCCTTTTAGTATCAAGTTATGTCTACCAAAAGCACTCCAATCAAGTTTAATTCTATGATTAATTTCCTCCATTATGTTTCCATCTGTATTAATAATCTGACCAAACGTATTTGTAACTGTTAACTTCTTCTAATTCATCATAATCAATCTTTATTTTCATATTTTGAGTAAATTGATTAAACATTACTTTAGTCTTTTTAACATTTATCTTTAGTCCTACTTTCATCTGATAACTCCTGCAACATTTCCTGCAGCTCTGAGACATTATTTGCAAAAACAACTACATCATCTACGAAATCTAAATGACTTAAATAATCTCTATTTACTTTCACTCCTTTAGTTTCCCATTTTAATCCACAAAATACTTTTTGCAGCACTGATGTAAAAAGTTTTGGAGATATGGAGTCACCTTGTCTTACACCTTTCTCAATGTTGACTTTCTTAGTATCATTATGTAATCTAATTGTTGCTGTTGCATTTTTATAAATATTCTTTAAAATATGACAATATCCTGGATCTATACCTTGATGATCCAATGCTTTAATCACTGAAGAAATGTTTATAGAATCAAATGCTTTTTCATAATCTACAAATCCAAACCATAATGGTAACTCATATTCATTTGTCCTTTCTATAACTTCTCTCAATACCTGGATATGATCTACTGTACTAAAACCACTTTTAAATCCAGCTTGTTCTCTTGGTTGGTGGAAATCCAATGTTCTCTGTAGACGAGTTGTAATTATCTTGGTAAAAATTTTGTATAAAACTGATAAAAGACTGATAGGTCTGTAATTTCTAATATTTTCTTTATCACCTTTTTTAAATATTAATATTAATACTGCATTCTTCCAATCATCCGGTACATCTTTATCATTTAGACATTTGGTATATAACTGTGCTAAAAAAATTTCTATTTCTTCACTTGCTTCTTTTAATATATCAATTATAATTCCATCATTTCCTGGAGCCTTTCCTTTCTTCATACATTTAATTGCATGTCTCACTTCTTCATTTAAAATTCTGGGCAATTCGGAAGATGTAATAGATATAGGAGGTACTTGTTCTTTATTACTATATAATTAAATCTTCTACCAATTTCATGATGTCATCTCTCTTTTTAGTAATAATTCCATCTTTTTTTCTTATTGCAGATATAAATTTCCTACCAATACTAAAATGTTGTTTAACATTCTTGAAACTTTTATTTTCTTTTCTACAGCTTTCCTTGCTAGTTCACAGTTATACTTTCTTAGATCATTTTCAACTCTTTTCCACACCATTTTACAAAATTTGAGATATTCAATTCTTTTTAATACATCATTTTTGTATATCTTCATATTCCTTTTTTTTCCTTCATAAATTCTCTAGTTTCAGTAGAAATTTTATTAGTCAATTGCTACTTTTTTTCTACCAGCTATCTTTGTTGCAGTTTTTAAAAGTGTATCAGTTATTTTCCTATTAATGTCATTCAAATCTGAATCATGTTCAAAATTTACTAATACTTGAAAGCGATTTGTAAGTTCTAATTTAAATTCATTAGAATGTTTCTGAAGATTGGGAATATCAACTGTAAATATTGTTTTTCTTAATAATTTTTGTCTCTCTAGTTTTACATTAACACGTATCTTACACCTTATTAATCAATGATCACTTCCTGTGTTAAATTTATTAAGAACATTACAATCTTGAAATATGTATTTCCTGTTAGTCAAAATATAATCCAATTCTGCTGTACCTTCATTTGGATGCTTCCATGTCCATTTTCTTTTAACATTTTTCTCAAAAAAAAGAATTCATAATATAAAGTTTTTCTTTTTCTGCAAACTCTACAAGTCTGTGTCCTCTCTCATTTCTATTACCATAACCAAAATTACCTACAGTACTTTCATCTTTCATTTGTTTACCAATTCTAGCATTAAAGTTTTCCATAACAATTTTAAAATGTTGTTTACTCTGATCAAAAGCCTTTTGTACATCCATATAAAAATATTCTACTACTTCATCACTATGAGAACTTGTTGGGGCATAAACCTGAATTATCTGCATTTGGTATCTGCTATTAAGTTGTATAACTAATCTTGCCCTCTGTCCAATATACTATCAATCTCCACAATATTGTTCTTCCACTTTTTATTTATAATGAATCCTACTCCACTTATATTTCCAATATTTGTGCCTTTATAATAGAGTATATGTCCACTTTTTAAATCAATTGTCTCTTCACCTTTTCTTCTAACTTCACAAAGTCTAATAATGTCCCATTTAATATAAGACAGTTCTTCTGCTAATTCTTGCAAGCTTCCTTCACTTGAAAGTGATCTGCAGTTGTATGTACCTAAATAAAAAGTCATCATCAAATGGCAGCCTGGGTCCACAATCAGGGGATTCTTAGCACCCTCCGCCTTCGGCCACCAACCGCTGCCTTGGTTGGTGACTTTACAGCCTCCTGGGAATAAGTTCCATGCTTTATTTTTGTCTGTCATAATAATATGTATTGGAAAAATATTTATCATTTACACAAACCTTCATTCTGCCTTATCAGGCACTGAGAAGAAAGACCATGGTGTTTCTTGATGTTAAACTCAGAGGTAAAAAGCCAATAAACTCACAACGCTGACTAATGCATGTTGGTGAGCAGCCCATCCATGTTTGTATACTATATGAATAATCACATAGTAATAACAGCAGCAATGACAAGAATGTATGGAGTGGACATTAGGAATTTGCCCTGCTCGGTTCCTTTAAGGCCTCCAAGAGGAATCAAAGAGTCTCCTTTCAGTTGATAGAAAACCCCTTTCTGCAGCCAATTATGCCTTATGGTTTATAAAGTTGTAATTATTTATTAAGTGCACAGGAAGTATATGTAAATACTTTTAAGACAGGCTGCCTGTATCAAATGCACCTTGAAATTTATAATAATCAAGCAATATCTTTATTTTGCTAATAGAGGAATCTCTTAAACCACAATACAAGATAGCGACTTTTATAAAGATAAAAGCAGCGTCCTATCTTTAACTTAAATTTCCACATATATAGGCCAATCTGAAGCATCTTGATTTGGGAGCATGAAGTTGTTGTTCTTTCCAATGTTTAAGTCCACTATTTCCTTCACACATTAACCTTCATGAAATCTTGCAATTTAATGGACTTAAACAGTGGAGAGAAAAACAGCTTCACGCTCCCAAATCAAGATACTTCAGATTGGCCTATATAAGTGGAAATTTAGATTAAAGATAAGATGCCACTCTTATCTTTATAAAAATTGCTATTTTATGTCATGGTTTGAGAGGTCCCTCTATTGGCAAAATAAAGATATTGCTTGACTATTATAAATTTCAAGGCGCATTTTGATACAGGTTACAGCATGTCTTAAAAGCACTTAGGTCTTATAGTGAAAATTATTACTATACACATGTTGGGAGAATATTTTTACTTTTTCACTACTGAAGGCAGAAGCAGGTAAATGAACAAAATGTATAACAAAGCGTTATGGTAATGTCTGCTGCTCTAATGTTCATTCTATGTATATGCATTTGTTGCACAAGTTATCATTTATCAAAAAAAGTTTTGTTGTACGATTTGTTTCTTTTGTAAGCTTTCATTGTACTTTTTCAGCTGTTTTTTTATATATTTATCATGTCTGTTTTGATATAGCTATACTATTTTTATAAATCATTCTTGTCACACATCATTTTCACTTTTTATTAACCTTCTTACATTTTTTCTGTATTAGTGGTAAATCTTTATGTTTACATTTAATGTAAATGTCTTCATTTCATATTTGCTACTTTCATTTTTTATATGGTTGAACTTCTTGCACTACGTAAATCTTGCATTTTAGTATTATTTTAAAACAGTTAAGTAATTTTTTGTCTCCTATATCTTTGTATTATTTATTAATGATTTTTCAATAATCTAATATTTTTTTTAATATTGAGAATGACCAAGAAAGATAATGTAGAATATGCATTTTTTAAATTGAAATATCATATCTTCAACCTTTAAATGATAGTACTACTGTCCATTTTCCTCATAAATATTTAAATTTGATTTCAAGATCTGCTAGGCTTGATATACCAGAACAGACAGTTATTGACAATATATTTATAATATACAGACTGATTTTTTTTTTTTATATTTTCAAGTTGTAATTAAATCACTAAGAGTATATGTGCATGTTTATATTTATTGTAAACATATGTTTTAAATTCTTCCATATAATGTGTTTCCTTGTTTGTTAGTATTTGGGTAGAATAGCAGATTGGAGATCAACATTCGTATCTTATGGCCCAGTTATATCACTTTTGTTATTTAAACTTCTTATGAATTCCAAACCTATCATTCAACTATTTTTTGTTTACACCGACATTGTAACTGGATTACTTTTGCTAGTTAACATTAGTGTCTAAGTGACTGAAATTATTTCAAATATGCTGAAAACAGTGGCTCTAAAACAATCATTTGATCCAGCTAAAATGCTGATATTAACAAAAAGCATACATTCTTGGGCTAATCTGAATGTATGTTTATATCTTTCATCCAAAAAATATTTTCACTTTAATACATATTAATAGGCAATAATTAAAATATCATTTAAAAAAAATCAATGGCATGGCAATATCCTTCTATAGAGAAACTTCAATATGATAATAACATTCAACATTTTCCCTAAATATTGGATAATGAGGACTTAATCCCTGTTTTGTCTAATAATAAGAATTAAATACTCATTTAGGAATCAGCAGTTTAATGGCTAATTATGGACTCTTGGAATCTGAAAAAATATTCCATGAGCTATGAGACCATATGTATGTGTATATATATGCATCAAGAGGATATAATTTGATCCTCAAAGTTATTGTCCAGTTTAATTCCTATCTCCAGATCTGTTTGTTTTTTTGGCTTTTATATTTATAATTAATGGAGATTATTGTATAAAATTATTATATTAATTGTAATTATATAAGTAAATATTAAACTATACACAGTATATGTGCAAGTCTGCTTTGCAAATAACATATACGTTCTACTTTACAAAAATACTGCAAGTTAGACATTACTTAATATCAATAGTAATTGTTTATGATTAATTCCAATTTTAATTTATTATATATAAGAATTAAAATTGATCCAGTCATGCATATTTACAGATTATTAATAAATATTTTCTTAACTATAGTCATAACCATATTTTTTTTAGTTTATATTTTATATATATAAAGTTTGAGCATTCATATATAAATATTCTTTATAAAATATCTGATCTCTAAAATAAAAACCACTCCCAGTTTTATGCCTTTTCAGTGCCGGGCACTTTAGTATTCTGACTAAACTCCAGTGACTATTTTATATTAAACATTTAACCATACTTAGATAATTCTGAAAATTAAAGTAGACTGTGCTAATTTTTTTGTCTGTGGAAATCTGGATCTCAGTATATCCATGCATCCTAATGACCTAAAAGCTTTTTTAAAATTTATGATGTGTGTTTAAATATTAAGGCATTAGAATATATTGTGTTGAGGCACGAGAAAGCAATATCGAATTATTCCTGATGATGATTATTATTAATTATTTATTACTAATAATAACTTGAATGATTTATTACTCAGGAGATCATTAAAAAGTTCAAATAGAAGAAGTATCCATTGGATTATAGTCTATGGCCTTCGAGTTTTAGAAGCTTCCATTTTACAATTGCACCAAACATGGAGGATATACATTACAGAACTTATACATAACTTCTTTTATCATTGTTAATAGTTGAATACTAATATGGGTATTTAAATGATCTTAAAATATTAATTTATAGTAACTTATTTACTACTTATCTGGGCCAGTTTAGTAAAAAGAAGTTAAAATTCATGTATAATCTGAATTTTTTTTTTTTTTTTGCACCACAAATTTCTGTATCTAGACACATATTTTCATCATCGGCTTATGTTAAAAATTATGTCTGAATTTTGAAATTTTATTCAGCTTTTTATATATGCAAGACTTCTACTATTTTTAGTCAAATTGTTTTTCTAATTATTCTGATGAATCTTTTTGGAAATTCTCTCACTATTTTTTTTTTTTTTTTTGACAATTTCTTATACTGCATAATTTTTTTTTTTTTAAATCTCATCAATTAATTACTTTTTTCACATAACCAATGCTTATTTTTGGCTTTTTTTTTCTAAAATTTAATCTCTCTTATACTATCTTCATCATTTGTGATATAATAGTTTAGCATATTTCTATTCTATGTCCCTCACCTGCAGTTTGAATCCTGATTAAGTAAATTTTTTTCCCTGATTATGAACAAATTTGTGATTTTCTTTCACGAAAGCAGCTCATAACTAATGCAAATAACCATCCATTATAGGTCATCAATGAGAATGTGGTTAGTATTAGTTAGATGGGGGAAATACCAGTTTAATCTGGAAGCAGACAACATACTTGTAATATGGTGCAGCATTCACCACTAGTAGAAGAGGTGCCATCTTCAGGTGCAAATCACAGATTTACCTTGTAATGAGTCAGTTGTTTTGTTGTATCATTCCTAATACAATAACTTTTGACTTTCCCTTCACTATACAGAAGTCTTTTATGCTATTTTTCAGCTGACTTTAATGTCTTTTTTATTTTATTTATTCAACTTACTATTATACTTGTAATAGTTTACCTGTAATTAATATGATCAAATTCTCAGTACAAACATCCAATTGCATTTGACTTTGTTTTATTAATAAATGTCATTATTCTTAAACAGGAATTATATCTGACTCTTTGTATTTAGAAGTCAAGATATAAGCACTGAACAAATTCAAAGATCACTAGATGGCAGTGCAATCTGACAACTAGATTGAATAACTAGTTGATTGGCCTTTTCATAGGCAAAAATATCAAAATAGTGTCAGTAATTTCTAATTGAATGCATTAAAATATGTAATTGCTGACCTGAATTCAGATCTATGAATATATATAAATATGTTAGCTTGGATTTACAACTTTATGGCATAAATATTATATCTTGTATTGTAGAGTGAAGTATTCATTTATTATTTAACACTCGCAGAAGACGCATGCACAATTAGCTTGAAAGGCTGATCTTTGAATGTATACAATTGTATGCATAGCGTCATATAAAAATAAATGCTTATTTACTTATAATTAAGTTTCACTTAGAGTGACGTTTAGTAAATTCTAGACAATTTAACCAACGTCATTCATTCCAGCATCATAGATAGTAATTTAAAGTGAGAATTCTACTCTCACGCTTTACTCAACAGTACTTCAGATTTGCTCATATAAAAGAATTTAAGTTGTAGGAATAAGAGGATTCCTTTTATTCCTGCATAAATACTATATCTTGTATTGTAGAGTGAAGTATTCATTTATTATTTAACACTTGCAGAAGACGCATGCACAATTAGCTTGAAAGGCTGATCTTTGAATGTAAACTTTATGGTTTGTAAACTTTAAGTCATTAGTTTGAATACTTGCATAAAACGTGACTGGGGGGGGGGCAGGGGATATGTATAATAAAACCAGACGATAACTAGCCATATAACTCTTATTACACTTGATTTTAGTTTTTAGAAATAGTAATGGGGATCGTGGGTGCGTGATTCTGGATCTCAGGATTCATAGATCCTGGCTCCACTTTGCCACTTCCGGTGACATTACGAAATATTAGATTTTACTTGGCAGTTTTGTATCATTGTATTCTGTAAATTGCAGAAAGTGCTACTAATTTTGATTAATTGTTTAAAAGATTAATTTGATTTGTTGTATGTGTGAAATATTTTTCAGTGATATATAGTGTATTAGTGCCGTTTTTCTTTCTCATTTCTTAATACCCATCTTCTACAGTTAAGATTTTTCTTCGTCCAGATGTAATTTCTTTATTTAAAGCAAACATCTGAAAAAATAATTTGATATTGTAAATAAGCGCTGTGGTTGTTTCTTTTTTTAGCTTTTTATGGATAGATAGAATTTAAATATTCAATTACAATAACTTTTTAATTATTAATAAGATAGTTCAGTTTCTTTCTTTCTATCTGTTTTTTTTATATTAAAATCTTTTAAAATAGTGTTTAGTTTCATTTTATTAAATCAATTTATATATATACATCATCTGTCATGAGACAAGTTTGATATATCTTCTAAATCAGTATTATATAACTTTCTAATTTTAACTCTGCTAAATTCGTGCAATATTTTTAATCTCTATGTTTGTTTTTCTTTATTTTCTTATTAAGTATGTTTTTCAAAATACATCTATCATTAAAAAATGGTTAATCAAAACAATTCCTTTTTTAAAAAAATAATAGTAACTTTTTCACCTCATTCTTCTAAATTCATGGCTTCATGGTATAGTAGACAATGATCCAGTTGCTGATAGAATTGCTCAAAGATACCTAGTTTTTTTCAGTTCAACATTTATGTACATCATTTCTACATTTCAATAAAAGTTAATGATGTCAAATAATCTGTTGCTCAAATAACATTTTGATCGAGTGACCATAAGAGAAAATGAGATTATGATTGAAAAAATATACTTCTCAACACTTAGCATTTTTAATCTTCCCTATACATTTTTTTAATATCTTGTTTCGTATTTTTCTTGATATTTTAATTGTCCATGATTCACGTCCATGTACTTATTCTCTTTAGATTTTTTTCACCCCAGCTCTAATTTTATTAATTAAAAGTTTTTATTTATTGCCAAAAATGTCCTTAATTATTGTTTTAATTGACTAGCACATAATCCTTATAGTTTATTCTTAATTCTTATAGTTTATTATAAAAAATAAGAGCAATGTGTACCCCTAGGTGGCACAATCAAGATACAAATGGTGTACATCCGAGTGCTCAAATTACTTTAAAGATAGTGCCTTTATGGAAAAAAGATTATAGTTTCATCAATCAAGTAAAAAAGGTAAGGACTTTTATCAACCTATTATACCAAATTAGAGACTTAAAACAAGAATAAATTTGTCAGTTAGCTGAGAAGAAATCTGTTTAGAAGATTTAAGATGGATTCCGTTAGCGATTCTAAGGCTGAACAAGGCTTATGGAAATCACGAAGGAAATTGATTCTATGAATGAAAAATTTCAATTAAAATTAAATAGTGGTGTTCAAAAGATGTCAGGCAATGGCAAAAATGAACAGAAGTATTCCAATAATTAATTTAAAAAATATTCATCTCAAACCGCTAACACAGCAAGCAAAAAAATGTGAATTTAACATACTGAAAGAAATGGAAAAAAAAATGTAGATCAAAAGTTCAAAGATATTAAAAACAGGGTTAAAACTGATTTAAAAGAGAAAGAGCCACTAAATTCCCTGCAAAATGATAAAAATACAATAATAAATGAAGAAATTGAAAATGTTCTAAGTTCGCAAACATTTAAAAATAAAAATCCTGAGGAAACATATAATAAAGAGGGCACTTTGCTGGAAGTGTCAAAAAATTGCCGGAACGGAAGGCTTTTGCAACAAAATAATTCAGGGAATAATACTTTAAAGTCAAAACAAAGGAAATTAGTTGGATTAGCAATACCTCAAGACACTTTAAGTGATTGTGGTCCACTGCGATGAAATTCTTAATTAAAAACTAGATCTACACGATATCGTAACACATTTCAAAATGATTGCGAGTCTACTCAGCTGATAATAACTGTGCAAATTTAAAATAAACAGAGGTCAATTAGATTTGTAGGTATTTCCAATAATGCTACATCAGATAATCAAGAAATAAAAATTGACAACACTGAGAAAAGGTCATCTTATGCAGACCGATTGAAAATTAAAACAGGAGCCTCAAATCAAGAAAGAAGACTGAATCATGCAATTGTTAATAATAATACCAATCTAAACAGGATCTATCATGGGATAGAAGATCAAGCTATGAGGGTTTCCTGTACTACAATTGAAGGAGAATTCAATTATAACAATGACAAATTAAGCAGGACATGGTCAAGTAATGACAACGATGAATTAAATCCGGAAGAGTACAACATAATTAGCAATGAGTTTAATGCTAGAGTGCCCCCAATATTATTTAGTTCTTTTTCTAATTACCACAACAAAAATACACTAATACTCAGTACAACCAATAGCAAGTGTGAGTTGTTTACATTCCTGACAAATGAACTATTTGCTTTAATTAAGAAGTTACAAATCAGTGATTCAATACGAAGGGTGTATCATCACCCCAACAAGAGATATATCATCATTGAATTTGAAAATGTTTTAAAAAAGGAGAACTTCAAAAGGAGTCAGATCTATTTAGACCCTAAATACTTAGTCAAGATCGATATGAGTAGGCCGAGGATGGTTTCAGGAGTCATTTGAAACTGTTATATGGGGTTCAAGCAAACGGTCTTGCAGCAGCTATTGGCAAGATTTGACATGGTGGTACAATTTAACTACTTGGTAGAGAAGAGGTCTGGAATAGAACTTTTGTCAAATAATACAGCCTTTTCAGTGAATTTACGCAAAGAAATATCTCCAATTGATCTGCCTACTGTCCTAGAGGAGACCAAAGGTTCCATCTACTTGACAATTCATGAAGTACAGCCCAAATGCTTCCTGTGTGGGGATGAATTACCTAATTAAGTCCTGTCCTCAAAAGATGTGCCAAAAGTGTGGAGGCAATAATAGCAGGTACCACAAATGTATCTCAATGAAAACTGATTCATGCATGATGGCTCAGTTTTCTGTGGTTGAACCTCAAAGAATTACACAGGAAGAAGCATGAGATTTGAAAACTGAAGAGTCCCAATTGATGGATAAAAAACTGAGTTACAAGTAGAGACAGAAGAAAGGAAAATTGCAATGGTAGGGGTAGGGAGTGGGACATCAGATGCAACAATAAAAGGTGGTCAGTCAAATAAAAGCGAAATGGCCGGTGACACTGAACTGACTAAAAATAGAATATCTCAATTAGATGACTGTTTTCAGGTTGGTAGAAGCAAAAAGAAGAATCAAGAGCTCTCTGGTTCTCAAACAGATGAGAACAGTCCACTGGAGTTAAATATATATTTTAATGGAAAACAAGGGAGAAAGTTAGGACCTGGTCCCTCAAAGTTAACAAGGGTAAAAGATAGAAAGAAAATCAAAATACTTGATTTGAAATCTGATGAAAACTCGGGATCTGTCTTGACCCTCTTTAAAGTCAAAACACTATCTCTATTGGTCTGGGACATGGCAATAAAAAATATACCAACGTCCCCCAGAATCTATGTTGTTCAAATGCTTTGTCGAATCAAAGAGGAAATGCATGCAGGAGATAGGACATCAATGTAGTTTAAGTGGAATACTTGAAATGTCTTTAGAAGATCTAGTGAATGTAACAAAGACAACTGAAAAATCGAAGGAATTGTGGAGTGACATACACTTTAGTATCAAGCCTGCCAGACCTAAAAGGTGGGTGAAAATCGACTACACACCAGGAAAAACACAGGAGCAAATAGAAAGAAATCAAAGAATTAGAATTAAATACAGGAATGACATTCACTATGAGGTTAACAGTAAAGACAGTGATGAGGAAGGGGTCTAAAAGCTGTTAGGGTTAAAGCCAGTTAGGTATTACAGAGACAATTTACATGAAGAAACAATGGAACTACCTGTCAATTAGTGCAGATCTCTGACAAATTTATTGGAGATCTTGTTGACTCTACAGATGATGAAGTGACTAGTTTGCAAGGTTTCTTTGATGGGGACTATGAAATTCTAGAAGGGTCAGTGCTCAGTGGTTTATGAAAACAAACTCTATGAAGTCAAGTTGAACCAGTGAACCTTGAAGAGAATGGGCATTCTATGAGACAATATATTAGAGATTTTGCAAGAAGTTAAGATTACTAATCTTTAATCCAATGTACCTAATAATATGTATTGTATTTTCTTTAATAAAAAAAAAATATGAGTAATTTTTTCTCTACTACTTTAGCCATATTTAGTTATTTTGAATAATCAGTGATTACCAGGAAAGTAGTCTGGTATTAGAGGCTTAATTGTACTACTATTTGATAACCTACTCTAAAGTGAAGCCATAATATATATTACATCAGTTATATCGCCTTGACAACAGTTTGAAATTGTTGATTGTTATTGATATTGAGATTTGTCTAAGTGTTGACTGGTTTTTAATGATTAAAAACAAAAATGTATGTAAACATATTAAAAATGTAGATAAATAAAAAACAAAAGCATCAAATACATAAATTTAATATTATGGCAGTAGCTTTTCTTTCCATCTTGGACCATTGTACTCAATCACATTTATTAATAATATGTGTTTGGGTTCATTGAAGCACAATTTGTGGTTTGCCTTTTTTATCCTTTCCAAATTTCATTGTTTAAATGTAATAAATATAATGTTTTCTAAGCATAGAACTAAGAGTTTTATGAAGTTTAACAAAATTTGTAAAGTATATTTCTCAAGCAATAAATTGAAAACTAGTGATTTTGTAGAGGCAGAAAAAAAAAAAAAATTGTAAATTGTTATTGAAATGTATTAGAAATTTTAACACTTGAAGAATTTGTCTGTGAATTTAAAATGGATAATAAATAATAGGGATAATTGTACAGATTCTGAAGCCAAAACAAGCAGAGAGACCTTAGTCAGGCCATAACAAAACTGGGGGAAGGGGGTTTATTAAAAAAGGGGGATATCCAGAAAGTGTTAAACTGCCATAAAAATTAACACTTTACTATTCATTTTATTTTTTTAAAAAATAGAGATACAATACAATAAGTTATTTATTTTTTTTGAATGAAGGTGAATGAGTGAACATACATGATATATATATGAATGTGCACTTTCACTTTATTATTAATAATTACATTATTATTATTATTTTAATTTTGTTTATACTTTAGTCTTAATTTATTTATGCATGCTATACATGTAAAAAAGCAGCTGTATTATATGTGCATGTGTTGAAAAATAATGTATGCTTGCTGTTCAGTAAAATAATAAGGATTTTATTAGAATTAAAGCTTTTTAACAAAAGATTAGCTATTATATGCTATGTAAGTGAGGGGGACTTAGATTAAAATATTGTAGATATTTTGGCTCCTGCATTTTAACTTTAATTTTATTTTCATTACTCCTTTTATTTTAATTTTTTAAATATTTAACATATTGTTAATCTATATTATTTTATTTCCAAAAAATAAATTTAGCCTTTCATTCTCTCTAATTTTGTAATTTCAATCTTTTGTGCTATTATGTTCATTATATATTTGAAAACTCTTTATTAAAACCACCTTTATTTAAGTATTTTACTTTTTACAAATACTTTGTTGCTATCAATAAATCCAAAGAAATTAATCCTTCTTTCCCTGTTTTTTTTTTTGCTTCAGTATTTGCATTAGTGCCCTCCCCCCCCTCTCATTGAAAGTTTTATCCATATATCAAGAGCAAAAACTCATTGCATCATTTCCATTACCATCATTTCCTCAAATATTTTTCCTGCTCTTCTGTGTTTTGAAATGAGCACTATATATGTAATAACAATCCTTGAACTTTAGTTACTAATAATTTAAATTATGCAAAGCTTTGCTATTAATAAATAGATAATCAAATGATTTATTGCTTAAGAATTCATAAGAAATTTGAACACTGGATGCAACAAACCTAGACTCCAATTTGTATACCCTGAACTCCAGAATTTTCCATTCTTCCATTGCATCAAACCACACAGGATTTTGTTATTAATAATAGTAAAGATAGAAACGGTTGTGAATAAGAAAACCTATACAATTCAGATAGTGTTTTTGGATTGATTCCAATTTAATTAAACTAAAAAATGAGATTCAGTTTCCTCATTTGATTAAACGTACTGTATTCATCCATACATAATTGCTTAAAAATCACATTTGCAATTTAAAGCATCACTAAAGAGACAGGTTCAGAATTAAAGATTTTAGGTTTGATTTTTTGGTTGAGTATCTTAAATCAAAATAATCTGAGTTCTGTTAAGAATAGTTCAGTTGGTTAGAGCATTGCCTTAAAATTAGATATTTAACAATTATAATGCCCAATCTGCTACCAGGTGATTGAATGACATAATACCTTCTGAACAACTAACCATATAATTATTTAATACAAAAAAATTTAAATATAAAATATTTAGCCAAATAAAAAGATATTAAAACAGGCAAAACTCTCCATACAGTAGTGCCACTCAGTGCAAGTCAGAGTAATCAATGGATGGTGATCATGTGATGTTTAGTGGTAAAAAAAAGATATACATTTTACACAGGCTTATACGGCATCATAGAATATAAATTGAAATGAAAAAAAAATTTATTCACAAAAATCTCAAATTTAGTAAGAGAATCGAGTACACCAAATTGTGTAAAAAAATAGATTGTTTATATGGACTTAAGAAATCAACGAAAATAATGGAAATAAACCATATGAAAAATCTTGGTAGAATGTTATCCTTTTTGTGTGCTATTACATTTTATTTCATAAACATTGCACATAAATAAAAATGAATTATAAGAACATAAATTTCATTTGAAAAACAAAAAAGCATAGAGTATTAATGAACATAAAAATTGAGCAGAATATGTAATCTGAGTTATACATAAAATTTTATTCATTGTCACTTTCTGATAATAAATACACATGATTGCAATATTACTGCTATCATTAAAAAATGCTTTGGATATCATGTTCTTTGTCCACAGGTGAAGTTCTTTCTGTGAATTCCTGAACAACATTAGCAAAATGTCCTGTGGTGCTGATTCAAAAACATGCCTGCAATTTATAACTTACTATCCATTAAATTTCAACAAAGTTAATAAATCAGATCTTGCTTTAATTTTTTTAAAAAAATGTTAACACTAACGAGGTACTTTCCCTTCCAAAACAAAATATTAAAAATGTTAAAATGCAGACATGCAAATTTTCTCATTTGCAGAAAGGGAATTTTTTTAAAAAATAATAGAGAAATAAAGAGATGAAAATATTTTTTTAGCAAATGAGATGATAATAAGATACATAAATTGTTTTTCTTAGTTTTTTTAATTGATTGTGTTATTTCAAAACAACTCGTGCAAAAGGAGAATTTTTTTAAAAATTGTATTAAATCAAAATCATTTTAAAAAAGTTTGTGTAAAAACAGATTTAGGTGTATTATTTTCTTGTTCTGAAGCATAAATGTGCAAATGCATATATTTAATTTATACATTAAATCAAGTTTGTGGGACAAGAGATTCTTTTTAATCTTAACACTTTTTAAGTTTCTCCACTGCTGTCATCTATTGTAAGTTTGAAGAATAATTGGACATTGAGTGGTAATACTTATTTATTAACTTATATTCCGTGATACCCTATCCATATTTCTAGATAAGTTTCTGGCTTATGGTCCTCAACAGTGAACAGCTGGGATTTGGATCTAGTGTACTTGGATCTTTTGGATCAATGCACTTTCCTTCCAGCAAGTACCAAATATATTAGATCAAAATGTATTATTCTCATTGACAAAAGTCATAAATCAAAAAATAGTATAAGAATATGAATAGCATATCACTGGATATAGATTTAATAAGCATTACCATCTCTTATTTATTGATAATTTGAGCTTGCAATAGATGTCAGCAGTGGAGTAGAGAAAAGATTTTGCTCCTCTAAATCACTATATAAACTAATTGGGAGTAATTAATGAACTGTTATTGGTCAGTTAATGATCTATGAGTACATTTAAGATGATCCACTAATTACTTTTCAACAAAGGTAGAATTTTTTATTGAATTATTAAATTTACAAAAATAAAATAAAAGTGATCAATAATTATTCATTTTATCAATTAATGTTTAGTTTTCATAAAAATATAGTTACTGGAGTGATGTAATAATTCTATTTTGGGGTATATTGAGTCTGAAAATAGAATTAATTGATTTCAAAGTTTTTTAATTTGAATAATAGATTCAAGAAAATGCTGCAAGAACATGATAAAAGTTGCAAATATACAAATAAAATTATAATATTGATTTTTTTTCTTTTTCATTTACATTTGTAATTCAAATTTGCATAAATTTGTTTGTCTGTTACAAAGTGGTTACTTTTTTCTTTATAAACTAAAGCTGAAGGCTCTTTGATTATGGTGAACTTTACCGAAAGTGCACTCAGCTTTAAATTGTAAAGAAGAAAGAAACCACTTCATTATGCAAATGAACAAACATATGCAAATTTAAAATTAAATTAGATTAGAATGTTGAGCATCTAGATTAGAATGCTTTTCCTGAACATTTTTAAAGAATAAAAAGCCCACCAATGTCTACTATTTTTGGTTGATCTTACATCTGTGAACAAATTTTTTCCCAAATGAATTATATCTTAAATCTATTAAGAAAATCAGTTTTCATATAACAATTTGATATCCTGTATTTGCATTAAAAAAATCAAATTTAGAGACTTGATCAATCAAAAACAACAGCAAAGAAGTCAATGATCTAATTGGTATTATAGTTTGTAGTTAAATTTTTGACTTAATATAACTTTTATATTTTCCCACTGTTTACATTTTTTTAATCAATTTGATAATAAAGAATAATATACTTTATATATACATACAGATCAATATATTTTTATTATTATCTTTTTCATGATATATATAAATTTTATTAGTAATTACTATTTTAGATTACTAATTTGACCTGTGAATGAGATACAAAATATTTGATATAGAAAGAATGGTCTAAGATTTAAAAAATCTTGCTAACCACTGGATGCCATTATTTAATGGAGTGATAGAATTGAAAACTCTGGAAATGAAGATACATAAAATTATGACTTTGCACTTTCATAGTGTTTTAACTTCTTATGAACTTCCAAACTATTAACTATTCCTTCATTGTTTTATTGTGTAAACTGAGAATCATATGATGTTTTTGTCGTATACCAATACTGTCTGAAGAATCATATCTTTATGATTGTAAAAACTGAAGATTCCAAAAATATATACAATGACTGAACTGGTGTTAGAACTACGTAATTACCCAAACTAGTTGACTTGGATGAAAAACTGATGATTTTAAATTTAATATAGTTAACTTGACATTTTAAAAAAGGCAAAAGGTGGCTCCTTAATGAAAGATTGTATTAGGTCCACAAAATTCATATGCTCTAAATTCAGATCCTAGATTTTCTCTAAGCCAGAATCATCTGGATATAAAGGTAAGATAACAAAAACCAGAAAGATTTCAGCCTTATTGAGATCTAGTATTTTATCTCTCTTTACATCTTGTAGAAATATTTTTAAAAAGCCAATTAACCATGAAACAAAAACGAAAATATAGAAACTTTTATTAATCTTTTTGTAGACTATGATTGGACAAACACCTAGTGAAATATATAACAGAAAGACTTCAACTCACACATAGTTTTAATATTATTTGAAACACAACAGTTCTTCAGAATATTATAGACTTAATATGGATAAATGAGATTTCATTGAAATATTTGGCAGTGTTATTTCTGTA
Source organism: Epiperipatus broadwayi (assembly GCA_028023455.1). NCBI lineage: Eukaryota > Metazoa > Onychophora > Udeonychophora > Euonychophora > Peripatidae > Epiperipatus > Epiperipatus broadwayi. The sequence goes on along the minus strand of JAQFVV010006200.1, from coordinate 14,295,431 downwards.
GAAAGGGGTTTTTTTTTAATGGAGGCCATAAAAGTTAATATAAAAGGATTGTGCATAAATTCTGAATATGAAGACAAAATTGAGATAAAAGCATTATGGGTAAATTTGAGTATGAAGACAAAAATGAGAAAAAAATAGACTTAAGGAATATTGACTTTTTAAGAAAAAATTCCTAAACAGGAATGGCAACAAGGCATTCAAATGAAAACTAACAAAAAAGATATATATTTTAAGGCTGTGATATTTTTATTAAACTCCACTTAGTAGTGATTGTCAATTAATGGGGTGTAAGATATAAGTTAGTGTTAAACTAGAAAGATGAAAGCTGTCAATAAAGTATTAATAAGTAATACTTTAACTTTTATAAATATTCCAGTGAATTAAAATTAAAATTAGAAAATCATTTAAAAATTTTAACAGGCATTGATAATGGCTCAGACCTAAATGATTTCAATTCAAAAATAACTGATATTCTTCTACAAGGATATTACAAGGTAGACAATATAAAAAAGCCAGTAATGCATCATTAAATTTTTAACTGAACATGAAAGTGTATGAAGAAAGATGAAGTGTGAAAAATATTTTAAGTGATTTATTTACAGGAATTGAGGATCTGGAAACCTGTAAAAAGAGTTAAAATAGTAACATAAGGAAATATAACTATGATTTCACAAGGAATGCTATATATGCATATATAGAAGAGAACAAATTTCAAAAGTATAACACAATACTTGGCATTGGAAGTAAAGTTGTTTTAGCAAAGGTGTCACTATTATTAAAAAGAGGATCACATCAGTAAGTATGTGGAAAATCTACTTTAAAAAAAACAACTTTAGAATAATAAAGGTTAATGAAACAAACCCACTCCTATAGTTAGTTTCAGCTCTTTTTGACATGCTAAATATTTTAGATGAGGAATTGTTATGTAAATATGACCATGAACAATGGGAAAGTTCAAAAAGTAATGGCACTGTTATTAATATTTTAAAAGAAATAGGTGAAAAATTAGAAGACATTGGAAAAGCTATACACTGAATGTCTAAATAATAAAGATATGTCTGATGATTGATATTTAAGAAAGTGAAAGAAAAGAGATCTTATAAATTACAGACCTATTGATGCCTTACAAAATATTTGATATGATCATTACAACTCATGTATAGAGAACTTTGGACCCAAATAAGTTAAAAGACTAAGCTAGATTTAAGAATATTTATAATTCAATAATTCAAATTTAAGCATTAAGAGAAGTTATAGAAAAGACAATCAGTATGAGTTACCATTTTGCATTAGATTTGAAAGTTAAGCATTTTAAGAACATTTATCAAAATGTGGCCAATGAGATTAGATTTCATGACAACATTTACACTAACAGGGTAATTTTATATCTCCAAAATATTTAACAATTTTTAAGTGAGAATTAATTCATGGATTAATTGGGGGACTAAAGGAATGAAAATATGTTTATATATATATAAATAATGCTTCAAAACTCAAAGATGTGCTACACAAGTTACTCATATGAAAACAAGATAATAGGATTAGGGGTTAATTTAAAAATGGATAATAATGCAATTCAAATTTGATGATAATGTCATCCAAATTTTGCACCATATATTGAAACAAGGATGTTCACAGATAAAAGACTTAAATATATAGCTTGGATTTATCTGCACATACCCTTGTACTAATGTACTAATTCGGTCACGTCTAGATCAGCCAGATAATGAAGATATCTCAAGTGGTTATGAATGATCTATATTTGGACAATTTCAGTTTCATGTAATCATCCAAATTATTTATAACTAGCAACCACGTACAAAGCTATATCAGTGATGAATGTTTATATTTATATACATATATAAGAATAAATTATAATATATGTATATACCGTAAATAATTATCAAATATTACAGTAATAAATATTGTTTTTAATTTATTACCGTAATATTTGATAATTATCTATATACTCCTGTAGAATTTATTATATATATACACACACAATGTTAATATTATTAGGGCTGAAAATTTTTTAATAATGCAGGCATTTATTTTTAGAAAAATATTAAATATATAGACACACATATATATATATAGACACAGGTATATAATAAGCCTGTGTTTCAGTTATTACATTATAGAAATGTCTGCCCATCCTTGCATATGTATTTAATGGATTATGTCCTGTACATGTGGGGTTCAGATTGACTTTAGGTCAACATGGGGGTGACAAGAATCTCGGCCTCAGGGTGGCCTTTGAGCATTCCATCATCAGATTTTCAATTGGATGGACGGTTGAAGAGTTGGATTGTGTGGTAGATTGGAGCCTGTCCATTAAAGTATGAAGATTGTCTATCTTAATATATATCTGAGCACTTATAGTATATATGTGTGGGAGATGATAATCTGGACCAACTGATGATTGCTGGTTTAGCATGAAATATGTATATTGGTGATTATTTATCTTTTCAGCATATATGTGCTTGAGTGTATCAGTGTTATTAGATAGAGTGGAGAGTGGTGGATCATGTGAAAGTCTGTGCTCATATACCCTATATTAAAAATATTAAATAGTAAATTAATAATAATAATTCTCTCTAGTGAATATTTAATAACTAGAAACGAGTCTGGAATCTGTTTGGTGTAATATTTGTTATCATTTAATCTAATTTTATTGAAATGATGCAAGAGATGAGTGATAAATGTATTATTGTTGTCCATATAAGCAGCTATCTCATACTGCCTCTTAGCAACAGAAGCTGTCTTCAGTTGATGCAACTTTACCTGCAACAAAAGCTAACTTTAATAAATATAATCATTTTAGCTGCTGAAGACATCAGTTCTCTCCCCACAATAACCTATTTCTAACAAATAGTTTTCTCCACAACAAAGCCATATATAGCAAATATTGTCTTCTATATAGCAGCTCCTATCATTGAAACTATGACATAAATCATTTCTATAAATTTATAAATAATTGTGATGTATTTTTGAACTGTGAAGCCAATAAAGTATTTGAATAGCAGGAAACATGAACAAACAGATACTTTATCAAATGGCACTGAGCTTCTCTGAAGTAAAATGACCAGATCTTGGTTAATCATATTAAGAATTGATATAATTTATTTTTGGATGTTGAAATAGACAAGGATGACTAGGGCATGCAGTGAATGAAATCCAATATACTAATAATGAATATCTCTTTGAGCAATCTGAAAAACTAAAATAATAGATGTTCCTGGAAGAATACTATTCATGTAATAGGGGAGATATCAGCTTGAAAACAGTTAATAATAATAATTTAATGGCATAATAATTAATACATTTGATTGGCAGACTGTTATAAATAGGTTTAAGGGGTTTTTTTTCCAGATAGTCAATGCATACCCAATCTGACTATCATTCAATATTAACTGGTAAATGAGTATCCTACTAATTAAGCTGGAGGGTATTCTCATTAATCTGGGTTGGTCAGAGAAAAATCTGTATGCTTACTGTGAAGCAAAATTATAATTGATACCAGCAACAACATCATGTGACTTTTTTGGTCTCGCTTGTATGCTTCTAAGAGAAGTTCTATTCATACCTTCTAGAGCCATATATTGTGACTGCAATAGGGTACTATTTCACTTCTATTGAATAATGTGTTGTACCTTCATGAGCAGAGATCTTGTATTTTCCCTTAATAATAATATTAGCAATACTTTTAATCTTTTGTTTAAATGTTAAATGTGGAAAACATTCTAAAACTGGGCATATGGCATAATAATAATCTAATAAATATTGACATTTCATTTGCTAGCATTATTGTCAGACTTATGTTTATATATAAATCTATTAAACTAATAAGATTTTAGCTGTATTTTTATATTGGACTATTTCCATCATCTAATATGTGTGTTGAATGTCTTTAGAAAAGTTTAATTTTTAGTTAAGTATTCCAAATGCATTCAACTGTTAGTAATATCACAGCAAACAGGTTAGTATATGCACCAACTGTTAGTAATATCACAGCAAACAAATGTTAATAATATCACAGCAAACAGGTTAGTATATGCACTAACTGTTAGTAATATCACAGCAAACAGGTTAGTATATGCACAACCTGTTTGCTGTGATATTACTAACAGTTAGTGCATATACTAACCTGTTTGCTGTGATATTATTAACATTTGTTTGCTGTGATATTACTAACAGTTGGTGCATATACTAACCTGTTTGCTGTGATATTACTAACAGTTGAATGCATTTGGAATATTTAACTAAAAATTAAACTTTTCTAAAGACATTCAACACACATATTAGATGATGGAAATGGTCCAATATAAAAATACAGCTAGAACACCATCATCACAAACCTTCAGAAAAACAATAATAAGATTTTCTTTTTATTGTTAGTAATTAGATTAATAAATAACCAATTACAAAATTTCTAACTTAAATAATTCCTAATAAAACAAAAACAGTTATTGCATAAGTTTGAGTGATTGGTGATTGCAAGAAAATATAAAATGTTTATCCTTAGTATTTAAATCCCTATTCCCAGACTGATCTGTTCTTATTATTAACATTTCTAGCCAAGGGAACAAAGTTTCTATATTTGTTGAAAAATTGAAAATTCTGAAGTATATAGTTATTGAACTATATATTTTCAATCATATATAAACTTTGATTTGTGTTTAAATCTTAAGAAGAAATGAATATCAAGTTTTCACATTAAAAAATGAAATTAATGGTGGTTGTTGAATGTATGGCTTTATTTCTTTCAACTTTGAATCCCAATCTCTTTAATAAAGGCAAGAGCCAGAAACTGGACTGAGTATAAGCATTTAAATACTAAAAACAGAAAATTTATATGCATCTAATAATCACTGGTTATTCAAGATTATACTAGATAGCATTAAAGTGGAGGGTTGCTCTTGTAATTAAATTACTTATTAATTTATTTATTTTTGAGTAATTAAGTCATTTGTTTTATTAACACATTACTATTAAATTTTCATGTAATTATTATTTTTAGTGGTTAATAATTAAGAAGTTAAGAAACTAAATATAACAATAAAAATGTTTCTTTTGCTTTTAAAGCTAATTAAATATAATTTTATGTATTAGTTAATTTATAGTTGAAACAATCTTGAATAGATAATGATTTTTTTTTTTGTTAAATTATTACAAATATTTTTTTTAATATAAATAAAATTTAATAGTATAAGTTAGACTAAAAATTAAGTATAATAAACTGTATTCAGTCTATTCTCTAACTATTTGATTAGAACTTTTAAGAATTAGAGAAGACTAATTTTTTTGATTTCTAATTCAACTTTTAGTAATTTTATTTATATTTAAGGGTGGATTTATATATTAAAATCACTCTCTAAGAAAAAAATTATTGGCTTACTTTTCAAAGTTTATGTATAGTTTAATGAATACTATTCCTGTAATGCAATTTTCACTACACCACTCTTACAAAATAGGAACTGGTTTAATTTAACACCTTGTAGAGGGGTGTAATCATAAACATATGACCAAAAACATGTGAAAAAGTGTATTATCGCCAAGAAGCATATTTTGTGCTGAGCCAACACTCATTAGTTTGTGATCTGGAATGACTGATGAGTGCTGGCTCAACACAAAATGTAAATCTTGGGGATTATATATCTAACTCATAGCTCTGGTTATATGTTTATGATTACACTCCTCCACAAGGTGCTAAAAGCAAATAGAAAACCCATTAATAAAAATTATTATAATATATAGCTTTAAGTTTTCAAGTGTTTAGATTTTCATTCTTGAGTGGATAATTATTTATCACCTATTCTGTGTATTGAATGGAGTTGATTTTGCATTCCTAGGATTACCTGAATGAAATCTCAGTTTGAGACTAAATATATATATAAATGAAGTAGCTGTCTGTTTCTTCTTTGAATTGTAATTGTAAATGAACACTTTCATTGTATGTACTAAGAAAAGTTTATTCTTTTAACATAGTATGCTTAGCATGCTTTCAACTAGTTTGTAATCATAATCATAGCAGAAACACTTGGAGAAAATTAAGTAATTTATCAAAATAAAGACTTTCTGTACATGAATTACAAAATATAAATGATTCAATTTACACAATCTACTTTTTTGAAAGGAAAATGCAAGACCATTTCTTATTTATAGCATTCATATTAATAGTGATGTGCCAATCCTCTTTGACTTAGTATTTGGCATCATTTCTCTTAGAACAGATGATATTGGCTACTTTAGGTTCTAATGTGTGTCCTTGTTTAGTTTTGTGTTCTAACAATATAGATCTAATCTCAGCATTGGTTTTAACTATTTTATTGATATCCATGTTGGGCTGTGCTTATTGCAAGGTTAGCTCAGGATTCACCAAAGTAAACAGAATTGCAATTTGTGTGAGACTAATATTTGTTTACAGTTGAATTAACAGATTTTTGGGCTACCTTGTTTAACTGACTATTTAGCTAGTTTTTCTTTTTTATGAGTTTAAATTGTTATTCATGAGTCATTATGTTAAAGTTTAAATATTAGATGCTACTATATCTGTGTATTGAATGGGTTGATATTATATAACCAAGATCAACTGACTGAGATCCTAGTTCAAATTAAAATATATGCAGCGATGACATATCTGCTCTTTTTTTTTAATTGATGTGAATAACTAATTTTTTTGTAGTTCAATTAATTAATTATTTGGTTAGGATATTTAAACTTTAGAGAGTGTAGTTGTGACATTTTAAATTATATACTTTTAAAAAGTGTAGTTATCATATAGTTAATTGAAATTAAAATATATCAACAGAAAAATTATTACCTTGATGTATAACTGCACTTGTGTTTACTCTGTTTTTCTTACTTTTTTTTTCTATTTCTCTTTATATTAAATAAAATGCTAAATGTGAACTACATACTCGGCACTAATAGCAGAGTGTCACTATCTCATTTGTGCTGAAGCACTATCAAATTATAGTATATACTTTTTTGTTTTTATAATCACCACATTAGCACCCATAGGAGTAATTTGTAGATTTTATTTCTATTTAATAACTGCTAAAAATCTACTTACTACCCAATGACTGGATAGCTAACTGCATTCTCTATATACATTCTGGATGTAAAATAAATTATTCATTTTTCTTATAAGTATTAGTAATTGTGTTACTATAAAAGTTACCTTAAATAGATTTATAGTAAATAACCACACTTCATTAAGTGATTACTAAATTATATGACTCACTGATTCAACAATTAAAGATTTCTGGTTTATTTGTTGTAAGAAGAAAAAGAAAACTACTATATCTCTACTTGACCAATTGAATAACTTATGGACTTCCTTTACTATGTTGTTGTTTGAACTTCATTTGATCTCTTGGGTTTCTAAACACATGATAAATAAATAACAATACAGATTGTTTTTAAGTGTTTCTAAGAATCCAGGTTAATAATGAAAAAATAATATCTATACTGTTGATCCCTATCTATGTAAGCAATCACGCAGTGGTCTATGATATTTTTAAAAAAACTGGCATTGACCTATAACCCAAAGTAGATAATAAGTTATGTCACTTTGAATTTATTTTAACGAACTACATAAAGAATGTAGTGTGTGAAAGTGTTTTACCAATACCACAGAATATAAAACAACTGATAGAAAAAACATTTCATTTTGATATTTACTATTAATGGAACTCAGAGGAACTTTACTGAAATCAGCTTATTTAAATATAGGTATACTTTATATCCCTGGAGTTTAGATGTAATTATAGGGGATTTGAACCCATATTTTTTAAGCTCCCGTCAGCTATCCAATCTATCTCATACAACTGATGCACATAATGACACATGTGAAAAAGATAAGTGATCTCCAATATATGTAGTTCATACTGAATCAGCACTCACCAGTTGGTCCAGATCATCGTCTCCCACACATATATATATAATCAGTGTTCGATTTTTATTAAGATAGCAAATCTTCAAATTTTAAGGGACAGTCTCCAATCTACTCCACCATACAATACTGATTTCCATACCATTGAAAATCTGATGATGGAATGTCCAAATTCCTTGATGATGCCAATACATGAGGGTCAAAATGACTTATGATCAACATAGACATGACAATAATATTGCCATCATAAAGGGATCCCATCATCAGATTCTCAATGGTATGGAAGGCTGACAAGTTGGATGGTGGAGTAAATTGAAGCCTGTCCATTCAAGTTTGAAAATTTGCTATCTTAATATAAACCAAGCACTGATTATATATGTGTGTGTGGGAGATGATGACCTGCACCAACTGCTGAGTGCTAGTTCAACATGAAATATGTATATTGGAGATTTGCCTGAAAGTGCATAGTAATTTAATATATGATGTTGCTATACTTTTGTACTTATAGTTTGATTTTTATAAGAAAGCTTTCATAGTGTAGAAGTAATGCATCTACTTGCCATGACTATGACCTAAGTTTGAATAAAGACTAAGTATTTTTTTTCAAATGCTTCAAGATTTTTCTCTTTAGTAATTGATAGTTATTCAACACAGCTAATCACCCAATATTGATCAGTAAATTTATATCTATCTATTCACAGATAGAGTACAATGAAAGGATGGAAATTCACTAAAATCATCATCACCAGTAGCCTAGTAAATATTCCCTTCTTCATTGCCTCTGCCCACATTGGGCAATTTATATTAAAAATACTGGGTTTTTTTTTATTCTTTTGCATAAAGACTATGGTTATTAAAGTAGTGAGAGAATATACCATAAAATTACATATGAAGTAAAATAGATTTAAATTAAATATTAATTAATTGTAAAGTATTATTTAAAATCGGAATCCCCCCAAAAATTTTCAAGATTAAGTACAATTTTTCAAACAGTAATAAATATTAAGCATCACATGATCACAATTTCTTATGCTTGCTTATAACTGTTATTAAAACATGCAAAACTCTCCATGTGGTAATGCCACTCAGTGCAAGCCAGAGTAATCAATGGATGCCGGAAGGCTTGTGCATAAAATCCCTATCTTGTGCCTACTCATCCAATATCCCCAGACAGTTTTCTAGCTTGTGGCTTGGATCTGAGAGCACTACACCTAGATTTTAGAATCCTACAACTAGATCTTAGGATCCTAAGATCTAGGTGCAGTGCTCTCAGATCCAAGGCTCCTCACTGATGAAAGCCATAAGCTAGAAACTAGTCTAGGGATATTGGATGAGTAGTCACTAGATATGGATTTTATGCCCAAGCCTTCTGGAATCCATTGATTTCTCTGGCTTGCACTGAGCAGCACTTCTGTATGTAGAGAGTTATGCCTGTTTTAATAATAAATATTAATTAATTTTTTTTTTAGTTTGTATAAACATAAATAAAAGTAAATTTTATGCTATTTACATTTTTAAATTACTTAATGGTTAAGATTTTTATAATTTACTAAACTATTTTAATTAATTCCAAGAGTAATCTTATTATATAATAACCTTTGAGAAACTAAATATTATGAATTTTAAAACTAATTTTATAATTAAAAAAAAGTTGGCAGGCTTCGTTCAAGAGGATATGTTATTTTTATATATATAATAACAATTCTTTTATCAATAATAATTGATTATAAATTAAATTTAGCTTAATGCTAGTCAAAATTTTTATTGTTAAATATTTTTGTGATTTTATTTACTATTTTTTTAAAAAGTTATTAATGAGAATCTAAAGAAACTGGTTTTCTCTTTGAATTCTATTTGTTATCACTACTGCTTAACATTTTTCTTAATTTTTAATGTTTTACTTTAGTGATTTTACAATCGTTTTAAGTAGCTAATAAGAATTAGCTTAACCTCCTAAGCTTCCAAATAAAAATAGCATCTACTTTCTTAAAAAATATCTTATTCTTTATGTTTTGCAAAGAGGTATGTAAATCCTAATCTTTTAATGACTGACAGTATTTATTGTTTGTTTGTTGTTCATTTCCAGATTATCTTTTATTTATTTATTTATTTATTTATTTGATATTGCATATTGTGATTTAGAAAAAATTAACAACCACAAATATCTTGATCACATTATTAATATAGATGAAAAGTAATATTTACTAAGGCAATAAACCTAAAGCATGTGCCGTTGAATCTCTACACGTCTTAACCACAAGCTTACGCATTGGAAGAATATTGGATGAAATCAATCATTGAATTAAACTTGAGTGAAATGATTTGGTATTATTAGATGGAATAATTTTAGTAGAAATAACCTAATATTAAAAAGAAATATGCCTATGTTGCATTTACATATTGGACTATTTCCACCATCTAATATTAAGTATTATCTTTAGCAAAATTTAACTTTATTTAAATATTCCAATTATATTCAACTATTAGTATTAGCTCTACATGCACAACATTTCAAGAGTGGATGCCAGAAGACTTGTGCATAAAATCTCCATCTAGTGCCTACTCATCCAATATCCCAGACTACATGGGGATTTTTATGCACAAGCCTTCTGGCATCCATTGATTACTCTGGCTTGCACTGAGTGGCAATACGTATAATGGGGATTTTATGCACAAGCCTTCTGGCATCCATTGATTACTCTGGCTTGCACTGAATGGCAATATGTATAGAGAGTTTTGCCTGTTTTAATAACAGTTAAGAGCAAGCATAAGAAATAGTGATCATGTGATGTTTATTGGCTTAAAACATTTCAAGAGGTATTATTATTCTTTCTTCTTCAGGTATTGCTGGCCTGACCAGTGACAGTACTAACACAGGAATCAAACCTGGATCCTTAGATTCATGGATATTATGTGTTTGAAAAAGTTTTTTATTATAAGCATTTTATCATTTGTTATATATGGATTTGAAACTTAGACGTTTAACAGAAGAGCCATATAAAAACTCATAAAAGATATATATGATAGGAAAAGCAAAAAAGGATCAGAAAGGAAATGCACAAGTGAGAAAAAACATAGGTGACATTGATATCAGAAAAGAAGAGGATGGCATGGAACTATAGACATATTTCTGAAAGAAATGATAATAGACAAACAGTTAAAATCTTGATCTGGATCCCAAAAGATTGTAAAAGACTTTGAAAGATTTCATATGTGAGATGAATGGATCAATAAAATAAGGAAGTTTGCTGGAGTGACATAGAGAAGCTATGAATCAGAGAAACTGGTTTAAATATGGAGAAACTCTTGCATTGTAAATGATTGCAATTATCCTCAGTAAAACAGTAATATACATACCATAATTTCATAACTACTAATTTAGATCTTAACTGAATCATCATTTTCTGTAGTACTATTTTATTGGCTTTTTTCATTCAGTTTTAATTTTATATTTTATTTGCATTTTAATAATGCATGTTGTGTTTGGGTTGTTGTTGTTTTTTCAAAAATCAGATTCAAATAATTTGAAAATGATATCATTGTTATATATATTAGGATAAAGATAAACCATGATCTCAATACAGGTAAGAGTATGATCTCTCTATTACTACGAGTAAAATCTGCATATTATTATTGTGTTTTTTAAGATCAGTGCCAATTGGCCTTCAACTAACCAATTCAGATGAATGTGCAACTTTTATTTTTCAATTAAAAATAGCTAAATACCCATTTGCCAACCAATAATTAAATTTCTGTGTTAGCTGTTAATAAAAAAATTCCAATTTCTACCTATATTTAGATATTAGGATAGCAATATATGTTTGTTTTTTGTTGCTTTAAAACAGTTTGGGCAATTGTTCCCCCCCCCCATATGTCAAAGCGTTAGCCGGGAAGTGAACCCTGGACAACTGCTTGTAAGGCAGCTGTGCTAACCACTCGGCCACCAATGCTTGACATTGTTGTTTTTTGTGAGTTTTACACACATTTGACAAATTTGAAGACAGTAAGGCATACCTATATATTGACTTCAATGTATAGATATGCCTTACTGTTGTCAAAGTACCTCTTTCATGAATTGTGCACATGTAGTAAATAAATGGTAACAATAGAAATATGAAAAGGTATTTTATAGGGAACTTAAACATGATTATTATGAGATAGGCAGAATCTCGTCATATTATACAAATTGTAATTGTATCAAAAATACTTTAAAAAGATACAGTATTTGTTGCTTTTATTGGGAGGATGTAGATGAGGATAGAATATAATGAAGGCTGTTGATATCTTATAAAAGGAAATATTTATTTCATACGAAATTAAAAGACAGCATGTGATTAGTGTGCATATATTTTTGTTCATTACTTTTTTTCATTTTCTAGAGTTTGAATATCTATATTCACCTATGAGCAGCTTTTATTAGTAAACAGAAGTCTAATTAAAGCATAATCTTGTGATTTAATTTAGAAAAGTTTTATATTTATATACAATAAAATGTACCGTCTTGAAAAAAAGTAATTGATGATTTGTTCCTCAAGAAACCATATGATATTTGAGTATCAGACATAATAGGAGTTGTAATCCATGGAACGTTATCTTCTTAAATCTGCTGCAATATGATGGTTTATCAACAACATAGATTAACTTTTTTATTATTATTGACTATATTATATTAAATAGTCACATATGCTATATCTGCTTTTATTTAATCTTTTTTTCCTTAGTTTATTTTATGGATTTTAGTATTAACTACAGAGTGGGAGGGGGGATAGTGCTCACATTTTACTACATATTACTTTCCACTTCATCTTCCACACTTTTTTTCAATGATTACACTCATATTATCTTCCTACAAATCTGTATCAACTATTTGTCTTTTTTTATATGCAGTTTGAATCATTTCTTCTTCTAAGTCTGTAAGTCTGGTTTCATTTTTTAAATACCTCATTCTTATAGCTCTCCAAGTATTCAGCATTAGTCTATAATTGTTTTATATACTTTGTTATTCAATTTAGTTTGTATTCTTTTATCATTTTATTTCTTCTTATTTTATTTTGTTGCTTTTATCTAACTCTTGATATTATTCCAAATCCACTTTTGAGTGATGTTTATTACAAACTCCCAGTTATTTAAAATTTTGAGTTGGAAAGGATATATATCTTCTGTATATTGTTGTTTTCTGTTTCTTATAAAGTAGATCTTTTTTTCTATCTAATCTTTAGTTCATTAAAATCTATTGGTTTTTATTTTAACTTTAAATGTAATTTCCAAAATATTTAGCTGATATTATAAAAACCAATATCATCTGTAAAGAACATATCCTACAGAGCTGTTTATTTTTTCCTAATGTCTTTATTTATTATTTATAAGTAAAAAGTATAACAGCCTTTTTAATAAATAGCCCATTAAGGGCAAAGCCCTCTCCAACTGATCTTGACAAAGGAACACTTAAAAATAAGAAGGAATTCACCAGGCTTTTCAATTGCCAAACAATAATGGGTTGAATATTTTATCTCGGAGTAATTACCCGAGATAAAAATTCTAAAAACTTTTAAAAAGAATTTCACTTGATCTGGGTTCGAATGCCTGGTCATAGACTTTTTTTTTTTTTGGTTTTTAAAATAAAAATAACTAGCTTAGTCTGAATATATATAAATTGGATGATTGATGGAATTAGATTTAATTGGAGCAATAAAACAAAATAATTTCGTTATTCCGTTAAATGACATATTGGTACTTTAATTATTAAATCGATTCGTTCACATTATTAGAAAGATTTTTAATTCTACATTACTTTTTTCGTGCTTGCAAATCTTATTGCATGTCACAGTCATTTTAAGCCTACTTAAAGAATTTCATTTAATTGATCCAATTTCGGTTTTTTTTTCTTAACTTGAAATTTAGATTAGATTTTTATTATTCAATTCTTTAATACTAAATTTAAAATGTTTTGGCATTTCAAGAATATTATCATTTATAAAATAGAATTTCATATAACATTACAGTACTATCTAAAAAACTTTTTTTTTATGTATCAAAGCATCGGCCGGGAAGCGAACCCGGGCAACTGCTTGTAAGGCGGCGGTGTTGACCACTCGACCACCAACGCTTGATTAAAAAAACAAATTTTATAAAAAAAATTCATCACAACTAAACTAATAGATCTTTTCAGGGGAAATTCAACTAAACATACAACATATAGATACAAAACAAACTAGCCTTCCCATCATTCAAATACCAACTTCTTTTAACATCAAAAGATGAAACAATAAAATTACCAATTATTTGGAAAATTCGTTTCTTAACACAAATAAATATACAAAATACTGCTAAATGTAAATCAGATTATTCACCAATCACGTTATATAACAACTATATGAAACAATTCTATATGATATATTTATGTAATTATTACTTTATACATTTTCCACCCAGTTGAGGATAAGTATTATCTTATTGAAACGTTGGTAAGAAATTTATTTTATTCTAATAAACATGGTTCATCCTGAAAACATGCTTTATAAAACATTTTTCGCCTGTGAAAACATTCATTTCAACATACATTCTCCATTAAATAATTTTCATTAAAATCTAATTGTACTAATATGTATAGCAATTAATTTTCTTTACATATCTGTTGTTATAAAGGCTGAACATCTTGAAATTGTTAGATTGGAAACCGAACTCCGATATATCATACGCTATTACTTTAAATATTATAAATATCCTCGACGTCAGTAAAAGTTAAAAAACTTAAGTGAATTACTGATGTGTGAGTGCACGAAGATTTATAATATTTAAAGAAATAGCGCATTATCAGAGTTCGACTTCCATCTAACAATTTTCTTTACATATATTATTTTATGAAGCATATTTTTGGATTAACCTTGTTTATTATAATAAAATAAATTTCTTATCAACATTTCTGCATTTTTTATCTGTACTTCTTATCAACATTTCTAGGGATCTAAAAACCTAATCACATCACCATTTAACTCAAATCTTCTCTGTAGCTAAACCACTTTTTACATGAGCAGTTTACTTCCAAATACATCAGAATTAAGAAGTGAAATCAATCATATATGTAAAGTCTTACTAATGAATGATTACAATACCACCACTATAAACAAATCAATGCAGAAAGCAAAAGCCCCACAAAAACAAAAAGAAAGAAATAATTCTAATAGAACATGCATTCCTTATATAAAAGGAACCATAGATAAAATTGGAAAAATACTAAAATGCTATGGCATAAAACCTTTATTGAGCAAATTAATAATAATATTCTAATCAAACTAAGGATATAATCCTTCTAGAAGCTCAAGGAGTCTATGAAATTCCCTATGCCCAACTACATAGATAGGGAAAAGCAATCAATGTATAAATGTTAGAAGAGATGGACAAATTAATGTAGTAAAAAAATTTTCAACATCTTCAGCAGTTGCTCTCTATGTTTTAGATACTGGTATTCACATAGACTTACCCAAGTACAAAAATCATATCCACATGCAATAACCATGATCAAAGAGTATTTAAAGAAGTTATAGAAAATTTTAAAAACAAAAACTGCATTAATAAAGATGATGAAACAATAAAATTATCAACTATTTGGAAATGTTTCTTAACACAAATACATATAATAAAATACTGCTAATTGTAAATCCGACTATTCACCAACCATGTGATATAGCAGCCATATGAAACAATTTTATATAGTATATCCATATAATTATCAATTTATACATTTTTTCACCCAGTCGAGGATAAGTATTATCTTATTAAAACATTGGTAAGAAATTCTAATAAATACAATAATCCTGAAAATATCCTTCATAAAACATCTTTCATCCATGAAAACATTCACACACACACACATATATATATATATTGCCCAATAAATGTTTGCTTTGGATGATGACTTTAGTCTAGGCCATAGGCTTGGAAATAATTATTCTTTAGTTATATATATTTCAATGTAAGCTACAACAAATGACTGATATAATGAATAGTATTTTGGAACCAATTAATTTCTTATAGCAATTTCCATTATATAAACTTATGAATGAGAACCTTTAAAAGCCCTCTATTAGCTCATTATTTAACTAAGACATAATGTGTTATATGTTACTTAAATAATGAGTTAATAGAAGTAATTAAATACACAAATTGTATTATTTACATAAGATAAAATTCACTAATGGCAGATTTGAACTTTATGGAGTAGATCAGAATTATCCATCTGAATCATGTGATTCATAACTTTGATGCAATGTCTAAACACACACACCAATTGGCAATACATTTTATTCAGGTTTGAATTCTTCAATTTTGCATGATATGAATTTGCACTAAGAATTACTTTGTAGGCAGCCTCTGAGATTAGTGATTTTTTTTATTCACTATAAAATACTACAAAATAACATAAAATTATTATTATTGTATTTTAACTTTGAAAATCAATTCTAAGGATCTATTGTTCATTATTGGATCTACATTATAATTAAATATAATTTTAGGTGGTTTTATTTTTTATTTTTAAATATAATATATATACAGATACAATGAACTTTCATTTCATCATTTATGCTTATTTAATTTTTTGCATACATTATCTATTTGTTTTTCAGTCCAGAAATCTGTGCCATAGAAATAAACTTTAGTTTTTGTGGCTTCATTGTTTTTTATTTATTTATTTGCATTTATTATTGATAAATCATGATCTTGACCCTTTTTTTTTTGCATGGATAATTTTTGATTTAAAATGACAAATATACACACACACTTTAATTATTTGCTTTATGTTTTGGTAGTTAAGTTTTCATAAATTTTTAATTACAAACAAGAATTCTTTTCGAACTTTTTCATATTTAGAGTTCTATTTATGTATATTAATTTTTTAATAAACTACTATTACTTTATTATTTAAATAGAAACAAGTGTTAATAAATGATTTCAAATAAAAAGTTATAATTCATAATAACCATGATTTTTTTAAATTTGAGATGACTATATTATTAAGATTTTATATATGTATTGTTTATGAAAAGATCTTGTGATTCAAAGATTGTGCATCAATCTATTATGCCTATGATTTTGGATTTAAATCCAGACCAAGTGAAATTGTTTTCAAAGAGTTTCATATTTTTTTCAGGTAACTAGCCCTTACTCAACCCTACTAACCATCCAACATTGGTTGGTAAGTGGGTAACTAGCTACTTTTAGCTTGAGGGTCAAACAAACACCAAAAACTGCTTAAATCTCACCTTATGGCAAAATAACCTGGTGAACACTGCCATCTCCTTAACTATTCCTCCAGAGTGGCCTTTGCCCTACTCTGGACTAATTATTAAAAAGGAGCTTTAATTTTTTTTACTATTTGTAGAGATATTCTCACACACTTTTTGCAAATAGCAGATGTGAATATTTTGACATGTAAAATCTAATTTTTAGGAAGTAATCATTAAATTTCTATTGTCTATAATTTTTAGTAAGTTTTTAATACTATCATTTATCTGTATCTACTACTTATTTTCTCCAATCTTTTCAAAAATGATTGATTGAAAAATAAGTGCATTTATTTATTTATTATACATTGTTTACAAGTGTTATATATTATATTGTATCATACACTTGAATTATTTTGTATGGGGTTTTTTAACATTAATAGAGTTTCTAGTAGTTTTATATTATGTATATATCCTTTCATCATATGTTATTTATAACCAAAATTCCAGATTTTGCATTTCTTTCTTCATATATATATATATTATTGGTAAAATATTTTAATTTTTTAGCAATTATCAGAATATGAAATATGGGTATGCTTCTAAAAAGTGGTGAAAGTTAGTTATTAATTTAAATCATATAACTATATTTAGAAATATAGAAGTGTAGTGTATAAATTAATTTGTAAGTTTTAAATTTAAATAAAATAGGATTATAAGATATACAAATTCAATTTAAATAAAAAGTGAAATAATGCTTAAATGTAAATGGGATAATTAGTAACTATTAGAAACCACCAGTAACCACATAAACATTCACAGTAAGGATAGTAATCAATATTTCTCACTGCTGTCAAGGCAACCTTCTCATCTTTTAATAGCAAGAATGGAAATTCATTCTTATTCATGGTCCATTGAATACATATGAATACATAAAGATTGCAACTTGACTACAGAGTATGAAATATTGATACAATGAAGTTTAAATAAACCTCTTTAAACATGTCACTGTAATGCAGTGCACAATTTAAAAATATTGCAGTTTGTAATGTTATAATTGACTATTTATTAGTCTGCATTACAGTGACATGTTTATTTCATGTTTAAAGAGGTTTATTTAAACTTCATTGTATCAATATTTCATACTCTGTAGTCAAGTTTCAATCTTTAAGTGTCCATATATATTCAATGGACCATTAGTAAGAATGGATTTCCATTCTTGCTATTAAAAGGTGAGAAGGTTGCCTTGACAACAGTGAGAAATATTGATTACTATTTTTACTGTGAATGTTTAGGTGGTTACTGGTGGTTTCTAATGGTTAAATTCAATTTATTATCCAAGAAATATTAAATGTTTGTTTTTTAAAAAAAAAAAATTCAAGTTTTAATTGAAAAACTAAAGTCTGAGATTTAGTGAATATCTTTTAAGGCTAATTTTAGTGTCTGGATTTAATATATAATCTATTTTTATTGTTAATTTTATTTCTTTGTTTGTTTCTTTCTTTCAATTTTAAACATAAACTCATAATGGTTTGTTTTGAATTTTATAGTTTAATTAAAAGTAATTTTTGAAAAAAATTAATTGAATCTTTTGCGTTCTTAAAATTAAGTACATTTTATCCCCCCCCCCTTCAAGATAATAATATCCAAGGTTTCTTCATTTTTTTTATTAATTATTAATATTTTTTCTATTCATTAGTAAAACCATATATATTTTTTCTTTCAAATATATAAGCAAGTTTTTTTCCTCATAAAGTATATTTTTAACTTATTAGAAAAAGAAGTATAATTTATATTTTAATTATGTGAAATTTTATAAATGGAAAAAGTTAGTTTAATTTTTAGTAGAAATACTGATTTAATTTATTTAAATTACCTTAATAGCAAAAATAAGAGCATCATCTCTTTGGATTCACAGAATGCTGATGATTGGTCTATTCTTGCCAATTCAGAGCATGCTCATAATGGTTTGAGTGCAACTTATAAAAACTTTTCTTTATTAATTAATAACTGAAATACATGCTTATTATATACCTGTATCAATATATGTAATATATAGGGTATATGAGCACAGACTTTCACATGACCCACCTCTCTCCACCCTTTCTCATAACACTGATACACTTGAACACATATATGTCGAAAAGATAAATAATCACCAATATACATATTAAGCATGATGAGAATCTTGACCTGAAGGTGGCCTTTGAGTGTTCCATCATCAGATTTTCAATTGGATACACTTGAACACATATATGTCGAAAAGATAAATAATCACCAATATACATATTAGGCATGATGAGAATCTTGACCTGAAGGTGGCCTTTGAGTGTTCCATCATCAGATTTTCAATTGGATGGACAGTTGAAGAGTTGGAGTGTGGAGTGGATTGAAGCCTGTCCATTAAAGTATGAAGATTGGTTATCTTAATATATGTCTGAGCACTTATTGCATATATGTGTAGAGATGATAATCTGGACCAACTGATGATTGCTGGTTTAGCATGAAATACATATATTGGTGAAATATCTTTTTGACATATGTGTTCAAGTGTATCAGTGAAATGAGATAAAGTGGAGAGATGTGGGTCATGTGAAAGTCTGTGCTCATATACCCTATATATTTTATTAATTAATATTTTAAAAAACCCTCAAGAGTCTTGTCATAATAGTGGAAGAAAAATCTTCAACAACTTTAAGGTGGATGGTTATATTATCAATGTATGAATATGAAATGATTTAAATATTTTGATAGCTCCAAACAGAAAAGTAGAATTGGATATTCTTGAGCAACCCAATGTACTGCTATTGCATTTAATAAATTAAAGAATACTTCATAATAAAATGATATAATTATCTCAACTAAATTAATTGAATGTAAAACTAACTTATTGTACAAAAGTGTTCCCTATAAAGGCAGTGAAACATAAAAGCATTAGAAATTTTTTTATTCAATGATGCTTTATAAAATTCTAAAAAATATGATTGCAAGATCATAAGACCAATCTGTATATTCTTCAGTTTTCTGGATGTAATGATGTTATAAAAGTACATCTTCTTTGGATTAGGTACATGAAAGTTAACCTATCATGTGACTCGAACATCACATAACTTTTTAGGTAATTGAGCATTTGATTATTTATTAACACTGGACACTATTTGATTGTTCATTGATACCAAACATTCTACAGTCTAATTAATCAATTCCTGTTTTAAAACTCTGAAAAAAATATTTATTCAAAAGTCTGAATTATTTATGTAGTATTTATTGAGTAAAAAGTCATTTTTCTATTTTTCTGGACATCTCACAGAATTAAAGTTAAATAGTTTTTGGTTAGTCTTAAATATAATTTGTCAAAAATTCTTTAAAGTATACATTTATATGTATAGAATTCCATTGGTGTTATAATTAGGAGAAAAATAATCTCCACTTATTGAGACATGTTTATAATACTGCATTAAAAGATGTAATTACATACATATGTAATAGTGTGGAAGGAAACTATACTTCATACATGTGCTACAAAATAACACACACCAAATGTTTCAAAAGCATAGGTAATCCACCTATGATTAGACCTTATTCTTTAAATAAAGCAACATTTATTGGCCATGCATAAATTAGGGTTTGAACTTATTTAGCACAGTATGAAGATCAGATCCCTTTCATAATATTACATATATATATATATATTAATATCATGCATATTTATATTTGAGTATAAATATATTCAAGCTTTAATTCCAACAAGTTCCCAATTATAACATTTAAATAGAGGATCTATACTATTATTTTTAATTGAAATATTCAGATATTTCTCTTGATGATCTGAGATTGTTCTTAAAAAAATAACAATGATCAGTCTGATATCTTTTTAATTGGTTAATCGCTTACAAGAATGTGGTATTTGCAACAAGAATTATGTGTACTAATGCAATTAATATGTTTTTCCAGCATAATAAATTTTAAAAAAAATTATGAAAAAAGTTTCTATATTTAAACTGGTTAATTGCTTATTAATCATAGTGCATTGTAACCTATCATTTTGTTTATTATTGAATGGCTTCTACTTCCTAAAATCTTTATTTATCAATGGCAATATCTAATAATGTTGGTGGTAGTTAATTGTAGCCATGTCATTGTAAAATACTATAGACTATATTGAAAATTGTATGGATAAACATAATGGAACTGTATGATCACCAGGTGTAATGCCAACTTATCAATACCTAATAATAATTGTTTAAATTTTATTTTCAAATTTATTGCAAAGGACAGTTTTAACCAATGAATAGCTTTTTAATCACTTCAAGCTTAATATTTAAATGCAAGTATATTGTCTAAACTGAACTTAAATATAATTAGAAAGTATTTGAATCAGAACTTTTAAATTCCCTACAGCTATCTGCTTTGTCTTATACAACCTATAAACATGACCACATACATGTGAAAAAGATAAATTATTTCCAATGTACATATTTTGTGCTGAACCATCACTCATCAGTTGGTTCAGATCACCATCAGATTTTCAATGATATGGATGGCTGAAGAGTTGGAAGGTGGAGAAGATTGAAATCTGTCCATTAAAGTTTGAAGATTTGCTATCTTAATATAAACTGATCACTGATTTTATATATATAAGGGAGATGATGATCTGAACCAACTGGTGAGTGCTGGTTCAGCATGAAATACATATATTGGAGATCATTTATCCTTTTTACATGTATGCGGTCATGCATATAGGTTGTCTAAGATGAAGTTGATAGTTTTAGGGAACTTGAAAGTTTGAATTCAAATTCTTTCTAATTACATATATCTTATGCAACAGAATACTGTGTTCATATTAAGGTTCATATCATCCAAAGTAATTGCATATAAAATAATTTCAATCCTTCAATGCAACAGTAATCATCCATAGTTTTAATAAGACTTAACACTTTATTGTGGTGCCCTCGTCTTTGAAAACAAAAAATATATACTAAAAACAAATAAGAGGAAATGATTTAATAATTATTTTTATATTCTTAAATTTCTATATAGAAATATTGCAAATAGGTGCAAGATAACATAGGACATTTATTGTTTTTAAGAGGATAATATCCCGATTACAATTCTATATGTTCTTCAGCATCTTTGATTACACCATATTAAATAATTATTTATCACTGTTTGAACAATTCTATAATTCATTTAAACTGGGAGGGGGGGTAACTTGTATATTTAAGTAAAATAAAAATAAAAAACTATATTTCCAGTTCTTGCAATGAAATTATATATAGATACAAACATATATATAAACTAATTGTAAAATTTCACTTCACATTTGCATAGAAAATAACTTGCCAAATCCTGCTGGTAAAAGGCAGCGTATTTTATCTTTTTAAGACTTATCTGTTAAAATAGATAATTGTGAAGTGAAATATCAATTAATTCTGAAACATTATCTTAGAATGTGGCTTTCTAGTAACAAAGAGATATGACTTGATGGGATAAAATATTTATATATATATATTTTAGTAAATTAATGATTCAATTTTATATAACTGTTGTTTCTGGTGTCCATTGATTACTCTAGCTTGCTGTGTGTGGCAATACGTATAGTGAGTTTTACCTGTTTTATCAATTTTATATATTTAATCAATTTAAATGTTAATGTGCATTTAAATGCATTTTTATATAAACACACACACACTTTTCTACAGAATATGTGTGATGACTATTTATTTAATACAGCTGGAGAATAATAATAATATGTTAGCCTTTAGCCATATGTCATGTATGTTTTAGTTTTTGTTTTACTTAAAAACAGATGTTAATAGTTTTTTTTTTAATTCTATTTTTGTTTAAAAAAAATAAATTATTTAATAAACCAGAACCTTGAAAGCAATGAAATATTTCTTCAAAATATTTTTTTTTCCGTAAATATTAAAACTAGTGTCTGAACCTACCTTGACACCTCTCTGAGGAGTGCCAAAGCACAAAACCATGGTCAGGGGTTTGGGGAGGGATTCCTGACAGAGATATTTTAAGTGCTGGCTCTGGCTAAGCATTTATCATAAAGCTTGTAGAGGAATTGGCAATCCTCACTGTTTATAACTTACAAGCTTAAGAGATAGGGTCATGTGATCTATGAATTGATCTATGACTCTTATTTTGACTATGAATGTTTTTTTATCTGATTGTTTTTATACACGTAGTCAAATAATCATTATGACTTGGTAATTTGCATCATTTTGAAAATCATGATTTATCTGTGATTTGAACATTAGGTAGCGTAAATACAACCTTTAATAAATATATTTTAAGTGCAAAGATTTTTTTAAAAAAAAAAGTAAGATATCTGAAACTATAGATCAGATTCTAGAGAAAGTTTAGATATTAGATATGATCTGCCTCCTTTAATTTAGGAATCTTTATATATAAATTATTAATATTTTTAATACTTTAATATTTTTTGAATATATACATATATTAATGATTTTAATCAACATATAATTTGATTTTATGGTGATCAAATACAACATTATGAATTGTTACATTTTTATTTACAATTGTCAAACTCATTCCATTCACAACTTTGACACCATCCACCTTAGATAAATACAATAATGATTATTACTAATCATTTACTAAACTAGAGATTCCTCAGTAGAAAAGATTAATATATCTGATTTTTTAATTTTAAACATACATAATTAACAAATCATATATATTAATCTTTAACAGGTTTAATGTTTATATCTGTGTTAGAGATAATCTCTAGTTTAGTGAATGATTAGTAATAATCATTATTGTATTTATGTGAGATGTATGGTGTCAATGCTGTGAGTGGAGTGAGTTTGACAGTTGTAAATAAAAATGTAACAATTTACTGTAGATAAATACTCTTCATGTAATAGATATATATATGAGAAATGGTGGCCTGGGCCAATTGATGAGTGCTGCTTCAGCATGAAATGCATCTTGGGGTCATTTTTTTGTATCTTTATTTATATGAATTTAAAAAGAATGGGGAAGTATAGAGGTTGTTTAATATATCTATAAATATTAGGAACATAAATTTATTTCACAGAACAAAAATATCCAAATATGTTACTATGATACATTTACATTACAAGTACATTCTAATGAATCCTTTTTAAACAAAGGTGTAAATATGCCTACCTTTTCATTATATTGATACCAATCTATTTTCTCAACAGGGGTCAGAAAAAAAAATCTCTTGTGACAAAATAAATGGGCATTGATATAACAAAAAAAGTTGATATATTTACTGGTTTGTTTAAAAAACGATTCATTAGAACTTGATTTGTAATGTATCCTAGAAATGTATTTGGTCATGTTTGTTCTGTAAAATATATTGTACTTATATATAAATGTAAGTCTATTTGTTTGTTACTTTATAATTTAACAAATATTGCACCAATGTTGATGAATCTTACACATTTTTTTCTATTTTTGGGAGGAGAATTTTATAGTCTATGGATCTTTGCTTTATGATACTTAATTGTTCGGAAATTTTTGGTAATTTACTACATTACTAACACAAACAAAGCCATAGATATAGAATTTGAAAGTTTGTATGAGCAATGACCTCTAGAGAATTTTTCATAATCTAAAAGTAATATTTTCTAGAAAAATTGAAAATTATTACTATATTATTTTACTGGAAAAAAAATTGTTTGTACTAAGAAAATTAGAATTATTAAGTAGCAAACAGTCTTTCAAAAATATTGTACTGGATAGTTTTTAATATTGTTTAAAATAATTTATAAAGCACTTAATTAAAGATTGTTCATTTATTACATGCACTGCTGTTATTTTTAAAAGTAAGTAATTTAGAAAAACTGTATCTGAGGAGTTGATTGTCTGTACATTTAAACTTGACAAATATGTTAAAAAAATTATTTACAAAAGTGAGCATCTGCAATAGGTGTTTCAGTATAATTCAGATAGTTCTAAAGCTCTAAAACAAATAATTCAGGAATATTTAAACTAAAGACAGTTCTCTTGTGCCTAAGTTATCAATAATGAATCCTTTATCATCTATCCTTTATATAAACTTTATTATTTAATAGCTCAACAAGTATTGCAGCAATCTTGATGAATCTTGCATTTTTTTCTTTTTTTCTTTCTTTCTTTTTTTTTTTTTTTTTGGGGGGGGGATTGCATAAGCTATGGATTTTTGCTTTATAGTATTTGTTTTAAAACAATTAGTAATTTTCTACTAATATGAGTGAAACTTCAGAGACATCTAGTGTGTATATATATAAACAAAAGGACTCCTAAGATTCAGAGATCCATTTATATTATTTTGGTTTGTTTGCAATAGTTACATAAGGACAATGGCAAACTAATGACTCAAGAGCTAAAGATTCTCTGAATGAATCATGACTTTTTACAATTGGTTTTCAAATGTCACATGACCTCCAGAGAGGCTAATCATTCTATTATTTGTACACTTTGATTTAACATATTGTCAAAAAAATACAGGAAAGCTTACCTAACATAATGAGTATTTATGTAAAGGCAGGTAAAATAACTATGGCCAAGATGCAACTTTTGATCATTATCAGTAATATTTTGCTGATTTTTGCACTTTCTTGGTATAATTTATACTAGTATCTCAATTTAGTATTACAACATAAACTTTAACAAACTCTTCTACCGTTAAGATGTTTATAATGGTAATGTCAAGAAAAAATATATAAATACTGCAGAAGATAATTAATATGTACAGAAATTCTGACAATGAAATGAGATGTATAACAGATAAAAGTTAGCTAATGTTGATTGGAAGGATAATATTGAAAGATCCCAAGCAGATTAATAAAAAAAATGTTAGTGTGATTTAATATACATAAAGTTACTCTCCAACACCAAGATAGATTTCAAACTGATCTTATCTCTGAAGGACAGTATCAACACAAAAACCTATCAAATAATACATCTATCAATATTTTTGAATTACACCATTTGGGTTATGCATTGTAAATTAATCATGGAATGCCCACAACCCCCTATAACACGGGTTTTTTTTAGAAACAATGATTAAAAATCCAGAAGAGAGATCAACTCCTGGCAACATCAAAAACATTTGAAGACACCTGGACATTATACATTATTCCAAACTAACAATAAGAAGGGAGGGGGGAGGGAAAGCAATCAGCTAACAAATGTGTGAAGGTTGTAATGTTCATGCCATCTTGCATTTATAGTACAATATAGACTCAACAGAACCTCAAATAGAAACAACAAGATAGTCAGAACCACTTTGTAAACTTATTATGTTTGGTTTGATATCATTGTACACATTAGAAATAATAAAATATTATTGAAACTAAAGTTGTATGATTAGAATACAATGCAAAAGATAACATTGAAAGAGAGAGAAGTTTAACAAAAAATGTTGATGTGATTTAATATGTGGTAGAATAAAATTTTCAAATTTCATTTAAAAAGCTAATAACGTATTTAAACTGCTCTACATTCTCAAACTGATAAACATTCAAATCAAAAAATTGCTAAAATCATTTTTTTAAAATTGATTGATAAAAGATCTAGACTTTTTAACACTAAAGCAAAACTTTTTGTAAACTGAATTCAAAACCTTACAAACATTTTGTAAATCATTATTTAAATTGGCAAAAATAAAACTATTCTCAGAATATGAAATTGTTGTCCCATTTTTAATTGATTCAAATTATAACTTGAATCATGTTTCAATGATTACATAATGAACCGTTTGTAACCTATTCAAAGATCAATCTTAAAAACGAAATAGAAATTAGTCCATATCCCTGTTTAATACTATTTTTCACTTCAAGTACTTGTGATTTTCCACTAACAGGAATAATATTTTGCTCATACCATTAACTGTTAAGGACAATTAGATAATTTCAAACCATTGCTACATGTTTTTCAATTAAATGAGTCAAATAAATGTCTTGACTTTGCTCGTGATCCTTTTTTTTTTGCATTTGTCTGGGGGGGGGGGACATATAATACTTTCTGACTTTTTTTAAAATGTTGTTAATTTTCCGGTAACTATTAATCAACGCTGGAACTACCTTATTTAATAAAATTCTTGAATACTATAATCAGTAGCAACGATATTCCATGATAATTACTGTAATTCCAACAATGAAAACATCTTTAACATGATAGCATAAATTCACGCATTCATACATTTTAAAAAATATATATCTTAATTTAAAGCCATTATATCAATGTCATATTTTAAAACTTTTCCAGGCAACTCATCAGGATCTACAGTTTTTCCCATTCTTAAGTCTTCAAGCTTTCTTCAAATCTAAATGAGCCAACAGGTTGGATATTGATCAAAATACTCCATCTATTGATTTCAAAGATCATTATAGAAGAGTATTATCTCTGATTTAAGAGGATTATAAGATAGTTTTTTTACATCAAATTAACCACTTATATGTATATGTGTATATGTATAACTCCTAACTATAACTAATTCTGAATTTGGTATTGTTATGAGCACAAATGTGACCAAGTTCCTTTATAATAATTTTTGTCTTTAACAAACTGTGGTGATCAGCACATATCTTGTCAAATTTCAATTACATTTGTCATTCAAGCTTATACAGTCAATAAGTTAGTTTACTGTTTCTATAAATACTTGCAATAGTGTTATTCAATTAACAATAAAAGTCTTCTTTTTCTAAACCTTTTGATTCCAATATTGGAGTGGTAGCACTGATAAAATAGGCCCTGGTATCATGGCGCAAAACACTTTTTAATGCCATTAGTTTTGCACTGATACATGAGCAAATTTGAATAATATAAAATGGTAAATTAAATCTCATTATTAATCCAACACCATGCAATTTCCTTTCAGTTGACAGACAATCCTACCAAAAAACTATTCAAACCATCTCATTGTCATACAGTTTATACCCCTGATGAGAAGTGTCTTCTATGTATTGTTTTTCTCCGAAAGGCTTACAAAAAGGCCTTTAACTTGCACTGTGCTGTTCTTTAAATAACTCACTGCAAAGTAAAAGTTATCCATCAGCTAGCCTTTCAAAAAAATGGTGTTTAATCATGGGTCTAGTTAACTGCTACTATGGCCTGCATGTAAATGCAGTGGTAGAATGGAAAACTCTAGAATTCAAGATTCTGAATTATGGCTCAGTTGCTGTTGCCTCATTTCCAGTGTTCAACCTTTTTAAGACTTCCTAAGTAGTAAATCATTTGATTATTATTGTTGCGCGTGACGTTTTAATTTTTTTCTTCTTCCAAAACACTAGCTAAGAAGAACTAACACTATAAACAAACAAACTATCTTCTAACTGGCTCATTTCGATAAACTTTTTATAGAAAGAAAAATTGACACGTCTTATTGTGTATCCAAGATTTTCTATGGAAAGTTATTTGTAACACAATGCCAAGGGTGAACGTATCCTTTTTTTTTTATCCTTTGCATATAGTCTTCCATTTTTGCTATTAAAATGTGTGAAGGTTTCCTTGATAGCAGTGAGAAATATTGACTATCTTTATTGTGAATGTTTATGTGGTTACTGGTGGTTTCTAATGGTTACTAATTATCCCAAATAGCTTTAAGCATTATTTCACTTATTATTTATATAAAATCTTTTACAGTAAGAAGAGTCCCTTTTTTATTATTGTAAAGAATTGAGTCATGGCAGCAAGAGCGCAACTCAATTATTGGAGTGAGTCGCTTTGACAGTTATAAATTGTCATTGTTATTATATATATCAAAAGATGAAATATCCACTATTTTTAAATATTATCTTTTTTTAATTATTTATTATAATTTTAATTCACATAATAGTAACAAATATAATTCTCCTTTTTTTAATTTTAGGTGGATTCTGAGAGTGCTGCGGCTGCCCATTTGGAAGATGATGAAGATGTTGACAGTTTTGGATACACCTGGAGTGAGTTAAAAAAAAATTATTTATTTTTTTCTTACATTTACATCTTGTTTCTAAAAATTTAAATATAGTTTTGAAAGGTATTTACTCATTCTTTTAGAGTTTTTTTTTTTTTATTTAAAAAAAAAAAGTTTTAAAAGTTATATAAGGAATAGTAATTAATTTCCTTGTCATGAAAACTCTCTCTATATATTAAATCCATTTTTAAAATCATTATAAAAATTAAGTAGAATTCGTAACTTACAATAAACGTTAATTATTGTGAGATAATTGAAATGGGTATAAAACTGAGACCGCTCTACCTAAAAAATATTTTATACTATATTGATAATTCATTTAAATATAATATAAAATGCGATTGTAAATATAACATTGTTTATAATTTAAAAATAATTTATATCACATAAAGGGAAAATATAATGAACATACTAATACAATGATAACATAGAGAAAACATGTTTCAAACTCTAACTATCAGTTTGTTCCTGCCAAAATAATTATAGTATGAGATCAGATTAATAATTTTTGTTATAGTAACATTTATTTTATTCAAAATAAACTAGATTTTAAAATTTCATTATAAGAGGAAGGAAATATGTTTCTCTTATTGATTATAAGTAGGTATTTGTGCTTTAACAATGAACAGTATGTTGGTTTTATAATCAATATATGTCATATGATTTACATTTATAAACCATTTTGCTATGGGCACTTTCCAGTTTATTACTTAAATAATAAAAATCAATGGTCTTCCTGAAGGTTTGGATGAAGGTATTTTAGTTGTATTTATATATTGGATTATTTCCATCATCTAATATTAAGTACTGAATGTCTTTAGAAAAATTAAACTTTATTTAAATTTTCCAATTACATTGAACTGTTAGTAATAGTTCACAGGTTAGTCTATGCACAATGTTTCAACAAGTATTATTCTCTTCTCTTCTTCAGGTGTTTCTGGCCTGACACATGACAGTACTAACATGGGAGTAGAACCTGAACTCTTACATTCTTGAATTTTAAGGTAACACTAATCAACTGAATCTTTGGCAGGATGTCTCAGTTGGTTAGAGTGTTATCTTAAAATTCAATATTCAAGAATCTAGGGGTCCAGGTTTGATTCCCTTGATAGTACTGACACTGATCAGGCCAGCAACATTTGAAGAAGAGAGGAGAATAAAACCACTCAAAACATTGTGCATCTACTAACCTGTGTGCTACTACTAACCATTGAATGTAATTGGAAAATTTAAATAAAGTTTCATTTGTCTAATGTCATTCAATACTTAATATTAGATTATTGAAATAGTCCAATATACAAATAAAAACCAATGCTTTTTTTTACTTTTCTGGATAATTTAAACTTAACTTTTATTAATTCTTAGCATGCTTTTGATATGTAAAATATAAAAATCATAGCAATTTCATTTCTTTAGTATTCCAAGCTTTTATGTATGCTTGACAATTATTTTGAAATTTTAAAAATATTTACATTTATTTTATTTGATATTGGAAATAATTGAAAGTTTGGTAGTCTTTCACATGCGCAATTGAAAGTTTGCTAGTCTTTCACATGCACAATTGTCTCTCAGACAGCCAATCTGATTGGCTGTCTGAGAGACAATTGCACATGTGAAAGACTAGCAAACTTTCAATTATTTCCAATTTATTAACAACATGCGATTTAGTTAAATATTATTTATTTGATATTCAAAAATATTTAAATCCCTTCAAAGAACCCACTTCTTCAATAGGGGAATACTTGTATCTTTTTTGTTTATTGAATATTGATCTTTTTCTATTTCCCAAAGCCTCTTTAATGTTTTGTTTTCTGTCTTTCTCTCACTGCATATAATTTCAGCTTTTATCAAATTTATGGCCAGAATTTTGTTTGTGGTCCATAAATATTGAGAAATGATCATCATTTTTATATGATTTATGTTGGGCTAGTCTCATTGAGAGATTAGCCCTGAATTTCCTCATAATATGCAAACTTGCACACAGTGTGGTTGCATTGAATCTTGTAGATGATTGTCCTTTGATTTGTTAAGCAGTTTGTTTAGTGACGGGGGAGTTTGAAAGCTTATGATATATTTTTCTGTGCATATTCTTTTTCATTTTTGAGAGACTTTTGGGGATAAATGGAAGGCTGATCCATTTTTTAGTCTTCAGAGATTGAGGCTGGGAGGGAGAGGTATTTTATTGTAAAATCTACTGATAGCATTAAAAATTTTATTATGATTATATCCTAGATTTTGTAAGTCTTTGATATATGCGTCTATATTGTTTTTTCTGTCCATCTCAAATTTACACAACTTATAATTCCTGCATTAAAAATCCTTTAAGTCCAGCATATTTGTGTGATATAGGTGTTTGTGATTTGAGATGGATCACTCATCTTATGTTTTTTGGTTTTAATATTTTGTAGTTCAATGAATTAAACTATCTCTGAACATACAGATCCAAAAATGTAATTCCTTGATTCTTGTCTTTTTTTTCTATAATCCAAGTTAAAGATGACTAATAATTCTTGAAGAAGAATTTTTATAATTTGTATTTTTGTCAAACAGATAAGCAAGTCATCAGCATATCTAACAAACAGTGTATTAGAGTGTTGAGACAAAAAAAAACTTTGAAACAATTGCATTTTCAATTTTTGTGAGAAATAACCTACATATAATGCCACTGAAAGGGAGCCTCATTAGCCCTATCCATGTTCCATTCTATAATATTTTTCATTTGCTATTGCTGTCATGTCTTTATTGACCCATTATAGGATATCCATGGTGAATTCTTTCTTGTGTAAGTTATAATTAAACTTTGCAAAATTTCATAAATAATTTCAATTGATGTAGTTTGTACTATAGAACCATACAGTTTTTTAACATCTAATGAGACAATTTTGTTATTAATGAATGCTTTCATGCTTTTAATTTTGTCAATGAACTTGTACAAAGATTTTATTGTGTATTTTCTGAATTCTGAATCTTCTGTCAACCTGGTAGCAATAGTTTTGGCCACTTTATAAAAGTATGATCTTCTGAAATTTATAAGTTTTATCTTTGTGTAATTTGATATTGGCAAAAATTCTTGATACAATTATGGCTGTCAGATATATCTTAAAATAGTTTGCATTTGTAAATGCTTTATCACAGTATTTTCTCAATACAGATGTAATACATTTATCTTTTTAGTATTTAAAGTTATACAACATAATTTCTATAAATTTTAGATTGTTAATTTGTGGATTCAGTTTTATTCTATAGTCTTCTTTATTCATTAGAATGAGCTGATTATCTTTGTCTTCTTTAACATATATTATACCTTTATCATTTATTGTATGTTCTAATATTATTTATATTCTCAGGCCAAAGGTTTTTGAACAAGTCCAGTAGTTAACTCAAAGCTTTTGCAATTTTTTCTATTACTCTGTCTTTCAATGAGTCATTCTCAAATTTACTTTCAATATCTGCTATAACCTCTAATTTTGAATTTCTCCATGTACTGCCTAAAAATTTGGAACCATTACTCAGACTTTTCCCTATTGTCTCTATGACCTGGTAGTTCCAAATTTGTAGGCAGTATGTGGAGGAATTCAAAATGGAGATTATAGCAGATATTGAAACTAAATTTGAGAATGACCCACTGAAATATAGAGTAATGGAGAATCTGTAAAAGCTTTGAATTCACTACCAGATTCACACAAAAACCTTTGGTCTGGCAATAAAAATAATATTAGAACATATATAAATGACAAAGATATAATATGTGCTAAAAAAGACAAAGATAATCAACTCATTCTAATGAATAAAGAGGACTATAGAACAAAATTGAATCTGCAAATTAACAATCTAAAATTTATAGAAATTATATCATATAACTTAAAATACTCTGGGAAAGCTTTTACGAAGGCAGACTATTTTAAGATATACCCCTCAGCCATAGATTGTACCAAGAATTTTTTGCCAATATCAAATTACACAAAGACAATTTTCCATTAAAGCTTATAATAGACTTCAGAGATTCATACTTTTATAAAGTTGTCAAAACTATTGCTACCTGGTTGGCAAAATTTAAGATTCGGAAAGTACAGAATAAAATCTTTGTGTGAGTTCATAAATAAAATTAAAAACATGAACATGGATATTAATAGCAAAATTGCCTCATTAGATGTTAAAGAACTGTATGGTTCTCTATCATGAACTAAATCAATTGAAATTATTGATGAATTTTTGCAAAGTATTAATTATAACTTGCAAAAGAAAAAATTCATCACAATGGTAGCAAATGAAAAATATTATAGAATGGAATATGGATAGCCTTTTAGTGGCATTATATATAGTCTTTTTGTCTCCAAACTCTAATATACTATATTTTAAATAGGTTGATGACACATTAATCTGTTTCTCAGAAACACAAATTATAAGAATTCATCAAGAATTAGAACATGCATCATCTTAATTTGGACTATAGAAAAAGAAGACAAGGATTACATTTTTGGATCTGTATGTTCAGAGGTAGTTTAATTTGTTGAACTACAGAAAGATATTAAAACCATAAGGTGAGTGATCCACCCCAAGTCTCTAATACCTTTGTCACACAAATATGCTGGACTTACAGAAATTATAGGTCGTGCAAATTTGATACAGACAGAAAAAATATAGATGCATATGTCAAAGACTTAGAAAATCTAAAATATAATGACAATAAAATTCTTAATGCTATCAGTAGATTTTACAATAAATTTTTTAAAAACCCCCACAGGCTCAACCTATGGAGACTAAAAAATGGATCAGTCTTCAATATATCCCAAAAGTCTCTCAAAAATTAAAAAGAATATGCATAGAAAAATATAAACTTTTGAAATACCCTGTCACTAAACAAATTGCTTAACAATTCAAAGAACAAATTGCCCACAGAATCAGCTCATCAAATCATCTACAAGATTCAATGCAACCAAGCTATATATAAGGTTGTATATTACGGAGAATTGAGGATTAATCTCTCAATGAGAACAGCCCAACATAAATACCTATACAATAGAGCATATACAAATGATGAGCTTTCCTCAATCTTTATGAATGATGAACAAAAATATGGCCATAAATTTGATTGTCTAAAGCTAAAAATGAAGGATTAAAAAGGCTTGGAGAGTAGCAAAAGACCATTACTCAATAAACAGAGAAGATTCAAGTATCGCCCTGGCTGGGATTTAAATATATTTAAGTTCCAAAATAATTATAAAGTATACATAAATGCTCGGAATACTAAAAATCTGAAATTGATATGATTATGATATTTTACTTAACGAAAACATGCTAAGCGAAGTTTAAATTATAAAGACTACCTTTTTTGTATGAATGTCCAGAATATTTATTTCAATATGTAAATAATAATAAATAGGAATGAGGTTTGAAAGATCTAAATAGGATTATTTATTAATCTACCTTCAAAACAGGTTATACCTGTAGTTTAATAGCATTTATTTAAACTTCTAGGAAGATAAAAATCTCAGTCTGTTACAGTCCGGCGTCAGTTTTCTTTATTTATATTAAGATCATAGGTGGAATCCATCTTTTACTTATAAAGGCCTTGACAACAGATTGTAGATTTTATAGTCTATGAAAGTTCTGTTTGTTGTCATGTGATATATATATAATAAACCATTTTACTTATAACACTTATTTCCATGTAATTTTGAAACTATAAACATGAAAATAAAAACTAGTGCTTAAATAAATGGTTTATTATTATGCTTTAAAATTAAAAGTAAAATTGATCTTACAATCAGAACATATAATAAATTACTTTACTAATGCATTTCCATGCAATTTTGTATTTTTATGACCATATTGTTAATGCATTCATCAATAAAAAGTTTTAAGCAGTTGAAAAAAAAAAGTTGTATAGTCAAGGCTGGAATCATAAAAATAAAAAATTTCAGGAAAATAAATGCTTAAATTATAGTGATTTTATTATTATTATTTATATATAACAAATGCAAAAAAAAACTCGGAGAAGAAGGAAATATTTTTATAAATAATTCAAGTAAAATCCAATTTTGTTTTATTAAGAATATTTTTATTTTTCACCAACAAGAAATAATATCGTATAAAAATGGATTAGGTGAAATAATGTAATTTTGTTTTAAATTTTTTTTTTGTAAATTTTACAATTTGATAATTTGACATATCTTTAATTATGAAGCACATAAAAAATAATTATAGATAGTGTCTTTCATTAAGCAATTATTTAGAAACACCTAACATTTTGCTACATCATTTGTCTCTATGAAAAATTAATAAAATGTGGAACAAGATTGAAGTTTTAGTTTGGTTTGAAGATTGATGTAGATAAGCTAGGGGGTAAATATTATTGACCTGTTCATAGCATCCTGAAAATTTATTTTTGTTGACATTTTATAATGTTTTTACAATTGAGAATCACATGATTTAACACTAATGCACTAATAAATATAATATAGTTGTTTTATTGACTTGATAGAGAAGCCAAAATTATTTCTCATATTTACAATTTTAACTTAATTATTTGTTATATCACTTAAATATCAAAATTTAGTTACATTTTGTGTATTTATTTTTTTAAATCTGTATTTTGCACATACAGAATGATGTTTTTAAAAAAGAGATAACTTTCCAACTTCTATATGCTAACTACATTGATGTAATGCTCTCTCACATTGGTGCCGATCCATATAATGAATAAAAAATGAATTCACTTTCCCCTATCTTCTAAGCTTTTGTATATATTAATATCATTTATATTTTTTATTATTTTTTACAATGCTTTTTTATAATCCACTATTGACAGTTTCGACTCCCCCAGCAATCTTCTTCAGAACTTCTACTTATACTTCCAAATCTTAACTAAGCTCTTGAATGGTTAGCAAATTAGATTACTGGAAATAGATTCATTTTTTGTTATATATATATTAGCACTGATATTAGTGAGTGTTGCATTGACGTATTCAGTACTTAGAAGTTTGGAAATTATCATTTTAATTATTATTATATAGTAATCAGTGCTGTTTAATTTAATCTTATATGTATGTTTATATAAGATAAACGATATTGGTAAACTTTAAGCTAATTTTAAATATGGATTATTCAACTAAATCTAGTAACTCTTCTCAACCAAAGAAATTTTGGTGAAGCTGACCACTACAATATATTTATTTGTGATTTCAC
Source organism: Epiperipatus broadwayi (assembly GCA_028023455.1). Classification (NCBI taxonomy): domain Eukaryota; kingdom Metazoa; phylum Onychophora; class Udeonychophora; order Euonychophora; family Peripatidae; genus Epiperipatus; species Epiperipatus broadwayi. The sequence goes on along the minus strand of JAQFVV010006200.1, from coordinate 14,259,181 downwards.
ACATATTCATGTAAATTCATTGGATATATAAATAATATTCTTTAAGCTATAATGTTATTTTTTCTGCACTTTTTTACTATTTTTTTTTTTCAAGATTATTTTATCTTTTTTTTTTCATACAATTTGTCTTTAAAAATATATATATATATTTTTTTAACTTTATATGCATAACCAATCTAATTATTTTTTGCTATGTATTCTTCAATAATCTTTTTCATTTACTCTTTGCATTTTCAATCTTATTCTTCCAAATTTCCTTTTCTCTTTCATTTTCAACTTGCATCTTTATTACCAGTAATCTTTATATATATGTAATTTTATAATTAAATATTTATCAATACAGTATGCACATTGGAAAAAAGAACTAAAGAGCATTTGCTGTTATTAAAAAGGGTTCAGAAAATGATACAACATTGCAAAGTAAATAATAATGTTTCAGCATCTGGTTTTTATGACCATAATAAGTCATGTATTTGTGGTTTTAACTTCAATTATAAGAACATAAAAATATAGCAAATTGAAAAAAAATAACAAAAGGAAAATAAAGGAAGCTATGCTAATATACAAATACAAACTACACTTAATTAACAAGCAGGCAGCAAATGTTAAGAATAGGAAATTGTGGAAAGGTTAGCCTTTCAAAATGTTAGTTGACAAAGACTACAAGGATAGTCGAAAGCACTCCTAAGAGGATAAAAAATTTTAAAGTTATTCCTTTATATATTTCTAAATACTGTATTTATAAATATTTAATTACAAGATTACATATATTGATTTTAAGAAATAAAGACATTAAATTATAATATTATTACATATATATATATAATTGAAAGAGGTAAGAAGCATGATAGAGCAATTAATAGAAAGGATGTAAAATTAGGGCCACATAGAATATTCAGGTAATAAAACATGTTAAAAATTACAAGGAAAGAACATGTTATGAAACTTGTATATGCAAGAAAGTTTAAACATATGTGTGGTTGTGGTTCAAGATCCAGCACAATGAAAGGGAAATGGGCATTATTGGATTAATTATAATTAAAATATTATTTTTGGTATATTGTTTTATAAATATAAAAAAAAAATTAGAATTATAATGCTTATTTATTTTTATGTATGTATATATAATTTATTAATCATCGAAGTTATTATATAGTAGTTGGTCATGTGATTATAAAAGAGGAAACATCTTATAGATCCCAACAAGGAAGGAAAGCCTGGTCAAATATATTAAATAAATATATTATTTATATTTAGTTTTCTAATTTAATTTTGTTTTAGATTGATTATTTTAAATTTTATTATCATTTATAATCATAGAAAATTATGCTCTGCATAAATCCACATTTTGACAATTATTTCAACAAATTACTTCCTTATATCTGACAGGATTAATTATTTATCTTTAGGCATTATATTTGTTACTTTCAGTTCTACTCTATTAATAATTAATTAACTCATTACCATTAGCAAAAAACGTGGGTTTATTATCCATAGCCATCTCATAACTCTCAGTTTGTCTATCCTTTGTAAGAATATTGAAAGAATGTAGATTAGCTTTATACTAGTCTTTATTAGTATTTGCTTGTGTTCTATTGTATTTTCCTCTTTTATTTTTTTTTTTGTGTGTGTTATATATACAATATTAAAAATAATTGAACTGTTGCTCAAATATTTACAAGCACTAATATTTATAAACAAAGAGTTTTGCTAATTGTTCAACAAGCTTTGAGATGATGCTCAAATATTTACAAGCACTAATATTTATAAACAAAGAGTTTTGCTAATTGTTCAACAAGCTTTGAGATAAGTGCTTAGCAAGAGAAAGCATTTAAAATATCTCTATCTGAAAACCACCCCCCATCCCCTGACCAATGGTTTCATGCTTTTGGCACTCCTCAGAGAGGCGCTAGGGTAGCTTCAGACAGTAAATCTAAAAACACCAACCCAAAGCCAGCATTTATCTAAGAGTTGACTATTGAGAGTAGAAAATCTGAAATTGTGAGACACCTAAATATCTTCAATCCCAGCTATCTAACTCAAATAGCTTTATGGGGCTGAGAGATCTTCAGCCAAACCATATATTAGAAGTCTTAGCAATATAAAATCACTTAAGACTTAAAGCAAAGACTATAAATAGTCAATAAAAAATAGTCATATATCACATGACCCCACTTCTTTTTTAAGCTTGTAAAAAATAAACAAAAAGCTTTGCTAATTGCTCAACAAGCTTTAAGATAAGTGCTTAGCAAGAGAAAGCATTTAAAATATCTCTATCTGAAACCCCCCCCCCCAATCCCCTGACCAATGGTTTCATATTTTGGGCACTCCTCAGAGAGGTGTTAGGGTATCTTAGACACTAGATCTAAAAACACCAACCCCAAATCAAAAGCATGAAACCATTGATCATGGGATGGAGATGGTGGTTTTCAGATAGAGACATTGGTCAGGGGATGGGGGTGGTTTTCAGATAGAGATATTTTAAATGCTTTCTCTTGCTAAGGATTTATCTCAAAGTTTGTTGAGCAATTAGCAAAACTCTTTGTTTATTTTTTACAAGCTTAATAAAGAAGTGGGGTCATGTGATATATGACTATTTTTTATTGACTATTTATAGTCTTTGCTTTAAGTCTTAGGTGATAGGGTTTAAAGACATTAAGTCTTAGGTGATAGGGTTTAAAGACATTTAGGTGTCTGAAGATTTCAAATGTTCTGCTCAATAGTCAACTCTTAGATAAATGCTGGTTTGGTTGGTGTTTTTAGATATAGTGTCTAAAGCTATCCTAACACCTCTCTGAGGAGTGCCAAAAGCATGAAACCATTGGTCAGGGGATGGGGGGTGGTTTTCAAATAGAAATAATTTAAACGCTTTCTCTTGCTAAACATTTATCTCAAAGCTTGTTGAGCAATTAGCAGAGCTCTTTGTTTATTTTTTATAAGCTTAAAAAAAAGTGGGGTCATGTAATATATGACTATTTTTTACTAATATTTATGTTTGTTATAGAAATTTTATACAAAAATTGAAAAATATACTTAAATATAAATAAAAAATGTTAATAATAATGAATCATTTGAATCTTTAGGTTATGCAAAATGTATTAAAACAAGAACAGTTCTCTAAGCTAGTGTCATGTATAATAACCTTGAGTAAATAGTGATAGTCCCGTTTAAATCACGGTTCCAAGTCTCTGTTTTGGCTGGAAGTAATACCGTTGTCGTATATCTATTTTTATCTTCACTTTTCTATTCAAGTTGAAAGTCTGAAATTCAAAACATTCTAGACCTAAATGCAATACCATATAGTAATCATTGATTATTTATTCTTGCTATAGATGGCGCTAGAGAGTAGAAAGCAGCTCTAGGTGTTATATCGAGGAAATATTTAAATATTGTTAAATGTCAAGTGCATTTGTGGTTTGAAATAAGGTTGGGTAGACAAGAATGGATGGGGGGTGTAGTGTATATAGCTACTGGAGATAGTCAAACTGTAATGGAGTGGAATAGTAGTATATATGAATGCCTAGTTAAGGATATACAAATTTTTAAAGAAAAGGGGAAGAGAATAATGGTTATAGGGGATATGAATGGACATATTGAAGAAATTGATGATGTAGATAATAAGAATGGTCAGTTTTTGAAGGAATTTTGTCAAAGAGTAAATTTGAGCATTGGGAATTTATCAAATATGTATGAGGGACAATACACATGGTCTAGGAATAATGTATTTCACACAATAGATTATGTATTGGTAGAGAAAGAGGGAATGAATAAAATATGGAAAATTAAGGTGTTTGATAATGAAGAGAGAGTATGTAATAGTGATCATAATTTTATTGTAATAGAAATGGTTAGTAATGTGATGGAGGATAGAAATAAAGGTAGAAATAATAGTGAAAGATGTGGATGGAGAGTGAATGATAAGAATAAGTTGGAAGAATATAAAATAAAAGTTGAAGAAACCATGGAGCAGTTGGATGGGGATGAGTATAAGGACTGGTGTGGTGAAATAGAAAAAGTGGCAAATAGGGTTTTAGTTGAGAATATGCAGAAGAATAAAAGTAATAAAAAATGAGAGTTAGTAAAAGTGTAAAAGAGAGGAAAAAAGCATGCAGAGAATATAAGTGTGCTATTAAGAACAAAGAAAGTGAAAATGATATTAATGCTAAATGGAGAAAGTACTTAGAAAAGAAGAAGTTGGCTAAAATGGATAATTATAGAGAGAGGATGAAGTTAAATAGTAAATTGTTGGAGGATATTAATAAAAGTGGAAGAGATGGGAGTAAAAAATTTTGGAATTACATTAAAAGGAGAAATGTAGGGGAAAGAGAGATAGTATTAATAGATGATGAGGGAATAGAGTGTAGCTCTAGAGAAGAGGTAGAGAGAATCTTAAATAGATATGTAATGGATATAGAAAAGATGTTAGATGTGAAGGAAGTAGTGATAGAAAAAATGAAAGCAGTTAGTAATGGGAATATTAGGTTCACAAAAAATGAATTGAATGAGGCAGGGAAGAGATTGAAAAGTGGAAAGGCGAGAGGTTTAGATGGATGGGCAGCAGAGATGGTAATGAATTTAGGGCATAGAGCAAAAGCAAAGTTATTATCATGTTTTAATAAAATGGCACAGAAGACAGTTTTTCCGGTTAGTTGGAGTAATACAAGAATAAGATTATTATTTAAAGGAAAGGGTAAGGATCATAGAAAGTTAAATAATTATAGACCAATAGCGGTAACATCAGTTTTATATAAAGTTTTCTCATATATGGTAGCTGGAAGAGTTGTAAAATGGATGGAAGAGAATAATGTAGTGGGGGAAATGCAAGGAGGTTTTAGGTCAGATAGGCATATAGGAGATAGTTTGTTTGTAGTTACACAACTTATGGAGATGAGTAGGAATTCAGGTAGATCATTATATATGAGTTTTATAGATATAGAGAAAGCATATGATAGAGTAAATAGAAATAGATTATGGGTAAGGTTAGCCAATTTGGGAATGGATGAAGCTTTAGTAAATATTATTAAGAAATTATATGAAAATAATTATTATACTTACCAGTTAGGGGATATAGAATCAGTTAAAGTTAAAAATGGGGTGGGATTAAGGCAAGGATGCCCTATGTCACCTATTTTGTTTTTGTTGTTTTTGAGTGAAATGGAGAAAGCAATAGAAAGACTAGGAAGAGGGGTAGAGATACCATTAATAGGTGGCAAGGGAGTATATATTTTGTCGGGTCTTTTTTTTTTGCAGATGATATCTTTTTGTGTGCAGAAAGAAGAGAAGATATGGAAATTATGTTGAGGACATGTGCAAGGGTGGGTAAAGAGATGGGGATTAAATTTAGTGAAGAAAAATCAAATATAATGATGGTTAATACTGGGGAAAGAGAAGATGTAGAATTTTTATTGGGGGATATAAAGTTAAGTGTGGTGGATAGATATAGGTATTTGGGAATCATCTTATGTAATCAGGAAAATTGCTTGGATGAATGGGAGAAAAAATTGATAAATGAAGCAAAGAAAAGAAAGGGTTTGGTAAAGAAACTAACAGTATTTTCATATAATAAATATGATGTAGCTAGAATAGTATGGAAGGGAGTTGCAGTAGCAGGGTTAACATATGGTAATGATGCATTATGTGTTAGTAAAAGGGTTTTAGATTATTTAGAGAAAGTACAAAGGGAAGTAGGAAGACATGCATTAGATGCAGAGATGTGGACAGCAAAGGAGGCAATTCAAGGAGAAATGGGATGGTCAAGTTTTTATATGAGAGATGCAAAAAGTAAAATGAAAATGTTTGGTAGGTTGCAGTTTATGGATAGTAAAAGAATAGCAAAAATAGTGTTCAATTGGGTTATGAGTAAAGGGCAGGTAACAAGATGGGTGAGAAAGGTAATGCGGTATGCGAAAGATTTGGATAAAGAATTTATATCAGTATACTTGTATAAAAGGTGGGATGATTGTGTTAGGAGGATTGTTGAGTGTTATAGTGGTAAGGAATGGGATAAAAGAATAGAAGCATTAATAAAAAATAGGGAGTTGGAGAGATGGAGAACTAGTATGGAGGGTAAGAAGAGTTTAAATATATATAGAAGTAAACGGAATATTGGATGCGAGTTAATTTATGATAATAGTAAGGAAAGTAGTTTATTATTTAAGGCTCGAACGGGATCTTTAGCAACAAGAGAATATACATGTAAATGGAAAACCATGGATAATTTAGTGTGCAAATTGTGTAAGGAAGGTATAGAAAATATTAGGCATCTGTTGATTGAATGTAAATGCTTGAAAGCAGAAAGGGTACAGATAATGAAGTTATGGGAGAATAGACATGAACAAAGTGACTATACAGAAAGTGAGTTATTAGTTTTTATGTTGGGTTTGCGAAGAGATAAGGGGGATTTAGATATAAAGGCCATAGAGTTGACCAAGTTTATGTTGTGGAAATGGGATGGGCAGAATATGGGAAGACTTAAGAGTGGGGAATGGAGAATAAAATGGCTAACAGGTTTATCTGGGCATAATTGCTGAGATATTCTTGACTTCGTTTAAGGAGAAGCCAAATACATCACATCACATCTTGTTTTAATTAATATTGTGTAACCTAAAGAAGTGATTTATTATTATTTAACTTCCTAAGCAAAGTAGAGAAGAAGTGAAGTTGCTAAAGTCTATATTTACTGACATAGTGTCAGGTCTATATAATTGTTCAAATAGATCGGCCTGATTTCAAAATTTCAGAATGTTTTGAATTTCAGGCGTTTAACTTAAATAATAAAATGAAGTTAAAGAAGGTCGCTAGACTAGTTTTGAATCCTAAAGCTCATTAATAAAGATAAAGGTCAAAAACTGGTCTAAGGTTTTAGATGCATTACAATCTGGTAATTATGGATTATCCAAACTCACTTCAGATAGCAATAACATAGAGTTGCTTTTGTTTTTTCAAGTTGTTTTTACTTATTTATTAATTATGTAAAAAAAATTATATTTACAAAATGCAATTAAAACCGATTTTCTTTTGTTGTGATATCTTTACATAATAATGTGTATTATCTTTTTGAATAAAGCCGATTTAATGCCCCTCTTCTCAAATAAATCATTTTAGATAATTCACTTCTATTATTCTATTACAAAATAATGATTAAGTAAAATAATATATAAAAAGAATGAAAGAGTAGAAAAAAAAATCAATAAATTAATAAATACTCTTTTTGTCGTAGGTTGTATAAGTTCCGCAGTTTAAGTACACTCCAATTTTTATTGGCTAAATTTTGGAAGGTGAAAAAATAATAATAAAGAAGTCATGGCATTTCTGTCTATCTTATAAAAATACTTTGTGTTTTCTTGAGTTCTTAGATACCATATTTGACCAACATTATCTTATTATCTGCGGATCGGTCTACTTTAGTTTTATTGTTATATACTTGTTAATATTTATAAAATATCATACAGAAAACTAACTTCTGTTAATAGTTGTTTTTTTTTTAAAACAAATAAATATATATTTGATTATGATTACATAAAATTAATATCTAAATTTTTTTGAATTAATAATTTTATAATTATTTTATTTATTTTTGAGTAAGGTCATTCTAATGCCAGGAAAAAAAGAAAATAATAATAAAAGATTAATTTTACAATAATTATATAGACCAAACCACAAATATACCCACATATAAAATTGCTGATTAATTCTATTTATTTGATATTTTGTAGATTTCTTCTTTAGCAATTTTTTTTCTTCTGAAAGACTGTAATACCATATCTAATTCTAGCTCTCCATTTTATTCCTATTCTGAATCATATCTCCTCAGTAAAAATAGTCAAAGCACTTCTTTAGATTGTACTTGAGTTAATTAATGTGTTCTACCATTTCTTTCTTATGGATCTGAGACTTGGACACTTAACAGATGGGCAATACAGAGATTTCAGACCACTCAAAGAACTATGGAGAGATGCATGTTAGGATTCACAAGAAGAGATTGAAAATGCAATATATGAGTAAGAGAACAAACAGGTGTTACTGACATCATTGAAAGAATTAAGAGGCTGAAGTGGAGTTGGCTGGACATATTGCTAGAAGAGATGATAATAGATGGGCAGTTGAAATTTTAAACTGGATTCCAAGAGATTGTAAAAGATCCAGAAAGAGACCACATGTGAGATGGATAGATGTAATAAGGTAGAGTGCAGGGGTGAGTGATATAAGAGAAGAGACCTTCACCCTGCAGTGATTGATAATGGTTGACAATGATGGTGATGAAATGGGATTTGCCTCTTTCCTGAAAACTATCTTCAAATTCATAAAATATATATTTAGGAAATCTGTTATTGTTCATTTAAACAAAGATGTGATTTTATAAGTATAACTCCACACCATCACAACCAACAAACTGAAGAAATTATTAATTGGTCTTACGATTTCCACATTACAATTTTAAAATGTTGTAAAAGGGCTTACATTATTTTCTAAAGCTGCATCTATAAAATTCACAAGATGTTCAGAGTCTCTCAATGTGGTCTTATGAAACCTTGATATAGTAATTTACCTCATAGTGTGATCTTAGTTGCACTGTAATGTCTCCACCAGAAACCTAGCAACATTTGCATAAATGTCATTTCTCCTCATGCTTTATTCATGAAGATTGCCATGTTTTTGTTGTTGTTGTTATTATTATTATTATTATTAGTAGTAGTAGTAGTATTTTCTTCTTCTTCATCATCAACATCATCATGAAAATTGCTATATAAAGTTTTTCTTTTAGTTGGTGGAAAATAAATGAAGCTTGATAAAAGGCTCTGAAGTTTTAAACACGCTTTTCAGAATATTATTTATATATATATATATTCATAATCAGTTGATTTTTTTATATAAAGACAGTTAAAAATATATCAACTTTTATAATTAATTGTTCAGGTTTTTTTTTTTAATTTTTAATATTGTAAATGTGATATGCATAAGTTCATATAAACATGATCTCTTCTTGTCAAGGAGAGCAGACAGCAAGTTGTAAAATACAGATAGAAATGTTATTTGTGGGTTTAGTAGTAATTATATATTTTAAGAAATTATTGTTGAGAGGATTTTAGTAATATTTTTATAAAAGATCAAATTGAAATAATAACTTGTAACTATAAAAGTTTAGAAACAATATTTAATCAGAATGTATTAAAGTTTGGGACATAAACACAAGAATGAAACAATAAGGAAGATAATAGATTATATAAGTGGAATAATTTAAGGATAGATAAGTATAAAAAGTTAAAAATGTAATATATAAGATGATTTGGTCAAAAATATTTTTTATATGAATCTAAAACTTGTATAGTATTACAAAATGAAAATAAAGGCTGGGAAAAGTTAGCATAATTTAATATAATGAAAAGGTAACAGAAAAGACTTAAAAAGAAATGTATTTATAATGTGAGAGATTGGTCTGATTTCTGAGCTAATAGATGGTTGTGACAGGAATAAGCTGAATGTAAAAGAAGCACTGATAAAAATAAAAAACTTGCAAATATATAAGCAATGAATATAAATACAGAAAACAATAATTTGTGATATAAGTAAAAAGTTTGACATGATCAAGTGCAGATAGCAATATAGCATTGAGACAAGTAAAGAAATTAAAACTTGTAGAAAATAATGAAGAAGCATAGAGAAATAGATGCAAGGAATAAAAAAAGGCTATGAATTCATTAAAACATAGAAAAGACACAAGATTGATATTGAAAAATATTCTAAACTAATGTGACTATTATATGTACCTTAATTTTTTTTTGGTGAGGAGTGGTATTTACTGCAACATAGATAGTTAAATTGTATTTATATATCATACTATTTTCCTTATCTAACATTAAATATTGAATGTTGTTAGAATTTTTTTTAAAACTTTATTTAAATTTTCCAATTACACCCAGCTGTTAGTAATATTAACACACTAAACATCACATGATCATCATTTTTTATGCTTACACAAGCTATTTACACAGAGGCAAAACCCTCCACATGTAGCACTACACAGTGCAAGCCAAAGTAATCAATGGATGTAGGAAGATTTGTGCATAAAATCTCTATCTAGTACCTACTCATCCAATAGGATTATGTTGACTGTGGTTATTAAAGAACCAAAGACACTAAAAAGTGAACTGAGATCAGATCTATATGAGCTTGAATTGAAAACATTATTATGTTTTCATTTTTGACTCAAAGCTTTATAGTTAGCTAATAAGGTAAAAGGTGGCTGCTGGATGGTTGCATTAGATCCTAGGGTCTGGTGCAGTGTTCTCAGATCCAAGGCTTCTCACTGATGAAAAGCACTAGCTAAAAACTAGTGTGGTGATATTGGATGAGTAGGCATTAGATAGAAATTTTATGCACAAATCTTCCTGCATCCATTGATTATTCTGACTTTCCCTGAATGGTGCTACTGTATTTTGCCCCTGTATTAGTAATATTTTTACAGGTTAGAGTATACACTAACCTGTGTGCTATTTATTAACCTTTGTGTTATTAATAATAGTTGAATGTAATTGGGAAATTTAAATAATGTTTTGAAAAAATAAATGTAAATACAATTTTTAATGTTAGATGATAGCCCAACATATAAATATAACTAAAATACCATTATCACAAATCTTCAGGCAAACAATAAATAGTTAGATAATCATATTAATTGCTAAATAAGAATATACATAATTCAATAAATGATAGAAATGTTAGATGGTAGTCTGACATATAAGTATAATTAAAATACCATTATCACAAACCTTTAGGCAAACAGTAGATAGTTAGATAATCATGTTTATTGCTAAATAAGAATATACAAAGTTCAATAAATGGCAGGATTTAGTAAATAGAAATTTTTCTTTAAAACAAATTGTTCAGCATAATGCATAAATCTTGTAGGTACATTATTTAGAAAAGTGTTTATGAAATTGTATTGGATATATACTCATAATTAATTTTTGACGAAATGTACATGTCCTAATTTTTAGTCCAAAAAGTTGATAAGTATATATATGTAATCAGTTAAACAGACTTAAATAGTCTCAACAGGATAAAAGTTTCTCTACCATTCCCTATCTCTACAATGGAGAAGGGAGAAAACATTCATAGAGTTCATTAAATATAAGTTGTGTTTTTCCTTCTTTGTTTTATTCTTAGCTAGAGTAGATAGGTAGGTTAGCTTTATTTTTTAACTAAATACCTATACCCGAAGCCACTGTATTTGTGGTATCCATATACACTAATTCAGTTATACACTATTAAACAAATAAAAAAACTCAATAAAATGTATGAATTTAATAAATTTTACAGTAATGCATCAGCTATTTGTCCATCTCAAAGTACTATATGTGTTCATATTTTTTTAAAAAAACATTATTTTGAAATATGGCAGATCCTATCATGTTGATTAATAATATTTATTTGGCTTATAATGTACCACATATATTTTATTCTTTAGTTTATTATTCTATCCAGATTTGATATTCACATAATAAAATGATTTCTACATGTAATGCTAAAATTGAAGATGTTAATAAAGTCAGCATGAATTGAAAATAATCAAAACAACTAGAGAGGATGTAGTCTATTGATAACAAGATTAGGGAAAAGTTAAAGAAAAAGGATTTTATCCAGAGCATATTTAATTGCAGTGAATATTAGAATTTTGAAACTCATTTTATTAAAAAAAATAAAGATACAAGTAAAATTTTTTTTATTTTTACTTTTTATGTGAAAGGAATTGAGTAAAATGCAAACAGTAAATATGTATGTAAATGTGTCCTTTAATTTATTTTTAAAACATTACTTTTTTTTATTCTCTGTTTATACTATACTTAATTTATTATATATATTTTAAACATATAAAAAAGTATCTTATATATATATGCATGACATCTTTGCAGTTCAAACTTATCAACAAAATATAAAAAAGTACCTGTGATATATATATATGTGTGTGTGTGCGCGCGCATGTTAAAATTCCTTTACATTTGAAGTTCAATAAACATTATATATTCTACTGTAATCAAAGCTTATCAACAAAATGTGAACTATGCAATATATGATATATATGAAGAAAGCCTAGAACAAAATATAGCAGTGGTTCTCAACTTATTTTAATCCCAAAACCGTTTTCATCCTTGATTACAAATTTAGGAACACTGACAACTTTTACAAGTTCATTTCAATAAAATTTTTATTAAGAATAAATAGTGATTACATACTAATAAAGGATAAATAAATGAATAAATTGTACAATATTATGATTATATAATGTTCTATATGTCATCTGGCTAGATTATGTTATGAGAGCACAATGTTATACTCTTATGTGGTTAGGTATAGTGAAGAGATTCTAAGAACTTGTTTAATGGTATTAGCATTTTTAATATAGACATGAATATTTTCTTTTATAAATGACTATTCTATAATGCTGGGTAGGTGGGAATTGATAATCAGGAAAAGGAAAGAGCAATTAAAGACCAGGTGTCAGCAAAGACTTTACTGGAGGCAAGGAGCTGGTCACGTTTCTTGATTTTTTTGAGCGTTTGATAAAACAATGGTATGATTTGTGGGGGGGGGGGTAATTCCATGAGACTTTTGCATCTCACTATCCATATGGAATAAAGGACAAAGGTAGAAAGCCTTATTATTGAAAAAAAACCGTTATGAATGGCATTTTCAAGTGAGAAAATCATATCAAGTCTTATGTTGGAATTGATTATAATTATATCTTTCAGAGTTTTAAGTCTTGGGCACTGGTGTATAATATGGTCTATGGTTTCATCTTCACGAGCACACAGACCACATATAGGGTCAATGCTGGTAAAACCTCTTCGGTGATAAAGAAACAACAACAAAAAACAGATTGATAAGGAAAAGGCAAATATTAATTTACACTGATAATTAATGTGAAAGATTAAACTTCTTTTCTTTCGATATTCATTTAAATCTTAATTTAATATGGAAAGTTGAATTCTAATACTAGAGATAGAATCCATCCTATTTCATTATTTTGTTTTTATCACAATGTAGAGTGAAAAATTTTCATACATGTTTTAAACCATAAATTTAAATTTTTAAACTAATTTTTTTTATGGAATCTCAATCTTTTGCAATATAATCCTAGGAGCTTACAGAAATCAAATTTGAAAACCTAGTTTTTTATAATAAATCCTGCAACAAAATTTTGTGGCATTTTATATATCTTCATCTTTGTCAGCCATTATCAATCCTCTCCATGATGAAGGTTTCTCCAAGTTCTATCCATCTCCGATCTCTAGCCTCTCTTTTCCATCTCACCCATGCACATTTTCTTATTTCATTCATCCATCTCACATGTAATCTCTTTCTGAATCTTTTACAATCTCTTGGAATCCAGTTTAAGATTTCAATTTTCTATCTAATATTATCTCTTCTAGCAATGTGTCCAACCCAACTCCATTTCAGTCTTTTAATTCTTTTAATGATATCAGTAACACCTATTTGTTCTCTTACCCATGTATTGTATTTTCAGTCTCTTTTTGTGACTCCTAACATGCACTTCTCCATATTTCTTTGATTGTTCTGATGTCTCTATATTGCTCTTCTATTAAGTGTCCATGTCTTACATCCATAAATAAGAATTAGTAAAACACATTTATTAAAAACCCTCTTTTTTAAATGCATAGACATATTTTCTAATAAAAACCTTTTATTCTCATTGTTTTTATTATATTTGGGGGGGGGGTCTTTTTTTTTAAAAAAAAAAAAGACTTTCTGACTTATCTCTGAAAAAAATTAAAGCTATTTTATCTTCAAGACAAATATAGACTATTGCTAATTATATGTATATATTTATATCATCAAATATTTTCAACATATTATATTAATTATAAATTAAATACTGCCTAATGTTATATCAGTAATTATAAATAAAATAGAAAAGCGTTGATAGCCGAGAGGTCATCGCAACAGCCTTGCAAGCAAGTAGTTGGTTGCAGACGGTGTGGGTTCGCCTCCCGGTCAATGCTATGACATGAAAAAAAAAAACATTACAATACTAGTCAAAAACAAAATTTTATTAAAATTCTTTCACAACCATGGTTGCAACAGGCAAAAACTCTTCATACAATAGTATGTGATGTTTGGTGTTTTTAATCATGGTGTCAGCTATTAACAAATAAATCTTTTCAAGGGATATTCAACTAAACATACTATATATATATAAAGGTCTATGTGTCAATAGATGAAACCATGGTTGTGGAAGAATTTTAGTAATTTTTTTTTTTTTTGCTAGTATTGTAATGTTATATGAATTCATATTAATAATTTATGGTTGCTTTCTCTAATGCGGCTTGAAATGATCAGTCACACTGCCTATTCAATATTACTATTTGCCAATATTAACAATAAGAAAAAAGTAAATAAAACAAAAAGAATAAAACATGTAATAACAAGGGCAAACTCTCTTCATAAATAAAATAGATACTCTATTTAGGAAGAGTTTTTAGACAAGAAAAAATGGAATTTATACAGATTTTAGTTTAAGTGTAAGTGAAATATTTAGACTTACTTATGACATCTTGGTTTGTTAAATCCCAATTCAATACTAATAAGCAATCTTTTTGATTAACGCTTTTTAAATATTTTAATTGCATTTATGCTTAAGTATCAAATTCTTATATATCATTAAAGAACATTTGTGCGTGCGCGTGCACAAAATTGTACTGTGTATGAAGAATATGTGATAAATACAGACAAAAGTGCGCACCAATATCATCAAATTATGTATGTATCTGTTTATTCACCGAACTTTATTGTAAATGAAATGCACATAATAAAATACATTTTTTTAAAAAAAGACAATGTTAATGTAAATAATATTAATAGTTGTTTGATTTCATTAAATAAACTATTTCAGGTACCTTTCCTAAGTTCGATTTCATTGGTCACAATAGACTATTAGATGCAAAGAAAAAATAGTAGTGCGTATAATTCAATTATACGTAATTGAAATCATATAAAAGTTTTATCACGTTGATTTCTATGCTTTCAATTTTAGAAGGTTTATATTATTATTAAAAACCAACATTCTCGTTTTTGAATATTTAATTATTATATATCATTACGGTTTGTTTTTTTCACAATATATACACTATTTCTAAAACATATTAAAATATTTCTATCTTAAGACTATTAAAAAAATGTGCACACATATTTATAATACTTACACATATTATGTATATATATACAATCATTATGCATTCATTCTTGAATGAATCTGCATAACTGGTATTTAATTTAACATTAATAAAGTGTTTAAAGTTAATACTCTAAAAATTAAATATTATATTTATAATCTAAGTAATAAAATATACTTACCGTCATCTAACAAGCTATCAAAGTTATTTATTTTCGATGTAGAAGATTTATTATTTTTATGGAGATTTTTATTTTACTTTCCATCAATTTTCTGTTCTCAAAATTATATTTTCCAAAGTTCTTTTTCATCGTTTAAAAATAAAGTTGAATTCCTTCAGGTATATTTTTTCTCCTTAATTGTTATTCTACTAAGATTACAGCTCCATGCAGTGGTAATTCTATTAATATTAGTTCATCTTATTCATTTAAAAACTATTCTCGTTGATCTTCTAGTAGATTTCCCACATTTTCTTTTTCTTTTATAAATGTGTTTACATTAAATGAATGTTTAAAATAAATAAACAGCATGATTAATATTCTGCAAAAACTCTTTGTATGTGTTTGTATGCGTGTGGTGTGTAACATATAAATAAAGCGAATAATTAATGGAAATCTACTATATAATTATTTACAAAAGATGGTATCAATCCTAATATAAATCGATAATCATTGATTTCCAAGCTAACATTTTGTTTATTTTATTTAGTACTGATTAGACCAGTAGTAAGAGTAGCAGACTTGAGAGTTAAACGTTCCCGAATTGAATCTTAATTAAAAGAAGCGTAAAATAAAATCAGTTTGATCACTGACGCTGTTGTGTCCATTCTGTTTCTTGACCACTTCAGTAAATAAATGGCTATATATATGTGTGCGTGTGTGTGTGTAAAAAGGCATATGGCTTTATTACTTGGGAATTCCTGAAAAGTTCCAGTGCCAGACCTGTGAATTGAACCTGGGATCGATCGATCTCAGATCCGAAATCGGACACTACCAACGATACCAAACTGTGCAGGGTAATGGCTATATGATTACAAACAGTAAATATTGAAGATTTTGGAATTATTAGTGACATTTAATGCTTTGATTATTATTATACATTTGGCATTAGGGTTTTTATTTTATATATATTGTTCCATAATTTTTATTATTGCAATTAAATATAAGAAAGATCTACATATTTTTGTTTATTTAATTTCACTTCTATCTTGGCTAGTTCTTTTCTGTTCATTTGTTGTAGTTTTTTTAAGTCTTATGATTAATGTTTATAATGGTCTATAGCAACATTCGCTGTGTTGGCAATTGATCAGCGTTGTTTGAACAACAAAGCATTTTTTTTTAATCTTTAAAAGAATTAACGGTCGTAAACTACACTAATATGCTATACTAAATCAGTACCAGATCTTCTAAAAGGAACTTTACTTGACTATTTACCTATTCAGAGATTAGAATGTTGAAAGGTCAATGTCTCAGCTTAAAAGCACTCAATATGCTGCTGAAGAAAAGCCAAGTATATTTATGAGGAAATTTTAAGCTATAGAACAAAGTTATATCAAATCCATTTAAATATCTGATGTTTACTACATAGGAAAAGAAAATATGAAATTCTAGGAGATTACCACCAGAACTTGAAACAAATAGGGTAATTTGTTTATGGATTTATATCTTGAAGCAATTTAACTAATATGGATAGGATTAGGATATTTTAGACTAGAGAAACATAAATTATTTTGCTATGGATAATAAAAAAGAAATGGTATACTTTTTATCAACAAGGAAAATATTCTATAATTCTATGAAAATTTGATTACTACCAATTCAATATTATTATAAAACAAATCTAAACAATTAATTCAAATAAGTGCAATAAAAAGAAAAAGTTTTAGTATTCATTTTATGGAAAAATTAACAAAGTTGGGTACAAACAAAATGAAAATGCCAGTGAACCAAATGGACAAAAATAAAATAAGTTTTGGGAATTTAATTAATTTTAAACAACCTATTGGGCACAATGACATCACTAAATAGAATTTAAAATAGATTATATTCAGATATCCGGCCGAGAAAATTTTTAAATTTTCATTGCATAATCAAGGTCTGAAATAATTCACGAAATAGATCAGTAATTACTTCCCATATAAACTTTAATATTATATATATATATGTATTTTTTTTGATTGCGTTCACTCATCCGATCTATTGTATGTTGTTCTTTTTTGTGTGTTGGTAATAATAATACATTTAATGTTAATTGTTGTGATGTTTAGTTGTTGTATCTATTTGATTGACTTGTTTTAAACTTTGGTTTAATGTTTATTTAGATTGGGCTTTAAGACATAGGTTGTGATAGTTTATCATTTTATGTGCCCTAACATTGCCTAATATTATTCATTAATGAGTAATGCTAATATCATGGGGCTTGAATTAGGGTTGGGCCTCATGTTGTGTACTAGGTATTGGAGGGATGTTGAAGGTATCTGTAACACATGCCCCCAGTAAAAGTATTAAAGATGGTTTCTA
Source organism: Epiperipatus broadwayi (assembly GCA_028023455.1). Lineage (NCBI taxonomy): Eukaryota > Metazoa > Onychophora > Udeonychophora > Euonychophora > Peripatidae > Epiperipatus > Epiperipatus broadwayi. The sequence continues at coordinate 14,241,472 of JAQFVV010006200.1, read as the reverse complement.
TCTTTTATATTTTTCAGGATTAAGTTAAGGTAAATCCATGATTTGTTTTTTGATTTTTTTACTTTTCTTGAGACATTTATGGTTTATTATCTTATTCATGTTTCACACTAAAGATTTTAGTCAACGTTATTGGTTTATATAAAACCTTGATTAAATATACATATTGTTGGCTATTGTTTCAGTTTTCGGGTTTGTAGTCTATAGCCTTGTACTTTTTTTAAAGTTAGTGGTGGATCTGTTACTTGTCCTTTTGAATTTGTTATACCTTTCACTTATTAATAGCATTTTCTGCCTCTATTCGGTCCTTTTCTCCATTGACAGGTGTTCTGTGAGCATAGGTATGGGTCAATATACTAGACTTGAGGCATTTTGTCCCAATTGTAGTCTAATGTTGGGGTATGTTTACTTTGTTTTTTTAATGGCATTCCCCTACATATTGAAAAACTTTGTTTTCTTTTTGCAAAAATATTTTGGCATAACATTTACATGTACTTATTAACTTATCATGTAATATTAGGATTTGATTTACTTACTTTTATTCTTCTCTTAGGAGTGTTTTTTACACAATGTGTCTTACTTAATATATTCGGTGTAATCAGGTCTAATTTATTTAAGGTCATGTTATATCAAGGGATTGTGTGGTGGAAAATCTGATTATCTTTAGCTAAGTTTTGTTTTAGCTAGCCTATGTGTATTTTATGTATAGACCTATTTAAAGGTGCTAATCCTGCTTTATTATTTTGAGGCTGACTAGATTTTTTTCAGCCTCCATTAAATGTGTCACTTGCAATTCATTTTTGAATATGACAACTTGTTAGTAATCAGTCTCCATTTCCAAGGTAATAGTATAATCCATTATGGGTTTTAGAAACGAATCTATAATTTATAAGAGTTCATTCCTCAAATATATTTTCAGACTAGTTCTAGGTTGTGTTTTCCCCCTTCTTTACACTTTCATTATTTGATCTATTTAATCGTAATCCTAATAACCATTACATGAATTCAAATTCACATCGTATATATATATTTTTTTTTGTTATGATAAAAAATTTTTTTGATTGTTCTATGTTTTGTAATCATGTTTCCATATCCAGAGTCATAATCCTTTTGGTCCATGTTTATCATAAGCTTATTAATAAGCATATGTATTTGCATATTTAATTAAGGTGAATGGGTCTTCATAGATATTACACAATTTAGGGAACATAGTATCTTTTTGTTTCTTTGCATACATCATAGTAATTTTGAGTATTATCCATCAATCACTCTTTTGATTTAGGTCATCTTATCCATTATAAACAACTTTTGAGTATTTTAATTTACACTTGAGATAATTAAGCATGATTGCTTCTCCTAAAATTTCACTCACTTTATTATTGTTGTGACAGTTCCCTCTATAAAAGTAGACTGGTATGGAAATATTTCATCCTGGTAACTGTCACTTGGTTTGTAAACATTATCTCTAAAAAATGTTTCAAATTTAATGTCATGATGAATGTCAATATGCTCATGTACTTTAATATACTCAGTCATTTTATTCGTCACTGGTGTTTTAATCATGAAATCATCGCTATATTTTTAGTATTTGGGCTTATTTTAGTTTTCGTGGATTCATCAATCAAATCATGATTAACTTCAGGTTTTTTTTTATTTAATTCCAATTTAAGCTTAGAATCATCACCTCACTTTTCTCTTCAACTTCTTCCAGTTTCCATATGTTGTTGATAATGTCGGCTCGTATTTGTGACATATGATTTTACAATTCCATTTTTTCATTGTCATTTTTTTTTTTGACAAGTTACTAGTTCTGTTATCAGATAGATTTTTCATTTTTGTGAATATCTGCTGTTGGTCTACTTTCATATCCATTTTCATGTTAAACATCTTTGTAGCCATATTGGCATATATGTTATCTATCTTGGTAGACATATCTGTGCTCATATGTGTGATAATCTATTGTATTATCAATATCATTTGATTAAATAATCCTTCATTAGCCTTCCCTTTTCATTAGGTTCATCTGGGGTAAAACTTCTGGGACCTGGACATTTACTACCGAAGTCCCTCCAGATACACCTATGTTCTCTTCCTCATCTATAATATCCATGACATTATCCCCTGCATCTTCTCGATCTCCATTTTGTTTACCTTATTACTACTAGTTTCCACTTGAAGCATTGTGATTTGACTTCTTGTAAACATGAAAATCAAATGTTTCTTTTCTTATATATATTTTTAATAAGTTGTTTATGTTAATACATAACAAAGATGACATCAACAGTAATGAACTGGTTTAATATAATATATACAATGAACTTTTTTGTTCAAGAAGGAAAAAAAAATCTTTTATCTGTGGGAAAAATCTACCATTACCTACACAAAGGAGCTGAAAGGAGGTCAGTATCGACCAAATCGGACTTGTGATATTTTTAAAGAAATATGAGGAAAAACATTCAGTTCATAAAGCAGCTTAAACAAATAATTCAAAAATTAATAACTTGCAAACAAAATAAATTATTGGAATCTCTAAAACCACCATTGATTCCCCATTATAGATTTCCAGACCTAAATATAAAAACATGCAATAGAAGAAGAAATATTGATGTTGTTCCAATCAACTTAAATAACAAAAATAAATATAAGTAATAACAAAAGTAGCTATGCAGTGCTAAGCACAAGGAAAATGTTGTGGAAGGAAGCTCATTGTTGATCACACAGAGCCATCATCAAGATCAATATGAGATTATTCCATCTATCCACACCTGGATTGATAAACATCAAACTGATTCGTTATGATTTTTTTTTTTATTCTTCATTTCAAAACTCCATTTCAAAGTCTAGTAAAGTCAACCTATCCAGCAGATGCTCAAATTCCCAGCTATGCATAAAGGAACTACCACAGATTATGAGAACAAGCTATTAGAACAGTGTCTATATGAACTATAAAGCCAAGTTACAAAGTTGAGATAATCTCTATTTATTTGTTTGTATGTTATATATCATAATTTAATTTTATTTATTTTAATATAGGGCCAAATATTAAAAAGAAATTTCTTCATTTGTAATATCACCTTGAATAGATAAAATCTATGAGGTATGCTCTTGATTATAAAACAGTCCGATCACTATAAATGGGACATGATGACACATTACCTAATACTTATAGAAATTCAACATTCATATGTGTACAACACATATATTTTCTTTATTTGCTTATTCCCAAAAGTTTATGTTAATTGTTGATTTTTTAAAATATTTTCTTTACATATCTTTTTAATTATTTATGTCATGAACTTATAACTCTCTTTCATCACACACACACATTGTACATAACAGGGGGATCTCCTAAACTATCATGATGTTAAATAAGAAAAAAAAGAATACTGTATTATGCATAGCAATGTTGTATGTAATATGAAAATCATTCATATTAATTGGGACATTAAGTGGCTAGTCTTTATGGGATTGGAATGTGGGACATTGGTATAAACCATCATAAATAAAGAATGACCACAAATGTCTAAATGAGTTTTCTCTAAATTCATTTTAAATTTTCTTGTTCAAATACTAAGCAGTGTTAATACACTTATTAAATTTATTTAAATGTTAAAACATGATTCTTGATTTATTTTTCTGTTCGTAAATTTTACTTAGTCATATCCTTATACATATATATGCGATCATTACTCCGAAATGTATACAATATATTATATCCACTCCCAAAAACAGGTATATTTTTATTTTATACCTGTTCAGACTGGTGATACAAATATATCTTGAACCAGAGGATCAAGCAATATCTACCTGAGTTTGAAATCCAGAATAATGGAAATAAATTGCAATATGTATGAGATAGATTAATGGTAGAATCAATAGTTATTTATATCTTTTATTCATCAAGAGTAACTCACCCACCTTTGCGCATACCAGAAAATGGCTACCCCCATTACAATATATATATATTGTAACTTTTCACTTTGGTAGCTCTTTTTAAAAAATAATTTAAATTTCAAATAAAAATTTTAAATTTATAAAGTAAATCGTATCAATATTAATTTACATAGTTAATTAAAAGCTTAATATGTATAATTTAAAGTAAAAGATTTGGTCAATTGGACTAACACACACCTTTTGTAATAGTCATTTATGCTTTAAATTTTATATTCATGTTAGTTATGAGTTTATTTAATAGTTATAGGTATATCTAAATTATACTTATCAAAATTTACAATATTCATTAAACCTTATAATATAAACATTTATTTATATTTCATTATAGTGACTCTTTAAAAATGTGTGTGTTTGGATATATGTGCAGAATCTTATTTAAAAAGAAAAAATAAATTTCACTTCCTATTTGGAAATGATATGTTTTATTCCAACAGGAAGATTAAATTATTTAATCTCTAAATTTTAAATAGTAATAATTTTATCTTTCTCTATAATTATTAATTATGTATTTTAAATTCCAATAAATAATTTTGAAAAAGTATAAATTATAAATATATTTAATTTAAGAGCAAAGATATTTATTATTTAAAAGTTTAACTATTTTATTAATTTTATTATACTTTGTTATTATTGTTAAAATTATAGACAAAGTTAATTTATTCAAAAACTTTTCAGTTAACTAAAAGTAGATGACCAATAAAATTGATTTAATTAGAAATCTAATATCATGCTGTCTACAATATAATAAGGGGTAGCAGACAAAATTAGAGGACAATTGAAAAAATGGTAGGAACTAATTAACCTATTTCTATTAGTTCCATAAAATTTGAAAATTTTATTGTATTTTTTTTTAATTAATTAAAAATCACCTTTAACAAGCTAAATAATTGTATACAATATGTTTAAAAGTATTATAAATTTATTATAGAGTAAATAAAGCTACTTTTCATTGGAAGCTAATTCTGCCTTACTATGGAATTATAGTTAAACCATAGTTACTACTTAAAGTGCAAAGGAACAGTATTATTGTCAAGAAAAATGGAAATTTGTTATCAACAAGTTCAACTAGTTTACAAATGTATTCATGTAAGAATGTGTTTTGTTATCTCATCATTTTTAATAATTTTAAAAAGCAAGTTACAAATGACTCTTTATTTATTTAAAAAAAACATTACTCTACATGAATAAAGCATGATAAACAGAGCACAAAAACATTAATTATAAACAACAATTAGCCAAGTGCTTTCAGTACTGTATACCAGAATCATGGAACATACTGGAACTGAACGGTTAATATTCCAGTGCATGCTCAGTGGAACACTAGTGTTACGCATGATTAATAAGGTTTTTAGACTTCACAATAAACCAAGCCTCTTTCAACTTCCTTTTCTGATTATTTGATTCACTGCACACAGCAGTAATATTTTGAGGATAAAACTCATGACCACAATTACTTTCATGATTTGAAGAAACAGAATTAACCTACAAATCACCCTTAGATTTTTTGTATCGATAAATATGCCATTGCAATCACGTTAAAACATTCACCTTCATTTCCCCAAAATAAATAGCATTACAACTAGTGGTTTATTCCATTACTTGCAAAAAAAATTGGTTATAATGCTATTTATTTTGGGGAAATGAAAGCTAATGTTTTAATGCGATTGCAACGGCATATTTATCGGTACAAAAAATCTAAGGGTGATTTGCAGGTTAATTCTGTTTTTTCAAATCACGAAAGTAATTGTGGTCATGAGTTTTATCCTCAAAATATTACTGCTGTGTGCAGTGAGTCAAATGATTGGAAAAGGAAGTTGAAAGAGGCTTGGTTTATTGTGAAGTCTAAAAATGTTATTAATCAGTGTAACACTAGTGTTCCACTGAGCATGCACTGAAATATTAACCATTCATGTCACCATAATTCTGGTATACAGTACCGAAAGCGCTTGGCTAATTGTTTTTATAATTAATGTTTTTGTGCTCTGTTTATCACGCTTTATTCATGTAGAATAATTTTCATTATCTGACAGAGTTTTTATATTATTTATTTAAAAATAATAGTAGATATACATTTGTTAAAACACTCTATAGAACTTTAGGTTGGCTATCTAATAATAATTATGAATTTATTTTTGAAAAGAATTATATTAGATAGAATCACCTGTATGGTAAATGGAAAGTAAAACCAAATAGTTTAATGAACAATATGTACTTTTAACAACCATGGATAAATTTGCAAGAGTAATGAATATTTTTATATAATGATAAAATAGAAAGTGAAAAATAACTATTGTTTATATTTTAAAAAAGAATATATATATATCTTAAGATGAGCTGAAAAATTATTACGATCTTTTTAAAAGAAGGAATTATTTGTTTTGATGAATAATATCAAACAAGAATATAAACTAAAATAGTTTTAAAAATAAGAACAAATAGATTATCAATGAATATGACTTATAGAAATATAGGATAAAAGATTAACAGATGAAAGTTAAAAGTTAGTAAATTATCACGGGGGAAACAATTATGTGATATTTGTCTCTAATTGGTAACCAAGATTTTAAAATAATATATAATATTTAAAGAAGTACCTTAAAATATTTATATTTTCAAAGATATTAAGTGCACTGAATTCAAATTAAGGTCCCATAATAAACATTGAAGAACGCTAAGGAGTTTTAGAAACAGTTATTGTGGGGTTTTTTTTCTTTTTAAAATGTTGTACTTTTAAACAATGATTTTGCAAGTTGGAGTAGTGAGAGAAAAATGGTGACAAGAAAAGTTGAAACCTTTGACCATCATCATGGTGATAACTGTTTAGAATTTGGAAAAATTTAAAAAAAAAAAAATAATTGAAAAAGTTTTCAATCTAAAAAAAAATTTTTTTTATTATATGTTTATAACATACATTTCTTTTTTAGGACAATAAGGAAAATAATTAAGTAATCTATATGTTTATTAATATTTTCAATATTGATATAATTTTAGGATATACCATTAGATTTTAAGACTAAAATTAAAAGTATATACTGTGTTTTTATTTATGTTTTATATAAATTGCCTCACAAATTTACAAAAAACTGAAGGACAGTAATTGGTAATTTTATTATATCATGTATTTTAATATGCAAAAAGGTAACTGTTATTAATAAGGAAGGTGGAATATATTAGATTATTAATTTAGTGTACTAGAATTATGATTCAAGAAAAAACTATATTTTTATGATAAAATATAAATGTATAATATTCCAAGTCAGGGGTGGGCAATTGTTTTGGCTCAGGGGTCGCAGATGTTGGTATATGGCCACATTGTGGGCCACTTTGTGAAAGTGAAGGTTAGTAAAGGGCTGCACATTTTTTATGACACAATAAACACACTACTTTATTCCCTGTATGACCAAAGAATTTGTTTATCCATTCTTCATTAAACACATGACATTACCACTGATTTTACATTATTTTGGAGGGTTCATGGTTTCGCTAAAGTTGGTAATGTATATATTTGCTAATGCAAAGACAAAATTGAAATTAACCAGATCAACTGGAAAAGCACTGCACATTGTATCTACACTGCACATGTGTATTGATGTGGTCATCCTAGTGGAAAATACAAGATAAATCTTTGGTCACGCATGGGAAGAAAATCTCAGTTCAAAGCTGATTTTTCTGATTGTCTTGGCAGGCTGCATAAAAACTTCGTGGGCCACATGTGGCTTTTGGGCTGCTATTTGCCCACCTCTATTCTAAGTGATGTATGGAATAGAGTGTATGTAATATTTGATGGTATTGAACATTGATCTCAACTATTGTAAAGTATTAAGTGTATCATATGATGTATGTCATATTGATCAATGATATTTGTTTTGGAAAATGGTCTTTTATAAACAAAGATGTATAAGTAATTAGGAAGATAAATATTATATGCTTAGATTGGAAATATAATATATACTGATACTGTAAGCTAATAAAGGTATATCGGATAAGTTTAAAATGTCATGATAGTGAAGTGTCATCCTGAAGAAATAATGCTGTGTGTGATGGGTTTGATCTAAAGGACATCCATATTATCTTAGGAAATTTGTGAGGATCTTTTAAGACAGATAATCACCCTATTCCATAAGTGCTTAAGAGAAAACCAAGATTCCAGTAGTAGACATTAAAATAATAATAATTATCTTAAAGTTATGATTGTTGAAAAATAAATGTTAGTTACCTCCATTCCTATAATGTATTGTTTAAATTAGTTTCTTATCCTAAATAGTATCTTAGATAGTGAATTATAAGTAATCATTGTATATGAGTAATCTGTATTGAAGTCTATAGTTTTTCTTCCTATAGTTAGTAATGATAACTCAAAGAATGATAAATGAACATATGCAAAACAAACACACCTAGATTTTTATAAAAGAGCGTAATAAGATGTTGTTATAATGGTGGTATGAGATCATTTAAAATGAAGTATATGTGACAAGTATAATAGATTAACATATAAATTTATATGAATTTATATTGCATAGTCAATATAAAGATTAAAAAGATAATTCAGTAAATAATAATGTATTAATTTTCTAATTTTAAATTTATACTACATTATATTTAAAATAAAAAAAAATCTAAGAAAGGTAAAATAATAAGTAACCTACTACCCAAGCATTATTGGTGTAATATAGTAAATAAACTTTATTGAAATATGAATGGGAATTAAAATTTACTAATATGAACATGAATGTTAATAATAATAAAATAATTGTTTTTAATTCAGTAAATAGATACTGTCAAGCGTTGATGGCTTAGTGGTTAGCATAGTTGCCTTCCTAGCAGCAGGCCCGAGTTCGCTTCCCGGTCAACGCATTTGACATATTTAAAAAATAATAATAATACTGATATGAAGAAACTAATGAAAGGAATTATTATATTTTTTTATTTATTTTATTCTTATGTATAAATGTAAATATGTTATAGTAATAATAGAATTTGTAAAAATAGTTTAATTTTAATGTAAAAATAAAAAATGTTGTCTTGCGTTGTTAGCCGAGAGGTATCGCAGCCGCTATGCAAGCAAGTAGTTGGGTGCAGACGGTTGTGGGTTCGCGTCCCGGCCGATGCTATGACATATGAAAAAAAAAAATGTTATAAAATACCCAATTGTCAAATGTATATTTTGTTTTTGTTTTTTTAAGTAGAGGATTAGTATTGTTTCTTTATTGAATCATAAATATCACAATGTCATATTGAAGTACATAGCACTTAAAAATTTTCATATAAATTTTATTTAATGGCTGTTTATAAGAAGATTTCAAATAAAGAATTAAAACTAGATAAATCAAATATCTGTCAAATTATAATGTTTGTTTAGAAAGATAAGTTGTTGCTAAAAATAATTAGTATGTCTAAAGATTGATTTATATAATATTATATTTTGATCAATAATAAGTGATGTGATTACCAGTAAATGATTATTGTATTCTACTTGATCGTTATTATTTGTATAAAAAGTATGATTAATTAATAAAAATTATTTTCCATGAGTTAAAAGTCTAATGTTAATGTAGCAATTTGTTTGTTGTTATTTGTGTAATATTAAAGCTAGATGTATTACTATATAGTTGGTTTAGTTAGTATCTGTAAATAATGAAATTATGATTGGATTTCAATAAAATCCCTCTTGTTATTCAATTGTATAATTGTTAACCATTATTATGTTTATTAAAGGTGTAATCATTATCCCTGAGATTTTAATAAGATATCTTAATAACAAATTAGCTTAATTTAATATGTGTCTTTTAGATATATTATATTATAGTTATAAGAAAATAAATAGTTATGTAAGTAGTCTTAATAATTATTTAACTATGAAACTATTATGTTAGTCATTGTTTATTATAAGGATTTTCCTAATGATTGTAGCATGATAATATATGGAAAGTTTCTATAATAGCAATGCCATTGTGGGTATATTTTATATTCTTTACAGTGTTAAAACCTATGCTTTGTGATCTTTCTTATAGCATATCTTATGTCAACTATAGTAGTAGTGTCTCAATAAGGGTATTTGTATATTTATTGTAAGGTCATTTCATTTATTGTAGTGATGTCCACTTTGCGCATGTAAAGTAGTATAGGTTTCAGTATATATAATTTGATACTTTTGTTTTCCAGAACTTTGAAAAAGATTTCAAGATTTCAACTGTCTGTGTGTGCATATATATATATCTATTTGTCATTTTTACATATTTGTGTACATGTGTATTGATTGTATAGGATAGAATGCATGGATCTAGACAGCTTGAAAGTCTGAGTTCTAGTCCCTTATGATTACATTAAGTTTAGTGTAGACAATCTACATATATTTAAATATTATGTATATATGATTTAATAATTTTGTTTTTCTTCTCTTGTATAACATTGCATCAAGATTTTACTACATGTATTGTAGCAGGATTTAGAAGTAGTATACACAATAGTAGGGTAAATGTGAGCTATAAGACAGTCATACATTGACTTGGAAAATGTATGATATAATTTATAATATTTTAAATACAAGTATATTTTATATACGTGAAGTCTAGATGTAATATAGGGGATTTGAACACAGGCTCTCAAGCTCTCTTCAGTCATTCACTCCATCTCAATACATGAGGGGTCAGACTGACTTAAAATCAATATGGGCATGAGAATAATATTGGCATTAACAAGGCATTTGGGAGTTTCAATGGTATTGATTGCTGAAGAGTTGGAGGGTGGAGTAGAGTGAAGTCTGTCCATTAAAGTGTGAAGATTTACTACCTTAATATAAAGTGAGCACTGATTATATATATATGTGTGGGACATGATGAGCTGGAACAAGTGATGAGTGTTGATTCAGCACAAAATATGTATATTGGAGATCATTTATTTTTTTCATATGTGTGTGGTTATGTATATCAGTTGCATGAGTGAATGGCTGAAGGGAACCCTATATGATATAATTTATATATTTTTGCACAGTCATGTAACTCAGTATATTACAAATTAATAAAAATAAATGGTTCCTGATGATCATGTGATCTATTGATAAACCTATCATTTCTAGGTTTTTCAGGTCTAATATTAATCATGAAATCAACATTTTGCTACTTGATAGTTTATCAAACAAAAAAAAGTAGACTATAGATACTTAATGTTTTTGCTAAATTCATCACACACTTAGTTTTAAATTAACATTAGTGATCAATTGAACATTGGTTATCATTTCCCAAATATATCTTGTAATCTTAAAAATGATAGGCAAACATAATCTGCGATAGTTTTTATTTGTATTGAGCCATGGTATAAGTCATGATTGAAGGGCTTTTGTTCAGATCTTAATTCAAAGCCTTCCATATTTCTATTGGTTTTCTTATTATAACTCTAGGTTCTCTCAGAAAAAGCATAGTCACTGAAAATGATATTGCACAAGCTTATTATTGTTATTTAACTAATCATGGGAAACACATTTCTATATGTGAAAATGAGACTAAAATGAGTATAAGCTAACATATTTATTAAAGCATGTAACATAAATAGCAATAAATATCAACATAAACGCACCATGGTCATAGATAGTGATCTTTAAACTAGCATATCTATCAGATACATATTACCCACCAAGTCAAATTCACCTCTGCTACATCATAACAGATTTTCTCTTTTCATTTTACTCCCACAAGAAATAAGAATATGTTCTTTGTCATCATTTTAATATAGAAAGGAAGAGTTTAATGGAGGAAAAGGAGGAGGAAGCAGCAGCTACATACACCTATTCACACTTATATAAATTTAGAAATTTACAAATATCTAATCTTTCATTCTAAGGACTTTTTAAATTGAAATATTTAAATTCTTTATCACTATTTAACCATTAAAATGTGCATACATAATATGGATATCTTCACATATAAAGTTGTTCTTTTTCTGCAAACTCCACAAGTTTATGTCCTCTCTCATTTCTATTACCATAACCAAAATTACCTACAGCATTTTCATTTTTTATTTGTTTACCAATTCTAGCATTAAAGTCTCCCATAAAGTTAGCTATTAACTGAAAGGATATCCTTTGATTCCTCTTGGAGGCCTTAAAAGAACCGAGCAGGGCAAATTCCTAATGTCCATTCCATATGTTTTTGTTGTTGCAGCTGTTATTACTATGTGATTATTCATATAGTATATGAACATGGATGGGCTGCTCACCAAGACACATTAGCCAGCATGGTGAGTTTATTGGCTCTTTAGCTCTGAGTTTAAGATCAAGAAACACCATGGTTTTTCTTCTCAGTAGCCTAATAAGGCAGAATGAATGTATGTGTAAATGATAAATATTTCTTCCAAAAGATATATACAATTTATGACAGATCAAAAATAAATCATGGCCCTTATTCCCAGGAGGCTGTAAAGTCACCAACCAAGACTGTGGTTGGTTGCCAAAGCCGGAGGGTGCTAAGAATCCCATGATTGCAGACCAGGCTGCCATTTGATGATGATTTTTTATTTAGGTACTTACAACTGCAGATTGCTTTCAAGTGAAGGAATATTGCAAAAATTTGAAGAACTGTCTTATATTAAATGGGACATTATTGTCTTCATGATGTTAGAAGAAAAGGTGGAGACAATGGATTTAAATAGTGGACATGTACTCTATTATAAAGGCACAAATATTGGAAATACAAGTGGAGCAGGATTCATTATAAATAAAAACTGGAAGAACAACATTGTGGAGATTGATGATGTATTAGACAGAATGGCAAGATTAGTTATACAACTTAATAACAGATACCAAATGCAGATAATTCAGGTTTATGCCCCAACAAGTTCTCATAAAATGAAGTAGTAGAAGATTTTTATATGGATGTACAAAGGCTTTTGATCAGAGTAAACAACATTTTAAAGTTGTTATCTTAATTTACAAGTAATTACATTTTTAAAAAACAACTCTTAAAATCACTTTTCTTTATATTTATTTAAATTATATGTAAATCATTTCTAGATTCCTGTCAATTGTAATAACCGCCTTCTGTTAATTTCTTAAATTGGAATCACATGTTACTCTCAAAGGAGTATAAATGGGACAGTTTTGAAAGCATAATGGTCACTTCTTCGTCATACCTATAAATTGATCACATTAATATTATTTTGCCTGCTGAATTCTACAGTCAGGTTAATTAAGTTTTAATTGTTTTGGAAAACAAGATATGTGCAATTAAAAGCAAAAGTTATCTCAGCAAACAATCTCTTCTAATGTTGTGTTATTTTACTTTAATCTCTCTAAATTTCTACAAATGGAGGAAAAGAAAACTTCTGTGGAGGCAGGAGCTGAAACATCTATGATGCAATTTGAGGCATTATATATATCTTATTATTTTGTTAACTTTTTCAATTTTATTCAATCTTATGATGTTTTATCTGAAACTAGAAGCTTATTGCACTATTGTACCATGAACTGTATTGATTTTACTTGATTAATCTATGGCCAAGATGTTTAATAGCTCATTATAATATACAATTTAGGATTTATATTTATTATATCTTGTTTATTTTACATTGTATTTGGATGTATGCTTTACTTTATAATACCTCATTCTGGAAAATAATTGTGTTTGGATATACTTATTAGTTTATGTGTCTTCTTTTATATATAAAATATATATGTAATCTATTTAAGACAACTCTGCATTAATAACTTATCTGTCATGATTATAACATGCCTATATAAAAAACCCTTTTTGTTTGGATGCAACTTTAATATATGTTTTCATTACAAAATATATTGAATTTGTTTTTTTAATTTAAAGGATCATTTTGATTCTTGCAAAGTTATAACATGCTGACAAAAAGCTCCTTATGTTATAAAGTCAACACAATTTCTTATTTTCAAAGAAAAATGCCACCCTGCTGTATTGTTTTATCAAATGCAAACTTATATTATGGAAAACTTTCAATGTACTAGCAAGAATATATAAATAATCATTTAGAATTGCTCTTGAAATAGGCTCTTAAATAAAAAAACCAGGATAAATGATCATTAAAGAGCTCAAACGTGCAACTGGGGAAAGTCATTTTCATTCCAAAGAAAATGAGAAAACTGTTTAAGATTTTTTGTCTTTTATATTTTAATATTGTAATGTTTGAAATGTTATGTGCATTTAATATTTATCAATTTCATTTTAATCTTATCCTTTATTCGCGTATGTTCAACAGATATAGCCATGTATTTAAAGGTGATGTATGTAAATGATTGTATTCAAGTTTATAGTATTTTAAGAGATCAGACTAGGGGATTTATGTTTGTTTTATAAACATCTATAAGAATAGTCATTACTTTTATATATATTGTATGATTTCTATTATTATTATCATAAATTTAAAATTTACTATGTATTTATTTTTTATGCATACATTTATATTGTTCTTTTGATTATACTTTTGCTACATGCATTATAAATATGAGTAGATATGTTTTAAGATTTGTCATGTAATTGTTATCTCAATACCTTTCCTTTCATTATTGGTATTTCTGCTTATAGTCATGTATTTATTGTGGCAACTATGTTGGTGATTTTTCATTTTACTTAGATGTTATTTGTTAGTCCTTTCCTTATGTTAGCAGTAGATACTAAAGAGACAATTATATATGTGTAGTATCAAGCCAATATTTCTCTGTCCACTTTAGTGGAGGCTTATTTTCTCATTATCATCATCCATAAATATTTAGGTATTTTAATTTGTGTATTATAAAAGGCATTTTTCTGATTATATTCCACTAGTCATTATTAAATATTGTCAAATGATTGTCTTGAGTAAAGTATTGAGTTTGTACTCCTCTACTAAGACTAATACAACATACTTTTTTATATTATATATCATTTAAATTATATATTCAGATATTGCACACTAATTTCAATGTAAATATATCTTATTGTATTACTAGTTACAATTGTATTACAGTACACTTGGATGCACTAATTACCCTTAGTATTTATCACTAATTTATTAAATTCAAACTGTATGAGGTTTCTCTTTATCATTATATCTAACTTATATAGTAATTGATATAAAAGTTTCTTTGATTTACATTTTTGTATGCAGTATATTGTTAAATTGTAATCTAAAAGGAAATATATTTAGTCTTTGTAATAAATATTTATTTTATTTTTTAATTACGTTTCGTTGCCATTTATCACATCCATATATTAGAAAATCCATTTAAATGGTAAAAGTGTTTAAAGTGTATATAAGAGTACATATTATTATGAAAGTGTCAGATTGATACAATTCATGTAATCCATTATATATGCGATTAGATTTATATAAGATTACATTTTATTGATACTTTTGTTGTTAGATTACTTAGTGATGTGTCTGGAATAACAAATTGTACTTTTAGCTGCTACATCATTTTAGCTTTGCTTCTGTTAGATAATTATTTTAAATTTTAAGAAAACTTAATTTTATTTAGTTGATGGTATAAGAATCAAAAATAAGAGTTAATCTTTGCTAGCTGATATTATGTTATAACCCAGCTTTAGATAAAAGAAGTAAGTGTTGATAAGATGTTACGAAAATAAGAGTCTCATTGCTACTATCACTGCTATTAATTAAAAGAACCTAAATTATCTTATTATTTTAGATTATCTTCATAAAGTTAAGTATTCTTTTTTTTTTTTTTTTTTATCAAAAACGTTTATTGCCAATGTGTACAGTGATTAATTAAAAAGACAATTAAGAAAATTTGTACATGTAATTTTGAAAATTAGTTGAGTTCAGGTAGAGTAAAAGTTAAGTATTCTTTACAACTGTATTATTTAATATTTAAGAACCTGAGATTATTATTACTATTCATTATTGTTTGTAGAATGTAACAACGAATTATCATCAGTCAACCATTGGTCTATCCACATCTTATAAAATAATGTATTAATTATTGTGTGCTTAGCCTATAAGAGAACTTACTTCATGTTATATGTTTATTTAATGCATTAGAATTATTATACTGATTCAGATCTATGTTTAGACCTACACTTTACTTTATGGTTGTTGGGTCGCCCATTGGAAAGTTGCAATATATATATATGTTGATTGGTTTTTAATAACATATATATTGAATAATGATAAAGTTGTGTGTAAGAGTTTGTAGTCTGGGCCAACTGATGATTGCTGGGTCAGCACGAAATGTGCATCTTGGGGATCATAGACTTTTGTCACGATTTTGGTCATATGTTTATGATTACATCTCTCCACTACGTGTTAAAACCGGATAGAAACCAGTCCATTACCTTGCGTGAGAGCGGTATAGTGAAAATTACATTACAGAAATATTATTCATTATTAGTAGTAATATTTACTCTTACTTTTTAAATCATGTATAAAGATGTGAAAAACTATATGTGGATTATATTTTATTGGAGAGTCAATGATGTGTCGTAATTTTTTATCTAATTGTCTAAAGAATTCTTCATTAAATTTAAAAATATTTTGAATTATCCAGTTTCAGTTTTTATTATTATTAATTTTCTTTTATCTATCGTAAAAGAAAAAATGTATTAATCATCCTTTAGTAATATAAGTTAAAATTATTTATTACTCTATTATCTATCATTTGATTTTTTAAGTTGCTACTCTAGCGACAGATTTGTTGGGGTTAATAAAATGAAATTCTACTCTTTAAAATTTTTTTCACTTTTCTAGATCGTTATATTAAATTTCTTGGTATCCCTTTGTGAATGGTATCAACCAAGATAAGACTTGTTCAATTACAAATGCAATCAGGAACTGTGACCACATTTAGTGATGCAGAAAGAATAAAGAAATGGGTTTCTTTTCCTATTTGTGTTTGTCTCTGAGTATGTGTGGATGCATACATATAAACCATTAAATTTATTGTAAAAAAAACACACTTAAAAAGAAAACGCAAAGTATTATAGACACATTTTTTCCATCATCATCATTATTTAAGAGTTTTTCAGAAGTCTTGTTATTAATGTAGAGATAAAGGCATTATTTCTTTTCCTTTTTTTAATTCTAAATTCTGACTAAAAAAATAAAACTAATTTTTAAAAAATCACTTCTTTGCACTTTTCCCAATGTTTTTATTAATTTGTCAGATAGTTTCGATTATCTAGCAATCTAAATACACACACATATATAATGAAACTAAAAATTGTATGTGTGTGTATATACAAATGTATATGTGAGACATCCTGCAATAATAATGTTATTTTCTTTTCTGTTCCATATGTCAAAGCATCGGCCGGGAAGCGAACCCGCGACAACTGTCTGCAAGCAACTGATTACTTGCAAGGCGGCTGCGCTGACTTCTCTTGCGTAATTAAAAAAAATGTAGATTAATTATTTTTCATGAATTTTATCTAAATAGTAATATTAATTTAGGTGTCAATAAATGACATTTTTTGATTACATTTATGTTTTTCGCATGTATGTGGCCATGTGTATCAGTTTTATAAGATGGAGTGAATGACTAAAGGGAGTTTGAAAGTCTGGGTTCAAATTCACTCTAATTATATTTATTTCTCATAAATAGTCTTACATAACTCACTGCAAGGCCAAAGTTTGTTTGGGTGCAGAAGCAGTGAAAAAGAGTATTTTCTCATTAGGCTAATCAAATGCCAATTGGTTAAAGTTCCAACCCCCCCCCCCCGATTCATCTTTATCTCCAAATGTCTTTTTAAATTGCGACTTAGCCAACTCATTTGTTTGTTTTTTTCAGAAACTACCCCAGAAAGATATCACAGAAAATCTGAATAGCCTGTCTCTCATGTGTTTGAACTCTATCCTTTTTCAAAAGTGAAAATGTATAAGTATTTGTTTAAGACTGTGCATGAGTAAAAAGAAGCTACGATTTACATATGAAGTGGAAAATAGACTATTATGAACAAATGCTATTATGTGTTTTTTTATAATAAAATTGAACGCAAAGGAAGTTTAGT
The DNA here is from genome assembly GCA_028023455.1 of Epiperipatus broadwayi. Classification (NCBI taxonomy): domain Eukaryota; kingdom Metazoa; phylum Onychophora; class Udeonychophora; order Euonychophora; family Peripatidae; genus Epiperipatus; species Epiperipatus broadwayi. Next base: position 14,223,560 of record JAQFVV010006200.1, on the reverse strand, counting down.
TATACAGCTTGGCATACCATAGAACCTTTTTCCAAAATGTAGATTTCTTCTATTGGATTCAAACTTCGAATCGTGGATGTGGCAAACAAAGCTTTAATTTTTTTTTTTTTTTTGCTGAGTATTTTAATTCAATTTGAACAAATTGTTGTAAATTTTAAAAATTATTTTTATGACGGTCTCAATTTTTAAAAAATTAAAACAGTAATTATTTAAGGATTGATGGAATACACTGATACCCAGTTACATATAATAGCTTATATTATTAATCATAACGAGGAGTAATACATCAAAAATTAAGTTTTAAATCTTACATGCATAGTTACACTTTAGTAATGTATGCATTAATTATAATTCATCATTTGTTAAATCAATATGTATAGATTAGGATTCTATACATATTTTTGCGAGTGCAGCATTTTTTGAATGCACTCATTTTACAATACTATTTTAGTAATATATAAGGGATTCAAACTCAGACTTTCACACAACCCTCAACTCTCCAAACCATCTCATATTGCTGACCCACCTGATCACACACATGTTGAAAAGATAAATAATCACCAATATACGTATTTCATGCTAAACCAGTACTCATCAGTTGGTCCAGAGATATTTCAAATGCTGGCTCTGGCTAAGCATTTATCACAAAGCTTGTTGAGGAATTGGCAATTTTCATTGATTATATCTTACAAGCTTAAGAGAATTGGGTCATGTGATCTATGACTGTTATTTTGACTATTTATATATTGTTGTAATTTCCAGTTCAGAATTTAGATATTACACAGTATCTAATATCTCACTTGACAGACAATAAGCTTTCCTGATAGTTTTTTTCATACTCTAAATAAATATACAGATAGATATAATTTTATAATATGAACTGAGTAGTCACTCATTATAAACGTGTTTTGGACTACTCTATACTATATCATTATCTAAAAATGATTCTCTAGAGGATCTTCAAATAATTATATAATTTGATTCAAGAATCAAATAGTATAATCTGCAGAGGGTAAAATTCCTGGAAACTTTTAGTGATAAACAACTTTGTTTTTATATCTTATTAGCCCACCTTGGTTTTTTTTTTTCATATGTCATAGTATCGGCCGGGACGCGAACCCACAACCGTCTGCAACCAACTACTTGCTTACAAGGCGGCTGCGATGACCTCTCGGCTAACAACGCTTGACTGCCCACCTTGGTTTTAAACTGAATACTAAATATATAGTATGTATATAATATATATTTGTATTCACCTATAAATTTGCAAGATTTTACAGATTTTTATCAGCTCTTTTTTTTTTTAATTTTATATATTAGTTAAATTATAAATGATGTTACATGGAAAATTAATAAAATCACTTTTTGCGGACAGAATTGTATCTTCAAGTAATAATAAACTATTTTATAAACGGGGGGGGGGGGGAGGGAATCCCCACCTGATAAGTAAATGTCTCTATGAGATGACATTTGATAATGCTTGAAGTTACAATAGATGCATCTTCTAGATTACATTAAATAGTATATTGTAATCAAGATTTTTATATTTTTATTCTGTGAAACGTTTTTTTTTTTTATTTTAAAGATATAAATGTCATTTTTAAAAAAAATGCCACTTGGTTTTAATTATCCTTTTGTTTTTAGCCTTAATTTTAGTAATTTCACTCAAGTAGGAAAAAAAAAGATTTAATTTCAAACAAAATTGTTACAGTCTTTTTAATAATTAAATTGTATTCTATTTCATTACATTTTTAATTTAAAACAAAAGCTTAATTATCTTCTTTTTTTTAATAAATGATTTTTTTTCTACCAGCATCTACATTACATATTTTTTTAATTGCATAACTTATAATAAAATTACATTTTTTTTATTATTACAACTGATATTATGATAGTAACGGTTGCTTCTAAAATCAAGGTGGGCAAATAAGATATAAAAACATAAAGTTGTTTATCATTAAAAGTTTTCAGGAATTTTACTCTCGGCACATTATACTATTTGATTCTTGAATCAAATAGCATAATATCTGAGGATCCTCTAGAATCATTTTTGGATAATGAGGGGTTATACAGCCCTCGTGGAGGTTTTGATAATGCGATTGACAACTACAATAATCAAAATTAATATAAGTAGTTTAAGTAGAAGGATTTGAACTTAGGATTTTTCAGTAATTGCGTTTCTAATATAAACCTAACACTGATTGTATATACGAGTAGAAGATTATTATCTGGCCCAACTGATGAATGCTGGTTCTGCACGAAATACTTATATTGGAGATCATTTATTTCTTCGTATGTATGTGGTCATATGTATCATTTGCTTGAGATAGAGTGGAGGACGAATATAGACTGAAAAAAAGTCCAAATCACTCCACTTACATATCTAAGAAATGGATTTAAAGTACATTTAATATAAGCAAATTATAAATAATTTATTAAACACTCAAGCTATCACAAAGTTATCTCTAAAATGATATATTATAAACAATTGTTTCAATAAAAAAAATTTATAAACGCCATAACTTTTTTTTTTTAATTGCCTGCTATATGTACTGTATTTATTGTTTTGAATGTGGTCCTTGGGTTACTTAAGATTAGATAGCTTAATGTGTAACTAACTTCAACCCTCAAATCAAACAAAAGACAATCCAACAGATAAATTCACCGAATTCTAATAATTTCAGGTTATTAGTTTTATACCAAATAACCAGATAGAACAATTCATTCTCTTGTAATCGTCTTTTTTATAAGTTGATATTGATTAAGCTGTTTGGAAACAAATTCTAATACTAATGATGAATTTTTACTTGAATTGATTCTATGTGTTTATAAATAATAAACTTATACATATGTGTGTATATATAATGCATCCAGAAATATATGTAAACAAACATGTACAAATTGAAGTTCCAATCATAATGCGTGAAAACATTCATTTATTTTATCATCTTACTATATACAAAACTGACCAATTGCTCTGCAATATCTATGCATTTCGACAACAACTCATATCATTTGCCTAAAATTTCATCACTCATTTACATAAATATTTTCAACTTTTATTCATAATGATAAATTGACTGGCTTGATATTAAAGTGTGAACATTCAATGTTCTCATTTATTGTAAATTAGCTTTTTTAATATGGCTACACATTATCCAAAGCAGAGTTATATAAATTCATTTTCATAATTATCAATAAATCATACTTCTGAATGCGTAATTAAATAGATTTACACATTTACATATGTGCATCTGTTGAGCAAATTCAATAATAATAGTGAGTGTATGCTCAAATCACAATAATATTTTTTAGCTATTTGTATACTTTTTTTATAATTATTGTTTTTGCAGAATAATTAATAATGATCTTGATAATAATTGGAGGAGATGGGGGTTTACTCTTACATTTATTAGGTTTTAAGATTGTAGCTTTTATACCAAATATTTTAGAATCATATCTGTAGCGTAATGTTGGTAAATAGTTTGTCAACCATTATTCATATGTTAATCATAAGCTTTTTAAAAATCTTTTTTGCACAAGATATTCAAAAACAAAACTTAAATGCATCAATATTTATTAATTTTGTTAAGCTTAGGTGACAGACAACTTTATAGTTCCACTTCAGTCATACTTTTTCTGATTCTGACAATCTTGAACTTAGAAAAGATTGGAATTCTCAAAGACTGTTTATCTTTTTACCTATAATAAATTTTGTATAAATAATCTTCAAAGATATATTTTAATGTTAAGAATTTATATTGTTATGGTACAGAACATGGGTTTCATGAAATATTAAAAAAAACATAAATTTTCATCTGAAATGAAGCTGATTTATAGATGAACAAGGGTTGATTAACCAGTAGATTTGACTAATGCAAAATTAACAATAATTTGTCTCTGATCTTTTCTACATGAAATATATGTCAAATAATAATTTTGTCTATTCTGTCAATGATAATGAAAATTATTGATACCCAACTTCTTATTTCATTTCTGATACTGATATGAATTCATTGTGTCAATTATAATTTTAAAAATGTAGCAACATAACCATAATGTAATGAGTCTATCCCCCACTATGTATCATTATTTTGTCCCATATTGCTAGCTATTTCACACATGACAATTAGTTATAACATGTGTAACTAATAAATTAGTATCTAATTATTGCAAATGTCGAATAATGAAGAGTGATATAGTAAAGTATCATTAATGATGCATAGAAAATGGAAGAGATACATCCAAAGACTTTAAATTTTTAATAAAACAAAATTTATATGTAGTCTAGATTAATATATAAATGTAAAAGTTTGTTTGTTACCTTATAACTCAACAAATATTGCACCACTCCTCATAAATCTTGTATAATTTTCTTTCTTTTTTTAAGGGGAATTTTATAAGCTATGAATTTTTGCTTTACTATATTTAATTGCTTTAAAAACATTGGTAATTTGTAATATAATAATACATCGGAATTTGTAATGACACCATAAAAACATAAAAAGGGAATAGTGCAGAATGATGTTGTAGCCTGCGGCCACATATTTAATTTTTTGCTTGCAAGTGGAGCATAAAAAATAATTCCATGTTAAAAAATGATAGTAAACAGTTATATTTTTTGTGATACTGCTGTTGATAACTCATATATTTTTATTTGCAATATAAAAATGCATTGAAATCCTAATTATTTACAGGAAAATATTATGTAAATATATAAGCCACAGAACAACATTGTCATTTACGATTATATATTTCTCATGTGACAAATTAAATTTTAAAATGACTCAGAAAATTTAACATGCAAGTATGGTACAAATGAAATTTGATTAATGTATCTCTTTTGCAAAGAATGTTAATATCAAGCTATTCAAATTAAAAGCATTTTATTGGCATAAGACATTGTTTGTAAAAAAAAAAAAAAAGTGTTAAATAGTCATTTTTAACTACTGTTGACAACTCATATATTATTATTTCATGTAAATATTATTTAAATATATTTTAATTATCAACTACATTATATTGATTTAAGATTTGCAGTCAACACCCAGCATAAGCAACTCTCTCCATATAGTAGTGCCACCCAGTGAAAGCTCCAGTAATCAATGGATGCTAGAAAGTTTGTGCATTGATTACTATGGCTTGCACTGGGTGGCACTACTGTATGGAGAGAGTTGCTATTGTTTTAATAAGAAATAAATAAATAGTAGAGCTCCAAAACAAAAAAATCAGGAATATTATACTTTCATCATTTATCCTTGATCATTTGAAAGATGTTTTGTTTCTTAAGATGTTGCATTAATCTTGATGAATCTTACATAATTTTCTATTTTTTGTTTTGTTTTGGATATTTGTTAATGCCACTGGGACAACTAGTATTTTAATAATAGTAATAAAACAGCCAGTACAAAAAGACTTTGATAATGACAGAAATGAGCATTTTATTACATAACATTTAATAATTTAGTTATTAAGATAATAATTTTATACCATATTCTTTCTATAGTTTTATCAAAATAATCACCTTTAATATTTTAAGTTATAGATACATCATGCGACATATATATAAATAAAAATGTAAAATATCTTACAGGAAATACATACATGAATAAAAAAAAAAAAAAGTATTTACAATACAAATTATTCTATCATAAAACTCCAGGTAAGACTAATAAAAAAAACTTTCTACATCTAATATTAATAAATACTAATAATCCAAATTTACTATTGAATAGAAATTAAACAAAATAATATTTCTACTTAGATATTTTTGATTTTGAGCTCAAAAAAAAAAAACATAGTTACTGTTTTAACACATTCTTGAATAGAGAAATGACTTTTCTCACACCCATGGAAGACTGTTTCTAAATTATTCCATTGTTCCTGGTTGATTAAGTCTCATTCCTTGAATAGATATATTTGATTCTTTTCAGGGTACTTTTCTGTACAGCTCTTTTCAAACTTATTTTTTTACTTTATCTAATATTCAATTCCATGCCTAATATATAAAATAAATTTTTGTTATTGATTAAGTACATTTTTAAGTGGAGAGATGCATTTAGAGCTGAGGTAGGGACATCTGGCAGGTTCAACAAGCTTTTATTAAGCAGTTTTTCAAAGAGATTCTATTTTGATAGATTTCACAACAAGATTACATCTTAGCAAACTGATGCTGATAATACATTGGTTTAAGTCCAGTGTTCCAATTTTAAATTTCTAATAACAATGAAATTCTTTTTATTCTGCTTAAACTATTTAATCTTTAAAAAAACTTGTAAAGAATTATTACTTTCTTCCAAACTGATTATTTTTTCTGCTGTGTGGAATTAAGCTTTAAATATCTTTTGAACTCATGGCGTAACTCAATCTAATAATGAATCCTGTTTTTTAATAAACAGTTAATTTTACTGCACCGGGCTATTTTTTTGTTTGTTTTTTTTTAATAATTAACAACTTAATCATGCCCCATGCAATTTTTTCATTATTTTTTTTTTCAAATTCCTTATCTGTAATTAACTTGCAAATCCAATCAACACACACTCATCCATAACCAAAAATCTTAAAGAACAAGTAAATTCATTATCCTTAGCTTTGCTTACCATACCTTATTCAGGGTGTGAGTCTATTATATGCCTGATTTTTTAAATGATGTTCAAATTGTACAAACAGAATTCAGGCATATAATAGACTCAAGTCCTAAATAATGCATGGTAAGCAAGGGTTGACTTCTATATAGATAAGGCTTGAAGGGCAAGTGAATTCACTTGTTTTTTTTTTAAATCTTTGCTTACAGGCAAGTGTTTATCAACAGTGTATGTGTGAAGATTGATTTACTTCCAAATATATTACAATAAATATTGTGCTATATAAAAATAAATATTTATCAATGTATTTAAATTCAATCAACATAAATTTATAAGTAAACTAACCTTCTCACGGTAAAAATATAACTGAAATTTATATTTTTCTCTCTTTCATTGTAAAAACATATTTCACTTCCAGTTTTTATGAGCTTTTTAAAATTGTGTAAACATTAAAATTGACAAATTCAGCAAAAATTAGAATGCATATTAAGTTTATCTTATTTCATTTCTTATATTTTAATCTGAATTAATATTTATTTACTTCTAGATATTACTGTACTTATATTCTTCCTATTTAAATAAACGAAATTCTCATTAATGTTGGAAGGTTACACAAGTTTATTTAAGTGTTGTCTTAACAATAGAGATGGAATGTGTATCTGTGCAATATAAAACCAAATAGGATTAGACCAAACACTATGCTTCATGTACTTGAAATTATTCTTAATAACATCAAAGATTCTTTATCCTCTCTCAGTTAACCAATGCATCTTTTCAGTAGTAAGCAAAAGACTTTACTTATTACTCATAAAATATAAGAACCAATACTTTACATCTGGTATTCTTTGTAGAGTCAGTTTAGATGTGGTAGAGATCTATGAAAATGTGGATCTATGGAATTTTAAGAATTATAGACAAGTCCTTTACTTGCTTTACTTTTTTTTAAATTTCATGTATATTCCAATAATGAGAATATTTAAAAAGGTTTGATCTGTTAGCAAGGTGAAGAGAGCTTCCCCAACAAGTACTATTTGTCTAATTTGAAGAATGCCAATTTAATTGCACATATATCATACAGCTAGATAAGTGCACTCTAAGCCAGGGGTGGGCAAATAGCGCCCCGAGGGCCACATGGGCTAAGAATTTTTACGTGGCCCTCTAAGACAATCAGAAAAATTCGTCTTCAACTGAGATTTCCTTCCTGTGCATGACCAAAGATTCATCTCTTATTTTCCACTAGGATGGCCACGTCAATATACATGCACAGTGTAGATATGATGTGCAGTGCTTTTCCAGTTGATCTGGTTAATTTTAATTTTGTTTTTGCATTAGCAAATATATACATTTCCAACTTTAGTGAAACCATGAACCCTCCAAAAAATGTAAAATCGGTGATGAATGTCGTGTGTTTAATGGAGAATGGACAAACAAATATTTCTTTGGTAATACAGGGAATAAAGCAGGGTATTTATTGTGTTATAAAAAAGGTGTGACCGACCGGTAACCTTCGCTTTCACAAAGTGGTCTCAATGCGGCCCTCCGCCAACCTCTGTGGCCCCTGAGCCAAACCAATTGTCCACCCCTGCTCTAAGCTATACATTATGACATAAAATGCGATATTTAATTTGTTTCCTCCGAGACTGTTTTAACACATTTTCTGATGAAATGACTTTAGTATGAATCGAGAGTGTATTAATGATTATGTGTTTATGTATAAGTTCAAATATGTAATAAGTGTTTATGTTTTCATTTTTAATTTTTCAAAAGTGATTTTATTCTGAGGTCCACCCAGAAATTTTTTTAGGTGAGAAATAATCCGTTTATTTTTAAAGTGTTTCGTTATCATCTTAAAAACTTATTTTAAAAAAAATAATTTATCTTATATGCTATAAAAAAAAATTTGAAGGATAGGATGAAAATTCCAAAAGGTATAATGGTAAATAATTTTTGATAAAGGTCAATGCATAGGAAAGATTGGGAATCCCTGCTCTACAGTAATGATATCACATGATTCCGGCAAGCAATTAATCATATAATTACTATTACAGTCGTGCAGCAATAACAAGATCACTATTGACAAATCCAGGTCCAACCTTAAATTTTTCAATTTATTACAAACTTTTTTCTTGAACAAAATCACAATCATTAACTCTTCGTTAGACTGTAAGAACTCTTTCTCTTTTAAACCTCCCTTTTATATTTCATCATAAAACAAGTTGTTCATACTATTAATATATATGTAACTTTTAAAAAAAATTATTTCATAAACTTATTTTATGAGTGGACTAAATCCTGTAAAGAAATTTTTAAAAAATAGAAATTTTAAGAATATTATGTTAAAAAAAAAATTGTGTATTTATTTTAGATATTTATAATATATTTTATGTTTTTATTTTTTTCAGACGCATTTTTGAAATGCTTTCAATTTTGAACAAAATTATATTAAATAAACTAAACGTCGTCTCCGGTGTATGAGGAAATAATATGTAACATATTTAGTTCATATTACATATTTTTACAGGATTTAGTTCAGTAATAAAACGAGTTTAGGAAAGAATCAAAACTGTTTTGTTTTATATGTTAATACCTACTAAAGCGGGATTAAGTTTGGGAAAAAAAGAGAGAAGAAATAATATTTGCCAAATTCTTCGTAGTAATCTATCTTTCTAAATAGGAAGGCATCTCTTTTTAGAAAATCATTAAGACTGCTATAATCTAAAGCATTTGCTTTGTTTTTTGGCTGACGAAAAATGAATAATATACCAGTCATTTAAATGATTTTAATTGGAGAACATTTCCTGCTTTGATAAAATCAGGGTCAGCACCAATAGGGCCTGCATCACAAATGGATACCAGAATTAAAGAGTGCTGAAAAGGGTGCCATGTACAGTAATGAAAATTTTTTGTAAGATATTGTTAAAAAATAACTTACTTAGAAACATTATTAGGAAATATTTGGGGCATTTTACATAAATGTTTTTTTTTTAAGTGTCATATCATCGGCCACGATGCAAACCCGCAACCCGGGCAACTGCCTGCAAGTGCAAGGCAGTCGCACTGACCTCTCGACTACCAATGCAAGACACGTAAATGTTAAGTTGAATATTTTTGAAATAGTCAATTATCACCTTTATTTAACAATTACACATTAATACTTGACATAAAGATAATAATAGTTTATGTTTTGTTTCTTGAAAAAAATTTATAAAATGAATTCAAAACTTATCTGGTTACTAGAACTGAAAAAAGAAAACTTGAGAGAGCCAAGACTAATAAAAAAAGTCAGTACTTTATTTAAATATGGTCATATGTTGATGAATAATCAAAGAATATCATCAGTGAAGAGATTGAAAAATATGCAGAAAATGACAGCAATATGTCAACAAATACTGAAGAACAATTTAAAGAACTATATGCCCAGGAAAATAATGAAATACTTCAACTATTAGTGAAGTAGATGAAATGAATTCTTTCACATCATCAACTTTGCAATTAATTGAAGTAAAAGATCTATCTATGGGGTCTCAAATTACTGACAAAATAAGAATTATTATAACAGGAGCTGGTCCAACTCAAGTCACAGGTTTGTTGCACCCAAGTGATTCTAATAGTTGCAGATTTAGTGATGTAAATTATTTTCAAAAAATAGAGATAGGACAATGTCAGTTTAAGATCATGGCTGGTATATTCTGTTTTGATGGATGCAATTTTTTGTTTTTGCTGAAAACTGTTTCAATAGAATCTAACCATATAAATCCATTCACATCATCTAGTTATAAAGACTGGAGAAGTCTGTCAAAAGCATTGCATAGAACACAAAATAAATTTGACTCACTTAAAAAATTTAAATTATGATGTGAATTTAAAACTAATTTGAAAATAAACCAACAAGTAGTAGAATGTCTATGAATCTGGAGGGAAATATTGAAAGATGTTATTACAAGAATAATAGAAATGATAAAAAATTTTGGCAACCAATGCTTATCTTTTAGATCATGTGACACACTTTTTAAAAGTATTATGGAAATTTTTTAAAGTTAATTGACATATTTGGAAATTTGCTTATCTCATGGCAACTTAGACAGAAAGAAGCTTAAATAAAGGATGTAAAGCTCATTACGTGTGCAAAGATATTCAAAATAAAATTATACTTTTGTTAGATCATCGTTGATAAAGCATTAGATGTTAGAAAATCAAAACAGTTTTCTATCATGTTAGATTGTTTTCCAAATATAATAAAAAGAAAGTATATGACTGTAATATTATGCTTTGTGTCTTGTAGAGAAGATAATATTGAAATAGAACTTTTTTTTATCATTTTTGAATAGGCAACATAAGAGCAACAAAAGTTCATATATATAGAATAGAATAAAGTCCTTGATTTTACTTCACCTTCGAGCAATTTAAAGAATAGAATAATGGACTACAAAAACTATTTTTAACTATAAAACCTCATTCTTTTTATGTATCTTGCACTGAACATAGTTTAAATTTCATAATTAATGTTGCAACAAAAATGAATTTTTTTACAATCAATATTTTTAGTAAAGTAACATATTTTTTTTCAATTTTCAACAAAACGTTGGTCCATTCTACAAAAAAAAAAAAAAAACATTTCTAGTCTCACTTTAAAAACTTTGTTGTACACATGATGGAAGAGTTGAATTGATTCATTGCAACCACTTTAGTTTCAAATTGATCAAATATTTGAAGCTCTTTATGAATTATTATATCAGAGAAACAAGATATAAATTACAAATTCCATGTCAAAATTGAAAGATTGTCAATTTTTGTATGCTCTAGTTTTGTGGTATAACTTTTTGTACCATATAGAAAGAGTAAGTGAAATCTCACAATGATCTTATAAAAATATTGTGTTTGCCATTATATCAATTGAAAATTTCAAAACAATTATTTCTAACTATTATACTGATATTTATTATGAATCTTTACTCAAAACAGCAGCATATCTTTTTCAAGAAAGATTAGAGAAATAACATTGAAACCAATCACTCAATTCGTCCAAGCAAAAAAAGTATATTAATATGAAGAGAAATATAGTGTACCATTTCAAATTTTTGTTTTATTTCTACCCTTGAGGATGTAGTCCAATGATTTTTGGAAGCCAGATTTGAATTATTACAACATAATATTTATTTTCAGTTTCTGTATAACCTAAGGCAATTAGTATTAATGGCAATGAAGAGTTTTTCATCATTGTAATGATTTAGAATTCTATCTTATAGAAGATGATAACAAAAACATTTATAGTATTGTACTTTATGATAAATAAGCACCTGGATATACTAACATTTTTACAATTAAATAAACTTCCAATTCTGAATTTGTCAATTTTATTAAGAATATTATTAAATGTGGTCAGTGATAAGCATTCTTTAGTATGCTTGAAAATAATAAAAAAATATTTAGTCTTCAATCTTGCAAGGAAGATCCATTAATTTATCTCTTATTGCTTTTGAACATGATGTATGTTCAAAGACAAATATAAGTGACCCAGTTTCAAAGTTTACTAGCATAAAAGTGCAAAATAAAAAATTGATAAATGAATCATATTAATTTGTGTTAAATATTTATAGATTAGATATATTTTTTTATTTATATAATACATATATACCTTTGATGTTGATTCTTTTGTAATGAAACGCTAATTATTTTGTTATTATATATATATTGGAAATGTAACTAAACATATTTTTGAAATAAAATATTATTATTATTGTTTTTATCATTATTATTATTTAAAAAATTTTTATTCAGATATATATTTATTTGATTATTTAACTTTTATGTCCAGAAAAAAGGAAGGAAGGGCATGAAGTATTGCATTAAAGATCCTAGCATCAGTCTTGCATGAAATACTAACACTAGGCAAAATAGTTTTATGATCTTAATCTATAAATCAACATATCAATTACCCTCTGCTTATGCAATAAGTGTTAAAGCAAGAATAGTTTTCTATTCTAGAACCATCCATAATAAATTTCAGTAATCAATGATTACTAGATATTAATGCATTGAAATCCTTATTCTGCATCCATTTCTGAGTTTATTCCTTAATTATGAAACTTAAAAGTTGGAAATAATGCAAGTGTGCAACTAGCAGACATTTTTAAATTAAGCTAAAAACATGTAATTTAAAACACTTTAAAGATTTGGAGACAAGCAACTCAACATCTGGTAATCATTGAATAATCATATTTACTTTAGCTTACATTATAGAAAACTGTTCTTGTTTTGTTATATATTGTGTGTTCTGGAGAAATGTGTGATTTGTTGTTAATATTCCTTGTTGGTAGGGAGTGGGAAGCCTGCAGTTATTAAAGAACTACAGGTACTGTGATGTATATTGACTTGGAAGCAGATTTATGCAATTATTTAGATAGGTTGGCTTCTGATCTAAACTATTAATGTGTTTTGAATTATAGGTTTTTACTTTCAATATTAAATTGGAATTAAAGGTTATTGCTAGATGTACCTGTGTAACTTCCAGCTCCAAATTCTAAGTCACGTCAATAAAGACAAAAGTCACTAACCATTTTGAAGATGGTGGCATTTAAATGCACTAATCACTGATTACAAAAGCTTATTATAGATGGCACTAGAGTAGAGAGATATTCTTGTTTGATCTTGACTTGCTCTGTGCCTGATTTAGCATAGTAAAAAGGTGATAGACTGAGAATTAAAACTTCGAATCGATATGTAACATGTCATTTTTTATGTTCAAATATGATATGAATTCTTAGATCATTAATCACTTGATGATTTTATTAAAACATCATTATGCATAACAGTAAAGAAATATTCTTGGAACTCTATATAATTAACATTTTGATTTAAAATGTTTTACTTTTTTTGCACTATTTAATTTCTAAATTTGTTTATTATTTGTAAATATTTAATAAACAGATCCTACATAGTTTGGTTTAATAATAGTGTAGTGGATTTCAGATTTAGGAATTTCTGGAACAATTTTGAGGTCATTAAATATATAAACTATGTGCTCAATCTGCCATTTGGGTTTTCAAACATATCATAATCCCAGTAAGAAACTAGATGTGGTTATTTGTAAACTTAGTGACATTTAAAATAAATATATATCATTCAATAAATAAATATATTTTTCCTTTTCAAAATTGGCCCATTAATTACAATATAATTATTCACATACATATTTTCTATACAAATCTTGTTTTATTGTAGGAACAAACTTTTTTATATATCCATATCTACAATATATAATTTTACATCCCCATCTATGTTTTAATCATATCCTACAATCGTTTTCAAGATCTTTTTTTTTTTCCAGATACCTAGATACCTTTGTTTACTGGGCAAAGAAATAGATTTCAAAAGTGACCAATGTATTCCTAATGTAGATGAAGATGGTTAATGATATACTGAATATATGAAGTTTTGGTTCCTATAGTAAAACAAGATTTGTTAATAAAATGAGTATGTGGAGGATTATTTATATATTGTATAAGTAAAAAGAAAGAAATATTTTTCATAATTTAAAATGTTTAATTCAAATATTTATTTATTTCAGCTGACGTTCTGTGCTGACGTTTTTGTCTCTTATTATATTAAGGAATAGTCTTTTTTAAAAAAATAAAAAAACCCTATTATTTATTCTGTAATCGATTATGAATAGAAAGAATGAAGTTTTGTCAGTTTCTTTTATACATTGAAGTGTTGGTATGATGTTCCTATCATAAATTTATTAATATATTCCTGATAAGTAAAGCTAGTTATCAAGTTTTTAAAAAGTAATAGAAGAAGCTGTCAAACTTCATGGAAAGAAATTGAAATCAGCTCAAAATTAGATAAAATCTTTTTCAGTTTCTCTTTTTTTATATTCTATAGATGTATATAAGCATGCATGTATAATGTTGAAAATAAAATCACTATCTAGAATAAGCTTATAGATCAGATGTTATAATATTCTGTGGTAAAAGTCAAGTGATGAAACAAACAATAATCAAATATTAAACTTTTTATTTATATAATATTTTGTTTGTTTTTTGTTTTTTCTATCATCAAATCTACTTTTTAGAAGTAAATATATTTAATATTGTTGTAAAGTGTATATAATTAATATATTCTGCGTTGGCATAAGTGGCTAAATGCAGTTGTTAAATTCATCCGTGAATGCTGTTTTTTTGGTAATCTTAATGTTTTTGTCAGTTCTCACTGCCATTATTTGAATTTCATGGGAGGCTTATTAACTGTATCTAGAAATGTTAGTAATTGAAAATATACTGCAAAATATTTATCACATGATTTGGTTTATACAATTTTAGAAGTGGATCGATTAAACATCAGAGACGTAAAAAAAAAAAAAAAAAAAAAAAAAAAAAAAAAAAAAAAAAAAAAAAAAAAAAAAAAAAAAAAAAAAAAAAAAAAAAAAAAAAAAAAAAAAAAAAAAAAAAAAAAAAAAAAAATAATATAATAATAATAAACTACCACACAGAGAGAAAACTCAAAAACTGTGTTTATAATTTTTTTGCCTTTAACAATTTATCTTGCAAGAAATGAAGCAAAGAAAAGCATTATGCACACATATTTTCATATTGATGCATTATTTTATGTAAAAGGTGTATATGACTCCATTACTAATCTCCCAAGTGTCATATAGGATTCAATCCTTATATCTCAATTTTTTCTCATTTGCAGTCTTGGGATGCCTAGCACAAGACTCAGAACTAATTTGAATAATAAAATCATCACAGTATAGTATATATGAAAAAAAGATTGTGAAGCAGAGAACAAAGAATTGCTTAGACAGTAAAATTAATATTTAATTAATGGTTAGCGTAACAAATTAACAATATGACAATATATTATAACATAAATACAATTATATCTATATTCATGAAAAAATCATGTGTTCTAAAATCAGGGATAAGATTTAATATTTATAATAATCTCTTAAAGAATTACAATAATGTATATATATATATATATATATATGATGCATTTCGCTTAAGTATATAAAAATATGATTTTTATATTGAATGACAGTGGTTATCAACAAACAAAAAGAAGAAATTTGGAAAAAATCATATATTTAATAAAATGTTTTTAATATAATATTATAATATTCAAATTATGTTATATTATATTATTTAAACCTTTAAGTAAAAAAAATAAAAAAAAACTCTTATCTCTTGGTGTATGTAGACATGTTAATATAACCATTTATTATTATTGGTATTGAATTGTGATATTATTTCCACTATACTTTATAATTTGTTGATTATAATTGGTGACTTTTACAATTCTAGAGGCTTGATTATATATTTTTTTGTTAGTTTTGCATCCAATATGCTGATTTGAAGGTTGTTTTTTTAAAGGTCAAATCAGTTTCACAATTGGACAGACTTCTTTGTAGGCACAGAAGGCTTCAGAAACAGTTTTTACATTATTTAAAGTTGTAAAAGACACCCAAGAAGGGAATCTTAGCAAAACATAACATGAGAATTATTAACTCCTTGATTTATCCTGATGATTAGTCTTAGATATTGTATAATAATGCTTATACATTCTTGACAAATTTCTGCTTTGCTAAATTTATTTGCTGCTGCTAAAATATTTCAACAAGATTTACAGGATAGTAAAAGTGGAAAAGGAATCAAACATATAAACAAATAATTAAATAAGTAAGTCACTTGGCAGACAAAATAAGTGAAAGCTTTTCTTTATATACATAGTGATTGATCAATGTTATCTCTGTCCTTGATATAAACAAATTAAATCATAATCTTTGTTGTAATTCTTAATAACTTAAACTAATTAGGTCATGTGTGATTTCATGCAATGGTGAGCATAGTGCTTAAAGTCCATGAATTGCAGGTCAGCTCTCTATTTACAGTACTTGAACTTATGAACTTTAGCCAGTAAAGCATCCAATTATATTTTTATTATTATATTATTATTTTATAAATGACAAGGTTTTATTTCTTTTTGCATGATAACCCTACTTATTTTAACTCATATAATATTTTTTGTAATTTCTGGTTTTTTAAATAATTAATAAATATTTATTAATTAAATTGATTTAAATTAATAATTCCAAATATTTTATTACAAATAAGCTGATCTTGAATTTCAGTTTTTTCTCAAAAATTCATATAAAAATTAATATTTTAGTCCTTGCATAAACTATTTTACTGATTATTATGTCTTTTTTTTTTACTCTTGTTATTGATGTTATGGGAATCTTTTTTTATATTTTCTTTTTATCTCCCCTTGTAAATCCTTTAATTTATTGAAAGATGCTAAAGAAAGAAAAAGAAGTTACTCATATATATACAAATTAACAATAAATAATTATTATTTTTGTTTCAAATCAAATGTTATTGTTCACAAAAAAGATACACTGTTAAAAATACATGGGTTTAGAATAAAACAGATATTTTGGTACAGTTCAAATAAATTGTTAGGCAGGAACCTGATAAATGTAAACTTGTAAACTGTGTATTTGCCCATAGTTCTATTTTCATTGTCTGAAGGTTCAGTTCATCAGTTTAAAATACTTTTGATTGAATTAAATATATCCTTTGAACTATTCAATACACAGATGTGGTCTTTAAAAAATTGTTAAAAAAGAGATATATAATAATAAAATAATAATTGTTCTTGTTGCAGCAAAAGTCATTTGGTTTTTGAGGTTATGGTATGTTTCAGGATTTTAATAGTGAACATATAGCAGAAAATATATCTGGATATGCAATTTTGCCATGTGGCTGGTTGGGTGCCTTCTGATGTTGTTTCCAAGGCAAAAAGTACATCTGATGCACCACAAAGTATATAAACAAAAGGTTGCTGCACAAGTTACTGGTATTGAACCTTTACTGAGTGTCTCTATTAGGTTATCAAGTACAATGTTATTTTGTGTATATGTGTTAATTATAATATCCCAGGTAGTTATCAGAGTTGTGCAGGTGTAGAATAAGTGTGGTGTTTTTTCTTCTTTGTGGCACAAGGAACAAAAGACATCAATTTTGCTGTAAAACCTGTGGTATTTAGGGAAATAGGAGGTGAGTAGAGCATGAAGATTTAGCCTTAAGAGAAAGTCAAAAAATTTAGGTTCCAATGACTATTTTTTTGAATCACTGCATCAAATGACTGTTGTTCATATTTAGCACTGGTGACTGAGGATCAGTAGTTATGTCTAGGTACAGAATATTATAAATGCTCCAATATGTGTATCTACCAACTTCCAAAAAAGACACCTGATCATAAATGCTTTGGAGTTGGTTTACGAGCAAAGACAAATATCCACGTGAAGGTGGTGGTCAATCTGTGGGTATTATTTGGAGGGTGTATTTGAGAGCTGGAAAACTTCTTATCAGTGCAGTCAGGAGATTAATACCTTTTTGTTTATGAAAAATTTGAATGGAGTGAAAACCTAATCCATTTCTGGTTGGAGGTAGACTAAATCATTTTACAGAGACGGAGACCACTTTTCTGTGCCATAATGGCTTGCTACAGGGTAATTATTTGTGAGTAATGGATCACTTTTGTAGTTACAAGCTGATTGAAAAGGCATACTTTTGCATATAATGAGAAGTAGGTTTTGGAGAGAGAAGTGGTTGGGCATTCAGCATCATCTTTCAGTTTTTTCTGAATCTTTTGTCTTATTCCAAAGGGCCTTAAGTAGAAAAGAAAAACCAAGGAAATTAGTTGGATTACCATGATAAACTTGTGTGTATATCTTGCCAGTGTAAAAAAACCAAGCTGATGTTTTATTATTATTGATCTTGAGTTTATATTTGAAGGTGTATTCATCAAGTATTTTTCCCAGAGTAAGTAGTTGTTTTTTGGATGTAAGAAAAACAGTAAGGTCATCGATGTATGCAATACATGGTATATATAGTCCAGTGTTGTATTTTGTTTATGAGAGGGTTAATTTAGAACATAAATAATAAAGAACTGAGTGGAGATCCTTGAGGTACAGATTGGTGGGGAGCGAATGAAGGTGATGTTATATTGTTAATTGTAATATAGATTTCATGATTAAGGAGTAGGTTGGTTAGTAGGTATAAGAGAGAGTGAGGTATTTTGATGTTTGTAAATGTTTAAATTAAAATTTTAATAGGAACTGAGTCAAAAGCACCATTAATGTCAATTTGAACAGCCATTGGAGCATATTTTTGTGCTCTAATTGAATTTACAATGGTTTTGAAAATGAGGGCAGCTTGACCTGTTGAGGAGCTTTTTTGCATATTGCATTGATAATAATAGAGGGAGGAGATATGGCTCAATTTTATCTTTTAGAACCTTTCCAGGATTTTAATACCAAGGGCACCCATGGAGATTGGCCACAGATTAGATAGATTGGATATTGAAGCATGCTTTTTGTTGAATGGAACTAAGGAGATTAGATATAGATATTTTATGTTAAACAGCCTTTGTGATAGATAATTTGCTAAATCACATAGATATGTAGTGATAAATTGACTGAGATGTGAAAATACACATTTAAGGATTCCACATGGCCCTGGATGACAAGAGTTTGGTATTGTGGGTAGCTTCAGGAAGAAATCAGTAGCATGGAGTGGTTTATCTAATTCTGGTTGGTACAAATAGATCTTCAGATGATGTGAATGCACAATGTGTGGCTGCAGGTTTTGTTTGAAGCATTTGTATATTGGTTCTATCATATTATGTTCAGCTTTGATGACACCCTTGTTTTCAAGTGCTTCTGGAACTCTGATAGTGGAAGGATATCCCAGAGTCCATCTAATGAACCCTCGTGCCCAGGTGTGTTGTTTGTTAGACTGATTTTTTTTCTTTTTGGGGGAAAGGTAATTATTTTAGAATGTTTCAGGTGTCATTATATATTTGTGTACATCTTTTTATGTGTGCATAGGTATCTGGAGCAGATTTACACATTGTGATTCTTTTATGTAACTCATCGGCCAAAGTTAGGAGAATTGAAGGTGGTGGTATGGTTCTGGTACTATGATTTATATTAAATGACAGAATGTTGATAAAGGAAATGTACCATTGAATAGGATCAAGTTGCTTAGTGTTAAGTTTAAATAACGTAATGTATGTTTCAGAAGACGAAAATTCAGAAGTGTGTGGAAAAAGAATTATTCTTATTGTTTTATGAATTGTTGATGTTTGCATTGCACTTAGATTGGGTTTGAGCATTTGACTAAAGTGATCGGAAAAGGGTGAGAGATTAAGTGTTAATTTAATTAAGTGACAGAGCATGGGTGAATAAAAGCATAGCTCAATAAGTGGGGTATGACGACTGTTGTAGAAAGAGATGGAGTTGGGTGGTAAGAAACCTTCAGCACTCATTAGGGGTATTGCAAGTATATGTAGCCACTTTGAAACAAAAGTGTGATAACTCAGTAGTGAGTTGATGATAAGAAGTAATCTTGAGATGACAACTGTTCCAGATATGTAAACAAAAATTATGTTGAGTGCAACAATACAGTTGTGAAAAGTGACCTTATATAAGCAGGTTTGAATCACTATAAAACAATTTTAAAGTATGAAAATTGGCAGGTTTTTGTCATGACTAGGCCACTGCCTCATGAAGGTGATGATGAATCTCATGAACAGATGGAAAAGCCTTGGATTCTTAAGTAGGTTGTGGAATCAATCTGAGAACCACTATATATTTTTGTCTCCAACAGACCCAGGATATGTGGCTGTGTAAATTGAATCCATTTACTTAGCTAGAGGTTTTTTTGAATTGAATTGAGACCTTGAACATTGAAAGCTCCTATCTTTATTTTCATGTTGAGGGTAATTGTATAGAAAAAATTGTTAAAGTATATGTTTGAAGATCAGCTGTTTTATATTGACTGGATTGAGATTTACATTTGTTGCCTTGTTTATAAGGTTTAGAAAAAGGATTGTATGAACATAAATGGCCACCTATGACTCAAAATTTAAATTTTTAGGGCTGGCATCTAGGGCATTAAAATATTTAAGAGATGGTTTGTTGCATTTTTTTTAAACAGGGAAGGTATATGTGTTTATCTTCAGGGTTTGTTTTTGATTCATTGCTTGAGTTTGGGGTTTTGGTAAGTGCAAGAGGGAATATTTTTGGGCTCAGTTAGAGCTTCCTGTATTTGTTGAGTGTCTGTTAAGTGGGGGCTATAGGATTCTAAGTTATAAATGCTGTTATTAGTGGAGCAAGTTAGGTTAATTTTGGTATCAAGCGTTTTTTTTTTATTACCATGATTTTTTTATGGTCACCAAGGTTTTCTCTTGGAAGCATAATCTGTGTCACAGATTTCAACTACTGATAATGGTGGTGTTAGTATGTCCATGACATCTATGGTGGTCTTGTTTATTATAGGTGAAAATTGACTATTATTGTCATTGTGAATAGTTGACTGTGGTACCTTAGCTATTTGAATTGAATCTAACTGTTTACATAGTTTGGCTGATGTGGTGAAAGTTTGATTATCATCAGCTTGAGAAGTTTTACTGCTAATGTTAATGGGTGTGCTGAATGTTTAATTTTTCTGCTCAATGGAGAGGTCAATTGGTGAAGCATCTTCATGTAAAGGAGAGATTATGTGTGTATTAGATGTTTTGTCACTATTGTCTTGGTTTTGATTATGAATGCAACTAGATGTATGTTTACCCACCTGATTACATTGTAAGCATCAAGTGTTTGTGCATTTGATTGCTAGATGACCATGCTGGCAACAAGAGAAACATTGTAGTTTTAACCATCTTATGTATAGGCAAAGTGCTGACTCTTGGTCTGAAATCTGAGTAGGTGTAGTGGTTGGATAAATGTTTTGTTAGCTTGACTTTAAACTCATAGCTATTGCTGTATATTGGAACTAGGATATCTTTTAGATAAACTGGTTGCAATGAGACAACTTTCCCAAAAGACTCCATTAATTTTTGAAAATCCTGTATGGAGTAGCCTAGGTATGTATTTTTCAATATGCCAGTTATATATCTGTGTTTGTTTTCATCTACAACAGTTAGAGCAAAATGATCCAATGTTTTGATCTTTATTTTAAATCTATTTTTTTGGTTTTGATCATTGAATTCTATGATCAGATATCTTTGATTGGGATGATCAGCTAAGCTGTCCCATAGATTGTGCAGAGTGACTGCTTCATATAGTAAAGTTCTTGGGGATTTATACAAAGAATAACGAATATCTGTGGCTGATAAACTATCAAAACAATCTGTGAAAAAACGGTGGAAAGTGTTTAAAAGTCTATTAGGAATGGTGTTGTGGAACTTTTCAGAAATGCTATCTAGCATGTCAGCATTCCATATTACAGAAGGGGGGATTTTCTTTACCATTTTGATTTTGTAAATCTAAATGCTCAGATTAAAATAAATCTTTGCTTTAATTATAGATTTGCTTAAATTTATACTATACATATCAAGTAATTGGTTTATTGTATTGACTAGTATAATTTTGGCATTTATTTTACACTTATGATAGGCATGAGACCAATGTCCCTCAAGATATATATGAGCTCTTATATAGTAGTTGGCATAATTGTCTACCATAGTCATGACATGAGATTCAAAAAGCAGCATAAAGGCAGAAATTTTTGAGGTGTCTAAAAAAATTTAAACAAGTAACTGATCTATAGCTTATCTAAATATCCAATATTTAATCTATATATGACAATCTAACTATTCTTAATTGAAAATCAAATTAATAAAATAAAACCATAAAAACGTTTTCTAATTGAAGTTGAATATTTTAAGAATAGTGACTTTTTCTCTAGTTTTCTCAATGCTTAACAGGAGACTCTGAAAAAGCCATTGCTCTTCAATACATTATTTACATTTGCTGCATATGCACAGGTTTATTCACCTAGGCTAGCAATGGCCAATTTTTTTAATTGTGAATTTTTTTTAGTAATTGCATGTATGCCAGATTGTATGGATTATTTTACAATATTTAAAGTTGTGGGAGGAATTTACAAATAGTAAATTGAATCTATAGTAAGAGTAATCAAAAATACTAGTAGGTATTGTAGTGAAATCTCCATCTCTGAACCATTCTTTTGCTTTTGTCAATAAGGACTTGGAATTCAAATCTGAAAGTAATGCAATTAGGTATCTAACAACTACTTCTAAATCTATTTTATTATTCAAATTAAAAGTTTGAAATTCAAAAACCTCTAAGGTTTTCAACACAAGCAAATCTGTTTCTACTATCATATATATCTAACCTGATTGAATAATAATATATTTTAGTACTCAGTTGTTGTTTTTTCTAATTGTAGATATTTTTTCTATGTTTATGAATGATAATCACTGATAATTCAAACATACTATAGATGGCTCTAGAGTTGAGAGTTACTTTGGCTTAATAATATATTGTGTAAGCTAAAAAATAAAATGGTAGGTCACTATGGTAACTCTAAACAGAAGGTAATCTTATCAGTTATAGAACTCTTCTATTGTCTGTGTTGTGCATAGTGACGTAGAAGGAAATGACCAAATTTAAAATGAAATTGACAGTTCATAGATAAAATTTAAATATTTTTTTTACTAGGATTAAAAATTTATAGTAAAAGTTATCTTTTTTTTTTTTTCATGCATTCTTGAAAATTTTTTCATGAGTAACTTTGGTTGGAATATTTACAAATGCTTAATAGGTTGTGTGATGTTTAAGCACAATGTGATGCGCTGAGCACATTTGTTCTATCCAACTGACAGGGATCCAATTAAAAATTTTTTGTGAACTTCAATGTTAAAACTATATCATAGTTCATAAGACAAAATTGTTCATTTGTGTTAGTTTTTTATTAATAATTTATGATGCTTAAAATAATAAACAATTTATCAATTACTCTGTATATGCAATTATCATTGGAATAATTATATTTTGGAATTTGTCAATAAGGATGTAAATGTGTTGGTTTTGAATCTACCGTATTAGAAAAGACATTGTTAATTGCTAAATATGTATGACAAATTTATATAGTTAGTATTAATAAAATGAAATATTTTTTTTTTAGCATTCATTTACTCTATCATACCAAATTTATTATAAATATAAATGATCCCGATGATGTTATTAGTCTAAACTATGGAAATTCCACATCAAACTGATTTTACAATAAATTTTTACTTCATTTACCAAAGATTAAGTATTATTGGATGGTATTTCTAAGAAAACATACAAAATTTCTATAATCAGTAAAGATTAATCAATTTTAATATATTTTCAGTCCTTTTTTTTTTGTTTCACTTTATATATGTATCAAAATTAATATATTCTAGTGTAATGTAATAAAAAGTATTACTGTATTGTTTATATATGCCTATGTATTGTTTATTTTTAAGTGCAACCATTTGAATGAACTTTGATACTCAGATAGTGGTAAATAATGCTAATTTTACAACAGGCAAACATATAAACAGTTAAATCTAAAATACACGTTTATATTTTTTATTTATATATAAAATTATTTATATATAAATATCTGCATGAAAATGTAAAAGTTTAACCTCTAATAAGAATTGAACTTTTGCTTTAAAAGCACATCAGACACATTTAAAGCCAGATGGCATGATTTCGGTTTACAATGACAGTTTTTAATTGGTTACTTGCCTTATTATAGCCTAACTGAAATTTATCTAAAAATATACTTGGGAATTGGTATGGAAATCACAAATATTTACATTTTAAAGTTTGTAATAATCTGCTAAATATATATAATTTTTTTACGAAGTATCTCATTTCTTGTGAAAATATTTAGAAAATTGTGGCATTTTCAGTTTTAGTGCATACAAAGTATATGCATTTCACATATCATCTCTATATATGCTATGATAATAAGTTAAAAGTATTTTTATTTTTGGTTTAAAAGTGGATCAGATAAATATTATTATTAGATGTAATAATATCCGTTTGAAATGAAAATTTTTAATTGATTGGCTGATTCCACCTTAGGCAACATTTAAACAGAAAATATTTTTTAAAAAATATTGATAAAAATACAACTACAGTTTGCTAGTCATTGTTCTTGGAATGTGACTAATGGATATTATATCCAGAAGTCAAAGGGGATGATGAGAGATATTGAAGTATATTTTAGAGAAAACTCTGACAATAATATACAAATAAGAAAGTATTCATATATATTATATAAACAAGAGTATCTCTCTATTCTAGTGCCATTTTTAGTAAGCCTCAGTAGTCAGTGACTACTAGATAATATTGTATTTGAATCCCCATCTCCAGCTCAATTTCTGAATTTTGGTTTTATCAATGAGAACTTGGAGTTCACAATGGAATCACTGCAGTTATGCATCTGGGAGTCACCTGTAACTTCTTGTTTTCTATCAAATAAAAGACCTGTTTATTTACTATTCATAAATATCAAATGAAAATGAGAATAATTTACTTTATATATATATTATTACCTTTCAAAATAAAAATCATTGATTATTTAGCTTATAAAAGGTAAGTTACTCATAATTAAGTATTATTAATTTGCACTTAAACAAGTAAAGTAATATTGTAAGACTATTTTATGTATGATTTTGCCTAGAGAAATACACTTAAAAAAGAATATTTATTCTGATTTAATCTATGTCTGTTATTTAAGATTTTTGCAATGATTGCATTGTTTACATCACAGGTAACAGATTTGATAAGAGAAATAGCTAATAGAATTTGTTGAATATACTTAATATTTTACACTTAAATGAATATTAATGATCACATTTGTGATTATTTATTGTTTTTATTTTATTCTACAAAATAAACATAGATGTATTATATATATTTACTTCTATATTAAACTTTTTGTAATGTTTTAATTTTTACATTATATCAGAATGCATTATTTATCAATGCAAAACTACTAATATTAGTTACATTTTTAAATATTAGTTTGTAAAAGAAATTGGCCAAATAGTTAGTTATGCAATATATATATTTCTCATGTGTCATAGCATCAGCCGAGAAGCGAACCCGCTAATCCGGGACAGTGCTTGTAAAGCAGCTGTCACTGACCTCTCGACCACCAATGCTTTTCATGCAATATTTACATTTTGCATATGATAATTGAGCCAATTTTATAAAACCTCACAGAGGTGTCAAATGATTTTTTTTTTCGATTAATAGTGTCAAACTTTTTTGAACTATATATAAATTATTTGAGGAAAAATTAAATATTTTACTTTCACAGATATTTCGTAATTTAAAAAAATTATAAATATTTTAAATGAAAAACAATGTTTGTTCTATTTTTATTTGTTTGAGTCTACTCAATGTTAATATATATTCCATTAGCATTATTGACTTACTATTTCTTGCTGTTTTTAAAAGTCACAATACATTCTATTTCCAACAGAGCCATTTTACCTTTGCTCTCGTCTTTCATTTTTCTCTTTTAAATTGATCAAGATATAAATATACTTCTTTTATGTTCTAGACTTTTTTACATATAATTAATTATAACAGATCTGAATCAAACTTTTCATTTACGACTGACTTTAAAATTTGTTTTAAAATATCACAATTCTTTTATTTTGATCATTCATTGGCACAGAGCTGTCAAAACGAATTGTGTTTATTTAAAAACAGTCATTAGGGAAGAATGGGCAGAAAGTTTTTTCTTATAAAATGTATGACTTTATTTTTCTGAAGTGCCTCACTGTGCAAAGATATCGTATCTTTCTGTGAGGTTCCTGATCCTGAGATTCAAATCTTGGCCAAATAATATTTTTAAGTTAGGATTTTAGAGGAGTATTTGAGTCATAGCCAATTTTCAATATTGAATATCTAGATATTCATGGCTAGAAAGAAAAATAAGGTTTAAAAAATTGCTCAAGCATTCATCACCAAGCAAGGTTGATAATCACTATCTTCTCCTCAACTGTTCCTCTATGAGAAGCTATTAGAGAGGTCTTTGCCCTGCATTAAATAGGCTGTTTTACCTATTTATTTGTTACTTCTACGTTTATTTATTACTTAATTATATAGAACTATTCCAAGATACTTATATATATATATAATCTATATGATTAAAATCATACATGTAATGAAGCAGCAATATTAACAAAACAACTGACCTATGAGATAGTGTTTTTAATTAGTGAAAATGTTGACTTAATAACAAATTTTTATATTCCAATTGTTTCTAAATAACATCCGGTTTATTTATTCAGATTATAAAAATATTTTTTTCTACTCTAGAGAGATGCAAGTAATAATAGAAAGTTAATCCAACAATGGTAATGAATTGTAAAATTATTGAATTACTTATTACTCAGGAGGTCATATGCTGTTCAAATAGTAGAAGTGACAAAAGTGAACTGTGTTCTGTGGGTCTTCAGTTCTTAAGTCTGCCATTGTTATCACTGCACTACACCACATAGTGTCTGATGTATTGTGAAAATTTTGAATTCAATTTGATGAAGAACTAGGATGTAAAAAAAACAAGAGAAAACAACTGACAAGGAACTGGTCTTCAGGAAATATTAAAGATAGTATTGGTCATGCTGTAGGTTACTTGGATTTTATTAGTATCTTGCAAGCCTTGAGCTAATTAGGTAATATAGTTATGACATGGAATTAGTTATTAATTTGTATATATGTTATCAATATTGTTAGTAACTGATTTCTTGTTTATAATTAAACAACTACTCAATTATATACACAGTGAAGTCACAATGTCTACTCTATTTTGTTCCAAGCACCTCTTTTATAGAACAGCTTATATTTTGTTAATAAACTTTGATTACAATAGAATACATATTGGTTATTGAATTATAAATGGATAGTATTTTTAACATGCATATATACATATTCATCACTGATATTTTTTGTAAATTATTAAAATTATACTTGAAATAAAATTTTAAAGTAATAATAATAATGTAGTTATTAATAATAAATTGATGGAGCACACTTACACATATATTTACTTTGTTTGTGTGTATACTTATTTATTTACATTCACTCAAAAAATAAAAACATATTGGATTGTATCTTTATTTTTTAAGATAAAGTGCAGATTTTTATCATGATTAAATACATTCTGGATAAAAAAAATTTCAATAATTTTCTTTTTTCTCTATAAAAGCATTATGATCTTTCTAGTTGTTTTGATCTTTTTAAGTCTATATTAGCTTCAGAACATACAATCATTCTTACTTGTCATTACATTCTCAGTTAAATTCTTCAAACTTTAAGTTTTCTAACTTAATAGCAGAATATTTAACAGTTCTTATTTTTTGCCATTACTAAATCAATAACTTTTATTTCTTAAGAAAGAATTGTTACAAATTTTATTTTTCTTAAAACTTGTATTAGCCTTTAGGCTTAAAAACCATTTTATTATGTGAATACTGTACCATATCAAAGCAAGAATAAAATAGATGTGCTTTTAATTTAATCCAAAAAAAAAACATTATTAATAATTATGACTGCATACGATGCTCCAAGATAGAAAAATGACTGCAGCCATATTATAAAATTTATTAAGTTTATGAATTTTAATGCTTTTATTTTATATATATTTGGATTAATGTATAATGAAAATAGTGAATAATGATACAACATATATTGCAATATTAACTGTGTAATAGTGATTGGTATCTGAATGGGTTGGGAAGGTGAGTGCACTGACTATAAAAACAAAACAAATAAATGATTGCAGCATGATGCAAATTTTTTTTAAAAAAAATATTTTATTTACATTAGCATTTTAATTTAAATATTATTTATTAATAATGTATTAAAATGATATTTTTAAAATATTAATTTTAACTCTGCGCTCCAGTAGAAAAATTATTACTGATTTTATAGATTGTTATTGCCATATTAAATTCCTAAGATTGTTTATATTCAAAACTGGTTTTTTTCATTCTTATATATAAACTTTCTTCAATTAGTCTTTCTTTATAAGATCTAATATTTTCTAACATCTTTATTTCAAAATTTAAATGCTTAGATTCTTTCAGATGCAAATATATTAGAATATAATCATTTAAATTTTGAAATAAAGATATTGAAAAATGTTAGATGTTATAAAGAAAGATTAATTAAGGAAAATTTATATATAAGAATAAGAAAACCAGTTTTGAATAGAAACAAGGTCAGAAATCTATTATAATTATAGGAGAGTAATTATAAGTAATTAAAGGATTTTTTAATAAAATAGTAAAAGGATGAAGACTAATACAAAAGTAAACAAAAAGTAAGTTTAAAAAAAGTATAATTATATAAACATATTTTTTATTCTGTTGCTTTTATAAATACTTTATAAACACACACACACATATATATATATATATATGATAGGAATAATCTTTCACAATGATCATATAATATTGAAATGTTTGAAAAAATTGAAATGAAAAATGATTAATAAAATAATACAAGATATGGAAAGAGTGTAAAATTAATTTCTATATATATATTGTAATCTTATATTTAGCCCTATGGGTTAAATATAATCTGTAATATTTAAAAACTTTTTTTAGCATAAATAAACTTAAGGTATATAAAGTCTTGGTTAGTTGTTTTAATTTATTGAGTAAAACAATTTATTCAGCATGTTCTAATGTTAATTGCATAAGAAATATTAATTACCTTATTTAATATTTGTTTAAAAATACAAATTTTATACTTTAAATCTGGATAAGAGTTAGTTTGAAGTTTGCTGTGTTTTAAATATATTCAGGGAATAAAATTGTTTTTGTTATTTATAAAATATGGTTATTTATTTATGTTAAAGTTTTTATTTGTTAGTTTTTAAAATAAATATATTTACCATAGTAATTCATAAAGTATTACTTAGTATAATATCTGTTTGAGGAATGAATTTGAGACCTTAAGTTTAAAGATAACTAGATGGAATAAGTTTTAACTTAAATAAATTTGGTTATTGTTATTATTTATTTATTATATTATTATTATTATTATTATTATTATTATTATTATTATTAAACTTATGCCTCATATGATTGTTAATTGGCACAGTGCTTGGATATAGGTATCAATTTAGACATTTTATGTGGATATTTTATTGTGTTTTATATGCATTAAGTCCCTCCATGAGAGAGCTTTTCTGGCATTATAGTTACTGGGTCTCTACTCATATTTTTCATTGTTCTCTTTGCTTGTAACTTAATGTTAATGCATATTTTTTTATATGTTAGAACATTTTAAAGTATACCCATCTTTATAATTATGTTATTAGCTCTACTGCAATTTAAATATATTGTTAGTATTGAGCATATTTATTTTCTTGTCCCTTAGTAATACTATACTAATGTAATTATTTTGCTATCTTTATATAATCCATAAGAAGTGTGTTTCCACATTCATTTTTGCTTTGTAAAGTATTTAATATCATACTAGTGGCTTCTGTATAGGCAATATGTATGTTATTTTGAAAGAGATAGTTTTAGATAAAATGTGAAAACTTTTGGGGTAATAATAAGCACTTCTATTATAATTGTTGTAGGAATACTTTGGAAAGAAGTATTTTATTGTAAGTTGTACCAATATTTCTGTTAATCCATGTTGTTAGAGTAAAAGTAATATTTACTGTAAATAAAATATTGCATTAAATATTATCTTATCTCGTAAATAAATATTTTTGTTATTTATTAAATATGTTTCAGTTTTGTTCTCATTATTACATTGATTATTCAGAAAATCTAATTTAATAAAGCTTTATTATTCATTATTTTATAAAGAGTACATTTCAATAATCCCATAAAATATATCTATTTTGTTTATTATTTAATTTATATGCATTATAATAAGATAAATGAAATGCTGGCTTTGGGTTGGTATTTTTAGATCTAGTGTCTGAAGCTATCCTAGCGCCTCTCTGAGGAGTGCCAAAGCATGAAACCATGATCAGAGGTTGGGGGAGGGTGTCCTGACAGATATTTTAAATGCTTTCTCTGGCTAAGCATTTATCACAAAGCTTGTTGAGCAATCGGCAATGCTCATTGTTATATCTTACAAGCTTAAGAGAATTAGGTCATGTGATCTATGACTCTTAATTTGACTATTTAAATTCTATGATTATTTGTCTTTATTTTCAAAGGAATTTTTATAATATAGTTGGTAGCTTGTAATCAACTCTTTCTATCATGTGCATTATTTCATTTTAGTACTTGTTGCAAGTTCATGTCAGAAGATAGCAAGTTTAGATATAATTTATAAGTGGTAGAGATAAAATATTTATATTTGAAGAACTTTACATTATTTTGAAAATGTTTCATCTACTAGCCATGTACTGTTTAAAATGTTTAGATATTTTATTATTGCATATTTGCCTTCTATCTATCTAAGACATAAGATGGCTAATGATAAAGTTATGAGAAGATAGAATATTTAATGTGTAACTTTAATACTTATTACATTTTAAGAATTTTAAAATATTTATGACCATTATCATTTTCTTATACCAAGTACATTTTTGAATATTGAGATATAGACATTTATGAACCTGAGATAAAATTTAAGTTGGAAAAGAATAAGAATCTTATATTTTAACATTGTAGTTAGAAGAAAGTTGTCTATAAGAATATTCATTCTCTCTAGAAAACCCATAGGTATTACGGTGCTGCCTGTATGATCTAATCCTGTTCCTATTCCCTTTTTTTAAGGTTACAATATATATAGAGAATAAATATTCAAATGTAAATATAATGTCTATACTAAACTTAATATAATTAATAGGGACTTGAACTCAGACTTTCAAATTCTGTAGAACTATGCGCTCTATTTTATACAACAGATACACATGCCCATATATGTAAAAAATGCAAATTGGAGATTATTTATCTTTTTTCTATGTATGTGCTCATGTGTATCAGTTATATAAGATAGAGTGCATAGTTGTATGGAGTTTGAAAGTCTGAGTTCATTTGCCATATACATGGGTTGTATTTGGGAAGAAAATGGAATATATAATACAGATTATAAAGTGCATCCAAAATAAATTTACAAATATTCATTATAACTAAAATACAGGCTTATTATATACCTGTATCAATATGTGTAATATATAGGGTATATGAGTACAGACTTTCATGATAAAATCTCGACCTCGGAATGACCTTTGAGCATTCCATCATCAGACTTTCATTTAGATGGAACAATTGAAGAGTTGGAGTGTGTAGTGGATTGAAGCCTGTCCATTAAAGTATGAAGATTGGCTATCTTAATATATATCTGAATGCTTATTGTATATACGTGTAGAGGTGATAATCTGGACCAACTGATGATTGCTGGTTTAGCATGAAATATTTACATTGGTGATTATTTATCTTTTCAATACACCTGGGTTTCGTTTTATGCGGCAGATAGGTTCCACAGAAAACCTGCATTAAGAAAAATCAAAATCGGAACAAAAATAGACTTAACTTACCTTGAAAAATGGAGGATAGGGTCTGTAATTTTCAGAATTTGCATAAAATCAAAGCAACGAAGAAAAATTACTTTAAAATTCGCATTAAAAAAATAAGGAAATAAAGTATGACTACTAAAAAATATCAAATATTTGGAAAAAAATTGGTACAAGACAAACTTTTTTTACTTTTCTTTATTAACTACAGTATTTAATTTGACATTTTTTTCATACGTATTTTAATCATTATTGCCATTTTCGAATGTGCGGTTCGTTTGTAAACTGGTAAGAAATCAGATTCGTCCATGTGATGTGATGTAGCTTCTTGAACAAAGTCAAGAATCTCTCAGCAATTATGCCCAGAGAAACTTATCAGCCACTTTATTTTTTATTCCCCACTCTAATTTTTACCACATTCTGCTCCATCCCATTTACACAACTAGTTCCAATTTCAGTCTTGTGCTGTGTTAATGGTTTTCTGTTGACAACTGGTTTTTACTACTGAAATAAATTTTAAATGTTCACATTTTGTTTCTATATTTGAAAAAATGAGGATTGCAATCAAAACAAAAAGATTATACATTATCATTAAATATATTATTTTCAGTTTATAAAATCAATAAAATCTTTTTTATTTATTTTAAAAATCTACATTATTTATTTCTGTTATACGTAACAAAATACATTTTAAAAGTTTAAATTTTTTGAATATTTATTGCGATATTTTTATATGTAAGTATAAATCTATTATTATTATTATTATTATTATTTACTCATTAGTATAAATAGGTTATTTATTCTAAATATAGCTTCAGGCCATATTCACGTTAGCTGCTAGTATAATGTTATATTTTTGAAGGAAAAAAAAGTATTTCAAGTCATAAGTTATTAATAATTTAAATTTCTTGATATCTAATAAATATAGTGAAATATGAAAAATATTAAGAAGAAACATGAATGCATAACATCAAAATCGCATTAAAATAATCCGCATAAAACGAGACCCAGGTATATATATGTGTGTGTGTGTGTGTGTGTTCAAGTGTATCAGTGTTATGAGATTGGGTGGATAGTGGTGGGTCATATGAAATATTCATTATAATAACTGTAACTTACTTCACTGCATATGTGCTTTACAGATCGAACACTAATTATAATGAATACTCCTTTCCAAATACAAGATAAAGTCTTTTTAAAAGTTAGAATGGATTCACACTTTAAAAAGATTTTATCTTGTGTTTGGAAAGGAGAGTAGCGCACGCACGTGCAGTGGAGTAAGCTACAGTTATTATTATAATTTATAAAAAACATCGCACTATATAAATTAAATATTTATTATATTAATTTTACTTATATATTTTTAAATTTTATTTCATGAATCATGATCATTAGAATATCAACCTCATCTGACATAGTAAATTCAAAATGGCAAGTGTAAAATGTAAAATTATTGTTTTAAAAAAATTTACAACTGAAATATGTTTATTATACATTGTATTTACATATAGATTAGTGAAATTTTTTAAATTAATAATATGCTTAGCAAAATGTTTATTTATTAGCTGACCTTTTTTGTTTTATTTTAAATTTTGTCTTTTTTTAAATCAGATATTTGATGTTTATTATCTATATTGAATCTTAAGTAATAAGTTCGTTTTTTTAACCATAGGAAATCATTATGCATTTTGCCAAACATTCTTGATTTACAGTCACTTTGAGGAACTAATTGAGTTAATTTTCTGAGGATAAAGCTATAAGTAATTTAGTATTGAAAGAAAAACATCTTATGCTGGAGATAATCAATAAAAGATATTATAACATCAATTTGTAAATGGTAAAAATGAAATTTATGCTAACATTACTTGTATTCTTGAAACTGCTCAAGTTATGTCCACATGTATCTAATAAAGTTTGAAAAAGATTTAAATTTGGGGGTAGAAGTTATGATCAGAAATAATGTTTTGCTAAGTAGTAATATTTATATCAAAAAGTAAAGAGTGATTTTATATTTTTAGAAATTCTAATGAATTGAAACGTTTTAAAAGTTACTTTAGTTGTAACATTTCACCATAATTAATTTTTATCACTAGAAGAACCTATAAAAAGAATAATAATGTTATTTTTTTAAAAAAGAGTGGCTGAGTAAACATATTCGCATATATAATTATGTAAGGTGAATACAATATAGTACAACAATATGCAAATACAATCTCTTTTTTATTTTATTTTATTATTCCACTGTTTTTACATAATTGCATTATTCCATTTTTATTAAATGTTTTTGTCGATGTTTTAATGGGTATAAGTTAAAATTGTATACATTTTTGACGACCCCCTTACTTTTAAATATAATTATTAATTGATCAAAGATAAACTTAGAAATTGACGTGTATGTTTTAAATTTCTGAATTTATCAGGTTAAATATTATGTAATATATAGGGTATATGAGTACAGACTTTCACATGCTCTACCACTCTCCACACTCTAATAACACTGATACACTCAAACACACATATGTTGAAAAGATAAACAATCACCAATATACGTATTTCATGCTAAACCAGCAATCATCAGTTGGTCCAGATTACCATCTCTACACATATATGCTATAAGTGCTTAGATATATATTAAGATAGCCAATCCTCATACTTTAATGGACAGGCTTCAATCTACTCCACACTCCAACTCTTCAACCATCCATCCAATTGAAAATATGATGATGAAATGCTCAAAGGCCACCCTGAGGCCAAGGTTCTTGTCACACCCATGTTACACAAACGAATTTGTCTACAATAATGGCAAAAAATTTTAAATCAAACTAGTACACAAAAATGAATAACACAAACATATTTATTTCTTTGAGTATGAAAGAGTTAGTGGTTATATGCTTGAACTCATTAACACTAAAAAAAAAAACCTTGCAAACAAATAATAGTGAAAAAATTAAAACAAAACAGGATTGGTAGATAATTACTGCAAAAGTTGTCATTAATATAAGAGCAAATAATGTTTTGTTCAATGCATATTGGCTGTTTAATTTATAATGATTATATATAATGTTCAAATATCTATTTTTTTTAGCCTTGACAAAGTTGATTTCCATTGAAAGCCTATCTAAGCAATTTTAAGAAGCTAATACTGTATCAATTGTTCCATGCGCTCATATGAAATATGAGTTCACTTTATATAGTAGTATATTATTATTGTGAATAATTGTTGATATGCCATGCATTACATCAAATGCTATTGACAGATAGGATTGAACTTTTTTTAAATAGAGAGTTCACTTATAGGGTTTACTTCATTAGTATATAATTACTGAATATGTAACATTATTAAGATAATGGAACCAATCTTTGCAATAATGTAACATATTACAAAAAAAAAAAAAACAAGTCAGATGTCACATGACCTAATTTAATAAGCTTGTATTTACATAGAGTTCATAGCAGAAACCGGTCTGGAGTTGAGGATATTCTACAAAGCTTGTTAAGAGCTTATTTTGCGAGCTCTATTCATGTAACATACTATATATATATATATAAGGACATCATAGTATAGTGGTTAACACTTCTACTTAGCATGCTTAATATTTGTATTCAAATCCAGATGAAATATGGATATTTTTTCAATAGCTGAGAATTTCCAAGCAGGTGTATATTTTTTTGTTTTCATGTAGTTGATCCACAGCCAACTCTGCTATCCATCCACTTGCTTGGTAGTAAATAAATTTCAAGCATTATTAGAAAGAGACTAAAATAAGAAAAGAAAATGCAAAAACTAATGCAGCGCAGTTGACTATCATGGTATATATTGTCTTCTCCTTATTATTGTTCTACAGGAGGATATTTGGAAGCCTTTCCCATATTGCAAGCTATTTAAAACTTTTATTATTTACCTTCTGTGAAATTTCTCTCTTTTTATGTTACAGAAGCACTTTGATGCTATATATTTATCTTTAAGAAGAGAAAATGTTTTGTGGACAAATATAAACAAATATTTTATTTAAACATTGTATAGTTGAAGCAAATTATTACATGACTTTGTTTAAAAGTTCATCATAAAGTAATTATTTATTTCTTCTACTTCACATGCTTCTATTTTAAGCTTGAATAATCAATGAATAAAGACATTTTAATAATTTAAAAGAGTACAAATCCAATATTTCTTCATTAATGAAGACCATTAGTCAAAAACTAGTCATAGATATGGATATAGCCCTATCATTTGCCAACATAATGATTTTTTTCAATTTTCTATAGTATAAACAAAAACAGTTTTAAATATGAAGTTCTCAATATTAAAGATAATAATTATATAATAGTCTAAAGATGAGGATTAATAAATTCCTTTACCATCTGGTAATATTCATGCTTACAGTGATGGTACTAGAATAGTAAAATTCTTATCATTTTTTAATAACTATTTACCTCTGTTCCTGAATGCATATATAGATACAGACTATTGGTATGTATTTAAAACTATTTTTTGTGCATCTAATTATTTTTTTGTGTGTCATAAGTTACGAGAAAATATTTAATTATTTACATTTTAAAGAATGTTTTCTGTTAATCTGACGTTTTCACATTATCCTATTTTTAAAATAGTTCTGTTCTTTTTTATATGACAACTACATTTTTTCATGGCAGGTTCTTAATAAATAAACATTATATTTATAGAAATTAGATATTAATCATTTTTACTTTCAAACGTAATTTATTTTTCTTTGTGTATATATGTTTTATTTGATTATTTTTCAGTTGGTGTGTGTTTATGTATAAGCTTATGCTTATAATAGTAAAAATGAAAAAATAAAAGTAAAAATGATCCCCTGAATGAAGTCATTTTTGGTATTTAATGAAACTGTTTTTTTGTGTGTCTGCATTGTTGTGTTTTTCTTTGTCTTTTTAATGATGTCTTTATTATTCCATTGATACAATCTATCTTATATTTTATCCAAAATATACTATTGGCAATTCTTTCTTCCACCATCTAAGCATTATACATTAAATGTTAAGCATCTTGGTCAACAACAGAACTGTTCTATTAAGCTGCTTTTATAATAAGCTGAAACTTATTGGGATAGTAAGTATACTACTAAGCCAAGACTAGTACCAGATTGAATTGTGATATAGGCAAAGGCAGTCTAATTGCATCCTCTTTATTAAATTATTTTGG
Source organism: Epiperipatus broadwayi (assembly GCA_028023455.1). NCBI lineage: Eukaryota > Metazoa > Onychophora > Udeonychophora > Euonychophora > Peripatidae > Epiperipatus > Epiperipatus broadwayi. Next base: position 14,186,427 of record JAQFVV010006200.1, on the reverse strand, counting down.
CAACTTCAATTTTTAAGAACATATTTCTTAATAATAAAACATACAATATGGATTATCTTTTACAAAAATAATTAATTAACTTGCAGTATTAAAGCCCTCATTGAGGTATGTGCCTTAGGCAATAAACATCACATGATCATGATTTCTTGTGCTTGCTTATAACTGTTATTAAAACAGCCAAAACTCTCCATACAGTATTGCTACTCAGTGCAAGCCAGAGTAATCAATGGATGCCAGAAGCCCCTTGTGCATCAAATCCCTATCTAATGCCTACTCATCTAATATCCCAGACTAGTTTCTGGCTTGTGGTCTTCATCAGTGAGGAGCCTTGGATCTGAGAGCACTGCACCTAGATCTTAGGATCTAATGCAATCCTCCAGCAGCCACCTTTTATCTCTACTTAACTACAAAACTATGTGCCTTAGTCAGTTACCACTTGAAGTAATAGTAGTATCTGTTCTTGCATTAAAACCCTATTTTATATTTTCATTTTTATAAAAACAGTATATATTCTTTTTTCCTTTTTGCTAATTTATAAGTAGCATATCATTATTAAAAATACATATATGAATAATAAAAATAAAAATATAGTAAATCATCTGTGGTACCTAATTTTTGGTACACCGTGTATATCATATGATCTATATGAACTTTGATATTGTGCCATATTCTAATCCATCTTTTTTCCTCTATAAGATTGAACAAGTAGATGATGATTAGATTGTGTCTAAACTTTCATTTGTAACCTAAATGAAAAGCTTGATCAGCAGTAGTAACATCGATAGATGCAACACAATAATAAACATGTCATTAAGCAAACTGAAAAGCAAACACTGTTACTCATTTGAAAAAAATATTATTTATTCAATCAGTAATTGGGATCAATTCCATGGCACCTATAATGATGATAATTTATATTTATTTTAATTATTTGAATAGTCCATTAGACTAACTACATAATAAATAAAATAATATATACATATTTATAATAGTTATATATTTATATCCATGAATATGAAAAAAAAAAGGTTATGAAGGGCCCATGGTTAAATATGTAATATTAGAATTAAATAGTGTTAAATGATGCATAATATTTCTGACTGATGAACTCTCCAATTGCCATCTGTATTATGTTTAATTCTTAATTTCATGATATCAAAGTCTATTTGCAGCCCATGATTTTGTAATTTGGACAATGACAGTCATAAAAATAAATATCCAACCCATAAAAATAATTTAAATCAGCTTTAAGTCATATTCAAAAAGTAAAATCACTAAATATTTATTTTAATGAAATTGTAAACAGCTGGTTAAATGAATATGTTCAGATCAATAATTAGTGTGTTGCCAATTTTTGTACAATAAATATTTGGAAAAAAATGAATTTTTTAATGCTATTTGAATTTATTTAGAAGTATGACGAGCACAGCTACATAGAAATTATCGCCAAACTGTAAATTTACCTGTTTACTATATGCAAGTTTCTCATATGCATATACGTGTATATGTTCATTATATTCTTTGGCTAAAGACAGATTATATTGACAGTAGAAATTATTTAATATTTTATAACACCATCTTTTTATTATGATTTATTCTAATATCAGTTTCAGGGCTACATCATAACATTTAATGAGCCTTTTACGTTGTTAATTAATGGTTGAACAGTTAGGTTTTGCGAATATATTATTATTCTCTGTAACATAATATGCTTTTTTCATTATAAATCCATAGATTTAGAATATAGAAGCATTTCATTATCATATAATTCATTTTCAGTATTATTAAAACTTGAATGAGGGAAAATATTACAATGAAGTCATTCGCTTAGCATCATGTTATTTTGACTGGAGTCTCATTAACAGATTTAGCATCACCCCTAGCCATTGCACTCATCTGCTTCATAAATAGAATTTAACAACTCTGATCTATATAGATGTGTTCAAATACAAACCATGAACCTCACAGGTAATAATGTTTGTCATATATATATATATATGGGTAAAGTTATAGAAATGAATGTCACAACAAAGCCACCAATGAATTTATTACCTGTTTGAGATCTTTACTGATTTCTTTATGGTATTTTGATAATAATTGAGATGTCTAAAAATCCATAAGCTAGATAAACAAATACCAAATAGTTATTATTAGCATCATTAATTATAATTTGGTTGTTTTGCCACTCTTTTAAAATACTATATTCTTTTATTTTCTATTTAAGAGTAACCACTTACAGCACATATATAAATTTATATATTGCAATGGAATGAAATGAGTGAAATAATAAAATTTAAACATTTATAAGGAAAATCAATAAATAGATCATCATCAGCAACATGCTAAACACTGGGCACCACATCTGTAGGAAATCAAAGTTCAACTACTCAAATCAATAACTAAATAAAGCAAATATTATAGTATGCCCTACATTAATGCCCATTGTCATCTAAATGAAATTTTGATTAAACAAAATATATAGATAATGGTAATGTCAATCTGTTTCATGTTGGCAATATTTGCATCTTAATAAAAAAAAAAGAGAAGCCAAATAACAATAGTGAATATAATTGATGCCAAAGCAATTAAAAAATATCATCGATTGTCAAGCGTTGGTGGCCTAGCAGTTAGCATAGCTGACTTCCAAGCAGCTGGCCCGGATTCGCTTCCCGGTCAATGCTTTGACATATATATATATTATCGACTGCATTTACCTTTAATATAAAACCTGAGGCTATTATCATCATCATTAAAGAAATGCCAATCATACTGCATACCTATACTTAAATGTTAATAATTGTACTAAACATATATTAAATGCTATATAAAAATATTGGAATCATCATATTAATGCTGCCACATTAAATGTTGATCATTATCTATATTCAGAGAAATCTGATTAACATGAGTGTACTAGCCATATATAAATTAGTAGTTTGTGTGGACTTTTAAGTTTACTTTTAAATTTTTTTCTATATGTCATAGCATCGGCCGGGGGGGGGGGCAACCCACAACAACCGTCTGCAACCAACTGCTTGCTTGCAAGACGGCTGCACTGATCTCTCGGCCAACAACGCTTGACTAATTTTAATTCTTTAGTGTTTGTAAATATATTTTTAAAAAATTATACAGATGTCCACAAACATTTACTCCAACTTCTGCTATGTGTGGAGATAGCTTTGGATAGCAATAGAGATTATTGAACAAGCATAAAGACATAAATATTTGAGCTAGTATTAAATAAATTCACTGTATTAGTTTAAAATAATGATTAGTAATAAAAAAAATTAAAAGATCTAATGAATGTTTTCCCATTATACAAACAAATTATTTCTGATTCATATACCTAGATATTAATTAGAATTTTAAATTGGAAACAAAACAATAAATGTTTAAATTAATACACTGTAGAAGTAGTCAGCAATATGAGGTGGTATGGAGAACTGAGGGTCGTGTGAGAATCTGAGTTCGAATCCCTTAATAAATGTTTACATAATTGTGTCTTAAAATATATGAATTAAATGGGCATAAATAAATGCACTTACATACGTTCATACATATGCAATATAAAAAATATTTCAATTATTTAATTATTAATTTATTTTATAAAATATATAAAACTAAATCATTTTATTAATTTATAAGCTGTAAAGTTAATTATCTATTATGTATATTTTTACACGCACGTGTGTGCATATTATTGTATTAAAATATATCAATTATTAATCTTAATTTTAAGTTAATATCAAATTATTTTAACAAATATATATATTTTTTTAGAAATTTGTATTTCACTTATCATTAATATTAAAAAAAAAAAAAATAATACAAGAATAAAGAAAAATGTTTGTTAGCTCTTATAGAATCTGTCTAAGAGAAGTTGCATAATATTTTATTTACGTAGTATCAACTATCTTTTTTTTTTTGGAGGGGGGGGGTTCAATTATTACGACTTTGTTTTTCCAACTTGCAAACTTAGTTTTTTTCTTGCTGAAAACTTTTTCCAATAGTTGGATAATTTATTGAAAAGTTGTTTACTTAAAACAAATTATAAATTTATTTAACGCACATTGAATATGTAAGTAATATTTACTAAGGCAATAAACCTAAAGCATGTGCGGTTGAAAATGTGAAGGTAGGGACCTCTACAGGTATTAACCACAAGCTTACGCATTGGAAGAAAAAGAGATTAAATATTTTTTTTGGACAATAAACAAAAATATACTTCTTTTAATACTGGAATTAGTGTTTTAAAATAATGTCATTATTTATATCATTTGGAGAATGTATCTTATCATTGGTGGATTGCTTTTGTTCATGCTTTTAAATATATATACTATCAGGGATATCTTAATGTACATATACTTGGTGAATTCTTTCATCACAGTTTTTTTCCTCATTATTTTTATATGTATTTATATTAATATATATTGCTGGAATCTCCCAAGTTTAGTTTTGCTTTGTATATGCTTCTATAAATATGTGGATTACATTTTGTATGAAGATATCATATACCCAATTAATTCAAATTTCTTTCATTAGTTTGTATATGTAAATTAGTTTATTTACATTTAATGGTTTTAAAGAAACATCTTTGTTAACTAGAACAGACAATTCAACTTTTACAGTTTGTGCATTTAACATTTAACTTCTTTAAACTTTGACTTGCAGATCCAGCCACAAGTGATTTTTGATGCACATGTATTGAGATATGAGTCACTATAGCCAACCCCAGATTTGACTGATATAAAGATGACTAGAAATTTTTTTCTTTTTGATTGTCTTTGCTTTTGTTTCATTGATCCCACTATTTAATAGCCAACACTAGTAAAAATATATTTATAACTGCATTACAATTTTTGTTATTTATCATTAATTGGTTTTTAAAAATGGAGTTTAAAATAATAGCAGATACTAAGGAATATAAGATTGGTAAATAGGATCAAAATTTTTTTTTCTTTTTAATTAATAAACACAAAATTATAACTAATAATTTTTATTAGTTATTCATTAGACTAGGGATTATTCAATTAATGAATAATATTTTTGTAGTATAATATCTAGTCTAATGAATGACTAATAAAAATTATTAATATACTTTTATCAAGTGGTTTGTGTCAAAGTTATGAGGGCAGTAAGTTTGGCACTTATTAATTAAACTGTAGTAATTGGCTATCTATATACACTGAACAATGATAAAGATATGTGTAAGAGATTGTGATTTGGATCAACTGATGAATGCTGGTTCAGAATAAAGTGCGCATTTTGGGGATTATACATTATTTTCACACATTTTTGATCATATGATCATGATTATACCCCTCCATATGGTGTTAAAAGCAGATAGAAACCAGTCCCTACCTTGTGGGAAAGTGATGAAGAGTAAAAATTACACTACTGAAATATTATTCATTAAAATTATAATTATTACAATTTTTGTTATTTATCTTAAATTCATATTAATAATTAGATTTAAAAATAGTTTATTAATCTAAAAAAAATTTCAGCTTTTAAAGTATAAGCATATTGAAAACAACTTTGATTATATAAAGTAGTTGTTTTTTATTTTGTTATATTAAAAATTTTAGTTTTTGTCAGAATCAGAAAATTAATAATTTTATATAATTTACAGTATTTCAAAAATATGAAGAAATATTATTATTCAATCAATCAATATTTAAGTTATTCTAGACTTTATTTTAAATATTTATGCAAATGTCAAGCATTGGTGGTCGAGAGGTCAGTGACAGCTGCTTTACAAGCAGTTGTCCCGGGTTAGCGGGTTTGCTTCCAGGCTGATGCTATGACACATGAGAAAAAAAAAAAATTTATGCAAATGATTTTTGTCAGTGTTTGTTTTTTCTTTTTCTTTAAACTTTAAAAATATGTTTTCACTCATGATTATGGTTATGCATTCATTGTGTTGTGGGCCAAGAAACCATCTCTCTCTCTATATATATATATGCAATTAAACAAATAAAAAATCTCTGTAATTAATATGTGATTAAGATAATTATGTTCATATATATATATATGTGTGCCTATATGGAGTTAAATATTTATGTTTAATAGTCTAGTATGTTTTCAATACAATACATCATAATTGTTACTTCAAACTGGTATAGTAATTGCTACACTAAATCTTATTTATATGCAAATATTTTAATACACGTTCAATTGCATGCCATTTGATCCTTGATAAACGTTGTTTTTTGAATTTGAAATTAATCTCACATCTCTGTTATCTTTCATTTTCTATTATTATATTCTTCATAAACAATTTCATTCTTTGTGCATGGAAATTATGCCCATGTTTATGATTGAAGAAAACTGATGTCTGTAATGAATTAAAAATTTCAATTAACTTCTCTCAAACATATTTAAAGTTGTAATTATAAATTTTATTAAACGCTCACTATTATTTCAGTAATAGTTTTAACAAGGCTGTAAACCTTAGCAATGAGCGTCTGAAAAAATCGTCACTAGGGACCTCTGTAGGTCTTTAAAACACACTCTTAGATCAAAACACTTCTGCTTCACCTATTTATATATAAAAGTAGGTCGAAGTAAAGAAGGATTCTCTCTTTTCTTCATAGCGTAAGCATGTGTTTTAAAGACCTACAGAGGTCCCTAGTGACGATTTTTTCAGACGCTCATTGCTAAGGTTTACAGCCTTGTTAAAACTATTACTCAAACATATTGTAAATATATTTCTATTTATATATTGGACTATTTCCATCATCTAATATAAGCTACGAATGTTTTTAGAAAAACTTAGCTTTATTTGAATATTGCAAATAAAGTTAATTTTTTCTAAAGGCATTCAATACTTATATTAGATGATGGGAAATAGTCCAATATATAACTAAAATACCATCATCACAAACTTTCAGGAAAACAATATTGTAGATATATCTGAAACATTGTTAAATTTAAAGTATATATATCTAAATTAAATGAAATATAATAAATTCTAATTAACATAAAAAGATGAATAATTATTGAAACGTGATCATTATGAATAAGTGCTAGCTAAAGAATATGTACTTTGTAGAGTAAATTTACATATGCATGGGGTGGGGGAAGTATATATATATGGAAAGAATTTGTGATGCGGAGATAATGAATCTGTCTGCTCTATCTATGAACTGAAGCCAATCTAGTTAATCATCTAACATTGGTTGGTAAATAGGTTTCTTAATTAAAAATGAAATCAAGAATATAGAACTATTCAAACCCTTATAACCACGCAATTGGCAAACCTATTTTCTTCATTGTTTCTTTACCAGGAGTTATTGAAGAGACCATTATTCTATATCGGCTTTTTATAAAAGAAAGGTGTTTATCTATATTTACACAGAAGTCTATGTTAAGCTTAGACTTTTTTTTAAAAGGTAAAGTATATATGATGATGATAACTGAATATAAGTGCTTGGTCAGTGTCGCCATTTGCCTAGAACTTAAGTACGGTATTCATATGATTTGTGGATTTCAAAAGCTTTACAACTGATTTACTTCCAGGAAGCTCTGTAGCTTACAGATAAACAATTTGAGTTAAATTTTTGAAACGCATTTATTTAATTTAGAAGCAGTAGACGGTAATTATAATTTGCTATAATGTGATTTATTTCGTAATGAGATTTTCTTCAATAACAGCTGATTGTGGAATCATAACTGATATGTTATTTATTTAAATAAAATTATTTATTATTTAAATAAAGCATGATATATGGTTTACTTTTAAAACGAAAGACATAATAATGGCTTAGAATATAATATTAGAAAAAAATTTAATGATGAAAAAAAGTATTTTTATATATCGTTAGTGAATCTTTGGTATGCATTCCTTAATTTTAATAAAAGTGCATTTGACTTAAGAGAGAATAATAATGTATTAAAGTATCCGCCTACCATGACCAAAATCTAGGTTCAAGTTTGGGCTGTAAAAAAATATTGATTCGCATTGATAAAATATATAGACAAAGAGAGAATATCTTAATATTTATTATGATTCAGATAATAAGATTTGATAATAGTTTATTAAACTTCTAAAACAAAATGATTACTATTTATTTATGCTTGAGTAGATTCATAATGTATTACAAATTTATCATATGAAAGCAAAAAAAAAAAATTCATTATTTTTTTCCAATTAAAATCATTATTTTATTCATTTGGCATATTCATTATTTACTATGAAAGAGTAGAGCTCATGTGTGGACATAGTTTACCATTTCATAAATTGATACAATATATATATTGTAACCTTATCTTTTGCTAGGGAATTAATAAACATAGCTATAATCTGTTAAATATTTTATTGTCTATTTTTTCGTGTTAAATTAAGTAAATAAATCACTCTTAATGGGAAAATGGCAGGTGATTTGGTTAAAAATGAATTTACAAAGTCTTATAGTATTACCTATTTTAATAGATTGGTAAAAGTTACCCAAAATATATGTTCATTTTAGTTTACTTTCCATAAGGAAACATTCCATCCCAAATGCATTTCCATATAAATGTCTTCGTTTCAACCCATCAGTCTTTTAATTTAAAGTTTACATATTAAATCTTGTTTAATCATTACAATCAAGGTGTTAAATGTAAGATGCTGTCTCCAATCTTGTATAATTAATTATGAGTTTAATAACTCTTAAGTGTCATATTCTATCTAGTTGATAAATTAATTTCACTCTGAATTACCAACAGTGTTGACAAAGATATGCTGGTGCTGATATAGTACACGCTCAGTGGCCATTTTGAATTTTAAAACACCCAAAAACACTGCTAGCACATGCAAGTGATAAATGACATCAAGATATGCTTATAAATATCAGAGTTATAAATATCGGAGCTAACAAGAATAGGTGGATTCATTCTATTCTTGATTTCTTTATTCAATATTTAGAATGATTTTAAGTCATAACCTGGGGAGGGTGATTTATTCTCTTTGTTTACATATACATTGAACTATGTTTAATTTAATGTTTACATATTAAAGAATTGATTTATAGATTATCTTATTTTGAAATTAAAAAAAAAATTCAAAATTTTTTCTAGATTGCAAAACAAAAGAACTTGCTGGAATATTTTTAAAGATGTTTATAATTAATCAAGAATAACCTAAAAAAAAAAAAACGTTTATGAACTGTTAAAAAAATAATATATATATATTTTTATAGAAAACTTTTACTTACCATAAAAAAAATAAGAGGCTAATTAATAGCTTTAGTTTGGATTATTTATAATTTGTACATACACACATACATGTGCATATATATATATTATAAAAAACTAATTGAATTTTATTATTTTATCATAATTCTGATATGTAATTTTAGTTTATACAGCATATCTGTGTTTATGTAGATAAGTGTCATGTTTACATATATATGTTAAAATCAGTCATACTTTGAATTATTGAATTTTATTATTAGTTTATCACAATTCTGATATGTAATTTTTTTATATAGGCACATCTGTGTGCTGATATGTACATGTTTTATGTAAATCTATTGATATATTGGTAAATCACAATGTGATAGCTTATTTCTTTTTGTATTAATCAAAATCAGAATGTTGAATTTATATTTATAGCATATGCAGATCTTAATTTCATTTTAATTGTTATTAATAAATTGATATTTCATTGTTAAAGTTAATCCAGTGAATTTATTTAGTCCTAAAATATTATAAATTATTATATGTTGTATTACAGCTCTTGTTTTGCTCTGAGCCATATTTGTGAATAACAATATGTTAGATAAAAGGTGTGTTTTATGTTTAGTGTTATGAACATCCAGATGATGATGATTTTGAATGGTGCAATGGGGATATCCTTTAATGTCCATGCACTACATTTCATTTTAGTTATTTATTTAGAAATTAAGTTTATAGTTGGTCAGTATATTAAGGGTACTAAGTGGCCAGAGAGCATTAATGATGATCAGCATATTTTAGCATCCCAGCATTATTTTTTTTTTGTTATATTCTTATGGATTAGCACTTAAGTTTGTACATTCAAATTATTGTTGAAATAATCTTCCCCAAGCTGGCAAGGGCTAAATAATTAACCTGGTCTATAGTAGATCCATTTCAAATCCAGTCACAAGATTGTCTGTTGATTTTATTTTTGATCATTCATGATGATGAATGATTATTAATTTTGTATAGTGCTGGTGAACTTATAGTTACTCATTTGTAGTTCTGAGTTGATATCTCATGCTTCTCATATTTATGATCTTGCAAACTCATTCCTCATTATATATATTTTTATATTTAAAATATCTTGTCTTTGTCTTGGGGTTGATGATGATAATTGCCATCATTCAAGTTCACCCCTTATTTTTTTATACCATTACAATATATATATAGTTACTGTGCACATATTTAGAAAACATTTTTAAAACTGAAAACTTATTTTTAAAGAATATATATGAACTTAAGAGACAAAAGTTCCAGGATTAAAATCTAATTTATCACTTTGGTTCTTAAATATCATTATATCCTAGTAATCAAACACCTCATTTATTTTACCTTGTACAATTTAAGGCAGTGGTAGAATGATCTGAGTTCAAGAACTTACATTTCATGGATTAAAGATCATCATATATTACTTCTGATGCTTGAATATTTTATATTTTTAAAATAAAATTTTATAAATTGAAGCCAAAAATTGATCATTTATAGTTAACTAGTTTAAAAGATAGATTTGAACATAAATTTTTGTTAAGCCAAAAGTATTTAACATTTTTTTACCCCCTAAAATCTTTTCAGTATAAGAGAATTTAAGAGAGAAAGTCAACAGAATATATAAACTATTTGACAGCCATTAAATCAAATGCTATATAGGAAGTAGTAATTGGTTTTTTTTTTGAAGATCCAGTATAGAAGTAACTAACTCATTATGATTAAAAGAAAAGTTTTTCACTGTATGCCTTATATGGTATCAAATGGAGAAAATTAAAATTAAGTGAAATATGTTCACAGTAGTGAAGAGACTTTAAAAAATAGCTTTGAAATCAAGCTAGCATTTAAATTAAAGCTTTTTGAGAAAATACAATGCATCAAGATAAGAAGAAATTTAAGAAAGGTATTAATTCAAGATGAAAGGCATAAGATCTAAAATTTGGTGACAATTTATTTAAAAGAGTTTGTATTAGGCATACATACATTTAGAAAAGTTTTGCAGTGGAGAGCAATATCTGATAATAATAAAAAAAATGATCAAATGATTTGTTACTCAAAAGTCATCCGAAAGTGATACTGCTCTGGTGTTATCCATACATCTTTATTTCTCAAGTCTGCACTTTACACTATTCTGAACCATATAGGGAATCATTTATGGTGATAATGAGACTATATATATATATATCATTAAAAGCTAGTCAGCATTTAGACTATCCCAATATCAATAGCAATCAACAATTTCAAATTGTTGTCAAGGCAACCTCCTCTTAACAATAAAAATGGAATTTCTTTATATATATACAAATACACAAAATCTTTTGTAGTTTTTATATTTGCTGTGTTTTATAGGTTTCTTGTGACATTTATTTTTACTTAGTTATATTACCAACAACCAATAGACTTCTGTAAAATTCTTATATGATTATTGATTATTTGTTAAAATCATTTTAAGAAAATCTAGCTAGTAAAAAGGGGGAGGGAAAGAAAAAATGGTAGCATTCTTGTTTTATTGAAAACACTTTATTGATCATACCATCAAATGATTTTTAGTTGGTCATTTTTATTAAAATTATTTTATGTAATTATCACTTGATATATTAACTTTAATAATTTTTCAATTTCATAATTTTTAATGATAATTTATCTGTTATTTAGTTGTTTCTTTATTGCTGTTTTATTTGCTAATGTTATTAATATTACTTCTTAACTGCTGTATTTGCTATTACTATATGTGATATAGTCATTAATGCAACTACTTGTTATATTGCCAAGTCTTAACAAATCTGATTTGAAATTAGCTTAGGTTTTCTATCCAAGTGTCTGATGTCTTAACCTAGCTACCATCCATACATTTTTTTTAAATAAATGGGTACTTAGCATTAAATTCAGTTCATAAAAGTTTAATGTTTTTGATATGATTGTGAATTAGTTAATGTTTTCTATTAAGATATAAGTTGAATGATTCAAATTTGCAGCTGTTGCAAGTCTATTTATATTGCAAGATATTGCCTGAGTATTGTGATAATATTACTTTCTTGTAGTCCCATCAACTAGTAGAATTGCTGAAGGTTTATAGAAAATTTTTAACTATTTACATCTTTCTAGATATATTTTAACTATGCCCTTAAAAATAAAAAAAAATGGAGATCTCAAGAGAACTTTTATAAATAAGCATATAAAATTTCTACTGACTATTGCCTTAGGCTGATCAGTTTAGTTGGTTGGAGCATTATTTTCAATTCAATCCCACGCTAATCTATCACTTAGTCAGGCAGGCACCATCTTTAGAAAAGATGAGAAAAATATCACTCAAAACATTGTCTTTTATAATAACCTGCATGTTACTACTATTATTGAAATATTCTATATTCACATGATCACTATCTCATACTAGCACATAATTGTTATTAAACAAGGCAAAACTCTCTCCATACAGTAGTGCCACCCTGTGCCAATCAGAGTAATCAATGGATGCCAGAAGGCTCTGATTGGCACAGGGTGGCACTACTGTATGGAGAGAGTTTTGCCTTGTTTAATGTTCTATATTTAGTAATATATAAAATACAACAGAATTTTTTTTTTAAAAGTTTTTTTATTGAACTAAATTTTATTTTTTAAAAATGGAAAGAATGTTTTAATTTTTGTTTGCATGAATTTGAGATTATGGTAATAAAAAGGTTAGTAGACAATACAGGTTAGCAGATTGCCCACCATTTGATAGTAGATGATGGAAATAGTACAATGTAATATCACGTGTAAATGCTTTAATTGTCTGGACAACTTTGTCAAATCATAATTCATGTGAAATATTAAACAAAAATATATAAATCAAAAACACATGTAAGTAAAATACACTAACATGTGTAAAAAATGATATCTAACAAAATTAACTTTTTTTTATATAGAGAGAGAAATGAAATTATTAATATTACAATTTAAGGTATTATTACATAAAATTTATTATATATATATAATTTCTCCTATCAATATGTAATTATTCTTTTAAAAACCTGCTGTAATTACTTCCTAACTTTTTACAAATTTACTATAATTAAATTCTATCGTGATAAGAAAGATATAATTAAAAACTAAAATCATTAAATTCCATCAGAAAAATAATCCAGGTCTAAATTTATTAGTCTAAAGTTTCTTTTTAATCAGTATAATTTTTTTTTTTATATTTTCAATTTTTTTAATCTTTAATTATTTGGTGTACTATTTTTTGAATATAAACGTAACATTATTTTTGTGTCAATGTATTTACTTTTTATTTCATTTTGGGCATCGTTTTAGTATGTATTCTGGATTTTTTTTTCATGCATGGAATGCCACTGAGTTACTACTAACATACTAACTGATAAATCTAACATAACAGTAAATACATGAGTAAAATTTGTGTAATAAAAAATAATAGTACAAACAATAAATATATGAGAATTTTATCTCTAAATATATATATAATATTTATTCTTCATATTATTTTAATATTATATATATTTTGCTCACATAATTATTATTATTTAGACTATTTAATATGAAACTAAAGGTTGCAAAGTAAAAAAGAACATTTTTTTTTTTAAATTGGCAAATAGTTCAGCTTATTATACTACAACTATAATTAACAAATTGGATGAAAATAAAGGTTACAAAGTTCAAATAATACATTTAAATTTAATTAATAAATTTTATTTTGCAGTTTTGAGCACTAAGTATATATAATATTTAATAACATGTAATGCCTATGGCATAAATAAGTAGAGATTGAGATAGCTGTGATCTGCCTTCACATTTTTTCCAAGAAAAAAACACTACGAAGTATAAAAGAACAAAACATTTTAATAATAAATAGTACAACCAAAAAAGAGAAGTATTTAATTGACAAATACTATGAACAAATAATGTCTATTTTTCTTGAAGTACAAGAGTTATTGTTTTTTTAAAATGTAAAAAAAAAAAAAAAGAAGCGAACCTTTTTATCATCATTAGTAAGCAATGTGAATATCCTGAATGAAGGATACAAAAAATACACATTTCGCTGTTCTACTACCACATTATCCAGCATATAAAATCAATATGGGATTGTAACATTTCTGGTAATATGTCACTCATTCTCAAGAATTTTGATTTTTACTTCAATCCAAGAATATTCAATCATCTGGGCATGGGTTACATCATTGGATCTGCATTATGCAGCTAGCTGCTGATTGATAGTGAAATGTTGTGATTCTAATGACTAGTGAGAACAAATATTTGGACAGGTTACATGATCCCAAATCTCTCTATTTGCTTATTTATTATTAATTTTATTGTTCAAGCAACTGCAAGATAAAATTTAAAATGTTTACATATTTATTTTTTGGACTATTTAATAAAAAAAAGTGAAACAATAGTCAAGCATTGGTAGCCGAGAAATCAGTACAGCTGCCTTGCAAGCAGTTGCTTGCAGACAGTTGTTGCAGGTTTGCTTCCCAGCCAATACTTTGACATATGAAAAAAATAGTGAAACAGTAAGCAAAGATTCATAGTTGTACCTTCAACAACCAGGGCAAAATTTGAACAGATTACAAATTTCCCGGTTCACTCTTTCTTGATAATATTATACATATTTAAATATACAATTTTTACATATTTATTGTTTATAATTTAATAATTATATCTACATGTATTTTAGTCATGTATCTACTGTTATGTATGAGGTCACAAATCTCCCTACTCATTTATTTGTTGCTAATTTTATTGTTTAAACAAATTCAAGATAAAATATAAAATTCTCAAGTATTTATTTTTTGCATTATTTATAGTATTTTATTACTTATGTATTTACTATTATGATAGATTTATGGGTTAGTATGTCAGTAGTGGTTCAGTGGTCCTCCACATGTGGAAATATGTTCCAGAATGTATAGCAAAACAATATATCAAATTTATAATTTTTATTATTTTGCTGATTTTATTATAATTCTTTCTATTGATTCATAAGGCTTGTATAAATCATTTTACTAACTCTCATTATTATTATTTATTTTATTTTATTTTTGTTACTATTTGGATAATCATTAAAATATGCATTTTTTCTTTAATGATTTCGTTTTGCTACGTTCTATCATTTGAACAAATTTTAATCGCTCTAATTATACAATTTGTAATTATATTTTCTTTGATCGTTTTATCAATGTCCGAATATCAATAATTATTATATATCCTTCAACCGTTTTGTTATTAATTATAATACTATTATGTATTTATTTTTCCATTTTTAATTTTATATTATTTTTATAATCATAGAATCCCCCCCCCTTTTTTTTTCCTTCTCTCCCTTTAAGTATCACAAAATAATCACCCACATATCTTTTATAAAATATGAGATATTTATTTTTATTAATAGGTATTTATATTCTTTTATATATATATATATCAGCTAAAAAAAACATTTAACAATTCAACTAGTTTGTAGAAATAATTCATTATATCTATATACAGAATATTATATTATTTTAATTAAATAAGTGAAAATTTAAGTAAGTTAATTTTAACAAAGGTATGTATTTTTTCATTTTTTTTTTTTTTTGATTATTTGAAATATCAAAACAATGACAACTATTTTTGAAAGGTTGCATAATGAATATATATTTGCATGAAAATAAGGCAAATAATTAAAAGTAGATTTGGAATGAAGCCAATAATAAATAAGATTGTTTTATTAGAAGTATAATGCATGGAAATAGAATTGAAAAGTTAATTAATAGTTACATTTTATGTAAAAATGTAACCATTTTATATTATGTAAGGTAGCAGAATAGTTTGATAGAATTTAGAAACGTCTTAATAAAAAATGAATTGAGATTGACCATGCTTAACAGATTTGAGTCACATTTAGATACTTAAGAAAATGAAACCTCTTAAAATCTTAGTAATAGACACAAGATCATTAAAGAAGAATCCTGAACATAATGCCTTCAGTAGTCATTCTATTGTTAGGCAGAAAACAGTAGAAAAACACTGCATTATGTTTTTCAGGGTATATATCTCTTCAATAATGAAAAAAAACATTTCTATAGGATTGAGTTATCATTGTAAGTTAAATGACAGAAATTAAAGAAATAAACTCATCTGGCCTGAAGGATTTGATACTTTATTTAATGTAACTATATTTTATTTTATTTTTTAAAAAAAAACCCTCTTCTTTTTTTATATACTCATAATTGTGAAGCAGAAATGAAGTTTAGATTAAAAATAATTAGAAATATAAGTTAATGTTAAAAGATGGAATGAAATATATAGGCTATATGAGCACAGATTTTCACATGACTCACCACTCTCTACTCTATCTTATAACACTGATACACTTGAACCCATATATGTTGAAAAGATTTAAGATGGAATGAAGTATGTTACGATTAACAAAAAAAATATTAAAAAAGAAATGAACAGTATTAATTAACTAAGTTTTAGAAGCAGGATCGAATTAAGTTAGTGTGGACCCAGTTGGATATTTTTTATGAAACTCTTCAAAGTGTGTGTCATATCTCACCTTGCCTCCAGAATTGGACCAGTCCATATTTCTTCCTTATCTGATTGGATTGAGCATTCACTGCTACTAACCAATATGATCAGCCAATAGTTTGTATGAACAATAGGCAGTGATGCTCTCTGAATCTGATTGCTGTCAGTAAGGTTTGGGATCTGGCAAAAAGTTGTCAGCCTTTTTGGAGGTAAGGCAGAGAAGGTTTGTCTAACCTAAACAACAGTACACATTTTCCATTGAAACCACTACAGACAGTGAATGTTTCCATTATAGCCATTATGCTATAGGTCTATACAGTAAGGCAAGTACACAACAGGACTGGAAGCTGCTAAGATCCAAAGTGACTTGAGGCAAGCTGTCTTGTACAGCCAGAAGAATTATTAGACAAATTCACGCGGCAGGCTGTCACGGATAGCTAGAAGTGAGTCAAGTCAATCAGGCATGACCAGCCAAGCATTAATTGAGATGATATACATGGAAGTATATATATTGTTATTGTATATTATGTAAGTAGATTTAATTCTAATAAATCGTATTAATTGAACTTCTGGTGTGCTTACTTTTTATTACTATCGGTTTGAGTCTGCAATCCAGATAAAACACAATAGTGTTTCCTGAAGGTTGGTGGTGATGGTGTTTTTCATCTAATTTGAGTATTGAATGTCTTTAGAAAAAATTAACTTTATTTAAAATATTCCAAATACATTCAACTGTTAGTAATGGCACCTGTTTGATGTTCTATTATTAATAGTTGAATATATTTGTAATACTGTATTTAAATAAAGTTTTTTTTTTTTTCACAATACTCATATTAGATGATGAAATAATCCAACATAAAAATGCAACTAGACACAACAGTGTGGTTCTAACTTTTATAAATAAATACACATTTTTTATTTTTTAAAAATTAGTAATTGATTAGTATAATGAAAACAAACAATATATCATCTACAATGAAGCAGTATAAAACAACATGTAAAAACATTTTCTAGATTTTTGCTTGAAGTCTTCTAAAACTGAATCAATAGTTGCCCTGCTTTTTGATTTTCAGTGGATAGGATCTCAAAATTGTTTATCCTAAATTAGGTCATTGTTATCCTTAACTAATTTTTTATTGGTTTAATCTAGAAAATTTCCTTTCTCCAAAATGATTAAATATATGTGAAAAGCAACGAAGAGATTAGGAAAAGCTATAACTATATCATTTTCTGCTAGAAATTGAAACATTTTAAAAGGCTTTCATAATATTCTAATAAATGAGTAATTTTTAGAACTTCCCACTTCATCAACCAACACATTGCCATCTAAATCTGTCTCACGAAATCCATAGATGAATCTTTTTGTCTAGTTTTAGTATTCATCAGAGCAATTTCTAATTGTGCTATATGCTTTTTAATTTGTTCCCCCCCCCCCCATTTTTTGAAATTTTGCTAAAAATTCAAATAAATCCATATGATTTTTGAATTGGTTCAAATTGAGTTTGTAGCAATTGTTTTGCTTTATTCATAACTACATTAAAAAAATTTACTTTGAATAATTTTACAGGATTAATAATTGGTTTATCATCAACTTCATAATTAAAATATTTATTTCTTTTTCTCAACCTTTTATTTTGATATTCTGGAATTATCTCCAAATCTTCTGCGAATGTTTTTCCTTCAACTAATATTTATTCAAATCCATTATTCTTATATTTGGTTAGCCACCATAATAGTTTTTCAAATAAAGAAACCACTACAGAAAAATTTATGGCATCACTTTGAAGTTCCTTACTAACAAAATTTACCAGGAAAAGTAAATCATACCAAAAAAATGAGGGCTATTATGAACTTAAAATCTTTTATTCAAGAATGCAAATGATTCAGCATTATTTTTGACTTGAAGATCTTTTGATGTTTCTTATACTCCAAGAAGTTCATCACTGACGCTTACTTGATACCTTACTACCTTAACACTTTGAATGTGACATTGTCATCTTTTATCACGAAGAAATTTCATAATAAGATCTTTAACATGTTTATTGAAAAATTGAAGATATCTTTATTGGATGATAATAATAAAACATAAAAATGATGAAGTATATTAAAAAACATTAATGCATGCATCAGTGCAAGTTTTAGCTATATTTTCCAAAACAAAATTATAATTATAATAAGTACAGGCTATAAAAAATGCCTTTGAATTTTCCTTTAAGAATCTAGCCCGAACTCCAGAAATTTTTCACTTCATATTTGAACCATTATCATATTCTTGTCTCCTGCTATTATTAATATTTAATTCTAGATAATTAATTTATTGCTTCAGCATATCATATAAATTTTCTATGAAACTACTTTCTACATTTACACATTTAATAAACTGTTCATAAACACCAATGAATGAACCATGTTGATATACCTTCAGAGATATATCTGGATGTAAGGGACATTTGAAGTAGAATCAAAAATTACACCAAAATACTTTCTTGATTTTATCCGATTTATAATATGGTTTGGAATTTTACTTCCCATTAAAATAATTCATTCATTTTTAATTGTTTTGCTTAGATAATATTGTTGACCTTATTGCTTACTGGATGTTTCAAAAATGGTCTAGTCTTGAATTATTTAGCCAAATTCCCAAGCAGTTCAATAAATCCTAGGAAGTTCCCCATTATACAAATTACACATTTGACAGATCCTTGAAATGTCAAACTATTGTATCACTAATAATATTTGTAAAAAAATTTGATATAATTGCAATTTTTCTTAATTCAGTAATTTCTGTCATACCTTATCTATACTTTCTATGGCTAAAAGTATTTTTTGAGGTTCTTTACACTTTAGCAGTGAAGCCAAATGATACTTTCATTTTTCATGTGTTTTCAATCTGGTGTGAGCATTTGGCCAATTATTGAATCCTAATGTAAACAAAGCAATCATCATATCTTCACAAAAAAGACAACAATAGTAACAAAATATTTTATCCTTTTCATCAGAATGTAGTATCTAGGGATAATATATGATTTGACCATTTGGAAGTTTTCTTTTTAAGATAAACTTTTGAAAAATAAGTTCCATTATTTTAGTGGTCCTTTTTTCACTAAATAACCTATTACTTGCTGTCTCATTCTTTCTGACCAAATAGCAAGTTCATTTGTTATATTTAGTAGGTCATTAATTATTTCTTTATTCTCAAGCACACCAAACTGAATTATTTTCATAACATTGTTTCCTTTTTGTAAATGTATTTCTACAGTATTATTATCTATATCCATCTTTATATCCAGGATTATTATCTATATCTATCGTAATATCCTGAACATCTCTTCTGGAGTTATTTTCATTCATCTTCTTGATTGGTCCTTTCCCATTCTATGTCATAATTCTGAATTTGTACAAATATATGCAAAGCACCTTTTTGCTTTTCAGCTGTATTCTTATTTATTTCATTCAACTTTCTTTTGTTTCTATCACTTTGGTAATTTCTGCCCACATCTTTTTCTCATTTTGTATTGACATCCTCTGAAAAAAATGTTAAAATGTTAAGATTTCTTCATGAAAATGGATAATAATTGAAAATAAATATTTTTATATTGGTTTAATTTGCATCAAAATAATTAAAAGTATTTTCATAATTTTCTATTTAAAAAGTATTGAAAAGTTTTAAACAATATAAATTAATAGCTTAGAGTTTTATACTTTAAAAATAATATTTAAGATTTTAAAGTGATTAATTGAACAACTATGATTTTTTATTATCATATAAAATAATTAATAATGATAATGATGGTGAGTTTAGTATTAATAAGTTTATTGAATTGTTCATCAAGTTTCAAATATAAATAATTAATAAGTTACCTTGTTGTAGAAATAATTCACATATATACGTAAATATTTTAATTCACAATTTAGTGAAATAAATGTTAACAATTTATTTAACCATTGTAATTTTTTTAAAGATAATGTATCACATATCTTTATTTGTATTTTTATATTGGACTATTTCCATCATCTAATATGTGTGTTGAATGTCTTTAGAAGAATTTAATTTTTTATTTAAATATTCCCAATACATTCAACTGTTAGTAATATCACAGCAAACAGGTTACTTTATGCATCACTTTGCTCTTAGGAAAAAGTGGAGAAATCAGGAGGAACCTCATAGATAAGTATATGAAATTTCTACTGACTGTTGCCTTTGGCAGGATGGCTCATTTGGTTAGAGTGTTACCTTAAAAATTCAATAATCAATAATCTAAGGACCCAGGTTCGAATCCCATGCTAATACTGTCATTGATCGGGCCAGCAACCCCTGAAGAAGAGGGGAGAATAATGCTTCTTGAAACATTGTGCATATACTAACCTGTTTGCTGTGACATTACTAACAATTAGTGCATATACTAACCTGTTTGCTGTGATATTACTAATAGTTGGTGCATATACTAACTTGTTTGCTGTGATATTACTAACATTTGGTGTCATATACTAACCTGTTTGCTGTGATATTACTAACAATTGAATGTATTTGGAATATTTAAATAAAAAATTAAATTCTTCTAAAGACATTCAACACACATATTAGATGATGGAAATAGTCCAATATAAAAATACACCTAGAACACCATCATCACAAACCTTCAGGAAAACATATCTTTATGTTTTGTGAGGGTGCGAAAGACAACTTATTTTATGGATACAACACATTACTGTATGTTTATAGTAAGTTATCTTCTGTGCATTTGCAAAAATAAAGATATGTAATGTATTTTGTTTAAATAAATTACATTAACCAAATAAATTACCTTTTATTTATTTAGTCTATTCCCAACAAAAGAATTGACAGAAATATTTCAATATATATGGATAATTCTAATTATTGTAACTTTTGAAATAATGAGTTATAGTTGTGTGTGTGTGTGTGTGTTTT
Source organism: Epiperipatus broadwayi (assembly GCA_028023455.1). NCBI lineage: Eukaryota > Metazoa > Onychophora > Udeonychophora > Euonychophora > Peripatidae > Epiperipatus > Epiperipatus broadwayi. The sequence goes on along the minus strand of JAQFVV010006200.1, from coordinate 14,164,805 downwards.
CTTTTTTAATACAAGGACGGCATGAGACCTGGTTGGATGCCATTCAGCCAATCCGCTCATATCTATGCCTGTTTACTTTGCATAAAGAAATGGTAATTGATAGGCATAGAGCAATTTGAAATTGGACAGGAATTTTTTTAAGAAAAAAGCATTTCTGGTTTTAAAAGAAGATATGAAATAAAAAATAATGTATGGAATGCTCGTAGAAATTTTGAAAATTCATTTGGTCTTTTTCTGTTATATATGGGGGAGGGGGGGTATTCTAACATTCATACTATTAAGATGTCTTTTACAGGGAGGAAAATTAATGAAACAAAACATTGATTTAATATTAAACTTATTTCGTGAATTTCACAGTACTAATTGAGTGACTATATCTTTCTGATGATTTACAAATCTATCCAATAATATTTTCTTATATTTTGATCTTACTTATGGTATTTTTTTAAAAAAATGTTTTGAAACCTTGCAGCCATTGAATTAGGCTGAAATTGTCCAACTATTGTCCTATCTTTCAGAAAATATGTCCAGCCCAGTTACTCAATTAATTGTCTCAATAATATCAGTGATGTCTGTTTGTTCTTTTACTTCTGTATTGCATTTTTAATTTCTTCTTCTCAGACACTTTTCATACTTCGCTGTGTTTATATTGCTTTTCTATTAAGCATACAAGTTTCAGATAAATAAGAGCAGTGATAGAAAATATTTGTTTTCATATCTCTAAGTATATCTTTTTTAATGTTATTTTCATTGAAAATACTTCATCCAGTTCAATTTTATTATAAACAAGGTAAAACTCTCCATACAGTAGTGCCACCCTGCGCCAACCAGAGTAATCAATGGATAAACTAGTCTGGGGATATAGGATGAGTAGGCATTAGATAGGGATTTTATGCATGTCTTCTGGCATCCATTGATTACTCTGGTTGGCACAGGGTGGCACTACTGTATAGAGAGTTTTGCCTTGTGTATAAACAATTATGTGCTAGTATAAGAGATGGTGATCATGTGATGTTCAATTTTATTATAAATTTCATCCATTATATTTTGTCTACATTAATAATACAACCAAGTTTTCAGTAACAACTCATAATTATTTCTTTTGTTTTTTTGAAAAGCTATTGATCATTATCGTAATCTTTCCATACATTTTTAGTTCTATTTTACTGTTTTCATATGATAGTTCCTGTAACATTTTTTGATGATCTGAAGGATTATTTGCAAAACAATCATGTTATCTGCAAAGTAAGATATTTTAAGTAATCTTCATTTATTCTCCCTCTCCCTTTGCTAATAATTTTAATTCAGAAAATACTTTCTTTTTGTAAAACTGTTGTAAAATGTTTTGTGAAATGGAATCATCCTTATTAATCTTCTTAGTGTTAGTACATAGTGTAATCATGGCTGTTTTTGACAATAGTTCCTGAGTATGCTGAGAAAATCATATGATATTATTGTTGGTATTGTATACCTATATTGTATTGTTACAAAGCTTTAAAGACAAATCCAATATCCATTGGGGGGGTCTATAATTTTTTATTGCTATAACATTTTTAAGTCCAGCTTGCTTTCTATACAATTTGTAGTGACCTTAATATATGGTAGTAGTTTGGAGACCATACTGCCACCATCAGATGGCGCTGTGACACCATCAACAACTGGCCTGAAAATTGCAAGTGATAAATTTTTTTACGAAAGTGGCTGAAAATTGGCAAATAAAAAGTGATTGTATTTCCATGTTTTTTTTTATTTTTATTTGATTTTTTTAGCATTTTCTTGTGTTTTTTGTATAATTTGTAGTTTTCGATGTATTTGCTGTACATATTTTGCCTTGGGCATTTTTATTTGTCGATTTTCAGCCACTTTCGTAAAAAAAATTTACAATTTTCAGGCCGGTTGTTGATGGTGTCGCAGTGCCATCTGATGGCGGCAGTACAGTCTCCAAACTACTACCTAATATATATATATAATTGATATGATTATAATATCTTATGACTTTTTATGTGTTTGTTAAATATCAATATTGCTATCACATTTTCTCAATTTTGTAAGCAGATTCTTTATTTTATCAACTTTTTCTTTTAATATCTTTAATAATTTCATAAATATCTAAAGCTTTTTACATTCTTCATGACTTACTTCTCCATTTGAAATCTGGAATTAAGTTGTTTCTAAGTTTTAATTACCAACCTATATATAATAGCTATTCTTACTAATTTTTTTTCTCTATAATTTTCCATAATATGTGGGAAGGATTAGTACATTTAAACATTTTCCCCTGCAGTTTTTCAATTCTTTATAATTTTTTGTAGGATTATTTCTTTTACTACATAATGCCATTTTTGTTTTTATTAACCATGTCATCCTTTCTTCTCATTGTGGAAATAACTTTTCTGCTAAGATTAGTATCAAGATAGTTTAGGACTTTTTTGTGTGTCATTTATAATCTTTTCTGTCTTACAGTTATATTTTTATGTCATTATTGACTCTTAACAAGTTAAAAAATTTCATCACACGATCACCATCTCTATACTAGCACATAATTTGTTGTAAACAAAGGCAAAACTCCCCATACAGTAGTGCCACCCTGTGCCAAAAAGAGTAATCAATGGATGCCAGAAGGCTTGTGCATAAAATCCCTATCTAGTGCCTACTCATCCAATATCCCCAGACTAGTTTCTGGCTTGTGGCCATCATCAGTGAGGAGCCTTGGATCTGAGAGCACTGCACCTAGATCTTAGGATCTAATGCAACCCTCCAGCAGCCACCTTTTAACTCTACTTTACTACAAAACTATGAGAATGAAATTGAAAACATTGTTAATATCTTCAATCTAAGCTCAATAGATTATATAATCATATGGGTCTGAACTCAATTCAGCACCCATACATTTTGGTGTCTTTGGTTGCTGATCTTTAATGTATTACAATTTATAAAACATAGTGCTATAAAAATAAATGCTTATTTACATATGTTTAAGTTTCATTTGAGAGTGACATTTAGTAAATTCTAGATAATTTTGTCGACGTCATTCATTCAGACATCGTAAACAGTAATTTAAAGTGAGTGATCTATCCTCACGCTTTCATTTTCAGTACTTAAGATTTGCTCATATATAAGCATTTGGGTTGGAAAGAATAAGTGGATTCATTTTATTCTTTTATAAATACTATATCTTGTGTTGGGAATGAAAGTATTCATTTATTATTAACATTCGTAAAAAGCGCATGCACAATAGCATGAAAAGGCTGATCTTTATTGTATTACAATTTATAAAACATAGCGCTATAAAAATAAATGCTTATTTACATATGTTTAAGTTTCATTTGAGAGTGATATTTAGTAAATTCTAGATAATTTTGTTGACGTCATTCATTCAGACATCGTAAACAGTAATTTAAAGTGAGTGATCTATCCTCACGCTTTCATTTCCAGTACTTAAGATTTGCCCATATATAAGCATTTGGGTTGGAAAGAATAAGTGGATTCATTTTATTCTTTCATAAATACTACATCTTGTGTTGGGAATGAAAGTATTCATTTATTATTAACACTCGTAAAAAGCGCATGCACAATAGCTTGAAAAAGCTGATCTTTAATGTATTGATTAATTTATGTATTATTCCAGTTTAACAATGTGCACATTTGATTTATAATGTCATAACATACACAAGATATTTAACATGTTATACAAATATCTTAAAATCTTGAAATTATATAAAACAAAAAATATTAATAAAAACTATGTTTTAGATATTTGAATATATATATAAGTGTCTGCAAACAGAATTTAGGAATGTAAGAAAGTCATGGAATTAAATAATAGTAAATATATTATTTAGAGGGAATAAAATTCAATTACAGTTATTTATTTAAAGTGCAGTGTTATATATGCTTCAAAGTACTTACATAATCTTTGATTGATTGAATGATTGGTAAAGCCTCACAACATACTGTTTGGATATCCCCCATGAATTGAATCCAGGCTGGACAAAAAAAAAAATATTGCAAATAGGCTTAAGATTTTATTGTTAGTAACCAACTCATAGCTAATCTAGCAACCTACTCCCCCATTATTGCTGACTAAATGGTTATGTAGATACTCTTTATTAAAGAATAAAACAAGGAAGAAAAACATTCAGATGCTCACCACAGACAGTTCTATTCTGTGTAGTGAATATTGTATCCCTTGACTCCTCCTTTGAAGGGTTATTGGGATTTTCACTGGTCTAAATGCTGTTTTACTTATGTATATATTTAGTGAGTTTATAATTACCTAGAAAGGAATACTTAAACACCAAGATACCAGATTTTTTAGAACTAGTTTCAATATCAAAGAGATCTGTTGGTAGATTTGTGAAATCATAAAGTCATAGACTCATGGAAGTAACATTGTAATCAATTAATGTTTTAATTAGTAGTAATTTGCCATCGCTCCCTCCCCCCTAACTCTAAGAAAAGTTATTATGGCAATTAGTTCTAAACAGTGATGGTGTGTGTGTGTGTGTGCATATACTTTGAAGCATCTTTTTTGTGTATTTTAATGATGTAGGGGGGCTTCGTTATATTGTGATATTGCTCTACATTTGAAATGCTGTATAATAATAATCGGACACTCTACCAATTGCGCCAAATCTCACAGGGAATAATAATAATAATCTAATAACTTTATTGTTTCGCTGTTTATAATAAATGTGAACGCCGAAAAGAAAAGGCTGTATGCGATCCATGGGCTTTAAACTTCAGTCTCCCACTTTTCCATTGCATCAAACCGCAAAATATCTATTATCGATGATGATCACTTTGCAATGGATGCTACCCTATTGCTTAATGATTTCGTCTATTCTAAGAGAGCTTAATATATATTTACTTTTCAAAAGCAATTATTGAATGTTGTTTTAATTTTTGTTATTAATCCATTCTCCATTTTTAATGTTAAATAATTGTTTTTAAATCAGTTTATAAATATATTTTTAAATCTAACACCTATAACAATTACTTCGTAGCTGCTACCCCCTTTTTTTATATAATCAGACTTGTCCAAGGTAATAAAGAGAGGTTAGAACGAACTGCCGTCATGATTTCCTGATGCTCTCATGACGTCCTCTTCAGACTATATATACTATTCATTTGTTAATTATTTTTTCTAATTTTGATTATAAAAAAAAAAAAATACACGTTTTAATGTCTAATCTATAGTCGTAAGAATGTCAAGTTCGTTAGTTCTCCCACACTCTGCCTAGCATCAACTCATTCATGTTTCTAAGTATTGGTATGCACATTGACAAGAATTATGGATACTTATAGAAAAGGAAGTGCCTCGTCTTTAAATAAAATATGCAGAGGAATTTATTATCTTATTTAAATACACTATAGTTTGTTCATAGGATTAGGGGGGAGGAATATGTATGACGAAGTAATCTGAGTAACTTGAGGGGATGTATTTTTAACATGATAGCAGCTGTTAGATTGCATAACTATTGTAGTTAGGGAGACAGCCTCTTGGTGTTTATCTTATTTTGTATGTGTGGAGTCATACAGCACCTTACTGCCTTTTTAATCAAAACATTTAAATCTTTTATTTCTTTTCTATGATTGTAATGCAGCATCTCCGTGACTACCAGTAATTACGGTTTCTAGCATCTTGGAAGCCTACTCTCTACATCACCTGATGCTATTTGGATAGGTAACCATCATACAGCAGTCTTTCCATTTGCCAAACATGGAGGAGAATGCAGAATCGGACAGAGATGAATACACTGGTAGGTATATAACAAACTTTAAAGCACAGTTATATATCAGATTTGATGAGTCAGGCTGACCAATCATTAGTCAGATATTTTTTTTGTGTGATCAAATTTGCTCGTATTAAAAAGATCTATATTATATAATTAGCAACTCAGCTGGTGCAAATTATGAGGGTGGATTGTTTACTAGACAAGTCCACCTGTTGATTGCAAGGGGATGTAGGATAAAAAGATTAGATGCTATTATCCAATGACAGTCTAGGTAGGTCATAATAATGATTTTATTAATTATGAATTAGTCCCCGCTGTTGGTGTGGAGGGGGAGGGATTACGATTAATAACTTAGTGCAAATCTAATATTTTCAAATGTTTATGTAATTATCCGTAAGCAGAGAATAGAGTGAGAATGCGGGTTCAATTATTATTTTTCTAGTATTACATAATTATTTTTATATCTGTTTGTGTGTGTGTTGTTGTGTGCCATGTTTCAGTTTGCTGGGTTTTTTTTTTTTGCGAACAATATAAATAATTTTAGAAGAGAAATGGAATGTAAATTTTAACTGATTTTCACCAAAATGATAGCTTCCTGAGAGTTGCCATCTTAACAACTTATTACATTTAAAAATTAGTTTAAAAGGATTTATCATCGTGTTGCAATTTTTTCGTCATTGTTTGTTTATTGATTCGCATATTATGTTAGAGGATGTGTGCGGTTGCTTAAATGTTTCATGTAATAAAAATTCCATTATATAGTTGTTAATTTTTTTTTTTTCCTTTTTTAAATAGATATTTATTTCTAGAAAATATATTTTGGGAATTTTAATTTTTATTTATCAGTTTTCTATCATTTCAGTTCGGTTTGAGAAAGTATAGAATTAGAATTTTGATATGAGTTTATTTTTTAATGTGTCTGTTAATCAATTAAAGTTGCTCGTGTATAGCCATACAATTTTAGTACCGTATATTATATGTACATACATATTAAAAAGGAGTGGCTATATATCGATTTAGAATGCAAAACTGTACGTTCTAGTAGATGTCCGATTAAATGAATACTATGGACAATTCACATATGATGATGAATTATATATATATAATTATAGGGAAAATGTAGTCATTACACATACATATTCTTTCTTAGTTTTCCCTTTGCTGCAATTTATTAATTAATTTAAAGCTGTGATTCTCGGCCTGTGAGTTCCCCCTCCCCCCTCCAAAAGGCGCGAAATAATAAAACAGCGGACGCAAAGATATGGAAACTAGACAAAAAAATTGAAAAAACTAATTATTGAAACCGAAATAAGAAAAAATACATTCTGTTAATATAAAAATAAAATGTCAACTTTAACACAAAAGATAGCAGCGAAAGAAAGATAAATATACAAAAATATTAGAGCTCCAAAACATCTTTAGAAGGAGGATGCCGATTAAAGCTGATAGGAAAGTTTTGATCTCGAATACTAAAAGATTGAGATCCGCTGATTTAAAGTGTTTGTATATAGATTTCAATGCGGACTGAGCTCCTTATCTGTCTAGGAGTTAACTCCTATCTGTCTGGGAGTTAACGCTAAGATAAGTGAGTTTCAAGACAGGAATTTAGTTTTATTATTAGAAAAAGATATACATTGTATAAAAAATTAGTATTGCTATTCACAAATCGAGTAACTATTCTTAATTTATGTTTATTAAAAAAAACAAAAACATTTAGGCTAATCTTAATGAGAAAGAAAGAGTTAAAATATTTGTTAGCTTGTTAAAAAAAAAAAAAATGCATTTATATATTTAATTACTACAACTTAATCTGCAAGTGTCACATTTCTTGAATGCACACATTTGACAATATCCTCTTTAAATAAATACATTCATAATTATTACTAATTATTTATCAGACTAGAGATTATTATATCATTTTAAAGTCAGATATAAACTTTAAATTTAATTAAAAATTAATACATCTATTGTTACTAAATACAATAATATAATATTATTAAGCTCAACTTTTTTCTCCATGTCATCATGTTAAGGATTGCGATCTGAGTCAATTGAAAAGTGCTAGTTCTAATTAGAAATGCATCTTGAGAACCATTTACCTTTTTTTATTTAGTCTTATTTATGCATTTGCAGGGTATGTAGTGAAATAAAAGTTTTAAATATTTGTGCATGTATATAGATACTGATATGTATATAGGGAAATAGATGTATAATGCACACATGTCTTCAAGTCAATTAAACACAACACATACATATGAAAATGAAAGTCATGGTATCAAGTTCATAAGAATATAGTAATTTCCCCTCTCTACCTCCAATTGTAAAGGTGGCATCATATTATAATTTTTTTTTTCCCAATCAGTGTATTAATACTCATATGACCGACCCAAATTAAACTTACCCTCTAACTAATAATAACTATTATCTATATACCAATCACTATTTGAGGATTAACAAGATTGGCTATATGCTAGCTTTTCTATTACCATTTGAGGATTAATTGAATTGGCTGTAGACTAGCTTTTGAGAGAAAATTTCAAAGTTTCTTTATATAGAAAAAAATGTCAAAGTTCTATATAATATAACATAAAAATATTTAAAAATTTAGTCTTATAAAAATGTGAATTAAATGAAAAACAGTGATAATCTAATATTTTTTTTAATGAAAATTAATCATCATCTTAAATGATATAAAATGAACATATCCATGTATGTCCATAATCGAACCATATATTGCTAAACTGGAAATAATACATAATAAAGCTTCACAAAATCAACCTATCAGATTGCTGGTAACATACATTTACCATCTTTAACATTATGCCAAAATAATCAGCCAATCAACTGTCAGGACAAATGTTCTGCAACTTACAATACCACTCATTGGCAGACTTATAACTAGTATTCTAGCATAATGTACAAAGTCAAACTTAAAAAAATCTTTAAAACCTGATTAATTTTGAGTTTTTGTACATTGCATGTGAATTCTAGCTGCGGGTTTATAGTCAGATGATGAATAGTATTATAAGCTACAAAATAGTTCTAGAGGATTTTTATTGACTAGTTTTTTTAGCATGATATCAAAGATAATAAGTGTTATTGATGATTTGATTAACAAGATTTATTTAAACATTATTCGAATAGTTAATTTATGTATATAAAACATATTCTTCAAAGCTTTATTAAGATGCTTGAAATATTCTTCATCAAGTAAACTGGAGATTTGAACATTTTCTGAATAGAGTTCATCAATGTTTAAGATATGTGTCAAGATTTACTCTGCTAATTACATATAAATAATTGACCAATAGCTATATAGACTATCTAGCTGTTTATTGGTAGATGGGTTTCTAACTAACTATTCTTACCTGTTTTATTACAGAAATCTTTGTATTACAATAGGCTACTTTTAGCTATTTATATGTATGTGTAATAATTTCATTGTCTGGAAAAAGTAATATACACTAATCATATAATATCAATAGCCACAAGTAAAAAGTATTGAAATATAATGAAACTATCAGATAACAAGTAAAAAATATATCTGAAATATAATGCAAAACATATAAAGATGAAACATACTGATTTTATAGTTTTGATTGCATGTAATACATATATCAGATAAAATATCTGTTATAAATTAATTACTGTAATAATAAATAAAATAAAGTAATGATGATGATGATAAATATTAATAATAACTACTGTGTCTAATTTAAAAGGATCACAGTTGAAATGGTTATGCAAATTATTGAAAGTATATCTGCATTTTATAATCATTATTAGTAATATTTATTATCACCATATATTTTATTTGTTTTATTATTATTACAATTATATATATATATATATGTGTGTGTGTGTGTGTGTGTGTAGATCAAATAAAGGTCTCATAAATTCACAACAATGTCATCTCCTATATCTATGGCATATAAATAACAATTTTGTCAAATTCTAATTATGCTTGGGTTTTTTTCAGGGTGTTTGCATATAACTAACCAAAATTCAAGGATTAAAACTTGATCATCATTTGTGGATATTTGATATCGCATGTCTTTTTCTTAACATAGTTTATTCTAATACCTTAAGTGGTATCACTTGCTTCATTTATATACATATTGGAGTATATCTACTAAAGTTGAATTTTATCTGAATTGGCTATAGTTTGATTCCAATGGCTATAGTATTTTTAATACATCTGGAACTTAGAGATTTAAGGGTCTTAAAATCAAATATACATTTAAGGCAGTTATTCTGGTTACTTCTTAGTATGCAGAAGTCAAATCAATGAACCAGTAATATTATTTCAGACTTAATGTAGCATGACACTCAATTCCTTACTCCATAATATTAGTTAGTGATATTAGAAATTTTAAATCATTTTGTTTTAAAGGAATGATGGGCCGGAATTCACAGGCTGACATATATATATATGAAGTTACATAAATTTCATAAAATATTACACATTATTAGCAATCTTTTGTATAGAATGAGGAAATTTAATTAAAATTGTAATATTTTATTTTTTGCTTTAACTGAGAAAGAGAAAGAAATGGGAAAGTTGATATTTTTTTTATTTGTATAAAAAAAAAACATGAAAAAAAAAACATTTTTTGTGTTCTTTAAAATTATTTTTTGATTTAAAAATATAAAATTATATTGTATTTGATAATGTCAATTTCAAAACATGTTTTTACTTTAGAAAATCTTATGATAAAGAATGATGTTGATTCCATTGCTCTTTCATGATCCTCTTCTTATCAATTTGTTTTTGAAACTAGGCAAAATGTAATGCTCTTTCAGATTGAAGATAATGCATTTCAATTGTTAATTTTTATCAGAATACTTATCATAGCAAAGATGGTTGGCTAAAAGTATTTTAATTCATCTTCCAATTATAATATCCAGTGACCTAAAAGAAGTTATCAAAGAAATTTATTTTATTTTGAATTCATTTAATAAAAGCTGCTGACTAATGAATCTATATTTTAAACATGAAAAAATGCTAAAGTAATAATAATTTAAAAGTTCAAAGAATTTAACTGTATTATTATCATAAAATTGGAACCTATGTATATTAAAACAGGCAAAACTCTCCATACAGTAGTGCCACTCAGTGCAAGCCAGAGTAAGCAATGGATGTCAGAAGGCTTGTGCATAAAATCCTTATCTAGTGCCTACTCATCCAATATCACCAGACTAGTTTCTGGCTTGTGGCCTTCTTCAGTGAGGAGCCTTGGATCTGAGAGCACTGCACCTAGATCTTAGGATCTGATGCAATCCTCAAGCAGTCACCTTTTATCTCTACTTAACTATAAAACTATGAGAATAAAATTGAAAACAATAATATTTTCAATTCAAGCTCATTAGCTTATATAGTCAAATCCAAGGCTTCTCATTGATGAAGGCCACAAGTCAGAAACTAGTCTGGAGATATTGGATGAGTAGGCACTAGATAGGGATTTTATGCACAAGCCTTCTGGCATCCATTGATTATTCTGGCTTGCACTGAGTGACACTACTGAATGGAGAGTTTTGCCTGTTTTAATAACAGTTATGAGCAAGCATAAGAGATGGTGATCATGTGATGTTTAGTCGTTTAACGTACATATATTGCAATGGAAATCAACTTCACTGTTATTTTTATAGAAAGAAATCAAAAAAGCATACAGTTAAAACAAAGACTGAACCAACTAGTTATAAAGAAATCTGCACAACAATAACAAGCAAAAAAAAACTTATTTTAAAACACTATATTAAAAAATGCCTGATACAAAGCAAAGTAAAGAAAATGTTTTAATATGCATTTTTAGTCCTTTTTAAAGTCTTTTAAATAATCAATCAGCCATTTTTATTTAGATATACCCAGGTATATATTGTAAAATAATAATTTTTAATCTTGATTAATTTTATTAATTAATAGAAACATTGAAGTGAGTCAAATATACATTCAAAACAAAGCAAAACTCTCCATATAGTAGTGCCATCTTGTGCAAGAGCAATCAATGGATGCCAGAAGGCTTGTGCATAAAATCCCTATCTAGTGCCTATTCATCCAATATCCCCAGACTAGTTTCTGGCTTGTGGCCTTCATCAGTGAGGAGCCTTGGATCTGAAAGCACTGCACCTAGATCTTAGGATCTAATGCAACCCTCCAGCAGCCACCTTTTAACTCTATTTAACTACAAAACTATGAGAATGAAATTGAAAACACAATTAATATTTTCAATCCAAGCTTGAGTAGGCACTAGATAGGGATTTTATGCACAAGCCTTCTGGCATCCATTGATTGCTCTTGTTAGCACAAGATGACACTACTATATGGAGAGTTTTGCTTTGTTTTGAATTGTTTAATAACAATTATGTGTTAGTATGAGATAGTGATCATGTGATGTTTAGTGGTCAAATATACATGTGTGTATCATTATATATATTACAAGAAAGTTTATTAATTAAATACTAATGATAATTATTTTATTTTTATTATTTAAAACACTATCTTTTGCTCTTATTCTCAATTTAATATTTCTTCTACATTCATCTATTGTGATGGATTGGCATTTCCAATCTGCATTTTCTTAAGTTGGAAGGAACCAAATAGTGTTTCTGAGTTTTATAGTTTAGATGTGAGGAGTGTAAAAGTATCTGAATATTATAGTTCGTTTTTATATCTACAGAATAGATGGCACTTTGAAATATGTTTTCTCTCTCTAGGATTATATAGTTAAAATATTTTGGTTGTTTTCTATACATATTTACATGCATATTACTCCTATTGTCTATGATTATTTTATATTTCATTATATTTGGAAATTCAGTGTCAAGCTACATATTGAGACATCTTGCATTCCATTATAATAATAAACAAGACAAGATTCAAAGTTAAAAAAAAAATATGGCATAGACAAAAAAATATATAATATTTTTTTTTTGAGCAAAATATATGAATGATTAACTGATAACAGTTTTAATCTACATTTAGCATTAAAAATAGATCATATCAAAATAGTGGTCTGCTTTCTGGCTTAGTTGTTAAAAAACTTTATTTAATGACTTGATTTCCATATAATTTAAAAATCATTTAGATAGTATCACAATTTTTAGTATTTTGTCATTTTGATCTTATAATTTTCTATTTTCTGTAATCATAAACCTGGATTTTGACTCAATGTGAGCTTGGATTTGGATGATTGTTAAACATACAATTGCATATATATCATCATCATTTCAACCACTGCAGGATGAAGTTTTTCCAAGTGCAGTCCATCTTCTCTGATCTCTAACCTCTCTTCTCTGCATTACCTCAGCACATTTTCCTTATTTCATCCATTCTCATATATGGTCTCTTTCTATGTCTTTTACAATCTTGGAATACAATTTAAGAGTTTAAGTTTCCATCTATTATAATCTCTTCTAGCATTATATATATGTATCTCATAGTGTGGAAGCAACTACTCTTCACACACACACACTAAAATTGACAAGCACTCTTCCATCAATAATTATTTTAAAACCATAGTTGGTCCACCTATGGTTAGAGCTTATTTTTTAGATAAGCAGCAATTGCTGACTGCTTATATTAAGGTTTGAACTTAATTTTTAAATTGAAATGTTATTTGTACATATTTAATTTATATATCACAGGGTAAAGAAAGTTTATCAGTGCATATAAATTTTAGCATGTGTGAAAAGTAGTTATTTCCACAATAATAGAGATATATAAATTGTTATATTATTAATTATTACATCAATATAAAGTAATAAAATTCATTGTTGCAAATAGTTAAAAATGAGAAATTTTATCTGCTCTATAATATATGAACTGAATTTGTGCAAGTAATATGCTGATTTAAAAATCATGTTTATAATAAGGCAAACCCAAATTTAGGTATTGTCAATAATTGCTGGTTTATTTAAAAAATAACTCTAACCATAGGTGGACTACCCTATAGTTTTAAAACAATTATTGATGGGAGAGTATGTGTCAATTTTAGTACATGTTAATTTAGAGTAGTTGCTTCCACAATATTACAGGTATATAAATCATTATTATTAAATATTATATATATATAATACAAATAAAATGTCCTTTAATTAATAAATATTGTAATAACAATAAAAAACTAATAAATATAAGTGTGATTAACTATTATATACCGTCTTTCAATCCACAGAAGTACTTTCGGTTAATTACTTAACCCTCCTCAACTACCATTTAAATTTTAAAAAAAAATAACAGAAGCAAATGCCATCAACTCAACTCCCAGGATTCCCAAATTTTAATGTTAGCATCTTGTCTATTAATTATATTCATTTTATTTCTAGTTATGAAAATTGTCATAATAGAAGAAAAATTAAGGAAACAATTTTCATAAATATAAATAAAATGAATATAAACAATGGACAAGTCACTAAAGTTAAAATTCGGGAATCCTGGGATTTGAGTTGACGACATTTTCTTCTGTTATGTTTTTTTTTTTTTTTAATTTAAATGGCAATTGAAGAGAGTTAAGTAATTAACTGAAAGTACTTCTGTATATTGAAAGATTGTATAATAGTTAATGACCATTACATTAATTTTTATTATTATATATGTGATAAATGTATGCTAAAGATGAATGATAAAAGAACAAATAATCATTTTGAAGTAGATGCCCAGATAATTAATATTCTTGTTTAATGGTAATTAATGACATGAGAAAACAATAACATAAAAATCCCTTAATATTATATATATATAGCACACATAATAATTGGGATGGTTTGGTCATCATAGCTTGCACATATATCTCATTTGATTATTCTTCAAATGAAAGTATTAAAATATTAAATTGATATTCTGCATTTGAGATGCGCCTAAGAGTAATTAATTGTCTTACAAATCCCACCAATAAAAGATATATGATAATAAACATAAGTACTTCCAAAACCATTTTTTTTATAGAAGACAATAATAAATCACAATAATTTAGATTTGTGAAAAATTATATATCATAAAATTCAATAGTATGTATTATAAAAAAAAGTATAAAGATTTTTATTGACTATATATATATAATTAGAAACAAATATATTATTAGATGGAATAAACAAAAACTTATCAAAGTATTTATTACTAAAATATTTTATTTAATTAAAAATATATACTTTTCCATAATTTAACATACTTTGTCTCTGTTGTCTTTCTAAACTATTTTTTACCTATTTACTTTATAATAATTTTGGTGTATTTATAGGAATACATTTGCTACAATTGCCCATTGTTTAGTTTACAATTAAAAACTATTTCTAAGTTATATTTTCTTGTTGTTTGCAATATATATTGTGATTAACTACAAATCCAAAGTATTATAATCAATCAGTTTTCCATGGTAGTATGTTTTCTTCAGCTTCTAAGCTTACAGGTTATAATTTATTTATCATGATATAGAACCAATGACAATTCTTCTCTCTTTAAGAGTCCCAATTCAAATAGTAATCATAACTCAATAATTTTGATCAATAATCCATCCTGATAACTATACGCTTGCAGATAGTTTTGTTCATAAGTGATGGAAAAATATAATGAAAATTTCTGCTTTCTAATGTTTGACTGGTATTTTCCATGGTTAGATGGGTTCATGGATGCTTCATGACTTTCCCTTATTATTTGTTTTTAATATAACCATGCAGGAATTATATCTAAATAAATCTCTAGTAATAATGACTTAATGAATAATTAAGCTAGCCCTCAGTCCTTTTATATCTGCCCTTCTACTTACAAATAACCTAGTCATTTTTATCCATACGTAAACAGATTGCTAAGGTTTTCTATACTGATATTAATCCAATTAAAATGTTTTAAATTTAAAAAATTGATTTTATAACTTTATATTTATATAATCTTACAATGTTAGACCTTTTGTAATTCAGCGGTTACTAATGTTCTTCTTTTCTGAGCCAACTATCTGGTAAAATGAAAATACACACAGAAAAGGTAGTTTTTTAAATCATATTTAACTTTATTACTGCCTAGCATGCTTTTCAAATAATAAATTAGGCACCATGGCTTTAATAAATTATTTCCAGCCATAATTTACTGCTTCCACACTCTTAAGTTATATTTTTGGCACCTATACCATTAATAAACCAAAATAAATATTATATAGTAAAGCTATGTCTTTTCACAAAGAATAGCATTCCCCCCTTTTATAATCAGCTTGCCCACACTACAATTTCAGCATGAATAATTCAAATAGTAATACATATCCCAACCAGGATCTTTGTTTTAAAGTAAGTTGTCAAAGTATTCTGAATTATAAATATGTGATCCATGAAACTATTCATCATCAAATGTCTACATTCTAACATAGTTTTAGAATGAGCACTGCTTGTTTTATACATTAGTTTCACGTAGAATATATTAATTAAACCTTTATAAGTTTGAATATAACAACAGTGGATTTCATACCAGCCTTTTTTGTACTAACTATTCTTTATAATTTCTTTTTAATTAATATGTTATCTTAGGCTATTTGAAATTCCTATTATGGGGTTTAAGTAGTATTTATGTGTATTGTTTTGACAGAATACATTTTATTTTTAATAACCCTTGTGGATCTGGATAACATACTATTGATTCTCATGTTTTATTTTATTAATCCATTTTCCCTAAATTATTTTGTGCTTTATCTTTGCTAACATATGTTACTCTGTTGTCGCAATATATAATACCCATTTCACTTGAGTCTCATGTATATCAGACAGTTATTTTCTTCTGTATGTTTAACTTTAAAGCTGATTGAAATTTGAAACTGATACTCAAATTCACAACATGGCATGTCAGACAGATATTTTCTCATTACTCCACCGAGTTCATAAATAAATATCACATATATATATATACACACCCACTTTATAACCAATATTAAACACTATGTTAGTTTTGTTAGTTCATGGTAAGTTTGAAAGCATTTGTGAATATTACTGATAGTGTTAATGGTTCTTTGTTACAGCAAATATTAATCCCAAATTTTGTTCTCACATATATCAAGAATTATGTAACAATCAATACAAAAGAGTATTATATATAGTATATATCATATTTTATTTTTACAAAATCATGTAAACAATATAAAAGTTACACTATATGAGAATGTGCAAATGAAATAGGATGTTCATATATTGTTGTCAAACATCATCACAAATAGAAAAGCCTCTAGTATTGATTTGCATGTATTATAGAAAATATCATTGTTATTGTATACTATTAAAGATTTGTAATCTATACAGGTTTAGTTTTTTAAAGTTTGATTCATATATATTATTTTTTTAAGATACTTTGATTTCTGTTTGAGCCTTTTTAATACATAAAGTTCATTCCAGGGATGCACAATAACTACATCAGATCATCTTATACACTTTTCATTTATTTTCATTTTATATGCATCAAATAAAATCTTTTTTTTTCTCAGTTTGTTTTTTTTAGCAATATTTGTATCAATTTCATTTTATTTTATTTTTTAATCTTTTATTTTTGTATCTTGGAAATTTGTTATATTTTATGCATTTTCTTATATCCATGAGATATATTATTCTTTGTTGTGTTGTGGTAATGATTCCACTGTTTATCATTCCAGACTTCAAATTCACATGTTTAATAGCATTTATAACATCATTTTTGAATACTGATATTTTTTCAACGTATCTTGTGACATAATGTTCAAGGCATCTATTTAATCTGCTATAACTTGGTTTTTGAGTCTAGGTAAAGTGAACTCTGAAAATTTTTTATAAGTTGCAAAAAGATTTGGGATTATTTCTTTTCTTTTTTTTTAGATAGTTGCTCCAAAGCCAAGTTTTGATTGATAAATGGGTATCTAGCTATTATAAACTTGAAGATAAAAGATTCAAGATTAATTTGTGTTAGATATATATGTTGACCATAAAAACAAACCCTACAATATGATCTAGTTTTTACTATTGACGGGGAGCCTCTGATTTACCATTACCTTGTGTTTGTTTTAATCAAAATATGATTATATTATTCATTTATCTGAGTTTTCAGTTTTTGCCATATTAGAATTTTAGTAATTTTTATTTTCATTAGTATTTTCATTATTCATTTTTTACTCATATATAGTTCTCTTGGATAAAGTAGACTTGGTTACAGTTTTTTATTTTGTCTGGTTGAACATTTCTCAGATTTCATGGGTAGGGTTTCAATCAAAAAGCTGAAAATGGTTGTTATGCTTATTGATATATAAGTTTGCCCCTTAATACCCCCTCCTCAATTGATTAAATATCTTATTATTACTAATGTCAGTGCTGTTTAAACTTCACTGAAGAATGGACACACACCCAAAATATTGCATTTTATTAAATGTCAATCCATTGAGCATTATTGAAGAAAGATAGTGCTTGAAATATTCCAAAATATATTGGATTTCTGTACTTGTACATGAATTGTTCAACACTTTTTTCATTATGCTTATAACTTTTGTTTTTATTATAGGTCTAACTATAATTACATTTGTGAGCTATTATGCATGTCATTTGCAGTTAGGAGATATATAAAAGTTCTGAAGAAGATTGCTGGGGCAATTGAAACTGTAAAAGAGGGTGGTAAATAAAGCGTTATGTAACAGTAGTAAAGTGCATGGATGATTTAGTATTATATGATATATATTTGGCAATGCAATAAGAAAGAGTAGTTATTATATTAATCTTATTTGATCTAACAGGTCAATATATATGAATATCCTTTTTATGAAATCTGGATAATAAAACTATTGATAACTCATTAGTGTACCATATAAACATTTTCAGATGAACAAATTTTATGCCATTAGATAATATTTGCATTTTTAGATTTCTAAAATAAACAAGTTATATCCCTTTATCCCACTAATATGAATGAATGATTTTTAACATGTTACAATTTCATTTGTTATATTGGATCATAGAATGTAGAATCTAGTATTTAAGATGACATTTTAAATTTTATTTTCTCATCACCAATCTAATTAGGAATTTAATATTTGGTCAATATACCAAGAGTGGAAAACTATTAAAATAATTATTAATTTTGATCTTGTTGAGACTTGAAGAAACCTTTGTCCTGCAGTAAGCTATTTAATGTTGTTTCACATTTTTACTTGCATATGTGTTTAAATAAATAATATCAAAAAATGGCATGCATCAACAAATATTCTACTGCTTAATACAAAAAACTTCTTTTGCCAGTATTCTATTGCTCTGAATGTAATGTATGCATTAATGTGAATGTTTGCAGATTATTTGCAATAATATACATGCATTTTAGCCTTGAACAATCTTAATTTGCTTCCCCAAAATGTCTTTTAAATCAAAAATATCATATAAGAAACAAGCAATTATAAAATTTTCTATAGTGAATAATTTAATTCATTCTCCTAAATTCAAAATATATAAAAAAATTTGAAAAACCCAGTCAAAAAAACAACAACAAACAAACAATAAAACTTCAAATTGGAAAAAAAAAGTGATAAAAACATTTCATTAAGCATATTATTAATATAAAAAGTGCTAATTTCCGACTAAGTATATATACTAAAACGTTTCAGTTGCTGTGATTTTAAAGATAAAATAGAAAAAGATAATTTTTAAATTTACAATTACTATTTAGAATCGTACATAGACTGAGAAATAATATTACCTGAATCACAATGTCTTAAATTAAAATGAATCATGTTAAAGAATCCACAATGTACATTTTAAAATTTATTTTTTGGTGCAGTTTATGTTCTATTATCAAAATATCATATTTTTGAAGTATCTAACCAATAAAACTTTTACTTTTTTTTTTGTAGCATTGTTAATTTTTTTATAGAGATTATTTAATATTTACTAAGGCAATAAACCTCAAGAGTGTGCACTTGAAAATGTGAAGGTAGGGACCTCTACAGGTCTTAACCACAAGCTTATGCTTTGGAAGAAAAGAGAACTTGAACCCTTCTTTACTTCAATGTGTGTTAAATAAATTTATAATTACAACTAACCATAACTTTAAATTATCGTAATAGATTTCTAACTATAAGATTGTTCCATTGACTCGTTGTAAATCAAAAGATTTCATGAGTATTAATGTATAATAGGAATTGTGGTCTTAATCAGTGAAGTATTGAATAACTTTACGCTCTCAGATCTAACTGCTTCAGCTTCACCTATTTATATAGAAAGTAGGTTGAAATATGAATTTATTTATTTAACATAAATGCAATCATAATTAAATAAAAATTGGTTCAAGAAATGTAATGCACAAATGATTGATGTGAATCTTTTTAATTTTTTGCTGATATTGATTTAGTATTGATTAATGCACTTTTACTGGGGAGAAATTAAAATTTCTATAGTGTACTGTATTTGTGGTATAACTGGCATTGGCAATTTAAAATTATTAAATTTCTTAAAAGAGAATAGAATTTTTATAAATACAATTTGATTTATTTTAGACAACAGTAAGTTATAATTTCTAGTTAAAAGGAAAAAAAAAGGAGAGAGAATAACTAAATTTTACTTTTGATTTTTACCGAGATAAGAATATAAATTCTTATTGTAAGACAATTCCCATTAATTAAAGTTAAGAACACAGCATTTTTTCACTGTAATTAAAGATGGCCACCAAAGGGGTTAAAAAAGATGATGTTCGAAACAAAAATACAGTAAATTGGTTAAAGTTACAAAGGTGTAAGCAAGATGTACCCAATAGACTAAAAATTAGGGAGGGATTATAAAAAAGAAAAGACCATGGGGAATGCACATCTTCGTCTTTTACCTGGTGTTCTGTGTGATCTCTAAACACAGTTTGTTATAAATTAATTGTGTTTTTTGTGAGGACATGAATAAAATGCACCAAAATATTCTCACCAGCAGACTAAACCATTATCCCATATGTGAGTAGAGAAGAGTTCATTTGCTAATATTTTCTTTCTTCCTGGAGTCATGGTAATTTTCAAATATAATTGAACTTACTGGTAAGAAACTTTATTTCATGTATTAGAAGTGATCACATTCTTGAAACTATAAGTAATATTGAATGCTGTGTTAAATCATATTATGGAAAGTCAAAATTCCAAGAACATTTAGTTTTAATAATCACTTAATTTTAATATTACATTTTATTCTCTCCTAAATATTAGAAATATTTAGTATAGTTATGAATTAATAAAATATATGAATACAACTTACTTTGTTGTCTATATAAATTTATTATTAGTGTATTAATAGTTAAATTGTATTATTATTTTGCCAAAGAAATTGCCAATGCCGTATCATGCACTATAATTCTTCCGAGTGTAGCAAATTCTCATTTAATAGGGACTAATAAAGATAGGAGGGGAGAGCCAGTGGATTCACATGTAGAATCCTGGTACCTGATAAACAAATTAAAAACTGTTTTCTCTCCAACTATTAGTAAAAGTTAGTTATGTTAAGCAGGGTTTCATGACTAGGAAAAATAATTACTTTTGTGAAAACACTTGACATATTCTGATAAATGAATTAGCAATGTGGATTTAATTTGGTCACTGAATACATGAAATTTAAAATGTATAAGCCCCGAAGATACCAATAAACGATACAATAAGTACAAAAATATTAATTAGAAATTAGTTAAAAATAATTTTTTTGACATAACGTACTTATTTTAAAATTTATTATTAATATATTTTGTTTTTTTTAAATATGACCAATGTTTGCTTCAAAAAGTTGTATATTTGGATAAAATTTGTACTTTTTACCATTAGTTTTTTTTTTTTTACATTTGTGATGGAAGCCACCGTCATCTAATGGGTGAGGCAAAAACAAATTATGATGGAAATGAGTTTAAAATTAAGCAGGTGATATTTTAAACTTGCATTAAAAGTTTATTATTAATTCCATAATGCATGCAATCATTTTTTTCACTTTTCTTTTTAATGAAAATAATTTAAATTTATAATGGCAGAATATCAGAATTACCATTTAAGATTTGTGATAAAAAGTGATTGAATGAATAAACTTTAGCTAATGTACACATTTTAAAATTTATTATTAGTGCATATTATTACTATATATGGTGGAATTATATTTTTCGTTATGTATTGTAGTGAGTGAAAATTGTTTATTTTTTTTTTACTGTTTAAATGAAAGTCTTATTTGTCTTGGTTGATTTATAAATTAAAGGATATACTATTAAGAATACTCAATGAAAATGAGGTAAATACTGTATTTATATATTCACAACATAATTATTGTATATAATGAATAAACTCTATACTGTAATTTTTTATGAGAATGCTGCCATTTTTAATTTCTAATGACATTGTATCCTGTGATGTCATCACTCTTGCATAAATAGCATCACTAAAAAATGGATGTTTAAAAAAAATTCATGTTTGCTTTTTAAGATCACTGATAGTTTATCGAAATAGTAAGTACAATTTGATGATGATTTCTATGACAAATGTCTGTATAAAAGTTTATGTAAATGGGGAGTGGGGATGTTTTACAATAATGAACAATAGAATGTTGGAGAAAAACGCTTTATTTGGATTAAATAAGCATTGGTGGCTTAGCGGTTAGCGTAGCTGCCTTCCAAGCAGCCTGCCTGGGTTCGCTTCCCAATCAACGCTTTAACATAATAATAATAATGATGACGACGATGATGATGATGATGATGTTTGTTATCAAATAGCGTTTTTACTTTTTCTTTATTTGTTTAAATGTAAAGAAAAAACCCACTACATAATGCATTATATTTATTTCCATTTTTTTTGTCTATATATATTAATTGAAAAAAGTTTGACTTAAATGTTCTATAGATTGATTCTTTTTGTAATTCTAAGAAACTTTAAAGAAAAAAAATTACATATTTGAATGATCATGAATAGAATATAGTTTAGTTCATGAATTTTTAATTTGATTTTTCCCCCCTCCAAAACAGATAATTTGGAGATTTTGATGCAATTTTTATGAAACTGGAATATTTTTATTAATCTTAGCAGACATTAGAGCGCTGACATGTTCCGCTTGGCTAAACATTCAATATAAAAATCTTCATTTAAGTCTTTCATTTAAATTTTCAAAATTGTTCTTATTTTCCTGTCTTAAAAAAATTATTACTATATTTGATGTTGACTAGGGTTTGCTATAAAGTGTTTTGACCTCTGGCTCAACTTATATTTAAAACTCTAAAGAAAAAGAAAAAAGACAAATAATACATTTTCTGTTTTATATATAACATTTAATATTTTATTTTACAATAAGCTTAACAAAGTGTACTCCAATGCTTAGATTCATATATAACAGAAGCTTGTATGGTTTGCTACTATGTTATAGTGGCAGTCTCTGGAGCTTAAAGCCAGCTATTCATACTCTTAGCTCTCCTCCCGTCTGACGTTTGAAATTCTTACGAATTTCTGAACAACATATTTATTATTATTATTATCATCATCTTGCGGAACTGCTATGGGTGGAACACCATGTGTTAATTGCAGCAATTTAATTTTTGTAAAATAACATAGAATTACATGTAAAAGTTGTAAAAATAAGTTTCATTTAACTTTTATAAAATCTCATTTAGTAGATTTGCAAAAGTATTTGGATGGATTAGATGATTATATATGTGAAAGATGTTTGGATAAATACTAATGAAGTGATCAAAATGGAGGATTGTATCAGTCAAGATATTAGTGCTCACTTTTTGAAAACTTCTGGGCAAAGTAAGTGTTCTGATAATGCTTTATTATTAGTGATAGTGGTAGTAGAGACTGTAATTTTTGCTTTTCTACTGTCACTAATGATCAATTGTATGTTTTCTGTACTGAAGCATGTGGTAAACTTTTTCATGAAAAATGTCTAAAACTCTGCAATTGATTTAGAATTGCTGTCACATAATGGTAATAGTTCATATTTATGTCCTCATTGCAATTTGGCAAATACAAATATAAATGGTGTTAGTTCTAACAAGATTATCTCTGATGATAGTAATGTTGAAACTATTGATGTTAAAGATAATGAAAGTATTTGTGAATATTTTAATAGTGATTGATGCCAAGATAAACATTTTGCTGTAAGGCAAGTTACAGATAAAAGTTGTTAATAATATTTTAATTTGCGAAGCGCTGATAGTTGAAAACTGAAATAAATCGAGATACTGCAAATCTCTAGCGCTCGTTACAATACATAACTGACAGCCAATCAGATATCAAGGATAGCTGTCTAAAATGACATCAAACCTAAACACATAACAAAGATATTACGAGAAAAGGGCTTCAAACTTTCAAACCTAAATGCTTACAACTGGCTTAGATATATAGAAAGAAAAGTTGAGAGAAGGGTGGCTGCCCTTTTCTTGTAAAATCTTTGTTGTGTGTTTAGGTTTGATGTCATTTTAGATGGCTATCCTTGACATCTGATTGGCTATCAGTTATGTATTGTAACAAGCGCTAGAGATTTGCAGTATCTCGATTTATTGCAGATAAAAGTTGTTGTAAGCAAGTATTTTCAATTTTAAATACTATTATAACTCAAGTGAAAATCAAAAAATGGATAATCTTCATAAAGAAAATAAATTTTTAAAAGATATGTTAATATCCATTTTTGAACAAAAAAGTGAATATCAGAATAGTAAAATTAATTTTCAGAGAAAAAGATTATTCAAAAAAATTAATGCAATCTTTCTACCAAACTAGTAGAACCATCTAGTGGTTGCTAGAATAATGGAAAAAAATCTGGAAATTTTATAAAACATGACAGTAATGGGAATATAACTACAAATAACTCACATAATGATATATATAAAATGGCTTTGCAAAAAAAGAAAAAGTTATTATTGATAAAGATAAAAATAATGTTGAAAATAATGGAAAGAATAATGATGATATAACTTATGCAAAAATGTTAACTTCAAATATGAATAATCATAAACAAAACCTTGTTCCACAAAATATTAAAAATCAACAGAATGGGGTAGAAAAATTTGTCTTGGAAGAAGATGTAAACATAGAAAATAAAGAAAATATTTAATTAAAAATGATGATGAAGAATTTATTACAGTCACATTTAAAAAGAAAGTAAATAAATATAATAAAAAAGATATAATTGGAAATCAAACTAATCATATAATATAAACAGTAAAGTTTAGAATACATTATAGAAAGTATTTTTTAACAAGAATTGACACATCATTGAATGAGAAAAATATTATAATATATCTAATGGATAGCTTAAAAACTGCATCTAAAAATGAGAAATATGCTTCTTTTTATATTTTAATACAAAACCAGATCTTTGGCCTATAGGGGCAGTATTGATACCTTACTATGGTCACTTACATAATAATAATTCTATTAAACAACTGAAGAAGTTGCAGATATGAATAAAAATATTAATACTGACATAAAAAAATTGGAACATAAATATAATAATACTCTTGAAGTAGAAAATAGAAGTTTTAATCAATCAATCATATTGTCATGATGGATAAGTCAAATAAAAAATTGAGTATTTATATGCAAAATGTTAGAGGCTTACACACAAAATTATTTACTGTAAAACATAATATTCTTACTGAAAATTATGATATTATTTGTCTCACAGAAATATGGTTACAAGAAAACATAAATAACTAACTGATAGATAATAGATATAATATAATTAGATATGATAGACCAAACAGGGGGTGTACTAACAGCTATCAAGAATGGTATTTTACATAAAAAGATAAATATTGAAAATATAAGTTTTGAGTCAGTATGGATTGAATTAGAGATAAAAAAACCTCAAAATTCATAATTGGAAGTTTGTATATGCCATCAAATATATCAATAAATGAATTCAGAGAAAATCTTGAAGCACTGGCATTATATCATACAATATAAATATGAAATAATTCTTATAGGAGATTTCAATGTTGCTTATCATGGAAACATTAAGAAAAAAGAAAATACACCAAAATTTATTGAACTGGACCAATTTATTAAATAATTAGATATACAGCAAGTAAACAAAATATTTAATAAACAAAATTATATTTTGGATTTGATATTTATAAGGATTATAGATATAATTATTAGTAATTCTGAATATCCTCTAGTATTATCCAGCACTAAAATTGCAACTGTCAGTGGTAACTAGATTCAGAAAAAATTCCATAACCTATGCATATAAATGTTATGCGCGAGGAGACTATTATATTTCTTGGAGTGAAATTTAAGAATGTAAATGCCCATCATTAGCTACCAATATATTTCATCAAATATTATCAGATACTGATGATAGATTTATTTCAATTAAGCAAAATAGAAGTATTAAATTTTCAAAATAGTACTCTATGAAACTAGTTCGATGTATAAAGAGAGAAAAAAAAAATTTCATAGATATTATAAGAAATCCAAGTCCTTTTTGTATTTGAATAACTACAGAAATTATAGATACATAGTAAAGATACTTGAAAAATATGATTTTCAGGAATATATTAAACTGACTCAAGATCCAGCACATTTTGGGAATGTGATAAAGACTCATTATACTTGACTTAGACAATATATATATGTAATAGATATTGAAGCAAATGATTTTATGGTTTATTTCTCAACTCAATATGAGCTAAATAACTTAATTTTAGAATATCCATATACTCAAAATCTCATATTCAATAATGATTCCATAAACATATTAAAATTTGATCTGGATTCTACAAAATTAATAAAAAATAAAAAAAGTATTGCTTGTGATAATATACCAGTTTTTATTTATAAAGGAGGAATTGAATTTTTGGTTCCAGTTCTATTGTAGATTTTTAATTTGTCACATAAAACATCAATTTTTCCTAGCTATTGGAAAACAGCTAAAGTAATACCTATATACTAATCTGAGGAAAATCAGAAGTCCAGAATTATAGACCTATTTCTTTACTATCTATACCACCAAAAAAATTTGAAAAATCAGTTTATTATAGAATTATACATTATTTAAAAAATATTCTTCCTTATTCTTTACATGGATTTATTCCAGGAAAGTCAATGGAAACAAATTTAGTCCATATATCAGATGCCATAGGGAGAGCTATGGATATATTTTGATTTAACAAAGGCTTTTGATAGAGTTGATCGTAGATTAATTACTTTTTATGAAAATAGAGAAAACTGGTTTTTCAATCATTATGTTTATGACAATAATAAAGATTCAAATAATTTTAAATCTAGACTTGGACTTCCACAGGGGAGTGTGCTAAGCCCAATATTTTTTGCTATTTATGTATCAGATTTGTTAACACCTATTCCAAGTAAGAACGTGTTATGCTATGCAGATGATATTAAAATTTCTCTGGAGATTAATAGTAAAGAAGATATTAAAACTTTAAGAAAATTATATAGATATATTTTACAAGTGGTGCTAAGAAAATAATATGAAAATAAATGTTGATAAATATAATGTTATGACATATTCAAGAAAAACAATGTTAAACCACTAAACATCACATGATTACTATTTCTTATGCTAGCACATTACTGTTATTAAACAAGCCTTCTGGCATCCATTGATTACTCTGTTTGACACTGAGTGGCACCACTGTATGGAGAGTTTTGCCTGTTTTAAAAACAATGCTAATACAAAGTGATCATCATGAAATTAAGAAAATTACTGACCATAATGATTTGGGTATAATTTTCACAAACAATTTTACTTTTAATAACCATATAACATATTCTGTCAATAAATCATTTAAACTCATTGGCAAAATGCTCAGATCAAAAATTGTTTTTTATTTCCAGACTAATAAACTAATATTTAATAGTTTGATATTGCCAATTTTACATTATGGATTCTTGTATGGAATTCCACAAATGAAACAAATATGAAAAAAATTCAAAAAAATTATGATAAATATTGTAAATATGTGTATAAAACTTCATCTTACAATAATAATGAATTGCATGTTAAGAGAATATTATCTGATATATGTTTTTTATATAAAGTGATAAATGGCACAATAACTTTTGATAATTCTGTAACAAATGTGCTATATAAAATACCAACTTTTAATACCAGAAATGATGGACTTTTTTATTTACCATTAATTAAACATACAGGTGTAAAGAATGCACATGTATATAGATTACAAAATGAATATAATGATATGTTTAGTGATATAGCGTTTACATCAGATTTTAAAATATTTAAAATATATGTATTAAATTTATTAAATCAAAATTTTGTGTAAATTTAATCATTGTAAATGATTTTTTGGCTTTGTAAGCTGTTATTTACTAATAAATTGAATAATAATAATTATTATTATTATTATTATTAGTACTACTACTACTGCTGCTACTATTATTATTATTTTTGTTGTTCCTTTTGCTACTGTATAGAATTAAAACAATTTATCATTATCAGTAAACTATTTGCCACCTGTTTTTTAGATACAAATTTTTATTGCAGTAGAAATATAATCATATATAGAGCCATAAATTCTTGAATGATTTTCTATTATCATTGATATATAAAGAATTTGGATTGTTTCTTTTTGTCAGAATATTTTTTATGTAGAAATTATTGCTATTTTGGGGTTATTTTTCTATAAAATTAATGATATTGTTATATAATCTTATTTGCAAACTCCATCTCATCTCATAAGTGCTTGTTTTTTATGTTAAATAAATAAATTTACTTAAAAAATATAGAGCTATGCAAATTAAGTAAACAAAATTTGACTCTCCCAAAATATATAAAATGTTTTTAATTGAAATGTGCATGTAGTCTTTAATAGGTTTTTTCCAAATTTGTGTTTCATAAAATTCCAAAATTATACTAATATATATTTACAATATTAAAATGTCTGCACCCTTATAACTCATGAATTAATAAATTAATTTTGATACTTTTTTCCCAAAAGGCTATTTTGCTTTCTCACTTAACCTGTGGGAGTGTAACTAGTATCAAAATACTGCCATGTCCCACACCAAATAAAAGAAATCTAACAAGACTATGAATGTTCCCTATCATATACTATATTTATTTATTTTTGAGAAAGAAAAAAATAAGTAAATTAAAATTGAAAAGCATCTGTATTTATTTATTCCAAAAAAAATAAGTTGAAAATTAAAATTTTAGAAATGAAATTCAAATTACCTCAGGAATAACAATGAGTAAAGTTTAAAATAATTAGTTTTGGTTGTTCATATGGAAGTTATGCCTAAAATGATATGTTTATGCAGCTATACTAATAATGAGAAAATTTGAATTTATTTATTTATTTTTACTTTATATTTTTTTTTAAATAAACGAATTCCATTGATTGGTAATTGGAATTTTAATTTTTTCCTTTTTATTATTATTATTTTAAGAAATAAATATGTTTCATGCAACACTCTAAATAATATAATTTTAAAAAAAGAAAATTTTTACATTTTTAAATATTATTAGTATATAGATGTGTAAAACAATCATCTTAGGTTTAATTTTTAATATGAGAAACCACCTTGTTCTTAACCGTTATTGGTTTTAATCATCCACTTTTGAGATAATTTCAATTTTCCTCTTTATTTTCATTTTATTTTATTTTTTGAAAAATACAATATTTAAGAAAAAATAATTTTTCAAATGTTATTGCAGACAAAATTTCATTAATATAAAATGTCTTGTTTTAGGCTTCTTTTGGATTGATAATTTTTTTTAGATTTCAAGAAATGTTTATTTAACTTCCTTAATAAGATAGGGAAAAACAGATATCTCACTGGAAGTTAGCTTATTTACTATGTTTTTTGTTCAATTTTGTTTATGAATATCTGTACAAACATTTAGCTTTTGTAAAGATAAATTTTAGCTATAGAAGCCCAGAAATTTCCCATAATAATCTGCATTAAGAGATTTTAATGGCCAGAATCTGCTTATATTGTTAACAATATAAGTTTTTAATGAAATTTTAATTTTTAGTGAGTTTTATGGTTGAATATTATTTAACAATTAGGATTTTAGTTGTACCTATTGTTCCTAAATGTCTGTACCAATCACTATGACAAGAGAGGTAAATTTTCATTAGAAAAAATATACTTCTGTGCTTGAGCAACTGTTCTATCAATGTTTACAAATTGTGTGTGTTCATGAGTTGTTGTTTTTTAAAATATTAAATATCTATTTCTTAATAAATATATTTTGCATATAGCTTTTGTTTGAATACAATTAATTTATAGGAGAAAAGTAGCTTGTTAAAAACATGAGCTTTGACAATTACTATATCTTTTTTTAAAATTGGAAAGGATGATTTTTAATAATCTAAGATTATTTTTTTGTACTTGTGATTTTATTATATAATTTATCTAAACAAAAATAATTAAGAAGCATAAGTTATTGTTTTTTTCACTAACAATATATTTTTTTAGACTAGAGGCTAAGATTAATTTATTTGTATTGATAATATTATTGCCATTGTTGTTGTTTTTTAAAGTTGATAATTTGTTTTTTAAAATTTATTCCATTATTTGAACTTATGCTTTTAATAAAAGTTAACTAAAATATTTATTATTAAATATGAATTGTTGTTTTTTTTTTAAAAAAAAAAAATACAACTGAAGGAAAAATATATGAAAAAATGAACAAAAAATATCCATCTTGGAAATATTGTTTGTATAATAGAAATTTGTGAATAATAGATATTTGAGTTAATGATGTTCTACCTATAATATAACTAAGAAAATGAAACCTCTTAAGTAAAATTTTTCAAGTTAATAACCAACACTAATTATTCATAAACTTTATTGACTTTTGCATTCTATTCACTCCAATGATAATTTGAATTTACCAGAAGATTCTGGATTCCATTAATAATAGAAACCTGTCTGATATAATTAGAAAAACATATTACATCGGTATATCTAACTAATGTAATACCTTATATCCACAATTATAGTCCTAATTGTCATTTATTTATGATCTGTATATGTATGCTTACATGCTTGAATGCACATACATATATAGGTATAAACTTATTTAAAGTAAAGAATTTTTTTTTTCAGATATTTACGCTAAAACTTTATTACTTTACTTTAAATAAGTTTATGCCTATATATGTATGTACATTTAAGCAAGCTAGACATAGAAATTTATTTATAATAGAACCATTCGTTATGCGTGAACTAACATTGATATCTCAATGTAAAACTGTTCACATAAGAGCAGTAACATTAGCTAGTTATCCACTTATTATAAATTAGTTAATTTATCATCATTATTATTTTCAATCATTACTGACCTACTGCAGGGTGAAATTCTCTCCAAGTTCAATTTATTTCCAACCTCTAGCTTCTCTTTTCCACATCACCCCAGCGTAGTTCTTTATTTTATTCATCCATCTCGCATATGGGCTGTTTCTAGGTCTTTTACAATCTCTTGAAATTCAGTTTAAAATTTCAATTGTCCATCTAATATCATCTCTTCTAGCAATATATCTAGCTGAACTCCAGTCATTTAATCCTTTCAATAATGTCAGTAACACCTATTTGTTCTCTCACCCATGAATTTTGTTTTAACTTCTTCTTGTTACTCCTAACATGCATTTCTCCATACTTCATTGAGTGGTCTGAAGTCTCTATATTGTTTTTCAGTTATGTATCCAAGTCTCAGATCCATAAATAAGAACTGGTAAAACACATTTATTAAAAATCTTCCTTTTTAAACATATAGGCATATTTCCTTTTAATATTAAATTATTTCTACCAAAAGCACTCCAAACAAGTTTAATTCTAAATCATTTCATTCATTATGTTTCCATCTGCAATACTAATCTGACCAAAGTATTTGTAGGTGTTAACTTTAGTCATTGTAACATTTACCTTTAGTCCTACTTTCATTTGATAACTATTGCAATATTTCCTGAAACTCTAATGCATTATTTGCAAAAATAACTACATCATCTGCAAAATTTAGATGACTTAAATAATCTGCATTTACCTTTACTCCCTTAGCTTTCCATTTTAATCCACAAAATACTTCTTGCAAAACTACTGTGAAATGTTTTGGAGGTATGGAGTCATCCTGCCATACATACTTCTCAATGTTAATCTTTTTAATTTCATTATATAATCTAATTGCATTTTTATAAATATTTTTCTGAATATGGCAATATCATGGGTCCTTAATGATCTCAATGCTTTAATCACTTAAGAAATGCATATAGAATCAAATGCATTTTCATAATCTACAAATCCAAAGCATAATGGCAACTCATATTCATTGGTCTTTTTATAACTGCTGTCAGGACTTGTATATGATCCATTGTACTAAAACCACTTTTTAATTCACCTTATTTTTTTGGGTTTGTTAAAATCCAAAGGTTACTATAGATGAGTTGTAATTATTTTGGTAAAAAGTTTATCTAGAACTGATAAAAGTCTGATAATTCTGTAATTTCTACTGTCTTCTTTACTACCTTTTTAAACTATTAATATAATACTACATTTTTCCAATCATTTCGTACATCTTTATTATTTAGACATTTGCCAATTTTTTTTCTATTTCTTCACCTGCTTTTTTTAAGATATAAATTATAATTCCATAATTACCTGAAGCTTTCCCCTTCATAATCTTAATTTCATATCTCACTTCTTCATTTAAAATCCTGGGCAATTCAGAAGATATAGTAGTTGTAAGAGATACTTTTCTATGTTCTTTATTGTTATATAAATCTTGATAGAACTCTTCTACACATTTAATGATGCCATTTCTTTTTTTTAGAAATAGTTCCATTTTTTTTTCTTATTGCAGAAATTAGTTTTCTACCAATACAAAGATGTTATTTTACACTTTTGACACTTTTCTTATTTATAGCTTTTTTTGCTAGTTCACAATTTTACTTTCTTATATCATTAGCAACTCTTTTTTTTTTGCACCATTTTATAAAATTTGAGATATTCATTCCTTCTTAATATTTTATATTCCTTCTTATGTTTATAAATTGTCTTTCTCAGTAGAAATTTTTCTGGTCAATTGCTGCTTTTTTTGCAGTTTTTAAAATATATCAGTTATCTTCTTATTGATTTCATTCAAATCTGAATCATGTTCAAAATCTGTTAATATTTAAAATGATTTCCAAATTCTAATTTAAATTCATTGGAATGTTTGTAAAGATTAGGAATATCAACTGTGAACATGTTTTTCTTAATAATATTTGTTTTTCTAGTTTTGCAATAACATGTATCTTTCATCTCACTAATCGATGATCACTTCCTGTGTTGAATGTATTAAGAACATTACAATCATGAAATACATATTTTCTGTTAGTCAAATTGAATGCTTTCATGTCCATTTATGTTTAACATTTTTTTCAAAAAAAAAAAGACTTCATAATATAAAGTTGTTGTTTTTTTCTCAAACTGCGCAAGTCTATATCATCTCTCATTTCTATCACCACAAACAAATTTACCTACAACACTTTCATATTTCAATTGTTTACCAATTCTAGCATTAAAGGCTCCCATGACAATTTTTAAATGTTGTGATCTGATCAAAAGCCTTTTGTACATCCATATAAAAATCTTTACTTCTTCATCAGAATGAGTACTTGTTAGGCACAAATCTGAATTATGTGCATTTGATATCTACTAATAAGTTAAATAACTAATCTAACCACTTTGTCAATCTCAACAATGTTGTTCTTTCACTTTTTATTTATAATAAATCCTATTTGTACTTCTAATGTTTCTGTCTTTATAGTACAGTACATGTCCAATTTTTAAATCAGCTGTCTCTTCATCAATTTTTTTAACTTTGCAAAGTCCAATAAGGTATTGATGTATTAGATCTGCTCCGTATTAGATTTGCTATGCCTTTTCACATTCACATCAATCCTCTGACAACTTTCTAATCTTGTCTTGTGATCTGACCATATAACATGTACACTTAGATATTGTACAAACTTAAAATGATAGATTCGTCAAAATGGACCACATGTACATTTTATTTTTGCAAGATTTACAAAGTTATCAACAGTCTGAATACATATGTGAAAAGGCATAGCAGTTCTAATATATGTCAGAAATTGAAACAATACTGAAAATATGAATTTCACACAAAAATAAATCTGAAAAAATATATTTTTAACAATACTAAAAAAATATGAATTTTACACAAAAATAAATGTGAAAAAGTTTTATGCAATTCCCAAATGTTACTTTAAATACAGACAAAATAATCATTAAATTACAAACACTAAAGTATACACATACCATGCTTATCATGTAATTGTACAACAGGAAATGTCATGATGAAACAGTCAATTTGTCTGTTACTTGCTTTATTTTAAGTGGATAAAAGTTTGTTTCAAAATGGAGACTAAAAGTTAAATTTTTTATTTTTTCCAAAATGGATACCTTACTTAACATGTGATTGTGCACAGAATCTTCATCAGAAATGTTAATAAGTAATAAATGTATTTGTTTCAAAACACCAAAAAAAAAAATTATATTACTACACTTTTATTATTTCTTCAATGTGGTGGACTAATTTTTTTGATGTCGTCCAGTACGATTCACATGAAAATAGTCAGTAATCAACAGCTTGTAATTCAGCAATTTTATAGGCTTTCCAACAGTCAGAATAAATTGTCAATTCCACTTCCACATTTTGTTTGATGACTTCCATCAGAGTTACCATTGTTCTACAATGAAATCTCATGATGAAACACATGTTCATCTCCCTGCTCATCCACTTTTCCAGAAGAATTTGTCTGGTTTGTTTTTTTCCCTTTTGTGCAAAAGGTTCTCATCAATTTTTGTTAGGGCCTCCAATTTTATGTTTATCTCTACTAAACCAAGCTCTGTTTTCCCCCAATCTATGAATGCTAATTTGCGAGCCCAGTTTGTAAATAAATTGGACTGCCATGAAAAATGGAATTCTGAAACCCTCCAGCCATTTTCCCTTACAAAGGCCTATTTTATTATTATATCCTTGAATGTTACAATGTCATTGCTTATCCGAAGTGTGGGTGTGCTCAATGACATTGATCTCAGTAGTGGGTAAAGTCCTAATGTTCATTATTTTGTACTGTTTTTTTTTAAAAAAAATTGTAGCATTAATCAGAAAATTGGAAAAAAATAAATTGGCACTGAAGTAAAAAAAACACTTTGAAAATAACTTATCTGAAATGAAATCTGAACATTCGGATGAGATTGCAGGGCTTATTTGATGGGTTCACAAGATTAGACATCACAAATGTGAAAAGGTATACTATCTCTCCTACATTGCAGGACTAATACGTAAGTACCTCCAACAATCTTCCATTTAATATTAGACATTTCTTCCAATTCTTGCAATCTTTCTTCATTTTGTGAGTATCAAAATAAAGGGTCATCATCAAATGGAAATCTGGAGATTCTTAGTACCCTCCACTTTTGGCTTTAGCTAGTGACTTTACAACCTCTCAGAATAATGGCTATGATTTATTTGTGTCTGTTATGATTGTAAATATCTATTAAAAAAAAAAATTATTGTAACACATATTTATTCTGTCTTCAATAAAACTCAACTGATATTTCAGTTAAGATCTATCAGGTGACTGAGAATCATATAGTAATAACAACTCCAATGAAGAACATATGGAGTGGGCATTGGGAATTTGCCCTGCTCAGTTCCTTAAGGCCACAAAGAGGAATCAAAAGGTCTCCTTTCTGTTAAAAATGAACTGCATAAAAATATCTCAATTTAAAGAGAGAGGAAAAACAAATAATACTTAACTAATTTCTAAAAAGGAATTAGTTAAATATTCTCTTTAAATTGAGGTATCTCTATGTGATCCATTGTCACCTTTCAAATAATCTAATTTATTATTCCTAACATATAACACATAGTTGAAAATCTGGATGTGTAAAATCCTATTATTTGTGAAGTTAAAAATGTTGTATAAATTTCGCTCTGTTTGTTCTTTTTTGCACTTTTTATAATGTTAATCAATTAGTTTGTTTTGATTAACCTAAGAGCGATTTTTTTTTAGAGAGCGAGATTTATTTAATATAAACAATGTAAAAAGAATAGTGAAAAAAATGGATTTATTATCTATAATTAGTTCACATTTTATATTTAAGGCAGCATCCATCATCTTTATATAACAAAGTATAAAACTATTTTTTTCTATAAATCTCTGATGAATATTTAAGAGAATGTTTGTTTACATGAAGTTTGTTTGGATTTTAGTAATAGATATGTTTGAATAGGTTCCGGATAATTTTTTCAATAGAGTGATTTATACAAAACATACAAAATTATTTTTAAAAAATCAGTTTATTTTACTTTAAACAATAAATTTATATATACTAACAAGTAAAAACAATAAGCTTCGATCTGAATTTAATATATTGCATGTAATAAACTAAAATCATTGATATATTTGATTAATTAATTATATTTTTTCTTGTATGTTCTCAACATAAGTATATATTTATATTACTAAATGAAAATTAGAGGTCTTTAATGGATAATTGTGTGAGAAGAAGCTGCATTGCTATTAGATTATAATGAAACACGTCTTAAATAATCTCTTGAGATCACATCACTTGTTTTTGCAGGTACCTTATGCCCCTACAATACTGCTTCCATCAGTTCTCATAGAACTGTTGATAATTGTCTTTTTTTTGGAAAATTGTCATGAATTTTAATAACCATATATTAGCAGTTTTAAAGTCTTTTATTGTCTTTTTATCCCCAATCAAAAGTTAGCTATCAAAGTCTTGCTTAATAAGTTATTGGAGAAGAATAAATGTGATCTTTACTTACTGAAAAAAAAAAAAAAGACAATAGTTCAATATGTATAAAAGTTTTTGTTTGATTCAAATTGTGTTAAAGGACTGTCTATGAGGTTTGCTGAGAAATGTTGTAATTGGATAAGGACTATAAAGAACTTTGGTTTCCAGAATGATTGACAGTTCTTTCAATAACATATTTTGTAATACATTTATAAATGAATGGATTTTAAATTAGCAGCCTGACTGAATTTTGGTGTTTATCGTCACTGATAGATTGTTATATGCCATTTGAGTTATATTAATTCTGTTCATCTGATCTCTTTTAGGCCAGTTCCCATCTTGCTTAATTATACCACTTCAGTCAGCTGACATACAATAAGGAAGATTGTTGTCAGATAGATGATTATCACATATTCTATCAAATGATTTCGTTTTTTGAGAATTAATATTCTATCAAATGACAGTTTTTTTTATGAATTAACAAAACAATTTAACTTCACTTAGTTTAAGCCACTGTTTTTATTGGTGTTCTTAGAGACTTATATGATAAAAATATTAATCTTATTCCCTATAAGTTTGTTTAATGTCTGTTGGTTATCCGATTCCAAGGCAGACCTTTGATAATAGAATTAATTATTTTAACTTTTGTTCTCAGGTATCATTTATTAACTTAGTTGGAAATTTACTTGTGATTGGTTTATTAATTATTAGTTGGTTTTGGTCATCAAGTGTAGATGAGTTTACAAAAGATTTCAGTTGGAACTGCAAGGAACATTGATGGAATATTTATTTCTGTTGATGATTCATCTAGTTATATCCATTTTTTTTTAAAAAGTTATATGATGACCTTATTCAAAGATTTAGTTTTATGAAAATATAATATTAGTATATAAAATAGCCCATATTATGAATAATATATTAAAAATAATGAGCTTAAAAATATCACTTATTTAGCAGAATGTAGATTTATGATTTAATCAAAGTTTGAATAATATTTCAGTTCTTTTCTAGAACTATCATTTCTATCTTCTGTGCATGACCTTTTTATGTTGTTATAATTGATTGGTATAGAATCCAGTTGTCTTGAGCATCTTATTTATCTTCCTGCATTAACTACATCACTAGGCTTACATGTTTGTGCAACTATATTTTCATTTTTTAATAATTACAGTTGCAATTCTCTCATCATTTTGCTTTAATTTTTTATTCTTTGCCTTGTTTATTTTATTATTTTTTTCTTTTATAAGTTTTATTGTTTTTGTTTGATTTTTAAATAAATGACTGCTAATGGCATTAGCTCTTAAAATTTGCTTCAACTTATTTTAACTTATCACAACAAAATCATTATTTACATATTTTATATGCAAATTAATGCTTTCCTTTATATTCTTCCATGTTTTGAAAGGTACAATTCAATAATCAAGAATCTAAGGACCTAGGTTCGAATCTTTTTGTTTAGAGCATTACCTTAAAATTCAATAATTAAGAATCTAAGTACAATAGCTAAAAAAAATAAAGTCTGTTTGCTTTTATTAATCAGCTTTGTCCCTGTTTTTTTTTTTTCTGATTTTTAATACTAATAAAATTTCTGCTTAATTAACTAGTTTTGTTAATGCTTAGTTTGGAAGAAAAATGTTTGCTATCTTAATTACATGATTCAAACTCAGTTATTAGAAGTGGCAAACTATTTTCAATTAAAATTAATTTATTGCTGCTTCAGGCAACTATTGTTTTGGACATGATTTCTTTAGTATCTTCTTTGTTGAATCTATCATACTTCATCCATCAAGAATACCTATGATCTCCATGTTTACCTAGAATGCATTCATCTTCACATATAAAATTAGTAATACTACCTGAAGATAAAATATCTTTTCCAAAATAGCTTATTGATTAACTGAAATATTGTTCCTATATTTTTACGAGCAATGCATCCATTCTGATATAAAGTTTCATAAACAGATCAAATATCAAAATCACAACTTTTAAATGAATTGGAAAATTGATATAAATGTTTGTTATGATAAAGATTTCTAAAAAAACTGATGGCATTATTTTTGATATCTTTATCTTCTTAAAATGAATAAAAAATAATTATTAATATACATAAATATTTCATGTGTTTTCCTGAAGGTTTGTGATGATGGTGTTCTAGCTGTATTTTTATATTGGACTATTTCTATCATCTAATATGTGTGTTGAATGTCTTTAGAAAAGTTTAATTTTATTTAAATATTCCAAATATATTCATCTGTTAGTAATATCACAGCAAACAGGTTAGTATATGCATCAACTGTTCGTAATATCACAGCAAACAGGTTAGTATATGCACAACATTTTGAGAGGTATTTTTCTCCTCTCTTCTTTAGGTATTGCTGCTGATCTGACCAGTGACAGTAGTAGAATAAGATTTGAACCTAGGTCCTTAGATTCTTGATTATTGAATTTTAAGGTAATGCTCTAACCAAAAAGATTCGAACCTAGGTCCTTAGATTCTTGATTATTGAATTTTAAGGTAATGCTCTAACCAACTGAGCCTTGGTTAGAGCATTACCTTAAAATTCAATAATCAAGAATCTAAGGACCCAGGTTTGAATCCCATGCTAGTACGGTCACTGGTCAGGCCAGCAACACCTGAAGAAGAGGGGAGAAAAATACCTCTTGAAACCTTGTGCATATACTAACCTGTTTGCTGTGATATTACTAACAGTTGATGCATATACTAACCTGTTTGTTGTGATATTACTAACAGTTGAATGTATTTGGAATATTTAAATAAAATTAAACTTTTCTGAAGACATTCAACACACATATTAGATGATGGAAATAGTCCAATATAAAAATACAGATAAATATTTCATGATTTAAAGCACTGCTTTCAACAATCATATAGATCTTTCTTTACTTATCTTATGGAAAAAAGCTATATTATAATCACTGACAAATTATCACTTATAAAACAAAGAGTTTATTTTATTTTATTTTTTGCCTTGAGAAACATATATGCTTAATAATCTGAACTTAAATACTTCTAATTATTGATATAGTCAACTTCAAAATGTCAAGTATGAAATTCTATTCTCTTAATTTATTTTTATGGTCTCAATTCCATCAATAAAATCACTATAACAGACATTCTTTTAATTGTCATTGTAATTGGTCATATTTTAGAATACCAAGCTACCAAAGTCAATCTTTATCTTAAAGATTGTGCTAATTTATGTGCTTTTAAGCTGCCAAATAAGAAAATAGATGTATTATATGTTAAAATGTTATGAGTTATTATTATGTGTATTTTTTAAAAATTTAATTCGTTATGTCTTTTTTTTTCTTTTTTATCATGATCAGTTTTATTTATAAGGGAAAATGTTATTTTTATTCACTTTCCAAAGACATTAAATTTTAACGTTAAATCTTTACTTAATTAAACTTTAGCATAGCTTCAGAAGTATGCTTTATTTTGTGTCTTTCAGCTGTATTTTTATTTTAATTGGTGTTATAAGTTAAGTTCTATAATCGTCCATTCTTCTTCTTGGACCCTTTTTAATAATTGTATTTTTAGAACAATTAATTAATTGTAAGAATAACTTTTTTTGCAACAGTTGGATCTCTATTTGTTATTAGATAGACTTAGAAAGAATAAACATTAAGTCCATACTTTAAGAAATTTAACCCCCATAATGCAATGGTAACTGTGCATACCCTTAAGACAATATGGTATATAAGATGTACTATGATATTTGACAATAAGAAATTCAACTGGCTGAGAAAACTCTACAGTGATTGGGAAACTTATTTCAATCAATGTCAGAGATATTTGCCTAGGAAGATGATGACTCGAATCTGGGGTGGACCCGGAATAACTCTATGTGAGATTATCAGATAAACATTTGTTTTGAGTAAATGTTAGAATTCTACTAGGTCACCTATTCCTTAGGCTAATCAAACATTTTGTTACATGCTTCACCCTTTTGAGTTGCATTTGCTTGATGTCTTTCTTATGTTGGTATAAAGCAGTTAATTATGTTACAACAAGAAAACATTATATGTAAGAAGGAGGATAAAGGTAATAGGTCTGTTTTAATGAGTAAACATATATGTAATGAAAAAATGTGAAAACAAATTAGTAATGTGAAATTTCAAAGAATTGAAAAGATAGGTTTATTTCCAAGGTTTTGCATCCATGTGTAGGGAAAGTATTTATGAGGAAAGAATATTTGAAAATTTATTCTTCAGCAGCAATTATTCCAAGAATGTTTGCTAATGTTAAGATACATAAAGAGAATGCTCCATTGATATTAATGATTGACTTTGGTGGCTGTTATTATCAGAAAGCATCTCAGCTGGTTGCAAAATCATTGCAAGATTTTATAGATTTTGGCAGGTTTATGATGAAATCTATGTTTGAATTTGTACATGTTTTAGAATCTGTTAAAAGTATTCAGAATTATTATATGACCTCATTAGACATTTATGAATTATATGGATCTGTGAATCATGGATAATCTATAAGTATAATTAAAAAACTTTTAATAGATTATAATGTAACAAGGCAAAACTCTCTCCATACAGTAGTGTCACCCTGTGCCAACCAGATAGCAAAGAGATAGTGATCATG
The DNA here is from genome assembly GCA_028023455.1 of Epiperipatus broadwayi. NCBI lineage: Eukaryota > Metazoa > Onychophora > Udeonychophora > Euonychophora > Peripatidae > Epiperipatus > Epiperipatus broadwayi. The sequence continues at coordinate 14,123,712 of JAQFVV010006200.1, read as the reverse complement.
TGATGTTTAGTAGATTATAATGTAGATGTATGTAAAGTGAAATGTATTATAGATGATTTGGAATGGATTGATAGTGTTATTACTGCAAGATATATGGAGTATAAATATCAAATGAAAATGGTTGGCCAATGGGTTTGGCAGTAAATGGTATGTTTCAGAAATGGAAAAATATATTGTAGAGCCATTTATAAATGACAATGGATATTTTGTATATGAGATATGTGGATGATGTGTTTGTGTATGAACCAAGAAAATTGATTGAAGATATGTTTTTTAATTTGAATAATAATTCAGTTTTAGTATGGACTATGGAATTTGAGGATAATATGTCTTTAAATTATTTAGATGTAAATATATGTAGACATCATAAAGAGTTTATATATAAAATGATTATTAAACCATTAAATGTAAGGGGTTCGATACATCCATTATCATGCATATCATTAAATTATAAATTAGCTGGATTTAAATGTATTTGAATCGTAATTTATATTTATGTAAATGTAAGGCAGATAGGAAAAGAAATATTGAAGGATATATTAATGATTTAATAAATGTAGGCTACAATAAAAGTTTGTTGTGTAGACAATTGTTATTTATTTTATAATAAAGTCGAGTCTAAACAAAATATGGGGGTCAAGACTAATAAAGCAGGATTTCTTTTGCATATGTGGATCTATAAATAGGAAATTGACAGAAGGAATTGGTAAAGATTATAATGTTGGTCTTTAGATAACGCTTATGTTTAAATAGGTTGATAAATAAAAGATGGTGTGGGTGGTGATGATAAATATGGAGTTGTATATTCAATTATTTGCCATGAGTTCAGTTGTAATGCTATTAATAAATAGCAATAGCTAAATATCAACAAAGTTGCAGCAACATGTTTATCAATATAGGAAATCTAAAATGGAATCTCCAGTTAATTCAGTATTTTTTTAATCATGAGAAAATTAATGGGCATGAATGAGTATTCCTTTGAGCATACACTGGAATATTAACAGTTCACTTTAAATTAGTCACCATGAATCTGGTATACAGTAACGAAAGTGCTTGGTGAATTAGTATTTATTTTTATTTTAAAATTTTTTACTCTATGTAATATTTATATATATGTTATGATATTCACTTGTTTTTAAAAATAATTTCACATCCAATGAAGTGTCTGTTATACATTAAGAATGAAACAAATATATATATATATATCAATTTGTGCTTTCACTTGTTTATAGCAATTGAAAAATCATAGATATTCAATATTATACTGGCTCCATATGACTTAGCACAAAGATAGAATATATACTCAAGAACTAAGATCCTCAGATTGAAACCCAGTCTAATACTTCTGGTGCCATATCACATGACTTCCTGAGTAACTTAACCACTCAGTTATATATTTTATATCAATGATTTACTATATTACTTCTGAAGATGGACAATGATAACTACAGAGTGAAAGCTTACTAAGGTATAAACTATGAAATGTTTATTAATAAATTTCTAAATTATATATAAACTATCATTAAGCAAAATTCCTGATCTAAGACTTCTTTTATGAATTTTTCCAATTTTCGATAATAGATCTTTTGCACCATCAGTGTAAATGCAAATTTTGCCCAAATAGGAAAAAATTAACACTCTGTAGTTAGGCTTGTTAATTTATAAATATTTATTGATTTTTTTTTTTGTGAGTTTGAAAATATCTATGCAAATTAGATTATTTATTCTAAAAGACTAAAGTTCGTCCTTGAAATTTTGTTTTGATTATAGAAGTTTTTGAATACACAGAGGCAAAACTATCCACACATTAGCACCACTCAGTGCAAGCTGAATGGATGTAGGAAGATTTGTGCATAAAATCCCTATCAAGTGCCTACTCATCCAATATCTCCAGACTAGTTTCTAGATTGTGCTTTTCATCAGCAAGGGGCTAGGATCTGAGAGCACTGCACCTACGTCTTATAATCCAATGCACCATTCTTCTTGCACTAGCTGTTTTCACAGAGGCAAAACTGCCCATACAGTAGCACCACTCAGTGCAAGCCAGAATGATCAATGGATGCAGAAAGGTTTTTGCATAAAATCCCTATCTAGTGCCTACTCATCCAATATCCCCAGACTAGTTTCTAGTTTGTGGCTTTCATCAGTCGAGTCTTGAATATGAGAACACTGCACCTAGATTTTAGGATCTAATGCAACTGTTCAGCAGCCACCTTTTACCTTATTAGATAGCTATAAAGCTTTGAGTCCAAAATGAAAATGCAATAATGTTTTCAATTCAAGCTCATTAACTTGTAAAAGTCATATAGATCTAAACTGTGTTCAGCATCCATATTTTTGGTGTCTTTTAGCCACAGTCACTATAATCCTGTTGGGCAGGAATGATATTAACCACTAAACATCACATGATCACCATTCTTTAAACTCATACAAGCTGTTTCCACAGAAGCAAAACTCTCCATGCAGTAGTGCCACTCGGTGCAAGCCAGAGTAATTAATTGATGCAGGAAGGTTTTTGCATCAAATCCCTATCTATTTCCTGGCTTTCATCAGTGAGGAGCCTTGGATCTGAAAACTCTGCACTTAGATCTTAGTATCTAATACAACCCTCCAGCAACCAACTTTTACATTATTAGCTAACTATAAAGTTTTGAGTCCAAAATGAAAACACCTTCCTGCATCCATTGATTACTCTGGCTTGCACTGAGTGAGGTACTATATAGGGGTTTTGATGCACAAATTTTTAAGCATCCATTGATTACTATGACTTGCACTGGGTGGCACTACTGTATGGAGAGAGTTGCTTCTGTTTTAACAGATTGTGTATGTGCAAGAAATGATGATCATGTGATGTTTTAATTTGAGACCTTTTTGTATTGTTTTGGGATTTTATTTATTTTCTAAATATTTTTTTTTTGGTCATTCATTTAACTCATTCTAGTAAGTAGACTTTAGCTATAGGAGCACTAAGTATTTTTACTTGAAAAATCAAATGTTTAAGAATGAATGTAAATTTAATAAAATGTTGCACACAGATAGTATCTATTTTTATATTAAAATTTTGTATGTAGATTGTATATTCAAATTTATATTGATATTAAAGGTATATTAAAGTATATTTAAAACATTTTTATGTCTGTATTATAATTGATAAGTATTCAATGAATTAAAGTTAGATGTGTATATGTTTCTAATATAGTCCTGTGGAATTTTTTGGTTTTTATTTAATTTTTATGCCAAAGATGTAAAACAAACAATCCCATTGCAATTTGCTTCTTTCTTTTTTTATATTGAACAAACACAAAATATTTTAAATTATTTTTTATTCATTGTTAGTAATATCATCAAAAATGAAAATTAATGAAATCCATGATGCCGTTCTTTCATATAAATTATAATAAAAATCACATACAACAGTTATATAATTATATGTTCATATGTATATTAATAAATAATTACACATAAAAATATTTTTTCAGCACATGGTTTTATGCCCTTTTCAAATGCTAATCATCTATTTTAATGTTAATCAATTAATGCAGATAGAACACCATCTAGTGTTCCATAATGGAAGTAAAATAACAACAATAACAAAATAAAACATCACTAAAGTAATATAAAACCTTCATATAAAGATAAATAATGTATGCATTATACAACTTTGTGTATACTATCTTATATAATTTTCCATTCATTTTGAATTGACCACTTGTTAATTAAATTTATTAAAGTTTTATAAATATTCATACAATTATTTAAGTTATGCTTAATGTAATATGTTTCATATATTTGCCTTCTTACTTGATCTCTAATGTAACTAAAAGGTTTAATATTTTTTGTAGCATCTAATTTATGTCCATATGTTAAGTAATAAATGTATAAAGCAGATTTATCATATCATCTTTTAATTGCATTATTATGTTCTTTGGCTGTTACCTCTAATTGTTTCCCTGTATGATGTAGTAAATCATATTGCAAAGATCACGTATTGTCTCTTAATTTATAATTGCCTATTAATTTAAACAGACTTTTATTTAAAAGAAATTTCATAAATTTTAGTCGAATAATTTTGAAAATAAAATATTGAAGTATTACAAGTAAATTACTTTAAGTTTGTACAATAAATTTTCACTATATATGTTTTGAAATTCTTGATTATAGATAGTGACATATTATCATGAAAACAAATGAATATTAGATAAGGAAAAGGTTCTGCTTGCTTGACTTTTTACACCTTTTTCATCTATATTTTATCCAGTTTTGTTTGTTAATAAAATTATCCTTAGCAAAAATTATATTTTAAATATCTGAATGTTTTATAACAAAAGTAATAATGATAACATTAAACTTTTCTGATAATTGTGAAAAAGTCTTTATGATTATTTAAAGTGGTAATTTTGTAGCCTCAGATAACATATCCAAACACAATTTTAATTAATTTGCTATGTATGAGAAACTCTTCACCCATTACATGATAATATTAAGTTAATGTGTGCTAATCAAATATTATGACTAATGTAAAATTAAATGATTCATTGATTTGGGGATCATGTGATGTTTAAGCTTCAGAATGACAGATTGAACTTTGATTCAGGATATTTTTTTACTGTATCATTACATTTAACTGCACAGTGTAAAATCTTTGTGAACTTTAACACAATGATAGATTGATGGATATAAAGTTGAAGTTTTTGGATTAATTCTCAATTGAATATATATAAAATAGATTTGCTCACTTGATTGGTATTGTTATGATCAACTGCCATTTGGATGTGTGAATGCCACATAATTAATAAATAATTATACAATATGATTAATTACTAATGTAAAATATAAATTATTTGGTAGACTTTTGAAAGCCTTGTTTATACTAAACTCTACATTTTTCTCCTGATATATTTCTAAGGGAGAATAAAAATATTTTAAACCTTTCATTTTATTTGTAATTAATAACATCAGAAAAGATTATATAATGACAAATATTACATTATTTAATACAAAAAAAAGTTTTTTTCAGCATGTATTTGTTCTTTTTGATGTAACATATATTTTACTGTGGATATCTGTAGAGCATTATATATAGTGATATCTAAATTTTAAATTACCATAATATTTTTATTTTAATCAGAAGAGAATTATATCCTATACACAAACACTATAATGTTGTTTTAATACCTCAAGGATACTCTCAAACCAAATTACAAGATAGAGACTTTGAAAAGGTAAGAGCGTTGTTTTATCTTTATATCTAAATTCACTTATATATGCCAATCTAAAGTGTCTTGGAAATGAGAGTGTGATGGTCTTCCTTTAATCACTTTACATCCATTAACTTTATGCTATCCATTAACAATTGCAATTTACTACCTGTTCATATTATGAAATACGAATCTATGCAAATCTATTTAATTTATTAGTACAGTATCCGTATGTAATTCTAATCGGAAGGCAATTACACCCTACAATGTGTGCGTGTAGAGTGCAATTTCCTTCTGATTAAAATTACATATGAATACTGCACTAGTAAATTAAATAGAGAATTAGCATAGTTTCTACCTAGATATCATTAAATGTAAATATATAATATTCTCTACAAACATTCACATTAATATGTTACAACAAACCGGGTAATGAAATGTTACCATAAAAGTTTACACATAAATTAAATAATACAATATATTGTTACATAATCTTTTTTTATGTATGTGTTTATTTATATGCACAGAAAAATATATTGGAAATACTTACCAAAATATTTATTTATTTATTTTGTCATGGAAATGAGCGAATGTTGGACATGAAGTTTACGTACATTATTTGAATATTTTTTTAAATATCATTTTCAATTATATATGAAAGAGGGGGGGGGGGGACATGCTAAATAAATTTTAAGTAATTGAATCAGTTTATTATTTTAGAAAAGTCATCTCTTAAAATGGTAACAATTTAAAAATTAGTTTTATCTAGAGCTTATTTTACCGTTTTCTTAGATTTTTAAAAGAAAAAAAAAAGCAGATTCATAGTTTAATAATATATTGTGTTGTTTGCATAATAAATATTAGAACCACTTAAATAACTTGTTTCCTGTGTGTTTCGACTGGTAGAGATTAATATTGAAAATCTGTCTTTGTTTTTTTTATTGTGCTCTTTGCATTTGGTTCTAATATTGATTCATTTTTAACTCAGTTTTTTAAAGTAATTAACACAGATTCAAGCTCTAAAAATTTTAAACAAATAAGTAATTGTCTTATACGCTGAAACAAAAAAAAAACATACATGCATGTAAGAAAAATTGTATTTAGAAAAATTGAATAATGAAGTTTTATCAACTTTTTGTGTTGAAATATTGAGTTTTTTTTAAATGCCATATACACCCCCCCATTGAACATACAACATACATATATTAAAATATATTTTAGAAAAGTTAAGCTTTTAAAAAGATAGATAAATTGTATAAAAAGAGACAATATTAAAACAAAGTAAACATTTAGAAGAAACCACACATGCATATATATATATATTGTAACGATATATAAATATGTCGTTACATTAATTTAAAATAAAAACTTAAAAGTTCGCAAATAAAAGTAAAAAACTAAACGCTAAAATTAAAATGTTTGTTATACGTATATACATTCGCACAGATGCTAAACTTTAAAAATATTTTTTTTCATAAACAAAAAAAAAAGTATTTGAACGTATTTTTTTAAATAAAAAAATACAAGATTGAAATATAAAAATATTTTAATAAAAAAATAACGTAAGTTAAAATAAAAACAGGTATTATTTAATTCCTGTAATCTGTAAATGGAAATGATTGTTTATTAATTATCTAAAAGCTGTGTAATTAAAAAGTCAGATGAAAAGTTAGATAAGAGAAGAAAGAGATTTTAGCTTGACCAATGGAAGCACTAAGCCTTGGCTCGGACCCTAACGAAAGTGATAGATTAGTGACGTTTTGTTCATTGAATCCTTGTGGATAATATAAAAAGGGAAATACAGTTTTTTCTGACAGTTCCAGCGTTGTGTGTTTGAGAGATGTGGTATGACGCACATACCACACTCTCTATAAAAAAAAAAAATGAAAAGACTGTGATACCTTGAACCAGCTATTGCCATCTCCAGAACATTACCTTCCAACGGAGGCGTCGCGGGAATTGAAAGCAGAGGCCTGGACTCTTCTACCATAAGCTATATGAAATGAACAATTGTTAAAATCAATTAAGAACTTTCGTCAAGTTTTACAAATTGATAAACAAGCCAACTGAAATGTTAAAACGGACTCTTATCTGACTTTTGTAAGTTTTTAAATCAAATTAATAATGTTTAATTTTATATGTTTTCCGATTGATAAACATCATTTCCATTTTTTTTTCTTATTGTAAAGATTATTTAAATGTATGAAATTTAAGTTGTTTATAGACGCTTGCATGGATTCGTTTGCGGTTAATTATATTTTGGTTTTCATATTTGATCAAAATATATAGACATTCGATAAATAATGATACCTTACGGTGAGTATCTAAAATGTATTTATTCGGATGTCTTTTAAGTTATTGGTGACAACGCAAGTATCTTATGGTGAATACTATTGGGTTACTTATAAGTTTCCCTCTGCGATTGTCGGTATCAATAATTTTGTATTTTGATCGTTTATGTTTATTTTGAAATGTTTTTGACCGTGGAATCTATGTAATCGATCTATACCCAACATTTTTAAACAAATCTGTGCGAACGTATTTAAATGTTAAAATTAAGTCGGGCGTGAATGGCTATATAGTTTTGTAAAGTTGTATTAAGGGAGGGTAATCTTAGGTTATTCATTTCGTAGTTGAATTGGTTCAATGGATTGGATATATTTGTGTAATTAGTAGATGTAGTATGAGGTCCGCTACGGGCAGGATTATAGATATACGCCACACACCCTCTGTTTGCCTATGGATGGGTTTGTAAGTCGGCAGAAGACCGCAGTCCATTCCTATGGAGTTTTTTGTTTATTGTTCTACTTGCCAACAGATGTCACATTCCTGTTGGTGGAGAGTCAATGTCTTCTCTATTTCTACTTATTGTTCAGATGTACATTCCTGACAATATAGTATTTTGTGTTGTCGTATCATGCTACATTGAATACATGAATGTATCAGATGGATTGGCGCCAATTTGGTTGCGAAATTTGTTGCCTAAGGTTAAATCAGGGAAGAATATTTTCTTTTCAAATGCAGATCTATGTAGTCTATTCATACTTGACTATCTAAATAATAATTAAACTCATTGAAACTTAGTTAAATGTAAAATTAAAAGTTAATATAAAAATCTAAAATGTTAAACTTATTCCTCAAAATTTAAATATTATTTTATATGTGCGTAAATAAATATTTTTATATGTTAATTTCTGGCAGTGGCTTTTACTCTTTGATATTTAAGATATAAATTAAGATATAGATTTTTATCTCTGCGTCTCCACTGAGCTAGTGACTTGGGCTAACGATCGGAATATTTAAATAAAGTGGAATCTTAACAGCGCGTATCTGCCTACTTTATAAATTTTTCTAGGCTCAAATGCCTAGATGGCGCCCTTGTAGTGCAGATATTGTTTTTGCGGTTAGATTCGATCTTCACTTTCATTCCGATTGGTACAATATATATATATATTAGAATGAAACGATATCAATATATAATAAGTGATGCATTGTGGATTCTCCTTTATTGGAGTCGGGAATCTCTCAGCCACAATAACCAGAGAAACCTGTTAGCCATCTTATTCCATTTCCCACCCTAAGTTTTTCCCATATTTTTCACTATCCTGCTCCATCCTATTTCCTCAACATAATCTTTGTCAACTCTATGGCCTTTATATCTATCCCCCCCCCATGTTCCCCAAACCCAGCATAAAAACCAAGCACCCACTTTCTATATAATCACTTTGTTTATATTTATTCTCCCACAACTTGATTATTTATACCTTACTGCTTGCAGGCATTTACATCCAATTAAAAGATGCCTAATATTTTTTATGCCTTCCTTACATAACTTGCAGACTAACCCATATTTTTCCATTTGTTTATATATTCCCTTGTTGCTAAAGATCCTGTTCAAGTCTTAAACAGTAAATTACCTTTGTTGCTATTATCATAAATTAATTCACACCCAATATTCTGTTTTCTTCTCTATATATTTAAACTCTTTTTACTCTCTATACTAGTTTCCATCTTTCCAACTCCCTATTTTTTATTAATGCATCTATTCTCCTAACACAATCATTCCACCTTTCGTACAAGTATACTGACATAAATCCTTTATCCAAATCAGTAAGAAGTAATGAACTTCCCAAGCGACATCTATATTAAGTTTAATTAAAGGTCTTGCAATATTATTTAAATATGATTTAAAGCCGATTTTTAATGTTAATTTAAACATTTCTGTAAAACTTGATATTGGTTCTCAAAAATGTCATTTTTTAAATCTGCTTCTTTTTTATATGTCTTGGTCTGCAGTTGAAAATGAATTCATTTTCTTCTGTGCGACTGCTAGACAATGTTACTATGAAATGTTTAATTAAATATATGAAAGAAATTTCATCCATTATCAGCCCATTGCAGAACAGAAGTCTTTCCAAGTTTAATTTATTTTCCCGAATTAATAGCTTCTTCACTTCTATCCATTCCACAATGTAACTTCTTTCTAAGTCTTTTACAATAACTTCAGTTATTGGTTACTGAAAATTATGTGTAAAAAAAAAATCATGTAAAAAAGATACATTGTATATATGGAAAATTAGAACATTGGTTCCAGACCTGAGAAATCATTGAAAATAATGATACAAACCATATAAAAAATCTTGTTAGAATCTTATCTTTTTTGGGTGCTATCAATTGTTATTTCCTAAACATTGCACATAAATAAAAATAAATGTAGGAACATATATTTCATTTGAAAAACAAAAAATCATAAAGAATTAATGATCATAAAAATTGGACAGAATATGTAATGGGAGTTATACATACAATTTTATTCACTGTCATTTTCTGACAATAAATGTATATGTTACTGCTATCATTACAAGTTTCAATATCATTACAGTATATAACTTACCATCTATTAAATTTCAATAAAATTAATAAATTGAATTTTGCATTATTATTTTTTAACATCACCACCAATAAGGTACACTTTTTTAAAAAATCTAATGTCGAAAATGCAAATAAAGCAGAGACACCAATAAGATATTTCCCCTTTCGAAACAAAATTCAAAAACATTAAAATTCAGACAAGTAAATTCCCCCATTTGCAGAAATATTACCAAGAAAGAGAAATTTTTGAAAAATAATGGAAAATAAAGAATTTAAAACATTGTTATTATCAAATGAGATGATAATAACACCCATAAAATTTCTTAGTATTTTGATTGGTCATGCTATTTCAAAATCGTTTACAAAAAGTTTGTGTAAAATTAAAATTGGATGAGTATTGTATCATCATTATTATTAGTACCAGCATAATCCATTATTTTGCTTAAGTAACCAGTTTATAAAGAGTGGACCAGTAAAGTGTTTTTTACTTCTTAGGCAATATCATCCACCAGATTCATATACAAGTGATTTTCATCTATTTTTGCAGTATTGGAAGCCTGATCACTACTGAGAAAACCTTGATATTTTTTATACAGCTTGTATTTTAATAATAGCAAAAGCAATAATAAAAAATACAATGCTCTGACTTTCCAAGGGGCTAACCAAGCAGGGCAAACAGATTTTACATGAGTATAAATGCAAGGTGTCTTATTGATCCTCCTAAAGATTTCGTTTAAATTGTGTATGTTTAAAAAAAAAGAGCAAACTTTAATACCTGGAAAAGGTTAACCCAGAGCAGAATCACCGCCTCCAGGAAGTCAGTCTATTGAATATTCTTTAAGTCATGCATTAGCTCGCTTATACTCAAAATTCCTATTCAGAATCATAAGCTTGTGTGTTTTTTTCAAACATATATTGGGTTTCCATTCAATTTGTACTTTTTTTGACTCACTGACTGATACTTTTTTTAATAATTAGAATATTAGTTCTTTAGTCAAATAATCTAGATTTAAAAGTAAAATTTAACGTTTTATCATTAATTTAAAGTATTAAAAGAAACCAGTGATATAATTTAGTGAAAATATAAATCTCCTATCAATCAATTCCTTTAAAAGTTGCTCTACAAAAACTTGTAAAGTTCATTTTACAGGTTTATTTTAAATCTACTTGAAACAAAGTCTGATTTATTTGAGAAACTGATAATATTTGCTGATATAAAAAGCAATAAAATTTAGTTATAGTTAAAAAACGAGTCAGGTGACATTTTTTTCTTAGGTATTCTTTCACTCATATGCTCTAATACATAATAAATGGAATTTGGATATCTCAGATCAGCTATAAACTAAACAAAAAAGCTAGTTCAAAATAACGAATTGGTATAGACATCGAAAGAAAAGGGATTAACAAAAATTTATGTTAAAAATATGTAATAAATTTTATTTTTTTTCTCTGCCACACTCAAAAATATATATATATACGATTCAGCATTGTATGAAACTAAGGTATTCTAAAAATGCATACAACTTGAAGACAACGTATGATATAATAATCATTTTTACACTCTTTTGATGTTCTGCAAATTAGCGGATTTGTTTTAAGAAAGAATGCCAAATGATCAGACTGTAGGGAAAGAATATTGTCAAATATGTATTCTTTTTGCTATTAAAAAATTCATTATGGTTAAATTCATGTCACAAGAATCTGTCCTCTTTATTTTGACTACTTTAATTGACTCTTTAAAACTAAATATTTATTTTTGATTATTTTAATTAATAATAAATTAGATAAAAACTTAATTCTAAAATTATTATGATGTTATATGAACGAAGTCAGATATTTATTTAAAAGTTGTTCATATGCCCAGAAATCCGATTAGACAAGGCAAAACTCTCACCATACAGTAGTAAGAGATAGTGATCATGTGATGTTTAGTGGTTTAAATCCGATTAGCCAAGTTAAACATGCCCATTTTTTTTAAATAGCTATGATAACTTCATCACTAAAATATAATAGATTGAAGACAATACTAATATTGTAAACTGAGATAAAACCTTGAAAATATTAAATACAATCTTAATAAATGTTAATATTATATTTGTTTAATTTATATTTTTTGAAAAAATCTTATATATAAAATTCTAAATGTCCATAACGCTGTCACATGATGTTCAAGTTAAACATTTCTTTGTTAGAGAGTGTATTTTTTAAGGAAAAAAAATTATTTGTTAAAGCAACCAATTAAAAAAGATATGACAACCTTTCCATAAGCTGTTTATATTTCTGAATTCTAAAAAAATATGGTATTGGAATAAAAAATGCTCAGAAAAAAAAAGTGATTTTGACTACAAGTATAATATTTAAATTGTGAACAAATGTGAATTCAGTCATCATCATCATCATTAACTACTATCAATCCACTGCAGGATGACTCCAAGTTCAATCCACCTTCTCCGATCTTTAGCTTCTCTTCTCCACATCATCCCTGCATATTTTATTATTTCATCCATCCATCTCACATGTGGTCTCTTTCTGGGTGTTTTACAATCTCTTAGAATCCAGTTTAAGGTTTCAATTGTTCATCTATTATCATCTCTTCTAGCAATATGTCCAACCCAACTCCAGTCTTTTAATTTTTTCAATAAGATCAGTAACACCTGTTTGTTCTCTTACCCATATATTGCATTTTTGATCTCTTCTTGTTACTCCCAACATGCATCTCTCCCTACTTCTTTGAGTGTTTTGAAGTCTCTATATTGCTTTTCTATTAAGTGTCCAAGTCTCAGATCCATAAATAAGAACTAGTAAAATGCATTTATTAAAAACCTTATTTTTCAAACACATAGGCATATTTCCTTTTAGTATCGAGTTATTTCTACCAAAAGCACTCCAACCAAGTTTAATTCTATGATTAATTTCATTCAAAATGTTTCCATCTGTCTTAATAATATGACCAAGATATTTGCAGCTGTTAACTTCTTCTAACTCATCATAATCAATCTTTATTTTCATACTTTGAGAAAATTACTTTCCTACTTTCATCTGATAACTCCTGCAACATTTCCTGCAGCTCTGAAGCATTATTTGCAAAAACAACTATATCATCTGCAAAATCTAAATGACTTAAATAATCTCCATTTACTTTCACTTCTTTAGCTTCCCATTTTAATCTGCAAAATACTTCTTGCAGCACTGCTGTAAATACAGTACATAAATTTATGTTTGAAATGTGATATTTAGTGAGGGAAAAAATAGGTTGTATAGTACTGTATTTATATTTAAGTTTTGTGTAGTTTGATATCATGTAGTTCGCAGCTCCACAGTAATACCATGTATGATTAAAATTTGTTAAAGCAACCAATTAATTATAATGGCCTTTCCATGGGTCAGGTACATATGCTGATATATCAAAAAAATCCTACAACTTCCTATCTACAATCATCAAATCATTTTTTCATCACTGATATCTATTTTAATTTTATCATAAAAATCTAAACAAAAATCAAATAAATCTCTACATCTTTCATTTCTTAACTTTTACATTTATTTCATTCTTCATTCAATTTTTCATTTTTTTTTTTCAAACATGCTACACTTGAAAAAATTAATATTCAATGTTTTTCCTCTCATTTCTGCATAAATATCAATTATAATCAAAATGTGTATCCTATTTTACCCTTCTTTATTTAGTAACTAAAACTCCTATCCTTGCATCAAATAATAAATCTCCTCTAGTGTTATTGTATATCGTTTTGTGCTGCTGTATATATTATTATTATTTTATTATTATTATTATTATTATTATTATTATTATTATTATTATTATTATTATTATTATTATTATTATTATTATTATTATTATTATTATTATTATTATTATTATTATTATTATTATTATTATTATTATTATTATTATTATTATTATTATTATTATTATTATTATTATTATTATTATTATTATTATTATTATTATTATTATTATTATTTTTTATTATTATTATTATTATTATTATTATTATTATTATTATTATTATTATTATTATTTATTATTATTATTATTATTATTATTATTATTATTATTATTATTATTATTATTTTTTTATTATTATTATTATTATTATTATTATTATTATTATTATTATTATTATTTTATTATTATTATTATTATTATTATTATTATTATTTATAAACTGTAATGATAACTCCTGGTATAAAAATAATACATCTTTGTTATTTTCAGATAAGAAAATTATTGATATTCAGGGCTCGATTAATTTTGATTTTTTTTTTTTAATCTATATACTTTTTTTAAAAAAAAAAAAAAATTAAATCGATGAGCATAATAATAATAATAATTATTATTATTTTGGAGAAGAATATTTATAATTTATTAATCTTAACAAATTTGTTAATATAAGAAATATTTTAAAATACTTTGCAGAAATTAATATCATGGCTAAAATAATTGCTTTAATAAAATTTTCTTTAGTAAAGCAACTTATAAACATTATGATAATTACGTTATTTTAAATTAATAAACATATTTGAATAACAGAAACTAATGTTTAGTTCAGCTTGGTGTTTTAATTCTGCAATCTCCTGTTTTGTTATTGCATTGGTAATGAGTTGAACTTGAAATATAAGGTTTTTTATAAACCTGCCCTATCATGTTCAAGAATCATATGACCTCCTAAGCTTTTTTTAGAAACTATTTGAAGATGATGATAATGATGATTAATATTATTATTGTTATCAATAATAATAATAATAATAATAATAATAATAATATTCTGCAATGTTATTAACTTTCTTTATAGAGATCTTTTTTTTCTGCAGTTCTGTGAAAGTAAATCCAAACATCTACCTTGCATTTATATGATTTGATATTATTTTTCACAATTCACAGTAACTATAACCTTTTTTTTTTCATTATTGCTATAGTAGCAACTGTATAAGTCTTTGGAGGGAAGGATTTATATTAGAATTGTTAAGTTTCACAATTTGTTTAAGATAGTTTCTTATTGTGCAAAGACGGTTTGCCTATCATTCCTATATTTTTAATTTGAATCCAGGCTAAATAAGCTCAAAACTTTTTTTCAATAGGCTTAGATTGTTTTTCAAGTAGTCAACCCAGCTGACCATTCAACTTTTGTCAGTAAATGGGGGTATTCAACTATTCATAACTGGAGAACTAAGAATGAAAAATTATTTTAACTGACATTTGGAAAACCTGATGAGTATTGTTTTCTTTAGTGATCTCTATGAGGAGTTGTTGGAGAAGCATTTGTCTTTCTTTGGGCTATTTAAAGATGTTTTCCCTTCAATTATACTAACAAAATTATTAATATTTAATATATAGTGATTTATTTGTGAACATGAATGGTATAATTGTTAATGATTAACATTACACTTTGGAATTCAAATATCAGTTGTCTTGGTACTGTTTTAGATAGATAAAATTTCAAAGCAAACCTAGAATTTTTTTTCAGGTTTTTAGCCTATAAAGCCAGTTCTGCAAGATATCCAATTATTAGTTGATAAATTAGGTATCAAAGCTATTCTCAGCTTAAAGCCAAAGTTCATAAATTAATGTGGCTTGGAATGCTGATGCAATTAACCATAATTAAAAGAAATGTAATCGTTAATATAATGCAAATTTATCACTGATGTAGAAGGAATTTATATTCCTCTGGCACTTTCAGCTCGAGTTTATCTTTAATTTATGAATATGCCGTCACATGTATTATATGTAGCATTCAGTTTTAGTTTACTTGAAAATCTCTGCACCTTATTTCATCCAAAGTTTGATGATAAATAATCATAAATCACTGACTCAGAAGTTAAATGATATAAGAATACTGAAATGATAGCTAAATATATTAACATAATTCAATTCATTTAACTAGTCAGTAATTTTATTTTACATTTCTCATTGGGAAATTTATACACTCCTCTCTAAACTATATAGACAAAATTTGATATTATCAAGAAATAAGTAGTAGTTTCTTATAAATTGAAAATATGTTTTAAGATGAGGAGCAAAAGAATTTATACTGGGATTAAAATCATTGAGACAAGAAAAATAAAGAGTGATTTAGTTTTCTATGCATATTCTATTGATTTTTTTTTTACTTTTCTTAGTGGAGCACATGAAGTCAATGAACAAAGGGCAATAAACCCCCCAAAAGATGTTCCTAGGTGCATAATCTTAAGGTGATAGCCTTAATATATATATATATATATTACTTTTAATGAGTATGCACTTAACAAATTAATAGTTACAACTTTAAAATTGTCTTAAAATATTTCTAATTATAAGACTTTAACACTGACTTATTGTAAATCTAAAGATTTCATGAACGTTAGTATGTAATAGAAATTTGTGGACTTAATCAGTGAGATATTTAATAGCCTCATGCTCTCAAATCAAAATGCTTTAGATTTGCCTATATTTTAAAAAAAAGTAGGTTGAAGGTAAGAGTGGCTGCTCTTGTCTTTTAAAGTCATTAATCTTGTGTTAAAGATTTGTAGAGGTCCCTACTGTTGTATTCAGGTGCATAGTTTTAGATTAGATAGGCATATAGGAGATAGTTTATTTGTAGTTACATAACTTATGGATGTGAGTAGGAATTCAGATAGACAGTTATATATGAGTTTTATAGATATAGAGAAGGCATATGATAGAGCAAATAGAAATAGATTATGGGTAAGTTTAGTAAATTTGTGAATGGATGAAGCTTTAGTGGATATTATTAAGAAATTATGTGAATATAATTACTATACATATCAATTAGGGAATATATAATCAGTTAAAGTTAAAAATGTGGTGGGACTAAGGTAAGGATGCTCTATGTGACCTATTTTGTTTTTGTTGTATTTGAGTGAAATGGAAAAAGCAATAGAAAGATTAGGAAGAAGGATAGAGATACCGTTAATAGGTGGTAAGGGAGTATATACTTTGTCAGGTCTTTTTTTGCAGATGATATCTTTTTGTGTGAAGAAAGAAGAGAAGATATGGAAGTTATGCTGAGGACATGTGGAAGGGTGGGTAAAGAGATGGGAATTAAATTTAGTGAAGAAAAATCAAATATAATGATGATTAATACTGGGGAAAGAGAAGATGTAGAATTTTTATTGGGGGGATATAAGGTTAAGTGTGGTGAATAGATATAGTTATTTGGAATTATCTTAAGTAATCAGAAAAATTGTTTGGATGAATGGGGAAAAAAATTGATAAATGAAGCAAAGAAAAGAAAGGGATTGATAAAGAAATTAACAGTGTTTTCATATAATAAATATGATGTAGCTAGAATTATATGGAAAGGAGTTGCAGTAGCAGGGTTAACATATGGTAATAATGTGTTATGTTTTATTAAAGGGGTATTAGATTACTTAGAAAAAGTACAAAAGGAAGTAGGAAGATATACATTGGATGCAGATGTATGGACAGCAAGGGAGGAAATTCAAGGAGAAATGGGGTGGTCAAGTTTTTATTTGAGAGATGCAAAAAGTAAAATGAAAATGTTTGGTAGATTGCAGTTTATAAATAATAAAAGAATAGCCAAAATAGTATTTAATTGGGTTACAAGTAAAGGGCAGACAACAAGATGGGTGAGAAAGGTAATGCGGTATTCAAAAGATTTGGATAAAGAATTTATATCAGTATATTAGTACAAAAAATGGGATGATTGTGTTAGGAGGATCGTTGAGTGTTATAGTGGTAAGGAATGTGATAAAAGAATAAATTCATTAATAAAGAATAGGGAATTAGAGAGATGGAGAACTAGTATGGAGAGTAAAAAGAGTTTAAATATATATAGAAGTAAACAGAACATTAGGTGCGAGTTAATGTATGATAATAGTAAGGAAAGTAGTTTATTATTTAAGGTTAGAACAGGATCTTTAGCAATGAGAATACACATATAAATGGAAAAATATGAGTGATTTAGTCTGTAAATTAATAGAAAATATTAGGCATCTGTTAATTGAATGTAAATGCTTGAAAATAGAAAGTGTACAAATAATGAAGTTATGGAAGAATAAATATGAAAAAAGTGATTATACAAAAAGTGGGATATTGGTTTTTATGCTGGGTTTTGGAAAAGATGGGGGGGGGGGATTTAGATATAAAGGCTATAGAATTGACAAAGATTATGTTGTGGAAATGGAATGGAGCAGAATATGGGAAAACTTAAAGTGGAGAATGGAAGGTAAAGTGGCTAACAGGTTTCTTTGGGCATAGTTGCTGAGAGATTCCTGATTCCATTTAAGGAGAAATCACAGTGCATCTCATCACATCACATAGTCTTAAGGTGATAGCCTTAATATATATATATATATATATATTACTTTCAATGAGTATGGGCTTAACGAATTAATAGTGACAACTTAAAATTGTCTTAAAATATTTCTAATCATAAGTCCTTAACACTGACTCTGTAAATCAAAAGATTTCATGAACATTAGGGTGTAATAGAAATTGTAGACTTAATCAGTGAGATATTTAATAGCCTCACACTCTCAAATCAAAATGCTTTAGATTCGCCTATATATATATATTTTTAAAAGTGGGTCGAAGATAAGAGTGGCCTCTCTTGTCTTTTATAGTCATTAATCTTGTGTTAAAGATTTGTAGAGCTTCCTATTGTCATATTCAGGCGCAAAGTCTTAAGGTGATAATCTTAATATATATTATTATATTAAAGATTAGAACTGGAAGGGAAAAAGATGGGAGGGAAAAGATAAAACAGAATGAATGAATTTGCATTTTGTTTAAATAAGCTTAAAAGTGTGATGTTATTGATTGTAAAGGAAGAATATATTTAAGTTTTCATGGGAAATTTAGTTATCTAGCATTTGTTATTCAAAAGAAAATCAATCAGTAAGAAGACATCATTAGAGCAATTGTTTTAACTTTTTTCTATAACCACTTAATGTAAGCCTGAACAATCAGGGAGGAGATAGGATTTAAAGCTGGAACTTCTGAAATCTAACATCCATCTTAATCCTTGATTCTCAGTGATGAAGGTGTAAAGGTAAAAACTGGTAACACTGTTATCTGGTACTACTGCTTACTCAGACTTATAATTGATGGCTCTAGAACAAGATGAAGAGAACTGTTCTTGAAAATACAAGAATAAGCTGAGAAAATTATGTGACATTGCTATTGGTATTAAATCATAATTATAAATTCATGTTTACATCAGACAATATTCTAGTCATTGACTTCGGGTTTACACTGTAGGCTTTTCTCCAACTTCTTATCCATAATGTAGAAGCTGTAGGCATAATCTCATTTTAGATATTGACAAGTTCATCTATAACATCAGGAGAGAGGTAGACTAGGTTTTAAGAAGAGGAATCTGAATTGGAAATGCTGTAAAAACTCATTTGTGTTTGTATTGTTGTCAATAACTACCTCAATGATTTGAAACTCAAGTCTTAGTTGTTTTTTAAAGGCAATGCCCATCTAAGGGTCAGAGACTTTTTTCTTTGCAAATGACAGATGAAGGAAAGTTGTAAGGTTTACTAAAGAGATAACAGAGTATCTGTTTATTAAAGAAGGCTTAATATCTATTTGAGATTATAGATATATTCAATAAATGAACAGAGTTTTCAGTTTTTTAACGATAGTCTCAAGTCATACATTTGACAGAATAACTCATACCAGATTTTATAAGACCTGTTACAGCTCTTAAGATGCAAACATAATTATGACACATTTAGAAATTATCTTGCTAAGAAAAATCCTTGTATTGTACTTTTAAGATTTTAGATCAAATCTGAAGAAGGCAGAAGGTGTATCAAGGTTTCATCTGTTTTTTTTCAAAAAAAAAAAACAAGAACCTTTAACAAATAATAACATTTAAAGTTTTTTTTTTTTTTCTATGTCAAAAGATAGTGAAGTCTTAATTGCATAACACCTTTTCCATAATCACAACAAGCTTTTCAATTATGTTTTTAACCTTGATATTTCTCTAATAAAAGAATGTACATTTTGATTACAACAGTGAAATTTTGATGTTCTTTCAGTTATAAATGCTCACTGTTAGGTCAATAGATTTAATATCGAAGTTGACAGGGTTTTTGCAATATTAAATAGCTCTCTCTAATAATTATTTAGAAACTTGTGAAAATAATAATAGTTTTGATTATATTAAAGGCAACACAGAGATGTATATTTGAAAATTATAATTAAAAAAAGAAATATTGAATAAACTGTACAGTTTAAATTAATGCTAATAACTTTATTCTACTAGATACTACTGAAGCAATAGAGTTGAATATTAACACAATGGAAAAATGGGGGAATTAGAATTAAATATTCCAGAATTGATTATTAACTGAGTATGAAAATGAAATAACTCAGTTATTTGCTGTCTTCCATTAGGATTTTCAATGACATGTACTTTCCTGAGCAATTAACCAAATGATTATTCTTTAAAAGTATTAGTAACAAAAGAGAAAACAATAAAATAAGATTTAAAGTTTTAAAACTTTATCAATATTTAAACTATTAATATATCTTGCTACAGCTTTAAATATTTTTGAAGAAGAAACACAAAATTACAGTTGTTAGAATTTAAAAAAGCATCTAAAAAATGAACCATATCGTTTTTGTCAGCCATTTATAGGCTGGAAAGCAGTAATAAGTCTTAGCTCATCTTAACTAAGTCGTTCTTATTGGTTAATTCTTAAGATGAATGTCTTTTCTAGAAACAGAAACGTATTACAATGAGATATAATGAATGACATTTTTTTTTCCTAGTCAAAAATGATTTCTTATCAAACTAATAAAGAGCTACTTTATTTCTACAGTAAAAAAAAGTGTTCATCCAATCTGTTTTTGGTCTAAGCATGTTTAGAATTGTGACCATTTTAAAATTATATCTATTTGAATAATAAAATATTTTATTTTTTAAAAAAAATTATTTATTTGTTTTTAGAAATGAATTTTATAAAAAACGTGTCATTTGTTTTATTTTTGCTACTATATTTGACAGACGTTTTACAATAAATCTTTTCTTTGTTATGCAATTATAACAATTAATTCATTTACTTGCATAAGTGAAAAAATAAATTATTTCATTTTATTTAAAACATAAATTGTTATTTCATTTCAAAATTTTCGCTTTATGTTGAACCGTTTTATTACTTGAGAGATTAACAATGAGTGAAAAATAAAAAAAAGGAGGTATAAAATAATAATGGAAATGATTTTTAAAGAGTAAAAAAATGCCATCAAAAATATAAATATGATTCTAATATATAGAAGTAAGTAGGTAGATAGGTATAGATGAGTGGATAGACATGAATAATGAGATAAGTGGGTTGATTGATGAACAGTTGGTTAGATAAACAGGAGAATTAATAAGTAGGGATAATGGCAAATAGATAGATAGATAGATAGATAGATAGATAGATAGATAGATAGATAGATAGATAGATAGATAGATAGATAGATAGATAGATAGATAGATAGATAGATAGATAGATAGATAGATAGATAGATAGATAGATAGATAGATAGATAGATAGATAGATAGATAGATAGATAGATAGATAGATAGATAGATAGATAGATAGATAGATAGATAGATAGATAGATAGATAGATAGATAGATAGATAGATAGATAGATAGATAGATAGATAGATAGATAGATAGATAGATAGATAGATAGATAGATAGATAGATAGATAGATAGATAGATAGATAGATAGATGGATGGATGGATGGATGGACGGACGGACGGACGGACGGACAGACAGACAGACAGACGGATAGATGGTTGAATATTTAATTGTAACTAATTATTTCAGATGATTTTTAATTAAAGAAGAAATTATAAAGCGATTTGATTTTGAACTCTAAACATAGTAAAAGAAAATGTATAAATAGAAAAATAAGAGAATATTTTGACTTGTAGATCATATATATGCGCTAAATAATCAGATAATAATTTCACAAATTCTAAAGTTGCTTTTAGCAAATATTTTATAATCAAGGTAATGGTCGAGAGGTCAGCACTATAATTTTTATAATATCTATATTATATAAAAATATATTTTGCAATTGTATTAACCGTAAAGGGTTAAAAAAACAATTCTCATATACAGTAGTTTATTCACTCTTATGTAATAAGTGGGATTTGATATTGACTGTTATGCAATCAACATCTCTCTCCGAATCTCATTCGTTTTCTTTTCTCTATTTGCTTTTTTTTTTAAATTTAAATTAAAGTAGTTTGTCTGACAATTTATACTGGCGTTTGAGAATTATAAAGAATTGTAAATTTTTCTCAACCTGGAGGCACATTGACTAATCAAACCATAAAAAAAAAAAAGACTCCAGGAGTTTTAGAATTCTTCTTTAATCTTGCTTAATTAACTAATTTTTGTTATTTTACTTAATTATTTTCAAGACCGTCACAATTTAATATATATATATACTATGGCAAGAATTTATTTTCAATCTTTATCGAAAATCATTCCAAGTTTAATTCAGTGTTTCCCATTTTTAGCCCCTCTTCTCTACATCACATTAGCAAACTTTCTTACTTTATGTATAGATCTTACAATCTCTTGGAATCCCGTTTAAGATTTCAACTGTCCATCTATTATCATCTTTATAGCAATGTGTATATACCAGCTCCACTTTAATCTCTTAACACTTTCATTGATGTCAGAATATCTTACTGTTCTCTCATCATGTATTTATTTTTCAATCCTATCTTTTTATTTCTAGATACATCTCTCCATACTTCAGTGAGTGATTCGGAGTCTCTACTGCTCTTTTCTTAAGTGCCCAAATCTCAGATGCTCAAGTAAGAACTGGTAGCTGAAAACCTTTCTTTTCAAACACATAGGCATATTTCTTTTAATATTAAATTATTTCTACCTAAAGCACTTTATCCAAGTTTAATCATTTCATCTATTATGTTTTTATCTGTATTAATAATTTGGCCAAGGTATTTGTAATTGTTACCATTTTTTAATTCATTATTACCAGTCTTTATTTTTTTTTTTGAGAAAATGAACATTACTTTAAACTTTTTAGCATTTATTATTTATTAGTCCTACTTTTTTATTTTCATCTGTTAATTCTTGCAACATATCCTAAAGATCTGAAATTTTATTTGCAAAAATAACACATCATCTACAAATTCTAGATAACTTAAATAATCTCATTTACTTTTTATTTCTTAGTTTCCGATTTTAATCCACAAAATATTTCTTGTAAATCTGATGCAAAAAGTCTTGAATATATGGAGTCACTCTGTCACACATGCTTTTTAGTATTAATCTTCTTGGTATAACTACGTAATTTAATCATGCTTGTTGCATTTTGATAAATATTCTTCAGAATATAACAATATCCTGGATCTATATCTTGATGATCCAATGCTTTAATCACTGTAGGAATGCTTATAAAGTCAAATGTCTATTTATAATCTAAAGCATAATGGCATCTCATATTTATAGGTCCTTTCTATAACTTCTCTCAGTACTTGGGTGTGATTTATTATGCTAAAACAACTTTTAAATCTTGCTTATTCTTTTGGTTGGTTAAAACCAAAATTCACTATAGACAAGTTGTAATTATTTTGGAATAGAACTGACAAAAGATTGATAGGTTGCAATTTCTGTCTTTTTTAATCATCTTTTTTTAAATATCAAAATCACTTCTGCATTCTTCCAAGCATCTGGTACATCTTTACCATTTAGTCATTTGGTATATGACTTTGTCAACTGATTATAATTCCATCATTAATGGAAGTTTTTCCCTTTTTCAAAAACTTAATTGCATGTCACTTCTTCATTTAAAATAGTGGGCAATTCAGAAGATGTAGCAATTTTGGGGGATACTTTGTTTTTTTATTCTTTATTACTTTATAATTCTTTATAGAACTTGACCACTCATTTTCTGATGTCAACTCCTTTTTGTAATAGTTCCATCTTTTCTTATTACTATAGAAATACATTTTTTTAACAATAACAAGATATTATTTTACACTTTTGAGACTTTTATTCTCTTCAGTAACTTTCCTTGCTAATTGACAATTGGTATTTCTTATATCATTATTAACTCTTCTTTGTACCAGTTTACAAAATTCTAGATATTCAATTCTTTATTTTTATATATTTTCATACTCACTCTTTCCTTCTTACATTCAACTAAATTGCTGCTTTCCTGTACCAGTTATCTTTGATGCAATTCTTAATAGTGTGTCAGTTATCTTCTCTTTCATCCAAATCTGAACCATCTAAAATATATTAATATTTTAAAACAATTTGCAAGCTTTAATTTAAATTTATTGGAATGTTGCTGAAAATTAAAAATATCAATTGTGAATACTATTTTTCTTAATGATTTTTGTCTCTCAAGTTTTGAATTAACACATATCTTATATCTCATTAATTGATAATCATTTCTTATGCTGAATTTATTAATAACATTAAAATCTTGAAACATATTTTCTGTTAATCAAAATATAATTCACTTCTACTGTACCTTCATTTAGATTCTTCCACGTCCATTTCAGTTTAGCATTTTTTTTTCAAAGAAAGAATTCATAATATACATTTTTTTCTTTTTCTGAAAATTTCACAACTTTGTGTCCTCTTTCATTTCTATCACCATAACCAAGTTTCCTCACAGCACTTTTTTTACTCATTTACCAATTCTGGCACTAGAGTCTCCCATGATAATTTTAAAATGTTTGATCTGATAAAAAGCCTTTTAAAATACTCTACTCTCTCAGAATGAGAATTTATTGGAACATAAATTTGAATTATATGCATTGGGTATCTTTCATTATGTTGAATAACCAACCTTGCTACTTTAGTTGATATACCATCAATCTCCACAATGTTTCCACTTTTTGTTCATAATACATCCAACTCCACTTGTACTTCCAATATTTATGCCATTATAGTTAAGTATATGTCCACTTTTTAAATCAACTGTCTTTTCATCTTTTCTTCTAATTTCACAAAATTCAACAATGTCCCATTTAATGTTAGATATTTCTTCTTTCAATTTTTGCAATCTTCCATCATTTGAAAGTGATTTGCAGTTGTAAGTACCTAAATAAAATGTTGGCACCAAATGGTAATTTCAATATGGAATGAGGTGAATCTTAGCATTCTCAGCCTTTACCAACCACTGTCTTAGTTGATGATTTTATAGCCTAATGGGATCAAAGGTCCTGATTTAGTTATGTCATGATTGTGAATATCTATTTTTTAAAAAGTTCATTCATACATGCATTGACTCTGCTTTCCAGGAAACTCAACTGATATTTCAGTTAAGAATTATCAATCAACTGACAAGAAGGAACGTAGTATTTCTTGATTCTAAACTTATAGGTGAAAAGCCAATAAACTCATATTTATATAATTAAAGGTTTTGTTGTAGAATGAAATAGACAAACAAATGAATTTATTTGCATAACACTCTTCACATTATATGGGGATGATGATATTTAATAATCTTTTATATTTTGTAAATAGCAATTAGTACATTGCAAAGAAACAAATTTTAACAATTAATGGATTCTTATAGAAAATAAGTAATCAAGCAAATTTTGCTTCCTACACGATCTATATTGCAATCATTAATTATTGCACACCTATTTTTTATATTTATCGTTTTTTATTATTTTGTTATTAAAAATACTAAAATTTGTTTGCTATTTTGCTTAGTTTTTATTCTAAAATTCCAATCTTTTACATACAGGTCATCTTCATACCCCCTCCCCCCAGATGACCTGTATTCAACAGGTGGTAGTATAGAAATTTAGAAGTATAAATTATGTAAAATTTCAAAAAAAAGTCATTGTTTTTAATGATAGAAACAAAAAACTATAAACATAAAAACAATTATATTTATTAAAAAATATTACTGAAATTGAAGCAGATCAAAACTTTGCAAAATGTGAGAGAAATGGAAAATTATTAAAAGAATCATTGATATATATATATATTATTTGCAATTAGTTAAAGAATGATCTTTTGTGTGTGATTTTTTAAATGTTTTAATAAATATTTATAATGGCTGCACAGTATAATATGAATAATTATTTCATTGATGTATAATATGATGTAGAGGTATAGAGTATAGGTCACAAAGGAGTAAGCGTTGACTTTTCAGGAAAAGGATATGGGGTGGGCTGTTTAAGGAGATAATAAAGAAGTAACTAGTACAGAAAATATGAAAAATGTTTCAAGTAGTTTTGACAGAACTATAATCAGTGATCTGGAATTGAAAATGCTTCATTTTTGAGATTCTACAGTGTATAAAGATGAATCATGTTGACCTCAAATGAATCATGTATAGAACTTAAGTTGTAGATTTTAATGTCATCTGATTTAGATTTACATGAAGGATTATATCAGGAAGTATAAAAAATTGAACCATGTTTGGCCAGATACTGCAGAAATAATTCCAGTTGAGTGTGGGAGACTTAATGCAGTCAACTTATTTGTTGCATTGCCAGATATTATTCCACTACTATTGCTATCTGGATTTTGATATTCCACTACATCCTGAGTTGCAATAAATATAGCAAGTATTTAAAATGTGGGTGTGAATCTTCTAAAAAAAACAAGTTAATTTGATTTTCATGAGTTAAAATCTGGCAAAAAAGTGTGATAAATCTGATTCAAGTAACCCACTTCCAGACAGATCCTTTTCCAACCTATTTCTAAATAAAAATGGCAAAGTAGTTGACTAGTAAAATGACTTCTGGTTATCTATTTGCTGATAAATAATCAGAAGGCTAAATATTTTTGATTTCTTGGTAATTCTCAGCTAGCTGAAAATATCAAAGTTTTATCTGGATCCAAATCTTATTTAGTAAGCAGGGCAGATGAAGTGATTAACTATTCCAAGAATATATGATCTTTTTGTTAATGTGATGAATTTTCATAAAAATTCTGTTTCACAATCTTTTATACATACATTTGTAATGTGTTAAATATATTGAAATTGTATAAGCTACATATAATCTGATCTGATGAAAATAACTTGAAATGATTTTGGTCAGTTATTTTTTTAGCATATTAACAAAAAAAGGACACTGGAGAAAAAATATCTTATAGGGAGAGTTAATTGTTGTTAGTTGGTTAAAGTTATAACACTTTATTTTTTAATTTTATTCTTTAGTAAATTATATCTAAATACCCATTAACTGACCAAAAATTTGAGCCTAATTGATGACTATAATAAATAAAAATAATTCTAAGCTTGCACAGTATACTCATTATTGTATTTATCTTAGGTAGATGGTGTCAAATTTGTGAATGGAGTCAGTTTGACGATGATAAATAAAAATGTAACAATTTACTATAAATAAATACTCTTCATATAATATATATATATATAAGAGATAGTGACCTGTGCCAACTGATGAGTGCTGGTTCAGCATGAAATGCATCTTAGAGGGCATTTGTCTTTTACTGTATCTTTATTTATATGAATTTAAAAAGAATGAGGAAGTATGGAGATTACCGTTTGATCTAAATTCAAAACCCATTGCACTATGAAGTCGTTTAGGTATTATTATTTATCTATAAATGTGGAGATAATTAAAATCAAGTCAAAATTATTTTAATTGAAAAGATGAATTAAATCTTTTTATTTATAAACCAAAGTATAGAGAGATGTAAACTTTGTAATGAACACTTGAACACGGAAAAAAAACTAAGCAGATTACTAATTTTATATATTGTATATAAATAATATTTTGTTTAAATCGCGTACGCGCACTATTGTTAATCTTGAATTTTTTAAATCCCATCTATCTGCTTAATATTAAAAGACAAATGTCAGTTTATCTTATTTTAAAATTTTGTTTACATTTTAACAATAACATATACAGTTTTTTTAAATATTTGTAAAAAAATTCTAAAATTAGGATAGATGGATGATCTTAAATGGATTTTTTTTTTTAAATGCCAAAAATTATTTTATTCCGTATCAGATTTGATTGTTAATGTATTGTATGCAAAAGTATGTAATATTTTATGAAATTTATGTAAACTCTTTAATAAATTTGGAAAAAAAAATCCTAATATTGTAATATATATATTGAGTGATGAATTATTACTCAGAAGATAAGGCATATGTGTAACGAATCCAATTAATTATAATATATTATTGTTATGTGCTATCTATATATAAGTGACACGTTTTATCTCAAAAATAAATTAAGGTTAACAAGATAAGAAAATAAATACTATGACCAAGAAAATACATTTGATCATCATAGATGATAATCAGCAGTGTCTTCTCTTTTAATTAATTATATAGTATCTCAGTATTAACACTGTGAAACCATAACTTTAGTGAAACATATCTATATTATTTACTAGATCCTAAGAATAATCATAAATTATAAAGATTATAGAAAACATCCACTATTTGGGGGTAGGATAGACTAATATAACTATAATTATTATTTCAACCAAATCTTGGATATCTTCAGAATTAACTATTATTTAAAAATCAAAATATTATAGAACAAAATCCTGTTTTATTACAAGTTTAATTGAATAGGATTTTATTCTGTAATAGATGATTAAAGAATAGTTAATTCTAAAGATGGCAAAAGTTTGGTTAAAATAATAATTATGATCATAGTAATACATTTTTTCAGTAAAAAGAAATATATATGTTTTCTATAGACTAAATTTATAGTTAATGATTGTATATAAAATATATTAAGCATAATAGATTGTTCTAAAGATTATTTTATTTTACAGTTTATATGTAAATCAGTAATAACCTGCTTACATTCAATATTATTCAGAGAATCTATGTGACAGATATTTAAATTCATAAATAGCTACTATTCTTTCTTTCTCTTAAAAGTCTTTGTTACTGAGGAATTTTAAATTTCTTCTTTCCAGAATCTAGAATATCCTTTTATATAAAATACTGGACACATATCAGATATTTGGAAATTTATGAAATCTAATTATAAATACAAGCAAAAAAACTCTAAAAAATAAGCCTACTGTAATAGCATAGCCTCATTGATGAATAGCAATGGGAAAAGCGTTACTTCCTAAGCTTGTTTATTTTTGGGGCATTAGAAGTTTGATCAGTTGTTCCATCCTTGTTTTACTTTAACTAAAAGCATTTAGATACTCATTTACTGACCAAATTTGGAAGGGATCAAAAACTAAGTAAGATGCTGAAAATGAAAGAATTAAGAGATTGAAATGGAACAGGCTGTACATATTGCTAAAAGAAATGATATTAGATGGGCAGTAGAAGTTTAAAACTGGAACTCAAGAGATTGTAAAAGACATAGAAAGAAAATACATTTGAAATAGATGGATGAAATAAAGAAGTTTGCTAATATGTTGGGGAAAAGAAAAGGATGATAAGAAGAGGCTATGGAGGATTAAATTTGATGATATATTTGTCTTACAATGGATCAGTATTGGTTAAAATGATGATGATGGTGGTGGCTAGAAAGTTAGTTGAGTTAGTTAAAAGTTAAGCACCTAAAAGAAAAATTCCAACCTAACTATAATCTGAATTTTTTTTTTTAAAAGTGTTGCTCTGCCATCTATTGAAAGCCAGGTTTTACACATATGGTATAAATCCTATACTAGTAGTATTTTTTTTACAAATACAAATTAGACATTAGTGGAGGTCTCTGGAGCTCAGAGTCCATGGATCATTGTCTAGCTATCACTTTCAGTTATCAAAACTTTTTATGAATTTCCTCTGCAATAAAACATTCAATTATATTTTCATTAGACATTTAATGTACTTGGATTTTGTCATTATATAACAATAACTATTAACATATGACAAAACTTAAATGTCAGATCTCTCACTTCATTTCATTGGATTTTTAGTATCTGTTTTGCCTTAGGGTTGCTGTAACTATTTAACATCATCTACGATTTTATTTCTTTGTTTAATCTTCACAGTCTTTTTAAACATTTCTAAAAAATCTTTTCTAATATAGCCAATCTTTTTTTAATATTATTCATGCATGAATGATTTTCTTTTCTCTATATGCTTTATACTTTTTTTTCCATTTGCCATAGCATCGGCCGGGAGGCGAACCCACAACCATCTGCAACCAACTACTTGCTTGCAAGGCGGCTGTGATGACCTCCCGGCTAACACCGCTTGATATGCTTTATACTTGTGCAGTATCTTCACATAGAAATACATTCAACTTTTGAATATTTCCACAGCAAATTTTTGATTATTTGGTCTTCATCAAACAAAAAAAACTAAAAGGGCAAAAACGCACCAATTATATTGCCATTATTATTAGCCTATCTTTCCTAATAACTTAAAAAAATTATAAACATCTCATTGATTTATTTGCTCATAATAGGCCTGAAAACAGTCTTGAATGTATATTTTGGGCAAATTCGGTTATAATTCACTATATGATATTTAGTCAATGGAAATAAAATCAAAATGCCATTTAACT
The DNA here is from genome assembly GCA_028023455.1 of Epiperipatus broadwayi. NCBI lineage: Eukaryota > Metazoa > Onychophora > Udeonychophora > Euonychophora > Peripatidae > Epiperipatus > Epiperipatus broadwayi. The sequence goes on along the minus strand of JAQFVV010006200.1, from coordinate 14,093,176 downwards.
CTTATTTAAACCTAATTTTAGCATCATGCTTGACAATGCTTAATAAATCCCTATTCAGTACTGTCCTATCCAAATTCCCCAGACTAGTTTCAAGCTCATGGCTTTTATTAGTGAAGAACTTTGTATCTTAGAATAGTGCAACTAGTCCTTTAGGATCTAATGTATCTATCATTACTTACTGAAGTTTACAACAAATGGGCTAGAAGATAAAAAAGTATGTTGCTAAAACTGCAACATGTACACTAGAATTGTGATAGGTCATGTGATATTTTGTTGGTTTACTAGTTTTAACAGAGAGGTAGTAGTGGCGTATATATATTAGACATTTTAGCAAATAGCCAGGAACTAGTTACTAAAATGTACAACAACTGATTTTTATCTGTTGTTTTTTTTTAATAATTTCTTGCTGTCTATTTTTAAGTTGCTATAAGGAAAGAAAATGTCTCTTGCTTTTTTAATTCAAAGCAGAGCCGATCTACAATCCATAGATCTTTAACCTTTGAGTCTATCACTCTACCACTCTTAGGGCAACAAAAGTGCATAATTAAAATTTAATGAGAGCTCATTCAATTAGGGAATTAGAGCTGGCCATTCACAATAAATCAACTTAAATTCAAGACCTATTTCCCATGACATTAATAGAAATATGTTGTAATTAAGAATAATTGGTATCTTAAGTGAGTATAGTTCCAGAAAGGGAAGAATAAAAGGTCAATGAATTTTGTGATGAGGTACAAACCAATCTTTGAAACCATAAATATGTTTAAATATATTATTAATAAATACATTCTGATACTTTAAACTATTTCTTTGACATTGTATGCTGCTTTTTTAAAATTTCTTCTGCACAAGCCTTTATTTCTGCAATATTCTATCATCAACAAACAATTTTTTTTAAAAAAAAATAGAAAATCTAAACTACAGGGCAAATACTTATCCATTTTAATTTTTTTTTAAATATCGAGATTTTATTTTTTTTAAAAATGATTTTCTTTTCATGGATATCATTATGACATGATTTCAATGCCATTGGATTTTATTTCATATGACTGTACAAGTAACGAATCTGTATTATATTACTTCAATCTTAATTTAATTTGAACTTTTGTGAATTTGTGTAAGTTCAGAGAACATGAAGTTAGGCATATCAGATGGTCAGCAAGTAATGAAAACATCTTGTGTAACTAAAACTTTTAGGACGATGTTGATGTTTTAGGTTAATAAAATAAGTTAAAACATTGTTTTTTAATTACAAATTTACAAACATTTATTATTGAAACTTGTCCATTTATTATTCTAATATATTAAAAGTAATAATCCACTATATTTCTGTAATCTAAAGATACATGTGTGAGGGGGACCTAAAAATAACCAGAATTTTGCCATAAAAAATTGTGTATTTATTTTTAGGAGTTGCAAATTGAATCCCTTTCAATGTCAGTTTAATGCAATGCACTAATCTAAATATGTTTTTCACTTTAAATGGAATATTGGATATAAGTTAATTTATGGTAATAGCAAGGAAAGGAATTTACTGTTTAAGGCTCGAACAGGATCTTTAGTAACAAGGGAGTATGCACATAAATGGAAAAATGAGGGTGACTTAGTTTGAAAGTTATGTAAGAAAGGCATAGAAAATATTAGGCATCTGTTAATTGAATGTAAATGCCTGAAAGCAGAAAGGGTACAAATAATGAAGTTGTGGAAGAATAAATATAAGCAAAGTGATTATACAGAAAGTGAGTTATTGGTTTTTATGCTGAGTTTGAGAAAAGATAAGAGGGATTTAGATATAAAGGCCATGGAGTTGACAAAGATTATGTTGTGGAAATGGGATGGAACAGGATAGAGAGGAATATGGAAAAAACTTAGGGTGGAGAATAGAAAAGGAATGTGAGGTGGCTAACAGGTTTCTCTGGACATAGTAGCTTAGAGATTCCTGACTCCATATAAGGAGAAGTCACATGGCATTGCATCATAGCATGAACGCCTCATTTTGCTATGCAATGTTACATTTACATTTTACTGCATCACACAAAAATTTCAGAACGTGTAGATTTTAAATCCTTTATTGCTACAAATGAATCTCAATGCTAGTTGTTTCCAAAAACCGCTATGCTTTTTTGAGACGTGTTTAATTTGACACTTACATTAAACAACTTGTAAACTCATATTTTTTCTTGAGCAATTAGCTTTTAAGCTATTTTAAGTATTGCAACCGTTTTCCCTAAAAGAAAACAGATTTTTACATTGTTTCAACTTTTCTGCCATACAAAAATCGACAAATACATGAAACACACTTTACATAAAAATATGTTGGGTGTGACCACGATTTTCCACAAAAATGTTATTTAGTAGATTGATGCAGAAGCAAGTATTACAACAGGTATGTCCACCAGAAAACAATTATGATTATTTTTGGGTCTCTCCTCACATAAGCATGAATAATCAGTTACTAATAATAGCAGTGCTAACCAAAAGAATGTTAATACCAATACTATAAATTTTAAATGTAATCTAGGAGTTTCTTATCATTCTTTATTTGTTTGATAGTAATATATATATATATTCTTAAGAAGCATTTATCTCCCTGAAAGTCTAAAAAGAATTTTAAAATGTAATAATAATAAAAAAAGAGAGAAAGTTAATGATTTTAATTGTAAATAAATTACTGATGGTAAAGAATAATTGTTTTAAGTTATAAATGCGTTTATTATTGCATATAAAGATCATCTTAGAAATACTTTCCTTTAAAAATTAAATTGCACTTAATAAAACTGAATAGTGTATTGTTTTCTACTTATAAATAATATTATATGGAGGAGGGAAAAGATAAACTGAAAATAGAGAACACATGTAGAGATATTTGTGATTAGAAAAATGAAAGCAATTTTTAAATGATTCATAACTAATGAATGAAGATGAATTCGTAAAATTAAAAAATGTCATGAAACAAAGTATTTTTTTGATTACCATCTGTATGTAATTGTGCTATTAATATATAGAGAGCACAGTTAAAACTTTCCTTATTACGACTTTCATAAATTGACTATATTTTTAAATATTAACTTTTCTAAATATATGTATAGAGGGCTCTAATTAAAAACTTCTTTATTCAGCATAGTTTCACATGGACTTGTTTGAATAATTGAAGAGCAACATGATAAAAGATTTTTGCTGCTTTGATTAACATAGGTTTTATGAATAGAAGTTTACAAAAAATTATTTAATGAGTAGGTGAGCGATCTAAATATTAGATATATTATAAGGCATTTGTATTTATTGTTTGTACTATTTCCATCATCTAATATGAGTATTGAATGTCTTTTGAAAAATTTAACTTTATTTAAATATTCCAAATACATTCAACTGTTAGTAATAATACACAGTCCAAACAATAAATACAACTAAAAAACCATCCCTTCAAGAAAATATTATAAGGCAGTCTCTATAACAGGTATGGCCCAAACTATGGCTTATAAGGCTCATATAGTTTTCTAGTTGGTCTAATGCGGCTGACAAAACTTTTGAAACAAAATTATGATATAATTTATATTAGCATGATGTATTTATATTTTATTTTAAAACCACATATACTTTATTATTTTGTGATCATAATTTTATAATGATTGATTACTATTTAATATTGTTACCATTTTTGGAAATATAATGCTTGCTCAAGTGATGTCATTAATCTTTGTACAGTTTTAATTCAAACGTTATTAAGGGTGTTCTCCTACTTTGGCTTTCAAACATCAACTTTACTTTATTCAAGCAATACAGATAATTATTTTAATTTATATTCAGAGAAATAAATAATTATTGCTGTTAATCTCATATACAAGCAACAAGCATAATTTGCTTTATTTAATTTTAGATTTAAAGACTTGGACATTTTTATTTAAATTCTTGATCATCATGGTTTCAACAAGCAAAAAATGAAAGTTTCAGCAAAAAGCTCATGATAGAATCGAAGTAGTCTTAATTAAAAGAAACTACTTGTAAATTAATTTAAATTTTTGGGGCAACATATTCTTGCGGATCATTATATTGAACAATAAAATTTGTAAAATCAAAACATCAAACACAACTGATAAATGAATTCCTTTTGTAAGTGTTGTGTGCTTCATTAACAAATTATATGCCAAATTTTAATGTTTTTCTAATTAATACATTTTTTATTGATTTTGTTCTCTTGATTTTTTTGTATAATTAATAAATCATGCTAATAAAAAAAATTATAAGTTATATATTGACTTCTGTTCAGTACTTCAAAAATTTAATTGTAATTCTTGAATATATCTATTTTAATATGTGACTCTTACAGACATTAAGTTTGTCCATCCCTGCCCTATAATATAAAACATCATCAATATTTAAATTTTGAAAATAATAATAATAATAATTGGGTATTTCAAGATTAGAAATTAAAAGTAACCAAATACAAATAAATTATAAATATTACCTTCATAATAAGAACTTTCATAAGAAATAGTGATCAACTGAGAATGTAGGCTACATTTAAAATGATAAAGATTCAAGAGAAAATTATACTGAAAACTAAAATTTAATGAAAGCTTGTCAAGTGAAATAAACTTCTAATTGCTAAGGGGATTATATCCCCAAATAAATTTTTAACCTAAACATGTTTCCTGTTTTAAAGCATTTGAAAATCATATCCAGGTTTATCCTGGACATTGATACCAATTGGTTCACCAAAATGCTAACAATTCAAAATTCTCATATAAAAAAACAAGCAGGTATAATGATTTTCTATGGAAAAAAAAATTTAATTCATTATTTTAAATTTAAAATATTAAAAACATAGAATACCTGATTAAAAAAGTAAAGCCTCAAATTGAAAAGTGATAGTTAATGAATAAACATTTTATGAAACATATTTTAATAATAAACCATTAGAAACTGGTCACTACCTAAACATACCAATGTAGATAGTAATCAATATTTCTCACTGTTGTCATAGCAACCTCTCCTTTTAATAATAAGAGTGGAAATCCACTCCTACTAATGGTCCAATGAATATATATGGACACTTAAAGATTGCAACTTGACCACAGAGATTGAAATATTGATACAGTGAAGTTTAAATAAACCTCTTTAAACATGAAATAAACATGTCCATGTAATGAAGGCTAATAAATAGTCAATTATAACATTATAAACTGCAATGTGTGTGGGTAAATATACTGTACAGTAAAAACATTTAACTTTAAGTATATATTTTTTTTTTATAAATGATAATTTCTCAATTTATACCCACCATTTTGGATCTTAAATAGAATGAGAATGATATCTCATGAATCATAATCCACTAAATTAAAATTAAGTCTGTAGAAAATAAAAAATTACTAAGCACACTGTTACACATTTCATTTTTAGTGCATATTATATTCTCTTACCAAAGTTTTTTATTTTTATAATTATCCAACTAATAAAACTGAATTATTTTGTAGTGCTATTTTTTTTTTTAAAAAAAAGGTCACGATTTTATTTATTTTATATATATCCAATAATAATTAGCTAAAAAATATATAAAGGAATGTAATGTATAGTTGGTTGTTATAGTTTCAATCATGTAAATGTTTTTAAAGTTTTTTTTTTTATTTTTGCTGATGTTATCTTAATATAGAAGAACAGATTTTGTCTGAAGAAACTAAAATTTCTATAGATACAAACCCTCCATTTATAAATTTATTAAATTAAAATTGTTTTTGAGGTAATGTACACATTTAAAAATTTATTATTATATCTTTGTGTATATAACCAAAGTTTGCACTGAGTGAATTTTGCATAGTACTTGTTTGCAGATATTTTTTTTTATGTTTGTCAAAGGAATAAAAAATACATGTGAAGAAACTGAAACTGAAATAAGAATAGTTATATATTGTTAATGAAGGATAATTATAGATATAGATTATACATAAGAAATAGAGAAGTGAAAGTTTGGTTAGCCATTATATAAAAAATTGTATGGTACTAACAAATATATAGTTCAAAAATCAAGAGTATTTACATATTGAAAGCTTTCCATGATAATATATTTTATCTAAATTAAGTTTTAAAATAAATTTAAGACAGTATTAGAATCAGTTTTAGAACTAGAAAAAATTCAGATCCAAATTAATAGAAGTTGGGATAATCTTGCATGAGAACTAAGAAAGAATTGATGATAATTAATAAACTGAAAAATGGAAACATCAAGTTTTCAAATTTGTGTATAATAAAATAGCTTAGTCATTGCATCTATGACTTAATTATACACTTATTAGATTTGAGAGTGAGGAATTCTGGTTCATACCCAGAAGAAGGATATAAAAAACTGAAATACATAATGGAGGAGGGAAAGACTTTTCAGAATCGGATGATGCATCTGAGATATTTACAATTAATGTTTATTTGCAAATGGAAGAAGTATTCATGATACACAAATATTCATTGGAAGTAACCACCAAAATTAACTTTCTCTATCACAAAGTTAATATATTTTGGCTATCATATTTGCAAACTGTGTTTGAATCTAAGCTGAGTAAAATTAAACTCAGGATTTTTTTCTAAATAAATATCTAGCTATTCTTAGACAGAGGGAGAGAAGTGAGGATAATAACTGTTTTAACTTTAATTATCCAGTAGAGTTGTTGTTGGAGACAATATGCTATTTACAAATTTCTTTACTTATTTATTTAGTAAAAGTTAATTGCTGTGATCGGATGGTATTACATCAAAAAGAAAGCAAATACATATCTTTTATCATAAAGATTTGAAATATAAAGAATAAAGCTTTTCTTCAGAAGAATTGATCTAAAAATTATCATATATATGTTTTGTGTTTGTGTAAAAAAGTTTTGAATAAAGAATTTAAAAGCAGTTTAGTTAAAAAGTTAAATTAATTCAAGTCAAGGCTAGAAAGTGTTCTCAAGAAATTTGAAAAATACTGCAGAATCGAAGATATGTCATGAAAATGATAAAAGAGCAAAAAAAAAAAAAAAGCCTCAGGTTAGTAATGAGATAAATAATGAAACGGTAATATGAAAGAATTGAAACTTGAGGGAAAATTATGAATAATAAAGTCTACTGTGAATTTATAAAACTGATAAAGGTAGACAAATACGATTTGAAGAAGAATGTACAAAAATAGAGGAATTGTTAAAAAGTTATATATTTGATTTAATGTATAATAAAATAAAATAGCTTAGTGAAAGGCTTGTGGGAGTGAAAATTGTATGGATAAAAATGGCAGATAATTTTATTAAAAGTAAAAGATGTATAGAAAAAATAGTAAAAATATATATATTTGACTTATTTGATGAAATAATAAACACTTAATTATATAAGTTTAATAGGAAATGATGAAATAGATAGTGTCCTGATGAAGGGAGAGATTGTAAAAGCAATGGAGAAAATGCATCTTTGCAAAAGCTATGGCAGAATAAGATTTTGAATTAGTTGTTATTTGTATTATAATTTATAAAGTAGCAGAATTGCTAGTAGATTTTTTTTTCTATGATTGTAGTGTTTTTAATGCTTAATAAGTATTGACTTTTCTGCATCTCAGACTAGTTTCTGGTCTACAGTTAAGGAGTTTTAATCTAAGTGTCTAGTGCACCTGCATTTTTTTAAATTTACTGCACTTTTCTTCTAGCACTCCTTTTATTTTATTACCAAGCTATCATTAGCTTAAATTCAAAAACATCTTAATATTTTTCCCCCATATGTCATAGCATCGGCTGGGAGGCGAACCTGCAACAACCATCTGCAACCAACTGCCTGTTTGCAAGGCAGCTGTGCTGACCTCTCGGCTAACAACTCTTGATGAACATCTAAAATGAACTTTTTGCATTGCTTTACCAATCTGAAACCAGTTCATATCTGTTTATTATGGTATTTTTAGTTTTTCAATAACTGTGGATAGCTCTGTTTTGGTGAAGACTGATATGGAATCAACCAACACATGACTCCAACTTACATAAAGCATTTCAGCTGCAAATATTTTTTTTTATTCCAGTTATACTACCTAGTGTTCCTATCTGAACTATCTATATTCCAGATTAATTTCTAGTTTATGGCTTTCATCAATAATGAACTTTGGATCTGGATCTATTGCATCTGAATTTTTTGGATGTATTGCACTTTTCCTTCAGCAGCCATTTATTACTTCTTTTTTTATTATCAAGCTATCAGCAAAAGTGCAAAAATATAATACTTTAATCAAAGTCAGTTCAATATGTACATAACATGATGTCTTTATCATATCATTTCTAACCTAAATGTAATTTTAAATTTTGTAAAGATTTCTATACAGTATTTGCTTTTTAACTAAACTTCAATAAATAAAAATAATTAATCTGACTTCATCTTTTTTATTTTACCTATAAATATTTTTTTTAGATGTGTAAAGTTTCCATTTTACCATATATTTTTGAAACATGAATAAAGTTGTGAATAAGTTAAATTCATATATTTCAAAAATATGTGGTGGAGTTGATGTTATGACTTTCATAATAAAAAGATAGCACATTCATCTGCCACTAAATCCAGACTAGTTAAAACTTGGATTTTTTTTTCATATTACAGATAGATGGAGGAATTTCTTACAGGCAGCCAGCCTATAAGCTATTAATCCAATATTGGTTAGTAAATAGATGTCTATATTTATTTTTAACTAAACAAAGTAATTAAACAAGGCAAAACTCTCTCCATACAGTAGTTCCACCCTGTGCCAATCAATGGATGCCAGAAGGCTTGTGCATAAAATCCCTATCTAGTGCCTACTCATCCAACATCCCCAGACTAGTTTCTGGCTTGTGGCCATCATCAGTGAGGAGCCTTGGATCTGAGAGCAAGATCTAGGTGCAGTGCTCTCAGATCCAAGGCTCCTCACTGATGATGGCCACAAGCCAGAAACTAGTCTGGGGATGTTGGATGAGTAGGCACTAGATAGGGATTTTATGCACAAGCCTTCTGGCGTCCATTGATTACTCTGATTGGCACAGGGTGGCACTACTGTATGGAAAGAGTTTTGCCTTGTTTAATAACAATTGTGTGCTAGTATGAGATAGTGGTCATGTGATGTTTAGTGGTTAAAAGGTGGAAAACTATTCAAATCCTCATGATTCAACAATTTTTAATTCTAGTGATTTTTTTCTTTAAATGTGTTGTGTGTGTGTGTGCGTGTGTGATGAAAGGCACTGAGCTAAGTAAATGAATATAAACAGTTTATATATATGTGATTAACCATGCAAGCTCTTATTCTTTATGCAATCTTGACTCTGAAGCTAAAAAAGAAAATGTGTTTACGTCATTTTATATATTTTTTTAAAAAAAACGATAATAATAAGTAAATTAAAAAAAGAAAATCTAATTACTGCAACAAGATTAAAGTGAAAAAAAAAAAAAAACCTAATGATATGCCTTTTTCATAATTAAATGATACTTTCACCTTATAATTTAATTTAAAAGCAAATCTAAATGAGTTTTTAAAAGTCCTGTTTTATATTTATCTATTTATTCTGAAAGTATTGTATTATAATTTTTTACTGATGAAAGTTGTATCTTGTTGGAAATAATATTTCATTCGAAGTGATATAATTATTTTTCTATTGAAGATGAAGGATATCATATATGCATGCATAGGGATTTTATAATGTAATAGTTAGCACATATGCTTACTATTCTCGTGACTTAGTTCGAATTCTTTTTAGATGCCAATTAGACATCTTTTTTCTTATCCAGTAACTGACTCATAAACAATCCAGCTATTCATTAATATTTATCAATAAAAGATTATCTTATTATTCTTAATAACTGAAACACTGGCTTATTATATACCTGTGTCTATATATGTAATATATAGAGTATATGAGCACAGACTTTCAAGTGTATCAGTGTTATGAGATAGAGTGGTGGGTAGTGTGAAAGTCTGTGCTCATATACCCTATATATTACTTATTATTCTTAATATAATGGTTAGAAACAGAGATGACTCACTAAATAAAGTTTTGAGATTTCTAACATAGCCCCAGATTACGTCTTATGTTTAGAGTGACTATAGAATTAAATATAATAATCATATAAAGTTGTAATAATTATATTTATAAGGCGCATACTCGTTACTTAAAGTAATATATATCGATATAAAATAATATTTTTAAAAAAATGTGATGGATATGAACTAGGATCTTTTTCACAACATTAACCATCATTACTAGTATTTTTCTTTCTGACTGACACCTGCTTTTTTAATACTAAAAAATGCATGGAAATAATAATCCTGCTCATGCATATTTCAGCTTCAGGACTGATACTTTTTACTAATGGAAATTTTTGCACTCATGTTTATATTTCATGCTGTGATTAAATGTTTCATTAAAGATTAGAATATGAGACTTAACAAAATCTTTTGTAATTTTAATATGTATAATTATAGCATAAAAACGATTTACTCGCTGACGAAGAAGCTTCCAAATAAACAAAACAAAACTATTAAATGAGCCAAGCGCTTTCGAGGTTTGCCCTCATATTCATGGCCGACGAAAGTAATAAATCTTTACGTAGTGTTATTAAATAACAAATATGCAAATGTAAATGCAAATCAGTTTGACCATTTTTTTGAAATGGAAAAACACGTATCGCGTCTATTGATAGAATTGTTGTCGCAAATAATAAAGTACGCCTCTTTGATCTTTCTTTTACAGTCGTTGGTTTCAGGGCATACACTTGGTACTCTGTCTAGAAATTCCAGTTACATACCATGGCCCAGCATGGATTAATGTGATGGGAGAATGTCGGACTCAGAGACTAACATCCTCAAATTGTTTCCGATTCTGGTAACTTTTTGCATTCAAATTTCTTATGAACTCCTGGTCAATAAATCCATTCAATTACTTAATTCCATATGTGGCACATTTTTGAAATATATTCATTTATTCTAATAGTGTATTTATTTATTAAGTATCAATTCTAAGTATGTGTGATAATTTTAGACACCTAATTTGATTTTTTAGACATTAACATTCTATTATATATTTTTGATAACCTGAGATGTTTGTTGTTGTTGTTGTTGTTGTTGTTGTTGTTGTTGTTGTTGTTGTTATTATTATTATTATTATTATTATTATTATTATTATTATTATTTATTTTTTTATTATCATCTCTAATCATCAATAACTGTATTAGTTTTCATGAGTTCTCAAATAAATTATCCTGTTGTTAATTTTTATTTTATTTTTTATTATTTTTTTTTTTATTTTTTTTTTTTTTTTTTTTTATTTTTTTATATTTTTTTTTTTATGATGAGAATCAAAAGATAAATAATTGATTTTTTTTTTTTATTTATTTATTATAAAAATAAAAAAAAAAAAAAAAAAAAAAAAAAAAAATGTAAAAAAAAAAATATTACCAATAGTGTAAGGGCATTCTTCTCATTAAAATCTTGTAAAATTATAGGCATTTACAAGATTTTATATTGCAAAACTTACTGTGTTGTTCAAAAATAACATTTAATGTAAATTTATTGTTAATAATGCTAATATATTTAAAAGTATTCCAATAACAAAAATAATAATTAATTTTAACACACAAAATTATTTTTTTTTAAAAATTCATATAAAAGTTTAATGAGTTTTAAATAAAGTTATGGCCTATTGATTGATGTAGAAGTTTTTGAAAGTGTATGCAGTCTGTCGCTTTTGGTATGATGAGCTCAGTCTACCAGATGCACATTAGAAGATATAACCTAACTTCACTGTCTTTTGAGTATATATATTCATTACATGATGTAGCATTAATTATGCTGACCATTGTGTCATATTGTAATTTGAAACTCTGGGAAAATATTGGGATTTTTTTATTTTATTGATATGCCTTTTGCTACATCATAGCTTCTGATTATGTTGCTTACAGTAAAATCACATTTCTTTTTTGCACATTTGTTCCATGCTATAGTTGAAGATTTAAAAATCAGGGCAGAAAAGAAAGCACATTACTGGATGATGCTTTCAAAATAGGTTAAATCGTTAGCCTTCCATTCTAACTTTAATTCTTTCAAATGAGATTGCATTATATCATTTAAGCACTGGAAATTGTTGTTCCTAATAATCATATTTTTGTTCATAATTTTGTATCTTTCACAGTGATATTTTTTTCAATCCAGTATAGCTTTGCTTGGTTACAATATTTGAATTAGTTGAGTACATATTAACTTCAAATTTGACTATGTTAATTTTACTAAAATGGCCATTCTGTTTGATAGGGATTTTTGAGTTTCTAAGTTTTAATGATGTATTTAGTTTTAACTTTTTTTCAAACCCTTCCCATGTAACCACCTGTTCTTTAGCACGCCCAGCCAGTTGGAGGTTTCCTTAAACACAACTAGCAGCAACCCGAACACCAACCGCCCCTGAAGAAGAGGGAGAAACTCCAACGATTCTACCTTATTGTCTATTTTGTGTATACTAACAAGTTGTTTGTATTTAAAAAGTTCATTCACTCAAAATGAAACCACTATTTTGTGAGTTATCTCATTCTTTGTATCTTTTCATTACCAAATTCTCAGTGAACTAAGTAATTATCCAAGATTAATCTACATCAAAATGATTTAAAAATATGATAATACAATGGACTTTGACTTTATAGTGACTCTTTTTATTTAATCCCTTTTTATTTTTTTTAATGGCTTATCCTAAGGTTTCATTGTAAATATATTCCTTCTAATGGAATTTTTTTAAAATTCCAAAGTTTTTAGTAATTTGATTTGATTTTTTTATTGAAATTAGGTCATTTAAACTTTCCTAATCTAAAAATAAAAATATATTTAAATTATACTTTGCATTATAACTTAAGTTTTAATATTTTGCAAACGTGTCCACACAATAATTATTTTACATTATTATTAAATATTAATACTAAAATATTAATAGCTTTTAGCTTTGCTTGAATATATATTTTTATTGTGAAAAACTTTAAACAATTACAAAAATAAATATTTATGTTTATTGTAAAATTAAAATTAACTTAAACTGAATAATACATACCCTTCCTCTATATATACACAGATATGTAATTGTCTTTATCTAGAGTATAAAACAAAGAAAGAAATTTATAATCATCATTACTCAGTATCTGAATAGTAAGGGAACTATTGTTTTCTCTTACTGTTTCTTTGATTAGAGGTATCTATTAAGCTTAGCAATTAATCTCTCCAACACATATATCATCATATAATTTTACAAATAAAGATGTTAATCAGTGCATTCATTTATAAATGTAATATGTGTTTGATGTTGTCAGGGTATTAAAACAAAGCATTCTAATCTAGATCTGGTCATAATAAGAAAATATTCAAAAAGTGAATATGGTAAGTTTTAGGAAATGAAATTTTTACCAATCTAAACAGATTGTGCAATAGATAGTTATAGATTTATTAATTAACTATACAACTTTTTATTGTGTTTTGATTTTAAATACACAATAAAAGTGCATAATGAATTTTGAATTATTTGTTATGTGTATGATACTTTTTTTATATGCTCACTTTCTCTAATTAAATTTAAAGTCTAATTAGAACAGATGTAAGATAATTACTATAATAAATTGAAATAATTTATATAAACAATGGATTGCCTACATGGTGTGTGTGCATATATGTATATATTTACGATTTGTAAATAAAGTTCTATATTCTGTATAATTACAGTCAGACACTAAATGAATAATTTTTCCTTAATTGAATTCACTGTAGAAAATTTACAATGTTAAGCATGCATTTGAATTTTAATGCTAATATATTTAGATTTATGCAAGATCTGGACTAATATAAAAACTACATAGATCTATCTGTAATAAGAGGTTCAGTGTTAATTGGCATGCATCATGTATTATGAATCGAACATCATACCATATGTTCAATAAATGCAAGAGAGATAAACACACTTAAATTTAAACAATGTTAGTTATTTGTGCCTGTGAGAAGTTTAGTCACACAACCAAAAAATAAATCTGCACTATAGAGATTTTATTACATTTTTAAGGAGATTGAAATTGTAATATTTTTATATATTTATATTTATTTGTCTCCTCTTGGGAATATAGCAGATTGATGCAGATGATGGCTCAAAAATCTGTGCAAGAAAAAAGATTGTAAGAAGCCATCTAAGCATAGTAGATGACTTCATCTATAATTTGTGAAATTCATGTTTATTGACAGAATGCTGCTTCCAGTTTTCAACAAGAATAATGGCACTACCACATACTCCTTTACAAAGCAAAACTCTCCATATAGTAGTGCCATCTTGTGCTAACAAGAGTAATCAATGGATACCAGAAGGCTTGTGCATAAAATCCCTATCTAGTGCCTACTCATCCAATATCCCCAGACTAGTTTCTGGCTTGTGGCCTTCATCAGTGAGGAGCCTTGGATCTGAGAGCACTGCACCTAGATCTTAAGATCTAATGCAACCCTCCAGCACCCACCTTTTAACTCTATTTAACTACAAAACTATGAGAATGAAATTGAAAACACAATTAATATTTTCAATCCAAGATCAATAGCCTATATAGTCATATGGGTCTGAACTCAATTCAGCATCCATACATTTTGGTGTCTTTGGCTCTTTAACAACCATAGCCACCACTATCCTATTAGGCAGGATTGGTGTTAAACCACTAAACATCACATGATCACTAACTCATACTAGCACAATAATTGTTATTAAACAATTCAAAACAAAGCAAAACTCTCCATATAGTAGTGCCATTTTGTGCTAACAGTCTGGGGATATTGGATGAGTAGGCACTAGATAGGGATTTTATGCACAAGCCTTCTGGCATCCATTGATTACTCTTGTTAGCACAAGATGGCACTACTATATGGAGAGTTTTGCTTTGTTTTGAATTGTTTAATAACAATTATTGTGCTAGTATGAGATAGTGATCATGTGATGTTTAGTGGTTTAATACTCCTTTACCTCAAAATTGACAATTTCTGATCAACTTGAAGCCATGAACACCCTGACGCGAGAATTTCTCAGAAAAGGTTAAGCAAATTCGATATTAATAATGCAGCAGGTTGGAAATTCTGTGGAACATATACAGAGATACATGTTTATCAACAACCTAGTCAATGATAAAATAAAATATAGTAATGTATTATTTTTCATCTGTATATATATATTGAAACAGTAGGGTCTGCTTTGCAGATCTTCGTTTCACCTTTTCTCACCTACTTCCTACCTTCATACCTTAGTTTGAACCCCAATCTATCGTAGTGTGTCTGCAATACGCTTATATACCAAAAATCCCGCTTAATTTTAAACCACGAGTACAATGCTCGTATTATATATATATAACTCATTCCCAAATAAAATAAAAGATTATAGATTATGTATATGTTCACATAATCTTGATTTATTAAAAAGTAGGTTATATAAGTCGTAATTGCGCACACACTATGATATGCATTTTAAAACATATCAAAATTATAAATTGTTAAAGTTATTTTGTTTGAATCTATTTACAAATATATATTACCATCTTAATATATTTTGATTTAAAATAAAATTCATTTAGTAAATATTCGTTTAGTAAATAGATTCAAATATTGCAAGTTAAAAGTAAAATAATTTTCGTTTAATTTAATAAAAGTCATTCCAAATATTTCTGTTATAATAAATGATGGACAATAGTTTAATTAGTTAATATTATATAAGTTTATCTAAAAACAGCAGATGTCCACTTAAGGTTTTCTTTAATTAGTAAAAGTAATTTTTAATTAAATCTAGTTTGTAATTCGAATGTCGACAGGGAAATTAACAAAAGAAATTAATTAATGTTGAATTCCTTTAGACATTCGGATAGATTTAATTACAGCTGATAAGTCCGATATATTTTTGTAATGCTCCAGGGCAGTTCTATTGTTAAATTCTACTATAAAAAGGAGGGTTTTCTTTTGTCTCCATTCTAATGTTTCTAAGAGAAATCATTCTGAGTTCTATTCTAATAATTTGCTAACCTTGACATGACAGAGTAGAGGCATCAAGATGGCTATGGCCCCTCGGAATAGCCAGCCGCTGCTCCAGACCATCAGAAGCTATCACATAAGGAACCCCGGAACTGCTGCTGCTGCAAAAATATGAACATTCCAGATTTTGCTGCTGAATTATAAAACCTGCCAAACATCTACCTGCAAATGTGTCTCCAGAGGTAACCTAAATTAACCCAAGAGCTCTTGTGATTCCTAACTAACATGCTATAGCTATTCTAAATTGTTTTCTGAAATTTCACTTAACTTTATTATGTACTTCTTTAAAGTGTTCAAATATAATCAACAGTTTTGCTCTATCCTTGGGTTAATATTTTCTATTTATAAAGCTTTCTTTTATTTTATTATGATAATGTGTCAGAATCGTCTTTGACTGAGTGAATTATTCCTTTTGTTGAAAATAAGACGCTACTATGAAGGCATATTTTAAATTTCTAAATAATTTTCCAATTTTATTATCTTGCAAATCACTCGTTTGAGGGCGATTCTTTTCTTTAATATATAATATAATCACATAGTTTAAAATCTACATGTTATTGATTTTAATGTAATATGAGAGTATGTGTGAGGTCAATGATTAAATGTGTCCCCTAATGCATAATTGCGTATATAAATCTATACTTACTTTTCAAACCCGCAAGCATGCATTTTCCTATTTTAATTACCGTGTTCTACTTTAATTACAAAGTTCATCATTGACATCGAGAATGTGCGGACCCTTTTAAATGAATTTCTGGGAATTTGATTGGGAATTTCTCTTAATCCAAATAAAACCCATTCAGTATGTTTTATATACACTCGTCTCGTATTGCTGGTAAATGAATTGGTTGTTGAGACCACTTTGTTTTATTTTTCCAAGGATTCTTTACACGGCTAAGGCCGTTCTCTTCGCCTTTTTGTGGTTTCCAGGCAGAGTGTGTCCCCAAATGACATACCTGGGGATTAAACGCAATCGTCACCCAGTCGCTAAGTTTCGGCTGTTCATAAAATACTTTCCTAAGGGTTAGCGGCGATATGCCCTCCGTAATCATTCCGGATATTCAATATTGTTTTATTTTATATTTATTTTACAAAGCATCCGTGACTTTAATAAATTCATTATCAGCAATACTGACCTCCCAATGTAACTCTATTAATATTATTATCAAATAAATGCCTTGATCACATTCCCACTTTGTTGCTTAGTAAGCTTTTGTCCATGCTATTCTCGAAATCAATAAATATATTTTCTTAAACTTGTATAATTACTCAAAGCACCTCGCACATGTTCCTATCTCATCAAGCACATTATCATAATGCTATTAGCCCAAGGAATAGAATATATCATTTTGCTTTAAAACCCTTTTTGTCATTTATTGGAATATAATGCCAACAATTATTTAATATGCATCCCTGTCTCATATAAGCAGACAGTGGCATTATATATATAATTTATATAAATAAATTTTGTGAAATTATTTAAAACTAAATTTGATATCTTATTTTATTGATTCCTATCACTGTCTCAGTCTATATATATATATTCTACATTTCTTTTGTAAATCCATAGACGTTAATTAGCCACCCAAGCTTCTTTTAGTATAAAGTCTTTTGTTTCTCCCTGACCACCAGGCACCGGACAAAGGTTATACTAGTAGTGGCATCAGATGCATTATCATGTAGATGGCGCTGTGAAATTTGGACTTTAGATTCGAACTTAGTATATCTAGAAGGCAACCTAGAATGTTCAGTTTCATGTCTGGGGTTTGAATTCTGCAGTGTGTTAGCGAGATAGATGATTCTGACTGTTACAATATATATATATATATATTAGTCTTGAGCTAATAAATCTTTTGTTAAGTTGTTTTGTGTCTGGTGTTTTCTTATAGTTAGTTACTGATGCCGCCTGCCTGATGCAGTAAATACTAGCTCAAGAACCTGTGTAAGAAAATATTTTGTAGTAAAGTAAGATGAAATTGTTTAAACTTCATGTTTAGTAATAGAAAGCAATCTTCAAGAAGAAGAATGGCACTGCAACAAAGTCCTTTAAGTGAATTTAATATTTAAAATGCAGCGGTTGAAAAATTTATGTAGAACATGTACAGATATGTTTATCAACAACCTAGACACTGATAAAATAAAATTCTAATGAGATTATCTGGAAAAAAAGTTTGACTCTGAGATCCGAAACTTCCCAAGGAAATACCTTATCATGAATTAAAAGAGAAATTGACTATGTATTTCAAACCAATGATATCAAATTGGTGGCATACCTCAGATTTAGAAATAGAAAACAGGCACTATGTGAGAAATATCAAGATTATGATATGGAATTCAGAATATTAGATAAAAGATGCTACTTTAATTCTGAGCTGGATTATCTGCTCCTTGATTAACTATTGTGGGATATGACAAATAGTAAGCTTAGACAAGTTCTGAGTGATCTAGAATTACCATATAAACATATGATTGAAAAATGTACAGCATACATAGTTGTATTAGAAAAATGTGGCAGAATTCCAAATTATCTCAGATATGAAGAAAACCCAACACTTGTAAATAAAACAGAAACCAACCACCCTCAAACCACAGGAAGGCTTGTAATTCCTGGATGTATTAGAAGATTCATTTAAAGAAAACCTGCAAATTTAATAAGAAAAATCTCATTTATATGGAATAGTAGGACATTTGATATATGTTTGTCAAAATAAGAAGAAAAATAGTAAAACTGAGCAGTGTGCAGACTTTAAATCTTAGGAAGAGGACTTCAAAAGAAAAACAGGATGAATGATGTGGATAAGAACCATATTTTGCTGGATGTCCATATTTGTGAGCAAAAAATTACTATGGAAGTAGATGGCAGTATGTAAATGGCAACATGATTGAAATATGTGGCATAATAAATGTACTTTTTAAAATTAATTTATAAGTAAAATTTCTGACTCTCTATAGTGAAAAAATACCCCAGTTCTATATTGAATGGAAATTGGTTTAGATCTTTGTAAATCCATATTTAATTAAAATAGTACAGTTAGAGTCAGAGGTATGAGATAAATATCCACAGTTACCTAAGACAGGCTTAACAAATTTAAGCACATGGTCAGTTGACATTGAATTAGTGAAAGATGCTTAACCAATTGCATGTAGACCTCATAAGGTTCCATAAAGTCAAAGGTGAAGGAAGCAATTTAAGATATGGTTAAAAGAGGAATTCTAACACTCATGGAAGTGTTGTCGTGGGCTACTCCATTCATTGCAGTAATGAATCCACATGATTCTGTTTGTTTATGCAGAATTACCACTTAACATTGAACAAATATATCAACAAAGAAATATATCCTATGCCCAATGTTCATGAGATATTAGCATCACTACAGAAGCTGATATACTTCATAATTAAAGTCCCTTTCAGCAAATAGCCATAACAACCAGAATGGAAGAACTATAAACAATTAGCATGCATTTACAATTATTTAAATGCAATAAACTACCATATAGCATAATGATAGCATTAAACATGTTTCAGGCAAAAATGGATAGCTAGTTTTGAGGGCTGAAAAACATTATTCCTTACCTTGATGACATCCTAATCACTGCAGAAACAGAGTGAGTTATCAACACACATATTAAAAGTTTGTGCTAAGTTAGAGAAAATCGGTGCGAGAATAATTGCTTCAAAATACATCTGGTATACCACTGAAATTAAATTTCTAGGACATAATAATTCATAATGGAAAATATCCAAACTTAGAAAAAATTAAAACTATTAAGAATGCCGCAAACCAAAAAATGTTAAGGATTTACGGATGTTTTAGTTCTACTTAATTTTTTTGAAGAAGGAAAATTACATTTTGTGACACTGTTATATCAATTGTTAAGACAAGAACAGTGATGGAAGTGGAATAGAGAACAAGAAAGCTGCTATGTTTAGAAATAAATAAAGTATATTGTAAGCAAACTAAATAATATGTGAATTAAATAATATAAACAAAAGTTATATATTTTATTAGTTAAGTAAAATATTTCCGATGAGGTAAGTTTGTGCGTAGATATTTTCATTAGTAAAAAATATCTGATCAGCTGTAAAGAACTAAACATTTAGAGAATAAGTAAGCTGATGAAAAATGAAAAGAATTGTTTCTGTTCTATTAATAGAAATATCATTATAAGTAATTAGATTGGTGATCTGAATCTAGAAATTTTCCTGGTATGTGAAGATAATTAAAAAGTTATAGCACTGCTACCTAGAAATCATCTGGAACAAGATAAAATCATCATTTAAGAATATATGTGCATACACACTTACATTATAAAAGCTTTATCATAATGTGATCTAAGAATTATGCAATACTCATGTTATCAGTACTTAGCAGAAAACTGGCACAGTTGGTAGTCCAGGAATTAACTCATAGCTAGAAGCTTTAGTAGTCAGTAATAGGTTACAATCCTATAATTACAAAAAGAATTTAAAGGCTCATCCTCTTTTCTAAAAGTAAATCAGCCGAATTGTGAAGTTAAGGAATAATCAAATTTTGAATGTATTAGAGAGGATATGATTTTGAATTTAAAAACGAAAATATAATAAAACATGTGAATGCTTTTCAGTGAGGTCTGGTGAAGTCAGAACTAAAGAAAAATGAATCAAACATTAACTATAGATGACTGGAATACTGAAATGATAGTAAAAAAGTGAGTTGGATGAAAGCTGATAAAGGATATAAAGTGCTAATCAAATGGATTAGTTGGCCTAGCTGTCATCCTGAACTACTTCATTAATGTATGTGGAATGTCAAAGAAAAACTCTAAACAAAGGATGCATGTTAATGTATGATAGAGTGGTAATATCAAGAAGTGATCATCATCAGGTTTTGCAACTCATTTATCAAGGTTATGCTAGCATAGTACAAGCTAAAGCACTTGTCCTTAATTATGCATGGTGACCTGGTATCAATAAAGAAGTAGAATGTTTAATCAAAACTTGTGATAATTACCAAATGACCATTGATCACAATCTTGGAGTTGTGTTTATATTAACCATGCTGGATGAACCATCCCATGGGAACATTTTCTTGGAGGTAATCGATGCATACTCAAAATGGACTGGGTATAGGATTGGATGAACACCACTACTGATGAAACAATTGAGAAATATGCTCATTTCATAGTTTTCCTAAGATGCTCATGTTAGATAACTGCATCAGTTGCTCATCAAATAGATTTGAAAATTTCTTAAAGATTGGAGTATTAGACATGTTCCACTCCACATACCATCTGAAGTTGAATGGCATTGCTGGAAAGGTAGTGCAAATATGAAAACAAATATTACAAAAGGAAGGGCCTGTGAATATTGAAGAAGCTTTGTATGCCACTCTTCTACATTGGCATAGGCTGGCTTCAATTACTACTGATAAATCTTCAGCTGAGATGATGCTAATTTCAACCAGAAGAAAATATTGAATTAATGCTGTGGAAAATTACTATGGTGAGGGAGAAAAGGTTTGGAATAGAGAGGGCATCAGAAAATACTGAGTGAAAGGTGTAGGCAAATTATAATTGTTGATACTGAAACAGGAAAGATTATGCAAAAACACATTATTCATGACAAGCAATTTAGATAAGAAATCAACTTTAGATAAGAAATCAACTAAACCAGAAGTACTATCATATCTCAAACAATGTCAAACAACCCAAACAATGGAAATAAATGAAGAGAAAAACAATATGGTGGGAAATGATGTATATATACATAGACACCAAAGAATCATTAGTCTCACAGCCCCTAATTTCTAAAATATAGGAAGTTGTGCTAGATTTAGGAATAAATACAGAATATTGTAAGTGAACTAAATAATATTTGTGTAATATAAACAAAAAATATATATTATATTAGTTAAGTAAAATATTTCAGATAAATTTGTCCTTAGATATTTTCATTAATCAAAAATATCTGTTCAATTGTAAAGAACTAAATATTTAGACACCAAGTAGGCTAATTAAAATTAAAAGAATTGTTCCTATTCCAGAAATGGAAATAGCATTAGAAGTAATTAGATTGATAATTTGAATCTAGAAATTTCCATGATATGCAAAGGTAATTAAAAGATTATAATGTTGCTACCTAGGAATGGTCTGGAACAGGATAAAAGCACAATTTAAGAAGAAAAAATACACATGCACACACTCGCATCATAATAACAGCATCAGGTTGTGAACTAAGATTAACTTAAGGTGGAAGTTTGAATGTACAGAGGAAAACAGAGTACCCAGTGAATTTAGCCTAATTGCTGTGACTGTCTTTTTTTTTTAATCTTAGTAGAAAAAAAGATCCATTCTTAAAAACCAAAAAATTCACTAACCCAAAAAAACTCCTGGAACCACAGATTTTGTATTAATAGGGTTTTACCTGCATATTATATATTTGTTCCAAGATTGACCTATGAACTTTTACATGTCACATTGGCCTTGTTATTATTTAGTAAGTCTCTGTGGCCATATTGTTATCTTGCTGGACCAATAAATGGCAGTTATTAGTTAATTAAATTTTTTGTGT
The DNA here is from genome assembly GCA_028023455.1 of Epiperipatus broadwayi. Taxonomy (NCBI): domain Eukaryota; kingdom Metazoa; phylum Onychophora; class Udeonychophora; order Euonychophora; family Peripatidae; genus Epiperipatus; species Epiperipatus broadwayi. Next base: position 14,070,593 of record JAQFVV010006200.1, on the reverse strand, counting down.
AATATTTATTTCTGCTTCTCTGCTCATCTTTATCATGACTGCAATACCCATGATATCAGTATTCTGCAAAAGCTAAAGACCTATTAACATCATCTTGTCAACCCTTTGATCAATATTGCAATGATCAAGAAATGATTATAGCAACTGATTATTATTAAATATCAAGTAGGGGTTGTTATCTTACATCATTGTCATGGAGATGAACATCTGATTGCTTACAAGTTCAAAACATTAATAGCTGCAGAAAACCCTACAATCATCTTGACAAACAGGCTTTGGCAACAGTTTTTGCTGTTAAGAAGTTCCATCACTATATTTATGGATGTGAGTTTAAAATCTGCATTGACTACTGTCCATGCTGAAAATTTTAGGAGAAGAAGGCTCCTCAACAAGCTAGTTAATAAATGATTTATTGGATTAATAATTGGAAGCATATGATTTTGAATTCATTTATAAACAGGATAGAGAAATTAGCCATGTAGATGCATTACCAAGATTACCAGATGTGCAAAAGTTTGACCCAAAGATTGTAGAACTAAACTATATGGATTTCATAGAATCTAGAGTGTTGAATAGTATGCATAGCCTAAAAGTTGACCAGATTGTGCTGTAAAACTAATATGGAACACACATGAAAACTAATCAATGTGTAAGGGTTGCATCTTTATGATGGATCGTATATTAATATCCACTGAAGACAAGAAATAAGTGTTAGGATTTCTTCAGTTATAAGAATGAAAGAATTAACATGGACATATGTGTTGTGACTGACGTGCATAGGGGCATTGATTAGACAGTTAACCAGTGTAGAGAATATCAATCTATTGCAAAATTACCTCCAAAAAGATTAGAACTTTGGCCAAAAGCCACTCATTCTTGGCAAAGACTACACATAGATCATGTCAGACTTTTAATTGGTGACATTCTCTTGATTGTGATTGATTCATATTCTAAATAGTCAGACTATAAAGTGAGTCTGTAGCAATGCTAAGGATTATCTTTAAACTCCACATACTTTATTTGCATGATATATAATTATTGTATACACCTGGGTCTTGTTTTATGCAGTAGATAGGTTCCACAGAAAACCCACACAAAAATAGACTTAACTTACCTTGAAAAATGGGGGATAGGGTTTTAATTTTCAGAATTCTCATAAAAGCAAAGCAACAAGGGAAAATTACTTCAAAATTCGCATTAAAAAAATAAGCAAATAAAGTATGACTAATAAAAAATTTCAAATATTTGAAAAAAATTAATACAAGACAAACTTTTTTTACATTTTTTATTAACTACAGTATTTAATTTTTCATACATATTTTAATCATTAATGCTAGCATTCGTTTGTAAACTGGTAAGAAATCAGATTCGATGTGATGTGATGTATTGTGGCTTCTCCTTAAACGAAGTCAAGAATCTCTCAGCAATTATGCCCAGGGAAACCTGTTAGCCACTTTATTTTTATTTGTGATGTGATGTACAACTAGCACCACTTTCAGTCTTTTGCTGTGTTAATGGTTTTCTATATTAAAAAAATGAGATCGAAATCAAAACAAAAAGATTATACATTATCATTAGCAAGATTATTTTCAGTTTATAAAATCTTCGTTTTTTATTTTAAAAATCTAAAAGATTATTTATTTCTGTTATATATAACAAAATACATTTTAAAAGTGTAATTTTTTTGAATATTTATTGCAATATTTTTATATGTAAGTATAAATCTATTATTATTTACTCATTAGTATAAGTAGGTTATTTACATAGAAGCTAAGTTTCTAAATACAGCTTCAGGTCATATTCATGTTAGCTGGTAATATAACGTTATATTTTTGAAAAAAAAAAGTATTCCAAGTGAAAATAAGTTATTAATAATTTAAATTTCTTGTTATCTAATAAATATAGTGAAATATGAAAGATATTAAAAAGAAACATGAATCGCATAACTTCAAAATTGCATTAAAATAATCTGCATAAAATGAGACCCATGTGTATAAGGCTATGATTTAGATGCTATTATATGATCATTTTAATTATCCATAGTTCATTTAGTATTTGATGTATATTTAGATAGGTAGCACTTATTGAGGTATAACTAATATTTAGCAACATGTCTCTTTTAAATTTATTTACAAATGACTGTCCAACAAAAGATTTATCAGCAGCAATCAGTTTCATTTTTAATAGTTATAAATAGATAGGCAATGTGAAGCATGCTATTTTTATGCTGTGTATCATGCATAAAAAGTGCTTTATTTTAACATTGATATTTGCTATTTGATTTAACTTATTATTATTTAACATTGTATTTGATTAATTGATAGTTGTTTTGTTGACATTCAAAATTCAAAAACCAGCAATTCAAATTGAAAAAAAAAAAAGTCAAAAACAAGTACTTCAAAATTCAAAACCAGCAATTCAAATTGGAAAAAAAAAGGCCTTGGAATGTTCATAATCTATATTATTTCAAAAAAACAACAACATCTCACAGCATGGATGTCAACAAAACAACCACCGATTTATTTTTCAAACTATGCAAAAGTAAATTTTGCCATATAACTTTAAAAATATGCAATATTTACAAAAATGAATTACTCAATGATGATTTTCTTTTTTCTGCATTAAATCAACATTTATGAAATAAATTGTACAAAAATGAGAGAGGGGGGGATTTGTAGGAATTATGAAAATGATTTCTACAGCAAGTCACCAAAAAACAACAACATTAAGTTCTGTGCATTCTTTGACTAACAAAAATGTTTACACATCCTGGAAGAAATTTTTTTTTAAATAATTGCTTCATTTAGATCTCTGCCAATTGATTTCACTATCATGGAATGATGGAATGAAACCAAAGACAAATACAGAATTATTGTTTTAAAAATAATTCAGAATTAAAAAAAAAAAAATGGCTGTGTTATATTCTTATTGTCTTGTATTGAATTTTAAATAAATGCCTGATGACTCTGAGATAAACAGCTTTATACCTTTTTCAATTTTGTATGTTTAGTTTAATACATTGTACAGGCTTAAACCTGCATTTATATATGTAATATATGCGGGATTCGAACTCAGACTTTCACACGACCCACTACTCTCAGTGCCATCTCACATTGCTGACCCACCTGATCACACACATGTTGAAAAGATAAATAATCACCAATATACGTATTTCATGCTAAACCAGCAATCATCAGATGTGTGTGATCAGGTGGGTCAGCAATATGAGACGGCACTGAGAGTATGTTTAGTTTATAAACTCTCTTTATTTTTATCATCTGATATTTTTATGATTGTTATTTATGTGTCAGTTAATGCCAATAATTATGTCTTATTAATTGGTCACCTATTTTTATGTAGAAAATTTAACTTATAATAGAATGTACATTATTTGAAATGCATATAATGAAATCTTTTAATATTATGGGTAAAGAAATATAATTTAAAAAACCTTATATCAATAAATATTTAAAAGTTTACTGCAGCATGCTTTCAATCTATTGTTAATAATGAAAGGTTTAAACATGCTACTACAGAAGGAAACTTAAGTATTTATTGATTTAAAGATTTTACATAGTACTTTTAATTTTAGTATTAAAAATTGTAAACATATTTGAGTCTGTAAAAACTAAAAGAAAAATAATTTATTTTAAAAAATTTGTTGTCAGATGTGAGTAACATGAACAAGTTGGATATATAAGCCAGATGTTTCATTTTTATTATATAAAATCTGTATTTATAGAATTCAGTTTTACCACCTGTTTTAGGATTGAGCAATCAAAATGCTAGGTGATAGTGTTATCAAATCCCTATCTTATATTGTATTATCCATGTCTCCAGATTAATTTCTATCTTCTGGTTTCATCAGTGAGGAGTTTTGGTTGTGGATCAAGTGCAATTGGATTTTTATTTGTAATTTAATGCATTTTTTCTTCAGCAGTCATCTTTTACTCTTTTTTGAATTATCAATCTAGTAACCTGAAAACAAATATCTTAATATTTTGAATCCAGTTCAATTTTCTTGAATTGTTATATAAATCTGACACCAGTTCATTATCTATATATTTTGGTGTCATTAGGTTTTTTTTATATATAACTATAGACATCTCTATGTTTAGACCAGTGTTGATACAAAACCAAACAAAAAAAAAAATAAATGAATTCAGCCTATATAATGCTTTTTAAAAGCAAACTCTGTTTATGTGATGTAATGTGATGTGATATACCATGACTTTTTCTTAAGTGGAGTCAGGAATCTCTCAGCATTATGCCCAAAGAAACCTGTTAGCCACTTTACATTCCCCTTCCATTCCCCACCCTCAATTTTCCCATAATATGCTCCATCCCATTTCCACAACATAATCTTTGTCAACTCTATGGCCTTTATATCTAAATACCCCTTATCTTTTTCCAAACCCAGCATAAAAACCAATAACCCACTTTCTTTATAATCACTTTGTTCATATTTATTTTTTGATAACTTCTTTATTTGTACTCTTTCTGCTTTCAAGCATTTACATTCAATCAACAGATGCCTAATATTTTCTATATCTTCTTTACACAATTTACAAACTAAACCACCGATATTTTTCCATTTACATGTATATTCTCTTGTTGCTAAAGATCCCATTCTATTTCAAGTCTACCACCTATTGTAGGCTATAATAATCAAGCTTACAATAGATAGTTAAACTGGATTAATTCAATAATATATATATAATAAATATTTTATAATAAACACATTTATTTATTGTGCACTAAAAAGTCAAAAATAATTGTTTTCTTCAATCACAATTGGGTTTTTATTTTTAACTTGAAATAAAAGTATTGGATTTTCAGAGATAATTGAATTAATTAATTTCTGGACTCTCACATTTTTATTTCAAATTAAATATAAAAATCTCAATTGTTATTGGAAAAAACAAATATTTTTAGCTTTTTTAATGCACTGTACATAAAAGTGTTTATTATAAAATTATAATATATATATATATGTTATTTTTAACTTTTTAGTACTTGGATATATTTTATAATTATTTCTATTTAAAATGAAGAATAATAGTAATGTTATAGTCTGTTTAATATTTGAAAGAAAATTTGCATGCATTAAATATCATTTAAATATTATTTTGTTTATGAAAGAAACATTTAAAAAAGAAACTTTTACAATCAAGTGAAATTAAGATTTGTTTTTATTTCTATTTTAATTTTTCATTAACACTTTTTATAGTAAGCTTTCTTTTTTAAAATATGTGATGATGTGATCTATATGGCTTCTCCTTAAACGAAGTCAAGAATCTCTCAGCAATTATGCCCAGAGAAACCTGTTAGCCATTTTATTTTCCATTCCCCATTCTAAGTTTTCCCACATTCTGCTTCATCCCATTTCCACAACATAATCTTTGTCATCTCTATGGCCTTTATATCTAAATCCCTCTTATTTTTCCCAAACCCAGCATAAAAACCAATAATCCACTTTCTGTATAATCACTTTTTTCATATTTATTCTTCCATAACTTCATTATATATATCCTTTCAGTTTTCAAGCAATATCAGCATGTTTGAATCTGTTTAACAATACCCCATTATAATAAATAAATGATTAGACAACCCTGAAATATTTTATTATATTGCATTGTCATCGATTTCCTAACACATGTACAAAATTTGAAGGAAATCCATTTGATAGAAATATGTTACAAATTTGATTACAAAATTTATCCTAAACAAGCAAAGTTTCTAAGGTAAATAGATGTTTAAAACAAGTTTGGGAATAGCATTATGTAGACTGGGATCGTGATATTTCTTTAGTTATATAAAATTTGACTAATCGCAATGCATATTAGCAGTTGTTAGCATGTTTTTTTTTATCTTCTAATCATTACAACAATTTTCTTGAATTATAAAATCATAGTGCATGAGTAGAAAAAGGTCAAAGATTATATTTGAACTTTTATTAACTTTAAAACTCTATACCTAAGATTTTATAAAAAGTAATAATTTAAATTCTACTTAAGAGTGTTTAAACATTAATTCTTATTAAGTGTATGGTCAGCACATAGATACATATAAGGCTTTAACCATAATACTATGCACCTTGAGTGCTTAATTTTGCCACTAGCGGGACCTCTACAAATCTTAACACAAGATTATGGCTTTTATAAAGATTTTCCACTCAATAGATAACTTTTATATAAATGTAGGCTTTGGGTTGATATTTTTAGATCTAGTGTCTGAAGCTAGCCTAGCACCTCTCTGAGGAATTCCAAAGCATGAAACCATGGTCAGGAGTTGGGGGGGGAGGTTACTGACAGAGATATTTTAAATGCTTTTTCTGGTTAAGCATTTATCACAAAGCTTGTTGAGCAATTGGCAATGCTCATTGTTTATATCTTGCAAGCTTAAAAGAATGGTGTCATGTGATCTATGACTCTGTTTTTTATTTGATTATTTATAGTCTTTGCTTTAAGTCTTATGTGATATTATATTGCTAAGACTACTAATATATGGTTTGGCTGAAGATCTCTCAACCCCATATAGCTATTTGAGTTGGATAGCTGAGTTTGAAGACATGTAGGTGTCTGAAAATTTCAGATTTTCCACTTAATAGATAACTTTTAGGTAAATGCTGGCTTTGGGTTGGTATTTTTAGATGTAGTGTCTGAAGCTCTCCTAGCGCCTCTGAAGAGTGCCAAAGCATGAATCCATAGTCAGAGATTTGTGGGGGGAGGATCCTGACAGATATTTTAAATGCTTTCTCTGGCTAAGGATTTATCACAAAGCTTGTTGAACAATTGTCAATGTTCATTGTTTATAAAAGTGGCATCTTATCTTCAACCTATTTTCTAATTAGTGAAGAACTTACTAGCTTCACACTCTTAAATCAAAATGTTTTAGATTTGCCTATATAATTAGAAAGTAGATTGAAGATAAGACACCAAAGTTGTAATCTTGTGTTAAGATTTGTAGAGGTCCCTCTCATGGTAAAATTAAGCACTCAAGGTGCATAGTATTAAGATGAAAGCCTTATATGTATTTAAGAGTGTTTAAGAATTTTTTTGTGTAATTACAAGATAATAACTATTGTAAGTTTTTATTGAAAATAATTTTTTTATATAAAGTAAATTTGCATAATGTAATAAATTTAAAAATATATTCAAAAAGCCTCTTTTTTTTGGAACCATTATTATTTTCCCCCAATGTCTGCAAGTGTCTATCTGAAATGTAAAAATAAACATTAATTGTGTTTTCTAAAGGTTTAATATTATGTTGCATAAAAGAAAAAGATGAAAATTGAAAGTTTAGAGATTATCATACCACCTGTAAAAAGGATATTTTAGATTTATGTGAACATTTTTGAATTTAAGACATTTCTGAAGTTAAGTGATTAACAATTGAAAGATGTTTGTAAAAAGGGGCATGCTAAAAATGCGATATTTAAGAAGTAAATTTGTGTTATATGTGAACTAATAGATTCTGTACATCATTAATTGTTTTTTAGACCGATATATGGATTTTAAGAGCTGAAATTCTTGCTCTTTTCATAAAACTACTTTTCATCCCCCTTAATTCTTCATTGACTGCTGAATATACAGAAGTCCAGTTGCAAATTCTTTTTCTCTTACCAGGAATACGCCACCTAGTGAAGCTTTAATAATCAATAATAGATGTCATTTATGCATCAGTTACTATGACTAAACTTTAATTTAAAATTGGAAAATTATGTTTAAAAAATGCTGATTATTTAAAAATAGATTTTTTTGCTTCTCATTTCCTTTCGAACTTTTTTCAAAAAATGAATTATTAAAATTATAAACTCAGTTGGAAAAATGTTTGGAAATTGTTTTATTGGGAAAAGTTTTTTTTTTAAAAAAAAAAAAAGTTTTTAAACACATCATTAGCTGATAAAATATAGAATTCTGAACTTTTTCTTATAATTGATTTTTTATATCATTTAAAATCAAAGCAAATAATTTATGTGTCATTCATTAACAACCATTTATAAAGTAATGTCGTCATTCTAATTCCGGAAGACGGGGGGTGGATAAAAAGTGCACCATAAGTTTTGTTATGATTAATTAAACAGTGTAATCTAGAAATAAAGGGATGGTTTATTGTTCTGGAATTGATATAAAGTTCTAGCATTTAGAAGTGAAAGAACTGAGCTATGATCCATGCACTTTGATCTGTTACTATACCACTGTACTAAATTTGTGGATGAATGATAGTGACAAAGAGTAAAAATAAAGATGAGTTTTATAATGATTATACTAATTTGAAAAATGCAATATTCACATATATCCTATCATCATCATCATCATCAACCATTATCAATCCACTGCAGGATGAAGGTCTCTCCAAGTTTAATCCATCTTCTCCTATCTTTAGCTTCTCTTCTCCACATCACCCCTGCATACTTTCTTATTTCATCCATCCATCTCACTTGTGGTCTCTTTCTGGGTCTTTTACAATCTCTTGGAATCCAGTTTAAGATTTCAACTGTCCATCTATTATCATCTCTTCTAGCAATATGTCCAGCCCAACTCCACTTCAATCTATACTAGTCTTTTAATCTATTATTCAACATCCTTGTGATCTTTTTACTTGGTCTGCAACCAACTTTTCTTCTAGAAAGGCTTCTCTACCATTTTCCACTGTATTTTGTTCATGAAAACAGTCAATATTGCATCTCTTGAAGTATTTTTGAGATAATCTTTATATTGTAAACAAGTCACTATAAAATACTTTTTTTTTTTACAAAAACACCATTTATTAACTTCACATACTCAATACAATGATAACTAACATTAGATAAGGGTCTATAGACCCAGACTGTTGTATATATAGATTAATATATTCACAATTATTATGATAGGCACATTAAAAATAAATCATAGCCAAACATATTAATAAAAAAATTTATATTTGTTCATTGAAGGTTAATTGCCAATATGTATTTTTAAGTTTATTATGCTATTGAAGCATGGATTATTATTTTTTTTAATGTGGATATCAGTAGGTCTGTTCATATGTAAACCTTTATAAACTTGTTTGCATGATATTTTAATGAATTAAGTGAAATTTGATGTTGGTAAATATCATAAAGATCAAGTAACACAATGGTAATACTCTATCTGATGTAATTATAAGCTGAAGTTAAAATTCAAATAAATCGAAGCGATCCCTTCTTATCCTGAGAATTTTATAAATAATCTCAGGATATATATTTTTAGTTTCTGTTCCATAGCCAGTCTGGCTATCCACTAATATGTCAGAATTTTTTCTCATTATTTTAAGCTAAGTGAAGCTTCGCCATTGAGCAATAGTGGGAACATCACTATCAAATTCCTATAACTCTACTGTTATGAGAAGATATCCAAAAATTTTGCTATTCCAATTCTGCCACCTATTGTAAGCTTAAATAATTAATAAATGATAGTGCTTTTAAAATCTTTATCCAATGCTGTTCTATTCATTTTACAAAAAAATTCCTGGATTATGGCTTTTATCAGTGAGAATATTTCAATCTTGATCTCTAGCATTTGGATATTTTTGGATTATGCACTTTTCCTGCAGCAGCTATTTTTTACTCATTTTTCTTTTTGACTATCAAGTTACTAGTCTAAAATTCAAAAACATTTTAATATTTTGAATTCAAGTCAACTTGCTGGCATAATTACATAGAAATCATTCCAATTAAGTATCTATATATTTTGGTCTTTTCAGTTTTTTCATTATTTTTAAGCATCTTTGTGCAACGGCCAGAATTGATATAAAATTAACAAAGATTTGTCATGAATCAATTTACACAATATTTTTCAGTAGCAAATCTATTCTAGTTAAGCCTATCCAGATACATTTGATCCAGATCCAAAACTTTTCACTGACATGAGTCAGAAACTGGTATGAGGATGCAGATAGGAAAGCATTAGATGGGGATCTAATAGTCACTACCATCTGGCATCTATTCATTAATTAAGCTTGTAAGTGGGGACAAAATCAAATTAACAGGATTTAGTAATGAAAAGTATAGTTTAAATTGGAGTTATGTGTAGTTTAGTATGTTTTATAAGAAAATAGCTTATATCCCTACTATATATTAAGAATTTATTTGTATGGTTTAGCAGTGTGGTAAAAGTGGATGTTAAAAATCAAAATAAGAGCATCTCAATTTGGTCAATTAAATGTTGCATTATCAATTTGCTGCTAAACATAGGTTTTTTTTACCTCCTCACCCAAAACTGGCTTTTAGTCTTATTATTATTTCACTTTAGAATTTCTCTGTGTGTACATTGTGCGAGAATAATTTTTTAGAGTTTATAGCATTGTGTTTTTATTTTCTAAAAGTTTATTTTAATACTCTATCAGCATAAGTGATTTCTTTTTTTTATTTTGTGCAGAAAAAGTACAGACCAAATATGGCGAATTACAAGGAGATCTACAGATGGTGGAACTGACGAAGAGCAGCAATGGTTTAGGTTTGAGCTTAGCTGGAAATAAGGATCGAAACAAAATGAGTGTTTTTGTAGTTGGTGTCCACCCTGATGGAGCTGCTGCCAAGGATGGTCGTATCAGAGTTGGTGACGAATTACTCGAGGTAAGCATCAGCTCTTAATATAAGTATTTAAACAAAATCATTTACTTTTCAGATTCTTTAAAATAATTGTTTAATACTATCATCAAAATTCTAAATTTTGGAATGTGCATCATATGATTAAAATATACTAAGTTTAAACTATATCTTAATTATATTATCTTTAATGTAAATAAACTTGCTTTTATTTTTTAAAATCTTTGATTCCTTAGCGGTTCAATTTTAATAATTAAAATGAAAATAGTATGTTACTTTTAACACGTATTTTTTGTAGAAATCCAACTTATTTACGATATAACTCAATTTATAATGAGGTTAGGCTTTATCAGTCCAAACATAAATCCAACATTTGTGCTTTTTTTTCTCTTCACTACAGTAAATATTAATAAATAGCAATAATGAGTATATATTTATAATACTTATTAATTGTAACATAACCTTTTGTTATAGATAAAATGAATGTATTATAAAATAAAATATTATGTTAGATATGCAATATATAGTTATACCCCTGACAAGTCAATAACTTTGTTTTGAGAAGTTTGATTGGTGTTTAACATAAGATCTACATTGTAACTTCAAATGAATCTACTCTATAGGCATATGTTGAGACAAATCTATATTAGTTTTATTGATAAATATATATAATTGAACTTCCTTCAATTTTTAGCTTTATGCCATTATATTAATTTAAATTTTTTTATTAAAATGCGTACATACTATAACCAATTACAAAAATTTAATATATTTAATAGCTGTAAATTGTAACACTATGAATCTGTGTATTTAAGTACTCTCTATTGGCTCTTTATGAAAATAAAATATTAATTATTATTATATATAATATCCAAATTCTGAATTTCAAATTTTATCTGTCATATTCAAATAAAGTTTATAACATCTTATACAGTGGAACCCAAAATTACATGGTTTCTTATTTGACTTCAATTCTCTTCTATTCAAATAAAAATGAAAACTAGGTAACAAAAGTATAAATAAATAAATTTAAAAAACTATGAAAATTAGCAAATTTTATAATATTCAAGCAGCTTTTACTCTCTCCCTTCCTCCCTCCCTCTCTCTCCCTCTCCTCTCTCTCTCCCTCCTTTTCTCTCTCTCTCCCTTTCTCTCTTTCCTCTCTCTCTTCCTCCCTCCCTCTCTCTTTCACACACACTCCCTCACACACATACTCTCTCTGACACACACTTTCTCACACACACTCTTTCTCTCACACATTCCCTCTCACACACACTCTCTCACTCAATGCAATACATGATTATATATCTTGATAAAATTTCTTCAGTTTATGTTGAAAATATATGCTTAAAGGTAATATTGATTTTAAAAAAAGAGAGAGATTATAATTTCTTATTTCTATAAGAGGAAAAATTTATTGAAAAAAAAAAAGAAATTACCCAGTGCATATTAATAACAACAAAATGTCAGATATTTTGCCATTTACTTTATTTTAAAAATAAAAATACAGAGGTTAGTATTTTTTTTTTCTTATTCTTCTTGTTTCAATGAATGCATTCAGTAAAATATATTTAAATGTGTGCCTCTCAAGTTTTTATTAATAATTATATTATTATTTTTAAAATTGTTTGTATATATATGTCTGGGCTATATATATATGCATATTGAAAAGTACTGTATACTTGTAGTTTAATAAACTATAGTATTTTATTCTAATCATTGTTTATCAACAAAATGTAAACAATTATACACTATATACATTGAGTGCAAGCGAGGCTTGGGACAAAATATAGCTTGGTTCACAACTCCACTGTAGGTTTTAAATTCATGTTATTATGATTATATATTTGCCTGATGCTTAATTATATATATGTTTATGGCAAGGTTTATAAAAAATTGAAATATATTATAAATTTCTACTTATTCAGAATATTGTTATTTGTGTATTTGTTGATTATAAAAGCATTACATTCAATATTTATGTGTTTAATAATTCATACTTTAAATAAATGTCCTTAATATAAATACAGTTCAAGCTATTACAATTTGTAATTAATGATGTTTGAGAGTTTAGTCATGTGTGAACCTTGTTTTATTATAATTTATAATTTAAAATTTAACTATTACATAACATTGCGGATCTGAAGTATGGCACAAGTGAGGAAGGATTATTACCTTCTAATAGAATTACAATCTGATACTCATGATAGTAAAATTAATTGATTATTAACATAATCATCTAATATCTTATTTTCACAATTGAGATCACTAAATCTATTCTTAAAACACACTTATTCACTTATCAGCATTAAAAAAATTAAATAAGTTATTAAAATTTTAATCACATTTCAAGCACATATTACAATGCTGCAAATTTGCAAATATGACTTAAAATCAATCAATTTAAAATCAGCTAAGAATTGCGTTTTTTTGCATTTTATCATCATCCATTTTCATCATAAAAAGAAGAAAAAAACTAGTAACTTTTTTGTTTGTTTGTATTTTGTTTTCATAGTAATTGCAACAATGCTCAGGCTAAATGGGTTTGTAAATAATCATCAAAAAACAGTCAACACTTAGACAATCTCAATATCAAAAACAATCAACAATCTCAAACTGTTGTCAAGGCAACCCCTTTTATTGTTCACCTTTATTGTTAAAAGGAGGTTGTTTTGACAACAGTTTGACATTGTTATTGATTTTAGGATTGTCTAAATGTTGATTGATTTTTAATGGTTTGTTTTAATATGTACTTGGTTAAATTATCAGTAAATTCCATCAGTAATATTTTTTTTTTTTTGTTTCAGCTTTTATTAGATGTAAATATTTAAATTTTATCTTTTTATATACAGGGGTACCCAAAAATAATCAGAATTTTATAATAAAAAATTGTTTATTTATTTTTAAGTATTATAAATTTCATCTTTTTCAAATTACTATACACTTGATGCAATACACCAGTCTAAATGTGTTTTTCATTTTTTAAAGAAGTCAGGAAATACTTGCAAAACAATGCCTTTTAACATCTCTGTCATTTTCTCCACCACTTGCAACTCTGCAAAAAAAAAATAATTGAGTGAATACAGCTGATAGATAAGCTGGTTCATACTGAATCTAATTAAAAAGGGATTCACACTCAAGACTTTGATAATTGACACTGTTTGGGTAGAGTTTGCACTCTGCACAAAACAGCCACGTTTATGTTTTACTGCATCATATAAATGTTTTAGAATTTGCAGATAAAATGTCTGACCATTATGAACTAAATCTGAGAGGAAAATGTTTATATAAAAAAAAAAATCTGTTGATTCTAACATTTCAGTTATTATAAAAAAAATTGACAAATATGTGAAACACACTTTAGGAAAAAATATGCTACATAAACCCATGATTTCACATGGTCATATTATTTGGAAGATTGATGCAGAAGAATCTCTGGAAGAAGTATGTAATAGCGGAAGCATATACTACAATAAGTGTGCAAACCAGAGAACAATTCCGGTTATTTTTGGGTCCCCCCTTGTATGTAAATCTGTTTTTATTACATTATACAATTTCACAAATGTATATAGTAAAGCAAATTAATAAATGTTTTTGAATATTGTACAATTTTTATTAAATGTATTACTTTATAATAATGACTTAATGTATTACTTAATTTTTAAATTAATTTATTGTTGTCAGCATGTCAGAGATAGTCCTAATAAAAATGTCTGAGTTCATATTGCATATAAGTCTTGGACATTGAGATAAAAGAGACCTGTCTCTTTTTGTCTCTAAGTATAGTAATATAAAAAATTGTTGTTGGCTAGAATAATAAGCGGTTCAGTTTATAACTGTAATGGTTTTCTAGCAACATCATTTTTGGATCTTTGTTTTTTAATTATTACTTGGAAATCCCTCTACCATTTCTTTTACATTCATTCCTTTGAATATATCTTAATTATTCCATAAAAATATTTAATTTGACATATATATTGTTTAATACTATATATTGATTTAATTATTCATGAAGGGTCTTGGAACCAAATGGTATGAAATATGGCAGTTCCTCTATATACTTTTTGCCACTTTTTTCTGGTGCTGTTAATGATACTGCTTCAGGATTGGAATAATTTATAGCTGCTTAAAAAAGGAATCCATTGCATTATATTTAATGCATTTACTTGTCATGTTCAAGTGTGGAGTTTGAAAATATTTTCAGAGGTTTTTTTTTAAAAAATAAACTCAGATTTTTTTAGATAGCTTTCTGTATTTATTCAACATTTGTTAGTAAATAGATCAGTATATAATTGTTTTTATATAGAGATTAAAGATCCCATTATCACTTCAATTCAATAAATATTGATAAACTGACTATATAAAATTAAATATATGATTATACAGCTTTCACTGTGATAAGGGGGGAGGGGGTATTATATCTACATAGTTATTGAGAACATGGTTTATCTCTAATTTATTATTATGATAAAACTGTACATGTATTTTTATAAGAATCCATTTATTTCTCCTCTATATCATTAATAGGTTGTTAGTTATATTTCAGTATTTTTTACTCTTAATTATTAAACTTTATAATTTATATTATTGTAATAAATAATGGAATTGGATATATTGAATAATTTTTTTCTTGCATATGAATATAAACAAGGGAACAATATATATTGATATCATTACAAATAGAAGGGTCTTGTTATGTGGTGATAAAAGATCCATTCATGAGTTTGAAACTAACCATGTAAAAAAATTTTAAGTTTAAATCAGGCTAGGATTTTTTTCTTTTTGGTTCATAGCCAATTTAGTTAACCATTTAATATTGGGCAAATAGTGGTTATCTACCATTCTTAAGTGAAGACTAAAACAAGAATAGAAAACAAACTTTTACCATTCCATTATTGTCAAGACTGACCATGACTTATGGAATATCCAGTACTAGTCAGATATATATATATATGATCAAGGTTCAAGTGAGAGTTACCGCACTCAACAGTGACAAGTAATTATATAATAAAACACACGAACATGGTAGTGGAGTTAATAGGTTTATATACATAAATACATACATGAGGATCAATACATAATACAATTACTACAAAGATAAACTGACTAATACATTATTATACAACTCTAGTCTTAAAGGCCCGCAGGCTTACAATAAATAATATTAAAGTCTATTCAACCTGTAATGGTCCCTAGCTCTACATTAGTACATTCGGAGGTAGACCTCTCCGCGAGACGAGCTGAAAGTGAAGTAGTGTTTATGCACTCAGGAAAATACATCCATCCCTCAAACTTCACCTAGCAAGTCTGACCTTATTTGTTCCCACCATCCTGGATGTAACACAGTGTATTTCCATTGGTCATCCCATGACATGAGGTACAAGTGGCCAGTTTAGTTATCTCTGACCAACCTTAATCGTTACTGTTAATGCTTTTAGCATACACGCACATACTTGAATATTTGTAATAGCTATATTATTATTATTGCATGTATATGTGAATACACGCATATACATAGAGTTATTATTATTGTGTGTATATGTAAATAAACACACATACATAGCACGCCTCCCCCAAGTTCAGCGACGTACTTAAAAAAAAAATTTTTTTTTCATTTCTTTTTCTCTGAACTTAACACATAATTGTGCAGGCAGAGGGGGATTTTTGTTCTCCTCTTTGCGAGTGGGGGTGATTTAATTTCACCATCTGTGACTATTTCATTTTCTTCTCTATTTTGACTTTCTTCATCAGCAGTAGTGATTTCTGTTTCACTTTTAGTTTCATAGTGAGTATCATTTTCTTTGTCATTACTTTTAAACAATTGTGGAGTACATTCTGTTATTGCACTCTTGCGCAATTGGTTAATGTGCTTACATAATATTTTGCCATCTGCCATACGGACAGCAGCCACTTGTTTACTTAAATGGCGTATAACGTATGCCTGAGTCCTTGATTTATTTAAATTATTTTTCACCCAGACTTGTTCATTAGGTGAAAATTTGTTGTTTGTTGTATTTGGCATTTGATGCTCTTTTGATGGCATTATTGCTGAGAGTTTTGTATGTAATTTCCAGCCTAAGTATTTTTCTGCAGGTGATCTGCCCGTTTTAACTGTGGGTGTGGAATGCTGATATAGTAACGCCATGAAAACTGCCTCTTGGAGTCTTCATTTTCCCAATTTATTCATGGATGACTTTAAGTTTTGTACCGCTTTCTTGGCCAGTCTATTTGATTGGGGGTAGTAGGGGGGCTAAGGATGTGTTTAATCCCCCATTCCTGCATAAATTCGGCAAATTTTTCAGATGAGAAACCGGTTCCATTATCGGATACGAGGGTTTCTGGTAGCCCGTGGTATGAAAAAATTTCCATGAGCCTGTCCAGCATCTCGTCCGAACTTGTGTTTTTCACTGGTTTATATTCGGACCATCCTGAATAGGCATCGACCACTACCAGAAATAATTCTCCAACGATTGGACTGCAGTGGTCAATGTGAATTCTCTGCCAAGGTTTCTCTGCTTCTTTCCATGCTTCATATTTCACTCGGGGTGCTTTTGCACATGACTGACAGCTAGAACATTTTTTTATGAATGTTTCTATATCAGTGCTGATTCTTGGCCACCATACATAACTACGGGCTAACGCTTTTGCCCTGACAATGCCTGGATGACCTTCATGTAATAAATTTAGTATGTGCAATCTACCTATTTTTGGTATTAAGAACTAATCGCCTTTAAGAATGCAACCTTTACATATTGATAATTTTTTGCGACCTTTCCATAGCTCTATGTGCAAAAATGGAGGAAGTTGTGCTGACCAGCCTCTTCTAATTTTTTCCATCAGCCATTTGTAGCCAGTGTCTTCCTTAGTCCATGCTGCTACTTTTCGGCTATTAAGAGTCTGGCTTTGAAGCACGTCAATGTAATTGATTTCTATTTCGCTTGTTGTATTCTCTGAGTTGTCAGGCATTCGGGATAACGCGTCAGCATGACTAATATTCTTTCCCTTTCTATATTCCAGACTGCAATCATACCCAGTGAGTATGTTAATCCATCTCAACATGCATGGGCTGAGGTGTTCCGGAAATTGTTTGATGCCCAAAATTCCCAGAAGTGGTTTGTGGTCTGTCATGATTTTGAAATAACGACCATATAGATACTGGTGGAATTTACGAATTTCAAATACTATAGCTAGCGCTTCCTTGTCCAGCTGACTATAATTTTTTTCAGCTTTGGACAAAGTGCATGATGCGTATGCTATGGGACATTCCCCAGATTGAGCTGGATGACATATTACTGCCCCCACTCCATATTCTGATACATCAGTCATTAGTGTTATTTCAAGATTGCTATTATAGTGTACCAGTAATTTGTTTGATACGAGTAAAGCTTTGGTATTTTGAAAAGCCCTTTCTTGTGTTGCTTCCCACTTCCATTTCTGATTCTTTTTCAGTAGCTCATATAATGGCTTGGCTATGTGAGCTTTGCCCTCTAGGAAGTTCTCAAAATAGTTTACCAAACCCAAAAAAACCTGCAATTGTTTTACATTACTAGGCTTTCTAGCTTCTGACATTGCTTTGACCTTTTCGGGAGAGGGCCTTGTCCCAGAGCTAGAGACTATGTGCCCTAAAAACTTTAATTCAGTGGCCTTCCACATGCATTTTTGAGTATTTAATTTTGCTCCAAACTCTTCTAGCCTTTGACAGACAGTAGTTAGACGACTATGCAATTCATTTTCTGATGTTGCCATAATTAATATGTCATCAAAATAAGGGACAACGCCCTCGCATCCAGTAAGCAGTGTTTCAATTTTTGCTTGGAATATACTGGGAGTGGATGCTATGCCAAATGGGAGACATTTACATTTGAATAGACCCACATGAGTAGTCAGTGTCAGAATTTCAGCAGCCTTATTTGTTATTGGAATTTGATGGAAGGCAGCATCTAAATCTAATTTAGCAAAATATTTTGATTTTTGCAGTGATGCTAATATTTCTCTGGAGTTTGGAATGGGGTAGGCGTGTTTATTTATAGATTTGTTGACAGTTATGCAATAATTGCCACACAAGCATATCTGTCCATTAGGTTTGGTGATAACAACCAGCGGAGTCGCCCACTCTGTCTCCTTTGACGGTTCTAGAATGCCGTTCTTCACTAACTCATTTATTTATTTCGCTACTTTTTCTTTCTGTGCGAAAGGGACCTTTCGAGGTCTGCAAATTATTGGCACAGCCTCTGGTGACATTTCCAATGACACCGGTTTAGTTTTAATCAGTTCTGGTTTGCCATTAAAAAGTTTAGGGAAACGATCTCTTATATCTTTTTCACTGTCAATTTTTTTGACCAATGAGATTTCAATTCCGAGCTCTGTAAACCAGTCATGACCAATGAGAGGGTTTATGGGGGCATGTACAATATATAGTGGCAAGATTGAAATGTTGCCTTTATTACTCGTAATTTGAGCTTGGACTACACCCTTAATTTTTATTTCTTTACCATTTATGTCCAATGCTCTAAGCTGAGTATTGCTAAGCCTAGGGGGCTGTCTTATTTCCACCCTGATCGAATTCCAGTCAGCTACGGATATTAAAGAAATGCCGCTACCGCTGTCTATTTCCATCAACAGGGGTTTTCCGTAAACTTTCACAGTAGTAATAAATTTCTGTGCTTGATTTATAACTGTATTATTTATAACAATATTACATTTGGTTTTATTTATACTTTGTATTTTATTTCCTTTAACTTGGTCAACTGTTCTATTTTCACACATTCTCGCCATGTGACCTATTTTTTTGCACAGTCTACATCGATCGTGTTTGAAATAGCAATCTTTAGATATATGACCTAGTTTTCCGCAACAATAGCACTTTGTTCGACTTTTATTTGTCTGTTTAACAATTTTGTTATTGGAAGGCCCTTTGTTGAGTTTTTCAACACCAAATATTCCTGTTTAATCGCTATCAATGCCTTTTTTCACAGCAAATTCTTTTGCTTGCTCCATTACTATTTCGTGAGCAATACTGCGTTTGATAGCTTCACGATAATTTATGTCTTTATCAGCCAGTAACTGCTGCCTCAAACCATCGCTATTTATTCCACATAGGAATTGTTCCAGTAGCGCTTCTTCTAAATATGAATCATAACAGCAGTTTTTTGCAAGTTCGCGTAGGGCCGAGTCATAATCCTGCATATTTTCGTTTCTGCCTTGATGGCGATTTCGAAAATGAAGTCTGGCGATGTGCCTAGACAGGCGAGGATTAAAATAGTTTGACAAACGATCTTTTAACACATTGTAGGTTAATTTTTCAGGAGTGTGGGGTTCTGCTAATCTGTTAGCTATTTGTATGACCCCTTTTCCTGCAAAACATAATAATGTCACTGTTTTATACGCATCTTCCTCTCCTCTGTTAATAAAACAGTAATTTTCAGTCTGTTGAACATACAGGGGCCACTCATTTGCCTCTCTGACATCAAACTTGGATATTATCGATTGCATTTTAAGCAATTTATATAACTAACTCGTTTAATACCGTAGGCTTGACCCCTACTTCAATAATTCTGCCTGACTTATTTGGTTGTCAGCAGACTGCTAGGGTTCAAATTGAACTGTCAACACTGCGCCAGTGGAGTATCCAGTACTAGTCAGATATATATATATGATCGAGGTTCGAGTGTTATCGCACTCAACAGCGACAAGTAATTATATAATAAAACACACAAACACAGTAGTGGAGTTAATAGGTTTGTATACATAAATACATACATGAGGATCAATACATAATACAATTGCTACAAAGATAAACTGACTAATACATTATTATACAACTTTAGTCTTAAAGGCCTGCAGGCTTACAATAAATAATATTAAAGTCTATATGACCTGTAATGGTCCCTAGGTCTACCTTAGTACGTTCGGAGGTAGACCTCTCCGCAAGACGAGCTGAAAGTGAAGTAGTATTTGTGCACTCAGGAAAATGCATCCATCCCTCAAACTTCACCTAGCAAGTCTGACCTTATTTGTTCCCGCCATCCTGGATGCAATGCAGTGTATTTCCATTGGTCATCCCATGACACGAGGTACAAGTGGCCAGTTTAGTTATCTCTGACCAACCTTAATCATTACTGTTAATGCTTTTAGCATACACGCACATACTTGAATATTTGTAATAGCTATATTATTATTATTGCATGTATGTGTGAATACACGCACATACATAGAGTTATTATTATTGCGTGTATATGTGAATACACACACATACATAGCAACTTATTTTTTCTTTATAGGAAATTGATTGTAAAATAAGATAGTCTTAACCATTTAATATTAGGCAAATAGTGGTTATCTACCTTTCTTAAGTGGAGACTAAAACAAGAATAGAAAACAAACTTTTATCATTCCATTATTGGCAAGACTGACCATGACTTATTTTTTCTTTATAGGAGATTGATTGTAAAATAAGACAGTCTTTAAATAACCCTTGCATTGCAAATATTTCTTCAACATCTTCCCTACAAATGAACATTTAAAAAGTAAACAGATTTTTCACTTTTTGACTGGTCAAAATTTAGATATTTTTCGATTTAAAAGCTGTTTTATCACACAATTTTTACATCATTATCATACAATGTGTACATTATAGACAACATTAGTAGCATAGATGTGAGATTAGGGTACAAATGTTTTCTGGTAGTTTCATAATAAATCTATAATATCAAATCTACTTCTTTGCAATGGCTATTTATTTCAAATATTCTTCTGCTAGATAAGAAGTTGCCTCACAAAAAATTTTATAGAGAATAATTAAGCAGATTAGATTTGCTAACAACTCTCAAAATATAATTTTATTAACTAAAACTCATCTCAAATTAAGATCCCTTTTCTGAAGTTCATTCAAGAATCTTTTCAACAACCAAAGATTATGGTACAAAAATGGACTTCATATGCAGTTTCAAACATTTTTTTTTTTTAGGAGATCCTACCATAAAGCCAGCTGGATTTGATCTATATAGATAGATTACTGGCTGAGTCTCCTAAACAGATTCAGGTAAACCTGTGGTTATTGCATTCAATTATAAATGGAATTTAATAACCATTGGTTTTAGATATATGAACGATGAATCACATAGCTAATGACTGTCAAATCTATGGATAGAATGACAGAATTCTTTACTTAATAAAGCCATTAGTGAACTATCTTTTGATTAGAATTTTTACAGATTCTTTTATGATGTTTGTTGATAATTAAATTGTCTAAAAAATAAAATAAAAAAATCCATACACTAAATAAACAAATAATGTTTTAAAGATATTTTCCATGATCATACCTGCTGAAACTTGCTAAACTTCCGACATACCTATCTTATATTAGAAATCAATAGCTGCTAACAGGTAAAGTTTAAAAACCAAAATGGAAAGCAGAACATGATAGCTTCATTTTGTCAACCAGATAGAACTGTTTCTATATTCATCTCATTTGAATATAGATACTAAAATCTCTTAGCCAGCCTCTTTTTAAAATTAACTAAATTACTGGTCACATACTTAGAATGAATGAAGATGATGAAGAAAATGGGAGATTAGTACTTGGGACTACTGAAAAGTGTTTGCTTAGTCAGAAATGCATCTTGGGAGATTCATTTGCCTTTTTTTCCAGATGTCTTTATTTATGTATTTGAAGTGTGTGCGCAGAAAGATGAAAGTTTTAAAATATGTATATAATTTTAATCCGTTATTTTATTTTGCTAATATATGTTATTAAGTAATCAATTTCAAAATTTAAAATCAAAGCTTTGTCAGACTTTAAGGAGAAAATTTTGTACTTAAATAAAATCATTTGTCAGTTGTACTTTCAGATAGTCAATATATAAAAATATCAATTTCAAAATAAAGCTATTTAATTAAATGTTATGGAGCCAAATGCATTAAAAATAAATGAGTTCATGTTGTGTTTTATTTATAATTGGGATTTTCGCATTAACTTTAAAGCATTATTTTTATTATTTTATAAGCTAATTTTGCATAGATTAAATACAGATTTTAAAAAAGTAATTTATTTTTCTATCATTATCCATGGATACAATATCTACAAAATTCATGTATGTAGTGCGTATGCTAGGTTCTGCCCAGAGACAGACTGAATAATTAGAAAAAAGAATATGATAATTGAGCAATAACCCTTGATCATTATTAGTGGTCATTGGTCTTTGCTTATCATTCTCTTTATTTATGCATCTCAGTTTTAGAACTATATTATAAACCTCATTAAACTTCTTCAAAATCAAATATTATGTTGCCTCTTCTTTGAAGCTTATTAATACTTCTCTTTACTTTCATTTATTTAATAATTGAAATACAGGCTTATTATATACCTGTGTCAATATATTTAGTATATAAGGTATACGAGCACAGACTTTCACACGTCCCACCGCTCACCACTCTATTTCATTAATGTAATAAATGCTTACATTAATGATTATGTTTGATAAAATAATTATAATACTGTTTACTAATTTTACTGTAGTGATTATTAGATAATAATATTTTATTACGTCTACAATTATAAACAATTTTTGATCATATAGTAGATTTCTACTACAAAAGATTAAATTAATGTGTATATATATGTTTATGTGTGGTGTGTATTCTTCTAATTGATTATATCTCTATATAATCTGGTTCATACATTTCAAATGCTTCCAGAATTTAATAAACCCATAATTTTTAAATATGCATACTATTCTTTTTAATATTATCTCCCAATTCATTTCTTGTTTAAATCTTTCTTTCCTTTACATGCTTCCCTTTTCTAGTTGTTGTTCTTTTATTATTATTATTATTATTATTATTATTATTATTGTTGTTGTTGTTGTTGTTGTTGTTATTATTATTATTATTATTAAGTTTCAAAAATAATAAACTTTATTGATCCAATAGTTACATAGTATTATAATGCCATAGCAAGATACATGTTGAATCTTATTATTATTATTATTATTATTATTATTATTATTATTATTATTATTATTATTATTATTATTATTATTATTATTATTATTATTATTATTATTATTTCATTCTATATAAACTAATAAAAGCAGTACTATAATTGTATTTAATACTAATCTGTTATTATATTCTTAATCAATTAAATTGAATTGAATTAGTTATTGTTTTGCAATTAAAATAAAATAAAATTGTTATTGTTATTATTTTTTCAAAGAACAAAGTTAGTTCGATTACTAAGAACCATGGTGAATACTAAATAGTAAGAAAGAGAAAGAAAAAAAAGATCTGATTCATTAAACATTTTAATAACAATTCTAAAAGGTTTTGGAATGCTTTATAAAGGACTGCTTTAACTTCTATATATTTTTTTATTTTGGTCCATATATATCATCTCATGTAACATATGGTGAATGACTTGAATAATCCAATCTGTCTATTGCATTAAAAAATGACCACATGGACAGTGATCGTTTATTTTTTTCTTGAATAACACAAGCTTTTTTTATAATCTTGGACATCCTCATAATGTATTCAACTAACAGTCTCTTGTTGATATTAAATCCTTCTCAGATAAATGCATTAAGCTTGTGGGCAGTATAGGAAATTAGAATCATTCTTCAACATCACTTAATTTTATATGAATCCATCTTTCTTTCATCCGATTTAAGTATCCATGTATTTATTGATTTAGGCAGTAATTGGAAAAATGATACAGTTAATCATTTTCAATTTGGTGGCTTTAAAATATGTTGGTCTTTCTATACTTTAGATAGTCTTGTCACTGTTGTTCTTGCTATTATAATTCTTCTGCACATTTGTTGACTGTATTGGACTATTATTGGCTCTGGTGGAACCTAAATATTATTATTGGCATGGTCCACTTTGGTTTTTAAGATGCTTATTTCAAGATCATGCAATTTTCTTTCTCTCATATAGTTTTGTCCTGATATTTGTTAATTTTTCCTCATCAGTAGTCAAAATCAAAATATTGTTAGTATATCTGAAATTATTTATGCATCTCCTGTTTGCTATTCTGCATTCCAGCTTCCAAAAGTA
Source organism: Epiperipatus broadwayi (assembly GCA_028023455.1). Classification (NCBI taxonomy): domain Eukaryota; kingdom Metazoa; phylum Onychophora; class Udeonychophora; order Euonychophora; family Peripatidae; genus Epiperipatus; species Epiperipatus broadwayi. The sequence continues at coordinate 14,045,965 of JAQFVV010006200.1, read as the reverse complement.
CTGCATATAGTTATTTTATTTTAGAAATTTAAAAAAAATGGTGAAACGAATACATTCCGAATAACACCTGTCTGCATCTTAGATTCAATTGATAAAGTTGTGTCTGTTTTCATGTTCACAGAATTAGATTCATAGGAATTTTGAATGAGTTTTATCAGGTGTGTGATGTCTTAAGTACAAGAGTATTTTTCATAGTTTTTTTTTTGTTGTTGTTGTTTTATTTTATCATAAGCTTTTTTTTGTATTCCATAAAATTCATATATATATATTAACATTATATTGCCTAGCTTTTTTCTGTTTTATTTTGTCAAAAAAAAATTGTGGTCCACAAAATTTATATATATTAACATTATATTCCTTAGTGTTTTCAATTAACTGGTAAATCTTTAAGTGTGTTCTCTTGTGCTTCTTCTAGATATGAATCTCAACTACTTATTGAATATTTGCCTTTAGACATTCATTAATTATATTTATTATTACTTTATTGCATATGAAATTAAGACTATTGTTCTTTTTTTTTTAAAAAAAATGTCATAGCATCAGCCGGGATGCGAACCCACAACCCGGGCAACTGCCTGCAAGTGCAAGGCAGTCGCGCTGACCTCTCGACCACCAATGCAAGACAAGACTATTGTTCTTTAGTTACAATCACAGTGAAATTTTATTGAGTGGCACTATTCTTTTGACCATGTTCTGGTTTTCTAAATCTTTTGACAGTGATTTTATTTCCATTTAGTCTCATATCTTTATGATTTCGGCAGTTATTCTATCTATTCCAGAAACTTTTTCATTTTTAATCTGAGAATATCTGGCTCCAGATTATTTTCTTCATTTGCTCTCCATACATATAGCTGACATGATTCATAGTAAAGATGGCAACAATAATCCTTCTATACTTGAACTATTTCACATTTGTTTATCACAATGTTTTATTAAGCATTTGTAATTATTTATTTTTTGAGTATGAATTTATGAGAGAGAGATGTGTGGATTATTGTATAATTTTGATAATGCATTGCTATTAGCATGTTCTTTTATTTCCTGGTAAATTTTCATATGGAAAGAATTCTTATCTTTTTGGCAAATATTATTTAATTTGATAATTATTTTTCATATTCTTTTAGTCTTATAATTTTATTACATATTAAACCACTAAATATCACATGATCACCATTTCTTATGCTTGCTCATAGCTGTTATTAAAACAGGCAAAACTCTCCATACAGAAGTGCCACTCAGTGCAAGCCAGAGTAATCAATGGATGCCAAAAGGCTTGTGCATAAAATCTCTATCTAGTGCCTACTCATCCAATATCCCCAAACTAGTTTCTAGCTTGTGACTTTCATCAGTGAGGAGCCTTGGATCTGAGAACACTACTGTATGGAGAGTTCTGCCTGTTTTAATAACAGTTATGACCAAGCATAAGAAATGGTGATCATGTGATGTTTAGTGGTTTAATACCAATCCTGCCTAATAGGATAATGGTGGCTATGGTTATTAAAGAACCAAAGACACCAAAATGTATGGGTACTAAACTGAGTTTAGACCTATATGACTATATAAGCTAATGAGCTTGGATTGAAAATAGTTTTGTAGTTAAGAGAGATAAATGGTGAGTGCTGGAGGGTTGTATTAGATCCTAAGATCTAGATGAAGTGCTCTCAGATCCAAGGCTCCTCACTGATGAAAGATGCAAGCTAGAAACTAGTCTTGAGATATTGGATGAGTAGACACTAGATAGGGATTTTATGCACAAGCCTTCTGGCATCTATTGATTACTCTGGCTTGCACTGAGTGGAGAATTTTGCCTGTTTTTTATCACATATTATTATGTAATAAAATTATGTTTCAGTGATCTTAAATCAGATTGAGTGTCTTATTTTGTTTTTGAAGCATTATTTTGTTTGTGTTGTTCTTCATTACTCCTAAGATCCATTTTTTAATATCAGTCTTTTATTTTTCACAGTCTTGATCAATATCAGGCAATTTTAATTGTTGATGGGCTTCATTGCTGAGCAGTTCGTTATTTTTTGTATGTTGTTTTTATTTATGAAATTTAGTTTTATTTTTAATTATATCTGAAGGTCAGTGATCAAATCTGCATTCTGCTCTAGACACAGTCTTGGTGTTAGTAACTATTAATCTTCATAAGTTTTTAATTAAAACATAATTTATCTGATTTTTATAAATATTATCAGCTACTATGCATAAATAAAGAGTTTTGCTAAAAAGTGTTCGAAGTGGGTTGGATAAATTGTATTTATAGGATATTACAGCAAAATAAAGAAAAGTGTGATTTTGGTAATATTTATGAAGAAGAGATAGTGTTGAAATGTGTATTCGTTATTATGAAATTCATTCCAGTGGCAAATTGAGCTATTCTCCGTTGCATCCAATTTATTTATTTGTAAGAGCAGAGAAGTTGCTATATCTGGAGGGAAATCATTGCTACACGAACAGTTTTATATAAGAATGACGTGGGCAACAAAGTTTAATAGAATTTGGAAGTCTACTATCAACAATAAAAGCAATATGAAAAAAGTTTAATCAAGAAAGGAGAAATTATGAAATAATTGCGGAATAACGTTGACCTTGACAATATCTATAGAAAAGACAGCGATCAGTAAAATAATGAAAAGACGAAAGAAAAAAAAAGAATCACATAAATAATCAAATCTTATCAACATACAGCTATTTTTCTTTTCTTTTTTATTGCAGATATTGGGGGGGGGGGGTATCCATGATATGAAAAAGAAAAATTAAATGCTAAAAAAGTAAAGCTATGTAAAGAAAATTAAATTATAAAATAAAAAAAATACTTTATTCTAAACAAGATGAACTGGAAAAAAAAAAAGAATAATCGAAGCCGTTAAATAATACCAGGGATATATATAGTTGTTTTAAAAAAAGGATGTATTGGCTTTTAATTAAATTTAAAATTTATGTATTTTTTTTTAAATTTGTAATATTAATTGTTTTCTAGGCATTGTTGCATTTATTAGTATTTTATATAAGCGCAACGTCATTAATTCAGTTACTGAAAATTTGAAAACTTTTAATTATGCGGAGGGAGGGAGTTCTTATTTTCATGCTTGATACATTTTATTATATTAGCATGATTTTTTTAATTCTTAAACACACATACATTACATAAATAAATTGTTAAAAAATTACACTTCAATAATATCTGACAATTAATAAATGTAATTGGTAATAGCATTATGCTTATAATTTGTCATTTCAAAACTTTTGTAATAATTTTAATTTTCGCCACACTGAAAGCTATGACCTATTTTTAAAAATACATTCCTGCGGAAAAATAAACGTTATTGTTTATAAGTTTCTTTTTTAAAAAAAATAAATATTATATTTACTGAGCTTTACTGATTTAAAATATTTTATATTATTTTAAATATATTTCAAATAGTAATTAAAAAATAAATGCCTATATTATAATTAACAGATTGATTAAAGAAGTTTAATTTGCTGCAAATAAATAAAAATATTTATCTGTTTTAATAGCATTAAATTAAGTTGATTTATTAAATTTTTAATAATATGACAAGGAAGTAATTTTTTTTTTTTGCTAATGAATGAAAGATATTTTTTCTGTGTTTTTCATGTTGTCAGGTTGAATCGTTATTTTATATACTATACAAAAACAACGTTTTCATAATAAGCTATTATTGTATAATACGGTTTATAAAATTCTCCTTGTTCTTTTATAGATTATGATGAATAAGAGCCCATCTTTTCAAATATAAAATTTAAGAATGTCTTATATGACATAGTTATCAGATATATAAACCTCATCATTTCATTTCTATGAGTATGAACATAAATAAATAATTACACACCATATTTTAAAAAACTTTGTCTTATGTATTAATATTGATCCAATATAAAGGAGACTTTAATTAAATTACTAAACTGATATCAATTGTAACCTTGTGATGAAGTTTAAATAGAAATTTTCTTTGCTATATGCTGTGTGCTGCGCTAATCAAATCACGTGCACACAAGTTGTATAGACTTGCTCAGATCGAGCATGAATTTTAAACCGGATTGAGCATGTAGCACTGCAAACCAATAGGAATAGTTATGGATATAAATAACCAATGGGGGAGAATCACAGAATCCTATGCTCACAGTCTGGAAGGGGAACTAACTATAGAAGATATCTGGTGCTGAAGATCGGACACTCTAAATCAGAAGAAGGACCTGGACTGGCTTTTCTTACCCAGTGAATCCCCGCTGAAGGTACAAAGGAGGGATCTAGGCAACTTTAAAGGCCAACTCGGTCTATATTATTATTTATTAGTAAGCCCTAATGGCACAGATAAAAGTACGGTAAAATTACTTATGTAAAATTTTGTATACTTTTTGATTACCATAATTCGTTGTAACTAATTATACTCTGTAACCTTTTCCAAATTGTTATTAAATAGTTTAGCCTGACTGTCACTCTGAGAGTTCTTTTCTTTAAAACTATATATGCTAGTACATGTTCGCAAAAACAGAATAAGTTGCTGTATGTAATTAGAGTCCGAACATAGCATATAATTGGCGCAGTTGACAGTTGAAAGAGGACAAAGTGGTTAAACTAAAAAGAGAAAAGGTGTCAATAGTTAGTTACCAAGGAAGATGGCTACAACTCAGCCGGGTATTTGTGAATTCGATGTTAATAGTCTTTCCGAGTGGCCCCAATATACAAAACGTATTGAATATTATTTCATTGTTAACAAAATCAAAGATGACGTAACGAAAGTAGCCACACTATTACTTTTCAGTGGACCAGGTGTAATTGAAGTTGCAAACCAATTATGTGGACCCGAAGAACCGGAAAAACTTGTACTCCGATCTAGTTGGGCGGCTAAATAACCATTTTAGCCCAGAACCGTCAAAACACATTGCTCGCCTACACTTGCGCAACAGACGCCAAATAAAGGGAGAAAAGTGTAGAGATTTTGATACCGCCTTAAGAGATTTGGCGCAAAAGTGTGCTTATGTAGACCTAGAAGAAGCACTATTAGATCAGTTTTTATGGGGGATGAGCGATGACAAATTACATCAACAACTATTGGCCATCCCAGATCTGACGTATTCCGAGGCTATCAAAAGAGGGATGTCCCACGAACTAGTTATAAGCAGCTCCAAAGAATTCCAACAAGCTAACCTGGATGCTACGAAACAAACTTCAATAAGCAAAACAGAAGAGCTACCAAACTCGAAAACTGAATGTTATCGCTGCGGCAAAATTGGACACATTGCACGTGAATGCAGCTGGAAAAATGCAAAATGTAATAAATGCGGGAGAGTTGGACACCTGGTGAAAGTTTGCCGTACTAAAAATAGAACTAGAGCGAATGACAAATCCCCAGTAAACAGATATGCCAAATCGGAACGTTATACTGAAATAAATAAGGCAGAGACCAAAAGCTGTCAACAAATAATGTTAGCAGTAGAGATATGTAACAAAGCTATAGAAATGGAGATAGACAGCGGAGCTGGGGTGTCCATCATATCGCAAAGGGATTGGTCCGAGATAAATAAAAACGTTAAAAACCAGCCAAGAGTAGCTAAAACAGAACTCAAGGCAAATGATGCAAATGGGAATCCTATTCAAATAGTCGGAGTAGTAGAGGTTATGGTAGCCATAAACAATCACCGGAAAAAACTAAACCTATATATTGTCAAGGGCAATATAGCACCCTTATTAGGTAGGGAATGGTTTACCCCGTTAGGCATTAAGATCTGTATGGTAAACAAAATTAACATCGAAAGGGAAATAAAACTTAAATTCCCTAAACTGTTTACCGAAGAACAGGGACGAATCACTACGACAGCCGTGGAAATTGAGCTTCGCGAAGGCGCAAAAGCAGTTCACTGCAAGCCTAGGAAAATACCTTTTGCTATGAAATCACGAGTTGAAGAAGCTTTAGAGGACATGATAAAGAAAGGTGTGTTGACTCCAGTCGAAGACTCAGAATGGGCTACTCCTATAGTGATCGTAGCAAAACAAAACGGACAAGTCCGAATATGCGGGGACTACAGACTAACTGTAAACAAAAGTATTGCCAAAAGCCCATATCCTGTTCCAAATGTTAGAGAGATATTAGCTGGATTGGAAGGAGCAAATTTTTTCGCAAGGTTAGATTTAAATGCCGCTTTTCATCAGATTCCAGTGACAAAGGAAACGGCGGTGCTCCTTACCATAATAACACACAAGGGATTGTATAATTATAATCGCTTACCTTTCGGCATAAAAATCGCCCCAAACGCTTTTCAAGCTAAAATAGACACGCTGTTGGAGGGACTGAAAGGAACAATGCCATATTTTGACGACATTCTGGTAACAGCGGAATCTGAAGCAGAATTACAAATTAGATTAGACGAAGTTTGCGAATGGCTAGAGAATTTTGGTGCAAAGCTAAACATGCAAAAATGTATTTGGTGTGCTAAAGAAATAAAGTTTTTAGGCCACATCATATCAAGCACTGGCGTTAGACCCGATCTGGATAAAATTAAAGCTATCATAAATGCACCAAAGCCCAAAAACATCAAAGAACTGCAGGCTTTCTTAGGATTGGTTAATTTTTTCGAAAATTTTCTGAAGGGAAAAGCACATGTAGCCTTACCTTTGTACGAGTTACTTCGCAAAAATCAACGATGGTGTTGGAAGAACCCGCAAGAGAGCGCTTTTCAGAAAACGAAAGCACTGCTAACGTCAAACCACTTGTTAGTACATTATAACAGTAGCCTCGACATCACATTAACAACGGACGCATCCGAATACGGAATTGGGGTGGTACTCAGTCATCCGTCACAGAATAGCGAACGCCCAATAGCATACATGTCTAGAACGTTGTCAAAAGCTGAAAAAAATTACAGCCAATTGGACAAGGAGGCATTGGCCCTTGTAACAGCAGTTTGGAAATTCCACCAATACATTTACGGCGGATCAGTTAAAATAATAACAGACCACCGTCCATTGTTGGGGATATTCGCCAATAAAAAAGCCGCCCCTGACCATTTGAGCTCGTGAATGATTCGCTGGTATAATTTACTGTCTGCATACGATTACGAACTCGTACATCAGAAAGGTAGTCAAATTCAACATGCGGACGCGCTTTCATGCATACCAGATGTAACAGAGGAAATGGACACCGAAGTAGACGTAAATTACTTGGACCATTGGAAGCCGGAAATTATAAATAGCAACACTATAGCCAGATGGACTCAAGAAACAGCTGGATACCAGGCACTGGTAAACTGGATTCCGAAAGGATAGCCTAACAAACGACCACATTATTTACATAGGTCATTATGGAATATGCGTCAGCAGCTGTTGACATTAAAGGGATGCATAGTAATTGCAGATAAAGTATTGGTTCCACCCGGCGGTCATTCTAAGATATTAGAAATGTTGCATCAAGGGCATCCAGGGGTCGTTCGCGCAAAAGCTCTATGCCCGCAGTGACGTGTATTGGCCGGGCATGGGTACGGACATAGAAATGTTCATTAAAAAATGTAAATCCTGCCAATCAACCGTAAACATACCTCCAAAGAAATTTACACCGTGGCCCAAAACGGATAAACCTTGGAGCCGGGTCCACATAGACCATGCTGGACCAATAAATGGCAAAATGATTTTGGTGTTGATAGATGCTGGCTCAAAATGGGCAGAATACAAGATTGCCAAAAATACTAGTTCTGCAGAAACAATTCGTATTTTAAGCGAAATATTCGCACACCAGGGATCACCAGAAGTCTTGGTTTCCGACAATGGGACTGCTTTTACTTCCGACAAATTCAAATCATTTGTGGAAGAGTGGGGAATAAATCACATCCGTTCTCCTCCGTATCACCCGGAATCCAATGGAATCGCGGAAAAGGCGGTACAACATTTGAAACTAGTATTAAATAGATTAAATAAAACCAACCTATCCGAGGCGCTAAACATTGCAATGCTGCACCAACACATTATGCCCACAACATCTACTGGGAAATCACCAGCTGAAATATTGATGGGCAGAAAACTGCGTAACAAGCTGACCATTCTGATGCCTGATCATGGAAAATCGCCACCCATTATGAAAAATACTTATGCTGCCGGAGATAATGTATGGATGTGCGATACACTACGCAAGATGTGGACAGAAGGTGTAATAACCAGGATTATTTCAGACCAAATCGTTGAAATAAAAACCAACTCGGGAGCAAGCTACCGTCGACACATAAATCATGTCCGGAAAAACTGGACAGAAGTGAATTTCGACTACAATGATAGAAACTCTAGATGAAGATCCACTCGAAAATCAAAATGTCGTTAATAAACACGGTGCAGAAGACCTCATAGAGTTAGGTGATGAAACAGCGGGAGTTCCAGAGGAAACCATGATACAGCATCCCGGATTGAATGCGACTGGCGATCATGAAGAAAACAGACTCCATCATAAACGTCGCCCACCTGCCTATTTACAAGACTATATATGTCACTAGTTAATAAATGGTAACAAACCAGCAGTAGAATGGCATGCTTAAAATTAATTCTAGTGTAAGCATTTGTTTGTTTTATTTGTTTTAAATTTTAAATGAACTACGCATGCAAATTTTGACTATATACATAAGTTTTATTATTACGGAACCGTTTTGTCTGATGCAACTCGGAATAATTAAATAACGGGATTTTGGCCGCATGGGAATTGTGTTATTTATTAAAGAACATTTGTAAAATAAGCAATAATAGTAGTTTACTAAGTGATACTGAAAGCCAAAAAACGAATCCGATAATTACTATTGAATGAAGAAATAGACTATTAAAAGAATATGTGTGACTCCAGAGAAGCAGGCTTTTCTCAGGAGTAGTGGGGGATAGTGCTGTGTGCTGCGCTAATCAAATCACGTGCACACAAGTTGTATAGACTTGCTCAGATCGAGCATGAATTTTAAACCGGATTGAGCATGTAGCACTGCAAACCAATAGGAATAGTTATGGATATAAATGACCAATGGGGAGAATGTCCACAGAATCCTATGCTCACAGTCTGGAAGGGGAACTAACTATAAAAGATATCTGGTGCTGAAGATCGGACACTGTAAATCAGAAGAAGGACCTGGACTGGCTTTTCTTATCCAGTGAATCCCTGCTGAAGGTACAAAGGAGGGATCTAGGCAACTTTAAAGGCCAACTCGGTCTATATTATTATTTATTAGTAAGCCTAATGGCACAGATAAAAGTACGGTAAAATTACTTATGTAAAATTTTGTATACTTTTTGATTACCATAATTCGTTGTAACTAATTATACTCTGTAACCTTTTCCAAATTGTTATTAAATAGTTTAACCTGACTGTCACTCTGAGAGTTCTTTTTTTTTAAACTATATATGCTAGTACATGTTCGCAAAAACAGAATAAGTTGCTGTATGTAATTCGAGTCCGAACATAGCACTATACATAATGAAAATCACACTGTTTCCAAATTACTTCTAGATGTTGGTTATAATAGAAAAACGTATGTTCAATAGAAATTGGTGATTTTTTTTTATCAAACATTGCCTTTAAAAAGATCGTTGAAAAAATTTCTACAGATAGCATAAATTAGCTTTATATTATTCACTGTATTTGTGTTAGAGAGAGAAAAAGATTAAAACAATCCTTTATAAATAATCGTTCACAAAAGCTTTTCCTATAACATTTTTTGCCAAAATGCCAGGTTTGTGAAAGTTTGAATGGTGTTTATTCTTGTTTTACCATTTAGCTAAGAATAATTAAATACCAATTTACTAACAAATATCGGATGGTTATCTGGATTGGCTATGGGACAACTATCTGAAAGCAAAAATTCCATGCATTCTATTATATTTTTCTTGCACGTTTACTTATTTTAGATTTAAAGCACAGATATAGGCAGGACAAGTAAATGTGCTGCCATGTATATATAATTATGTTAAGAATTGCACACATAAGAATTACTTATAACATATTTCTTAATATTTACATAGTCTGTGCTCATATACCCTATATATTACATATATTGATACAGGTATATAATATGCCTGCATTTCAGTTATTAAATATTTATTTAAATTTCCAGCAATATTAAGGGAGATTTACAATGAAAGAGAAGTAAGAGATCTGATAAAAAAATTATTATATTTTTGCTTAGTCCAAAAAATTGTTATTCTGGGAAAGTTTATCCACCAAGAATGACTACTTAACAATAATGCATCCATATCACATTGTTTACATTAAACTTCTTAAATATGTTACTAAAAATTTTTACATGACTCTTCAGTAGCAAACTCTATTCTACTCCATTATTGCCTAATCAATAGATAGTATAGTTATTAAATTCATATCAGTATTATTTCATCCATACTCCCAGACTAGTTTATAACTTAATGGGCTTCATCAATGATGAATTTGGACCTGGATCTAATTCACCTGGAATTTTGTAATTTAAGGTTTAGTTGTATTAAATTCAAGTTCAAAGTTTTTCACTGATGAAGATCATAAGCCAGAAATTTATAAGAGAATATGAACTGGTAGTCCTGGATATGGATTAAATAAGTAGTATCATTTGCTATCTATTAATTTAATCTAGTTAAAATAGATAGCAGGATTGGACTAGAATTTAGAGAAAATTTGCTTCTTTTAATCCCATATAATTCTTTAGATAATTTGCAATTTTCTATAATGAAATTTTTTTCTATTTCCAGTTTGTTTGTTTTTGTAAAGAAGAATTTACATTAAAATGTCATACTTTTTTTTTTGTTAATTCTGCAAGAATGTTTTCCATTCTTTTTTTTTTTTAACGTTAAACATGCCAGTTTACTATAAAAATCTTTCATTGTAATTTTGATGTATTATATACATACAATACCTTTATTTACATAAGTCTTATCTAAATATAACAATCTCCAATATATATAAAGTACAAAAGATTTGAAAAATGTAATGTCCAAGTCATTGTATGATATATTTAAAAAAAATATTTTTATATTCTGCACCATGTCTAATGGCAAACATGCATCTGAAGAGAAACATCTGTCCACTATAGTCATGGTCTAGTTTCAGTTCTAGGCTGGACAAGATTTAGAAATTTTTCAAACTTTTTTTTCCCTAATAGCCATTCAATATTGATAAGTAAATGGAGATCTGTCACTTCTCAGCTAGAAATAAGACAAAGATATAAATACCACTAAAGCCTGGGCACTTTACTCAATATGGTCTTTTTAAAGCTATTTTATCTGTCTAGTTAAACACATAAGCCTTAAAAGAATCATGTAGTATAGAAGTCAGTATTTTAGGCTGTCATGCACAAAATATAGATGAAATTTTTTTAATTATTTTAAAAATTTAGAAAGCTCAAAATTTTCAAATAATATGCACAAAGATACTTAGAAATCCAATCTCGATCAGTAAATTGATATCTAGCTATTCTTAGCTGGCAGTGCAGACTTCTTATATACATTGTCTTTATTCAGAAAATAATCAGCAGAATAAAGAAAGGAATATCATAAACAGTGAACAAGGTATTATTCATCTATCCATAATTATCTTGAAAGAAGTCACATTAGAAGTATATTTTTATATCCTTATAGTAAATTTTTTTCTTTATTCTAATTTGTCTGCAAATACCAAATTAAACTTCCCATTATTTTTTTGGCTTACATTTCAAATCTACATTGGCTAGAGTCATTTATGTCAATAATTAAAAGACATAACGATGATAGTTTTTATCAAGCTCCCAAACTAATTTTTGACTTCATTTTTGGTAGCATTTTCCAATCCTTTAAACACTTCTAAATGTTTACTTCTCTTTTCATCCAATAATGTAAATCTTATAAACTTATTATAATCAAGTTATTATGAAAAGGTAATAATTAATGTTCAAAAGTTTTAAATACACTGAGCAAGCTTTCGGCAGATTACTGCCAGAATCATAGTTCTAGTTAAAGTTTAGCAGTTAAAAGTATGCCTATATATATGGAAAATATGTAAATGAGGTTTAATTTGTAAATGTAGCATTTAAATGTTTCATTTTCTTGTCAATCAAACACATGAATCCTTTCTATCTTATACAATGTGAACCTTTGTAATTGCTTAAGCTTCTTTACATTTCTTTTTTTGTCATATCTTTTGGCACAGATTGCTCTCGCATTGGTGGGAGTGAAAGTATGGTCCACATTGAGCTCATTATTGAGATTGATTTGTATTCCTAAACATAGATAAAAGGTATATTGTTATTTTCCATTGTGAAATTTTTTAGAAAGAAAAGTTTATTACAGAAGAAGGAGAAAAAGACTGAATTTCAAGATATCAAATAAACAGATTAATTGCACTATGCAGTTTAGTAAAATATCATATTCTGGAATATAAAGTCATCAGATTAGTACTTCCAGGTCAAACTTCTAATGAACTCCTTAACAAAAAAGCCATTAGATTATTTATTTTATTTAACAAACTAAATGATTGATATATATATATATGGGAATGTTGTGTCCTTTTAGTGTTTTTTTTTTTTTTTTGGGGGGGGGGGATTTATGAGTGACTGCTAATGATGAGAATATTTTTTTTATTTATAAATTTTTTTATTTATTTATATCTATAGGCCTTTCAAAAGTACTTGCCACCATTAACACATACACACATTCATTTGTAAATAAATGTGGACAGATATCATTTCTATCGGAGTACTTGAAACCTTCCCTGTCTCATCATAAAATAATGTAAAAAGAACTGCCTAATCACTCTGTAATAAAAGCAGTATAGGAATCTTCTTTATCAGCTGCCTACAACACCAATTTGTTATACTTCATATATTTATGATGTTAGAACAACAAATGTGATATTAAAGCATCATTTTTACTGATGCAGTTATTATATGAGAATTGGTTGTTATATTGTGTGGAAGATTGGCGGCGCTCTAGGCAGCTGATGAGAGAAGATCGCAAAATGCATTGTATATTGCAAGCAACTGGGTTTTTTTTTTTACATGGTATGGATATAGCACTATGAATGTTTCAATGACAATGATTGTAGCTTACATCGATCCAAGTTTGTTTACATAAATTTCTAATTCATTTATTTAATTAGACATATATATATATTTGTGCAGCCAGACAATATTGATTATATGTAACATTACTTTTTCGTTTTTTGTTAGAATTTTGACTAAATAAAGTTTTCTAAAATAATAACTTGTTTTACATATTTTAAAATTTTTAATGAAAGTGATAAATATTTTAGTAGTATATGTCAGAAATATAAATAATGACCTGTCAAGCAAAGAAGGGAGTACTATTTAACAAAATAAGAGATTGCTGCGAAAAGAACAGAAAGTGGAGCTTTTTCATCAAATTTCTGGTGGATATTTGAAATTTAATATCAAGCAATTACTCACTGTAGACTTTTTAATGCTTTTCCACTTTGTTGAATTATCTCTAATTGAAGCTTTCTTTTTTTTATTCCCCTTTCTCTATTTCTTTTAATTAATATGTTTGAATTAAATTTCAGTTTTGTACACCTAAATCTTTATTTATTATTCTTTGCATACAAATGTCTTTTCTCAACGTTAATCATTTTTAGATTTTAAATAAATAATACGTGTGTATATGTTTATGTAAGCAGAATAAGTGTATGACAGGATCTTTGTCCTCCGCCTGCTTAATATTTTTTTAATAGAAATTTCTAAATGACTTAATAGTCAATTAGAAAAGGTATGCTTTTTTTATTTAATAATTTATTTTACGTCATTTAGGATTGACTGGAAGTAACCGATTCTACAAAATGCATAAAACCACTTTTAATGTAATAGATAATAATATTGCATATTTCTGTCTTTTCTATCCTACTTATTTTTATAAAGTGAAACAATGGAAGTATTTTTAATATTGGGTGGCGCATCCATATATGTTTTTAAAATTTTTTTACCATTTTTTTCCCCCATGTGTCATAGCATCAGCCAGAAAGCGAACCCGCTAACCCGGGACAACTACTTGTAAAGCAGCTGTCGCTGACCTCTCGACCACCAAAGCTAACTTATTACTATATTGCATAATTTCACTAGGTATTTGATCAGTATCTATGATTTTTCTATTTTTAAGATGTTTTAACTTCATCAAACTGGATCTCATCATCTAAATCTTAATAAATGAAAGAATGTGTCATTAAAATCAGTCATCTGGGATTATTATATCATGATTCAAAACATAGTCAAAATACTCTTTCCAATCTGTTCAAAATAATGGGATTGTCATGTAAAGGGAATGTTTTGATGTTGTTTTTAGGTACATATGTTACCCATAAAGTGCCCACTATCTGTAAATAATATCTCATGATCACCTTTTTTATGCTTGCTTATAACTGTTATTAAAACAGGCAAAACTCACTATATGTATTGCCACACTGCAAGCTAGAGTAATCAATGGATGCCAGAAGGCTTGTGCATAAAATCCCCATCTAGTGCCTATTCATCCAATATCCCCAGACTAGTTTCTGGCTTGTGGCCTAGGTGCAGGGCTCTCAGATCCAAGGCTCTTCACTGAAGAAGGCCACAAGCCAGAAACTATTCTGGGAATATTGGATGAGTAGGCACTAGATGGGGATTTTATGCACAAGCCTTCTGGAATCCATTGATTACTCTAGCTTGCAGTGTGTCAATACGTATAGTGAGTTTTTGTCTGTCAAATAATATCTCCTTTGCAATTTTAATCATGCATTCTTAAGTCTTCTTATCTGTCATTAAACTTCCAGCTAAGCTACACTTTCGTAATATTATTCAAACCAGACATAGTTAGTAATCACAGTTATTTTTAAAGAACAAATTATCAAATTTCTACCAATCCGTTGAAAACATAAAAAAATATGTTTAATGCAAATATTTTAATTCTGAAGCTTGTAAGTTCTTATGAATATTAATTTCATTTACCTTCTAACTTATAATAATAATCCACATGATGTCACTACTTTGGTGTATTCAAATTCTTTTACTAAAATTTGTCTACTGATCAAAATTTTTGTGAGAGTCAAATGCAAATAATTGAATAAAAGCTTACCATTCAAGTCATGGAATCAATACTGTTATTTCCAATAGCTTTAGGGAAAATTCTATTGTTTCTACAAAACATGCATTACACTATAAAAGAAAAAAATGATGGTGTTTAAATAAGACTATCAAGGAAAAAAGTTTTCTTTGTCTGAACTTCATGAATCTAATATTAAAGTATGAGCATTGACAAACTGGGGGTATAGGCAGTATGAACCCATCAATTTTTGTGCCATTAACTCTTTATTGTACATAACATATCTGAAGAGATAATTATTTATATGCATGTACTATATTAAATATTCACAAATCAGATGTTTTTGGAAGTCATTTCAATAAACTTGCAAACAATGCCTTTTTGTGTTAATTTTTATATTATATGCATATGAAAAATTATTTTTCAGAATTATTTATTCTCACTGCTACATAATTAAGAGCTGCTTCTATATACATATGTGAAAGTATCCGCTGGGAAGTGAACCCGCGACAACTGCCTGCTTAAATTAATAAAATTTATTATATATTTATTAATTCCAAAAATAGATACCAAATTAGAGCTCACAAAAATCTAATACCATCCAATTTCCTTTTGTCTGTAATTTACCATTTTAAAAATTTGTGTAGCCATTTATTTGTTCAATTAAACTTTTTTCTTTGAAAGATTAGTTTTACTAAGAGAGGCTACATATTATAATTATTGTAGACTCATCTAAAACTTACCCTCAGTAATGAATTTGTTCAACAAATATAATTTGAAATAAATCAGAATTAATAAATCATGCTGCTAACCACTTACATAACAACAAATAATTCAGTATAAATAAACATACAACATATATACTAAGAAAAGCTTATCTAATACTTTTTAAAATAAAAATGTTAAATACATCAACATAATATGCTAAGCATGCTTTCAAATAACTGGTAGTCATACTCATAGCTTTTCTTAGTATATAAGTAGTATGTATTATTTATATTGAATAACATTTTTTCAAGAAAAGTTTAAAACTATTGGAATTACGTAACAAATAAATAACCAATGATTCAAACAATCTACTCAAATAACCCTATCAGTGAATTCAATTTTGTTTACTAATAGAACAGTAGTTCAAAGGTATATAATACTAATTCACATTGCACATAAATGCATTCAAGCATACTTAAGTTCAGAGTAGGAAGCTATTGGAATTACGTAACAAATAAATAACCAATGATTCAAACAATCTACTCAAATAACCCTATCAGTGAATTCAATTTTGTTTACTAATAGAACAGTAGTTCAAAGGTTTGTAATACTAATTCACATTGCACATAAATGCATTCAAGCATACTTAAGTTCAGAGTAGGAAGCTATTGGAGATAGTGTCAGACTTTTCATGAGGCAAATTATTAAGCTAAAAATAATAAGTGTACAGAATTCAAGTTATGGCTTTTTTTCCTAGCACATAATTAAGCAAATAAACATCACATGATCACCATTTCTTATGCTTGCTTATAACTGTTATTAGAACAGGCAAAACTCTCCATACAGTATTTCCATTCAGTGCAAGCCAGAATAATCAATGGATGCCAGAAGGTTGGGCATAAAATCCCCATCTAGTGCCTACTCATCCAATATCCCCAGACTCATAGTTTTGCAGTTAAGTAGAGATAAAAGGTGGCTGCTGGAGGGTTGCATTAGATCCTAAGATGTAGGTGCAGTGATTTCAGATACAAGGCTCCTCACTGACAAAGGCCATGAGCCAGAAACTAGTCTAGGGATATTGGATGAGTAGGTACTAGATGGGGATTTTATGCACAAGCCTTCTGGCATCCATTGATTACTCTGGCTTGCACTGAGTGGCAATACTGTATGGAGAGTTTTGCCTGTTTTAATTATTAAGCAACATATTTATGTTTGTAAGAATACCAACTTTGGCAGGTGAAAAACTTAAATAATATGTTGAAATTAATTTCTGGTATTATACAATATCTAGACTATAATAAACCTTTATAATTTCTTATCTACAAATTCTTTTCTTCATTTAGGTCTTGAAGAGTTTATATCAAGAAAAATCTGCACGTTCCATATGCTAATATTTAGAAGAAGTTGAAGTTTTGTTTTGTTTTTTCATTATAAGATTGCTTCTGAATTAACATCTTTTCCATCCCTGTTTACTACTACTTTAATGAGGAATTTACTAGACAATAATTTAGTCAGATTTTATTAGATAAACTATTTTGGATTATGTGTAAATTAATCTTCATAATGCAAATGGGATCTGCCTCTCCCATAAAAACCATATGCAAGTTTTCTTTAGAGCACCTTTTAGAAATCTTATATTGCTCATCTGTTTTACATGTCCAATCCAATGATGGTATGATCTTAATGGGCTTGTAGTATCACATCTAGAAAACTGAAGAACACATTGACTGGTGTTAAACCACTAAACATCACATGATCACCATCTCTATACTAGCACAGGGTGGCACTACTGTATGGAGAGTTTTGCCTTTGTTCACATTGACTGGTCTTATGATCTTGCTTTATATTTTTAGAATTTTATGGATGATCCTTAAATGAAAATTTTCTAATATCTTTCTGTTAAATTATTAGGAAGTTAACTCATTGCCATAAAATAAATTAGATAAAATAATAATTCTGTACATAGCAAACTTAACTGCAACAGTGATTCGAGTATGAGGAATATATATTCTATTAACTTGATAAAAGCAGCAATAGCATATTGGAGTCTGTGTTGTATCACAACAATTAAG
This sequence comes from Epiperipatus broadwayi, assembly GCA_028023455.1. Classification (NCBI taxonomy): domain Eukaryota; kingdom Metazoa; phylum Onychophora; class Udeonychophora; order Euonychophora; family Peripatidae; genus Epiperipatus; species Epiperipatus broadwayi. Next base: position 14,028,154 of record JAQFVV010006200.1, on the reverse strand, counting down.
ACTATATTTTTAATTAAAAAGCTAATAGAAGTATTTAAATTGACTCACATTCTCAAGTTAACAATTATCTAAGTTAAAAGTTGCTGAATATTTTTTTTCCCTCGTGAGCTCATAGAGAACTTGAAGTTTTTGAACTTTAATTAGTAAATCAGTCTTTATTTATACATTCAAAACAAGTACATTATATAGATCACATTTTGATTGGCAAGAATAATCAATATACTGGAAAGCAAGATGTCCTTTTTCCCTTTAATCAACTTAAATTAAAAATTCTACTTGAACACTGATTGAAAAAGCTGCCTACAAATTGTTCAACAGACCACTGTCATACAAGTCAAAAATAAAGTTGAAGTTGGTTCATATCCTTGTTTATCAATACTTTTCATTTAAAATATCTCAGGTTTTTCATTTATAGTAAAAATTCTTCCTCTCATGTCATTATGGTGAAACAGTATAATGAAAATAAACTTTTATGAACAATCAATAAGTTTTGAAAAGTACCAAAGACTTGTGAGATTAATACAAATCAAACATCTCATTCAATGTGGTAAAAGTAATATATTTATTACTCTTTTGTTCCAGATATTTTTTTTTGCATTTCCTGGTCAAAACTACCATATCTATAATGTTACTTGATTCTCTAACAATCATTAATTGAGACTGCAGTAACTATTCATCTATTATTGGAAATAACTTATTTAATAGTCATTGGAAGTATCCTTTAAGACAGGGGTGGGCAATTGAGTCAGGGGCCACAGAGGTTGGTGGAGGGCTGCATCGGGGGACACTTTGTGGAAGCGAATATTAGCAGAGGGCCACACTTTTTTTTCATGACACAATAAACACACTGCTTTATTCCCTGTTTACCAAAGAAATATTTGTTTGTCCATTCTTCATTAAACACATGACATTCATCAACAATTTTACATTTTTTCAGAAGGTTCATGGTTTCATTAAAGTTGGAAATGTATATATTTGCTAATGAAAAGACAAACTTGAAATTAACCAGATCAACTGGAAAAGCACTGCTCATCATGCCAATACTGTGCATGTGTATTGACATGGCCATCCTAATGGAAAATAAGAGACGAATCTTCAGTCACACACGGGAAGGAAATCTCAGTTCACGGCGGATTTTTCTGATTGTCTTGGCGGGCCACATAAAAACTTTTAGCGGGCCACATGTGGCCCTTGGGCCACTATTTGCCCATCCCTGCTTTAAGATATACAATACATTTCTAAAAAAAAAAAAATCCAATATTTTTGAAGCCATTTTATATTTTAAAATTTCTCCACATAGCTTATTAGAATCTTCAGCTTCTCCTTTTCAAAATTTACAAAGAGCTGCTTTAATTTCACTAAGCTGAATGTCTTCTCTAAGTGAGTAAAAAGAATATGTTATCAAAAGCATCATCTCAATTCTTGTACCATTATTCAAACAATGATCAAAACATTCTTACATAATATTTGATGTCATTATTATTATATAAGAGAATACTATTGATAGGTTTAATAAAACTATTTTCAAATGTATCAAACATATCTAGTGTCTGAACCTATCCTATCACCTCTCTGAGGAGTGCCAGAGCACGAAAACATGGTCAGAGGTTTGGGGGGGGGGTCCTGACCGATATTTTAAATGGTTTCTCTAGCTAAGCATTTATCACAAAGCTTGTTGAGGAATTGGCAATCCTCATTGTTTATAACTTACAAGCTTAAGAGAATAGGGTCATGTGATCTATGATTCTTATTTTGACTACTTGTATCCAATCTGAAATAACCAAAATCAGTGAATGTTATAATCTACTTTGCAATTTTAATCCATCGATCTTATTTAAATCTACTTACTAATCGTTCAACTTCGGTTTTAAATCTCTATATTGCATATGAAATTCAAATTTAATTGCTTTTAATAGTATGATATGGATGAGGATATAATGGACAAATGCTGAGTCTTTCAGATAAAAAAAAAAATTAAAAGACGACACTGCAAAATATCAAACAACTTATATTTCGTAGATTGGTTTTTATATTTAATGCAAAAGTCATAGTTAGCAGATTATTATTTTGATTTCCTTTTTTTTTTTTCTTGGATTCCGAATGGTCATACTCATTTGTCAGTTGTTTCTGATGATAATGATATAATGTTTAACATTTCTACAAACATTATTTTTCTTAACAATGGTATAAGCAGCAAGCATTGATAATTTTTAAAATTAGAATATTATCAGCAAACTTGCAAATTAATCAAAAGTAAAAGTAAGGAAGAAAAAATTACCATAATGAGAAATAATAATCGTGATTTTTTTTTACGCCGCATCTGAAAGCAATTTATCACTCTTCCAATTTGCATAAATAAATTGTCAATTATTAATGTTGATACTTTAAAGCTTTTAGGAACATTTCGGAAATTTTTTTCCTCTTGCTTTTTTTTTAAAAAAAACTAAATCTTCTAATAATTTACATTCTCTTCCTGTGAGCAGATTTCTAATAATAGGTTTTAAATAAGTAAATGAAAAAATGTTATTCATTCCATTGCATTGACTTAAATATTACAAAATTAAACGAACCAAACTTTATTCTGGAATTATTATTTCAACGCTGTTATAGTCTTACTTATGAAAATTTAATAAAGACTGATATTAATTATATATCGGTTTTAAAAAAATTGATGATAGGAATTATCAATATTTTAATAATTAATTGATTGCTTTAAAAAAAAATCGCTGAAGTATAATTATCTGATTGTTATTAAATTACCGTCGAGTTCCAGTATATCTATAATGAAAGAATATGTGTAAATATTATATTTATGAAGATTTTAATTGCTCTTCTGATCTGACTTAATAGCTTAGATATAAATGAGCATTGTTTGATTTTAGGACTACAATTATCTCTTAGTTTTGTAACGAAATTTTATCCCCGATTGTCAACATAATGTCCCCCGATTTGTCCACAATGCGGCTATTATTTTAATTAAATAAAAAAGATCAAATAATTATTTAAAATAACAAGCAGTGTAGGGGTCAAGCAAAGGATTGTCATACTTACATGCAAACAGATTAAGTATTTGTTTTGTTTTTTTATGTAGATTTGCTAATCTAGCTAGTCATTTTTCAGTTGTCAATAAATCGATATTAAAGATGAATTTTCATCACTATATCGTCTAGTACTATCTAACGTTACTTTCAAAATTAAAACTTTATTTACACCTTAGAGTAGATACAAGAGAAATCAATGATAGCATAAAATTATGTCAATAAGAAAGTTTTAATGAATACATATAAATATACTTTCAAAATTAAATATATAGAAATATCAAAAGTTGTATTAGATCAATAACATAGTCTCAAGAGCTGCATAAGAAAATTATGATAGGCAAATTAATGCAAGTATGAAAGAAACAAATAAATAAATAAATAAAAATAAAATCAAAGATTACACTAATGCCTTAAGGCACTGCATCATATGCATAATTTGCTAGGAATATAAAGTAAGTCAAACCTATATATAAGGTTTAGAAATTCCATTGACTAATAACTATCTTGGCCCAAAGGTCAACAAGGACTATAACAATATTCACAAGTTGGTATAGGTAAATTAATTACACAGTATGGAATTAATGTAAAGTTTATGTATTAAATGTATAGGGTGTATGAAAGATCTACATAGTTAAAGTTTAAATTATTCTTAGATGAAAGATGGGAGAAAGTTCAAGTCTTAGGCCTAAGAAATACATGAATTAAGTCTCTAGCCTCATCTGGCTCCAGGTTTGGTCAGTTAGCCAAGGCTGACAAGTTCGTTTATTCTCATCTTTTATCTTATAGAGGGACTTGAAAAATCGATTAATCATTGAGTCATCACAGCCATGATCAAATATCATGCTACATATGGCGATCCAAATTGAGAAGTTAATGAAAGTGGCCAGTCTTATTGTTCTGAATTGACCCTTTTTAATTGTGGCCTTAAGAGAAATGTTAGCTGGATCATTGCCATTTATCCGATTTAATGCTATATTTTGGAGGTAAGTCCACCAATCACATTGATCCAGAATGTGACCAATAGACTCCTCCTGTTTGTTACATAGGGTACAAAGGAGGTTGATGTTGTAACCCCTTTGGTAGTGGGGAAAGGCCCCAGTGGGGAGTGCTCCAAGGATGAATTTTATTAAAAAAATTGACAAATTTTGGACTCAGTTTAATGAATTTTGTTAATTTGAAAAATCGAGAGATTCCTATAGGGAGTATATTAATGGATTTAGTTTTTCCAGGAAACATTAATCAATAAACTTCTCAATATCATAATTTCCCCTGAAAAAGGGAACCCGATGACCAGAAGTTTTGAATAATCACCATAACTTGCTTTTATAACCAAATGCTTCTCTATCTATCTAACGTTATTGATGGTCACCAAATGATAGTGGTATTTTAATCCACAGTTATATCTCACACTGCCTTTAAATAATGAACTAGTGTCAGATTTCATCTTATCTTGATGGGACTCAGCATTCATCACCATGATCGGTGTATATACAAGTAGATAAGATATTTCCAATGGCAAGAATGAACCAATAAATGATGATGCGCATTAAATCAAATTGCTGACATTGTGGATAAAGATCTGGCCACAAATAGTCAATCCTTTTGGAGATAAGGGCAGGCCAGCCAACAACTGTCAAAGCTGAACAGCAGTATGCTGGTTGTCTACTATACAGTTAATGCAGTGAGGCAAGACCACATTTAGGACTTGAAGCTGCTAGAATTTAAATCAGACATGAGGCAAACTGACAGAATATGGCCGGAAGTGACACCTACTCATGAGACAAGCTATCACGGTACAGCCGGAAATAGAAGGTAAACTTATTAAGGCACATGAAATTCCTTCTTTATATAGTTGCATGGCAACTAATACTATACCAAGTCAGCAGTATCAGGCAAAGGTATAAGGTAGTATACATATAGTATAAATATGCATTTTTATGTTTCTTATAATAAATGAATATTAATAACCATATTACATGATTTAGTGTTTATATCATAATCACCAGCGAACACAACAGCTATCATTCCCAGATCATTTTTTATTGTGCTTTAATCAATAAAGTTCTGAAATTCAAAGCAGGAATTAATGCAGGAGTGCATCTATGAAGAACTGTTCATTTCTTTTTTTTTTTTTTTTTACTACCAAACTTTTACTTTGAAATTAAAAACTAATAATAATAATCTATTTGTATAAAAATCCATATCTAAGCTCCGGACAATAATTATAAACAGGCAAAACTCCCCATACAGTAGTGCCACTCAATGCAAGCCAGAATAATCAATGGATGCCAGAAGGCTTGTGCATAAAATCCCTATCTAGTACCTACTCATCCAATATCCCCAGACTAGTTTCTAGCTTGTGGCTTTTATCAGTGATCTGAGAGCATTGCACCTAGATCTTAAGTTCTAATGCAATCCTCCAGTACCCTTGATGAAAACCACAAGCTAGAAACTAGTCTGGGGATATTGGATGAGTAAACTTTTTTTTTCTAGATAGAGATTTTATGCACAAGCTTTCTGGCATCCATTGACTAGTCTGGTTTGCACTGAGTGGCACTACTGTATAAAGAGTTTTGCCTGTTTTAACAGCTTGAGCAAGCATAAGAAATGGTGATCATGTGACAATAATTATACATTTTAATAGCTTAAGATCCTCTCTAACTGTAAGTACACCCCCCAGGCTAGAAATGTATTTTCTATACTCTTGCAGAAGATTGGCTTCTGGTTTAGATCCATTTTTTTTTTTTTTTTAATTTCAGACTAAAATCTTGATAATAAGGAAGGAGTAAGATGTGGCTGTAAAGTGCATAAAAAATTTGTTCCAACTTTGAATTCCACATCCTCATTGATAAATGTAAAAGCCAGAAACTGATTTTGGAATAAAAATTAAATTGCACTACTGTTTTAAATTTACAACAGATGATGCTAAAATATAAAGTGGAGAAATACTTTGAGAGTAAAGTATTGTGGGTTGACGTAAAAATGAACAAATATTAGCATAATATGATAGGTGGAGAAATATGTTGCCATACATGTTTTCTTTTAATTCATAAATTGAGAATGATAAGTAGATCTTACTTTTTTAAAGGATTCATAAAATTTATACTTCAGTTCTCAGGTCTGCTATGTGTAGGTATGCAGTTTTTGCATTATGCTAAACTAAACAAACTAACTTCATGACACTATTGTAACAGTCAAATCTGTACATTCGCGCAACAAAATCCAGAACTTTAGTAAATCATACCAAGGCTGACCAGCATAGAGTGGTACGAACCATGTTGTCTGATATAGCCCCAACTCCTTTACTAATGCTCAAAGATTTACCACTTTGCGGATGACACATATGAAGCCACAGTAGCATTTTCCTTCATCACGTGCTGGCAGAAGCACATCAGTAAAGCACAAGACTGAGAAGTTGACCTATTAACTAATATAGCTATATAGACGATGTGTGTGGCAGAACATAATTATAAAATATGGATTGTGATTCTTAACTAATGATTAACTAATCGATAAAGACTTACCAATGAGCAACATTGAGACATGACACCAAAGTTAAATTTAAACATAATTTAATGAAACCTCAATATCAAAATTAATAAATGAAAATGATGACTATAACTTGGCTATATAGGCTGTAACACATGCAGGTGACTAAGTTAGGGATACAATTTCATATTTGAGTTTGGGATTCACACGCAAGTGATGACTGGAGTTATAATCATTTATGGTTTCCTAGTTACATATGGCTTTATTTTACATATACATTTGGTACAATGTAAATCACTCACAGGTGACATTAATCATTTTGGTTAGTTACATTAGGTTTATTACAAATACATATATCACTCGTAGGTGATGATTTAACTCTTTATATAGCAATTCCAATCATGCGCAGGTGATAGTAGTTTGGGATTACAAATCATTTAATTGAGTTTGCTACATATAGATATCACTCGCAGGTGATTAAGAAATTATACGTTTTAACATTTATATTTTCATGAGCCTTAACATTACATTATAGATCAAGCTTGATTTGCTCATGACCATCTATGCCTAGTTTGTGCTATATAATAGGGTCTAGATCCGCTCTAGAGCTAGAAGAAGTGATTATACATATTGATAAAGAATATGACATTTTATCAAACACGAATACTTAATATTCTCTATATAGCTAGCTTATGTGCTTATAAAATTAGACTCAAATTCAGATCAAAGCTGAAAATACAATTACTAGGGGGGGATGAACTGATGATAGTCAGTCAGACTTCAGATACCATGGTGTATAGAAAATATAAAGTCTGATATAGCCTTTACGTCTTGAGAGTGCCTTTTTATGGGATTTTTAACAAGTAACGGTTACCTTTTTCACCGTATTCATTGCTGTGGAAATAAGATAGGAGACCTTTTAGTCCGGCGATCGAACAACTAATTAAACTATGGGAGTCTCATGCTCCATTCCTGAGGATGCAGAATGGGGTGGGACATCCAACCTCCATCTGAAGAGATAGTTGTCCGAACTAAGAGAGTAATGGCATAGCCTTAAACATACAACTGCTAAAAATATGCACAGCAACAAATATATATATACGCCGTAGCGTTTCTTAAAAACACACTCGCACCGCTGACCACATTATATAATTAAAATTTTATGATGCTAAACACTAGTTTCCTTCATGAAACTACCGTATATCAGTTCATTAGGTAGCATGTGTAATTATGCTATTAAGGAAAAACTAGGAATCTAATTTGTAAAGCTATTTATACAGGAATTTTATAACTTCAGGAGAAAGTACAGCACATTATTGGGCATTAAGATATAAAGTTATAGCTCTATGCTGTATTTCAATCACTCTGGCTAAACATTAGTTAAATATCTCGAAAGCGAGTCTATCTTAAAACAGCTGTACGCTTTTTAATTATCTCTTAAACCAAGATATTTTACCCCTTTCAAAACGGTTTTCTTTTGCATCCTAGACACTATATTATTCTCTAGGTGTGAACCTGTAATGGCTCCTCACTAAGCATTTAGTCAATAATAAAATTCCGTTTCAAACAAATATAGCACAAACTACGAAGCAATGGAAAATCATAAAATGGCATAGATTTACTTAGAAAGAAATGTATGTTTAATGAACAGATATCTAAAATTTGACTCTGTTTTAGCATAGTTTGAAAATGAAATTGCAATGCAATTAGTTTATATCTAATTGACCCAGTTCAAGACAAATTTAAGTTGTGTACAAGAATTAATTAAGGCAAATATTATTATTATATCAAAATAGGTAAAAACACATATCATTAAGTTAAAATACGTAAAATAATCTAGAACCTTAATTATCATTTTAGAATGAAGCATTTAAAACTATACACAATTTAGGATAAATCATTTAAAATTATATGTAACGAAATTTATAATAATTAATTTAAAATCATTCACTTTAATCAAGTCACAACTAAATAAATCAGAAAACTGTAAATATGTTGAACGAGGTCAATCGGAGATAACTTAGCAAACCAACACATAAATTAATAAATATGTAGAGTACGTAAATCAATAAACATGATATTAACTCATTATGAAAATCAAATTAGTTATTAACTCAAATCAGTTATTAAACCAACTTAAATATTACACTAAATCAAATATTAAATTAAATGTAAATCAGGCAAGATTTTAAGATGAAAACAAGAGAAATCAAAATTACATTTTAGTAGTGATTTTAAGAAAAATAAAGAAATCAAAATTACATTTAGTAATGGATTTAAAATTACATTATTGCTATGGCCGTAGAGTTTAAATTAACCTGATATATGAGAATTTGGTGCTAGTTACTTATATAGAAATACTTCTATAGTATATAGTAAGTGAAACAGTTTGATTGACAGAGCTGACTGTTTCACTGTGATAATTAACAAAATTTATATGTAAATGAAAATATTTAGATTTCAAAATAAAAACAAAACTCTCCATATAGTAGTGCCGCCCAGTGCAATTAATGGTTGAAAGAAGGTTTGTGCATAAAATCTCTATCTAGTGCCTACTTGTCCAATATCCTCATACTGGTTTCTAGGTTGTGGCTTTCATCAGTGATGAGTCTTGGATTTGAGAGCACTGCAGCTAGATTTTAGGATCTAATGCAACTCTCCAGCAGTCACTTTTTACCTATTTAATTAACTATAAAGCTATGAGTCTAAAATGAAAAAATTTCTTCAATCCAGTCTTATTCATCTCCATGATCATATAGATCTGAACCAAATTGAGCATCTACCCATTTTGGTGTCTTTGATTCTTTATTAACCATAGTCACAATTATCCCATTAGTCAGGATTGCTATTAAACCACTAAACATCACATGATCACTATTTTCTATACTTATACATTACTCTAGCTTGCACTGGGTGGCACTACTGTATGGAGAATTTTGTCTGACATTAATAAAGCAATTTGATACAAGGTTTGCAGACTTCCAAAATAAAGACTCCATATTCACTACATTTTTTCATCCGATGGATACTGATATAAATAATGTGCCAGAAAATTTGCAGATGGAACTTACTGATGTTCAAGCAGATTTAGTGCTAAAATTACAGTTTAACAACATTGCTTGGATGGATTTTTATAAACATTTGGTGGAAGAAAAATATAGAAATGTAGTGCCTTTTCAAAAAGAATTTTGTCCTATTGGTAGCACATATATGTGTGAACAGTTTTTTCTAGAATGAAATTTAATAAATCAAAAATTCGGACAAGAATAATTGACAAAAACCTTCAAAATTCTATGTGATTGTTCTTAAGAAGTATTCTCATCAACATTGATAGTCTCATTGTTGAAGTACAAGGCAAATCCTCGCATTAAATTGTTATGTCATTATTATGAAATTTATGTAGCCCTTTATCATTCACTATTATATTGTACTATTTAATTATTTGGTCCAGCCCTTGACTCGAGAGAAAGATAATTTGGCCCCTGAACTAGAAATGGTTGCCCATGACTGTCTTAAATGATTAACATTTGGTCATACTTTTCTAGACAATTTGCATCTTAAATCTGTTTAGAAATTGCAGTATAATTTATGTTATTTTAAAATACAAAAGAAAATTTAAAAAAACCTAAATAACAAATGAGGCTTGCAATTATTGGAACTGGTAAACATTAAAGGAATAATTTGAATATGATAAACAATCAAAATAGCAAAAATCTTCAAGTGGTTTTGGTTTCATTTTTAAAAGACACTAAATTTTTAATAAAGTTCCAGTTTCAGAGATAACCTTGTTTTTATCTTTGAACTCTATTTCAATTTTATAATTTAACTTGGTAAGTATGTTATCAGCTTATTTTATCCAAAACCAGTATCTAGGCTTTTTTCGAACATCATTTTATTATGAAAATCACAGGGGATACATATCAATGACACACTGTTTATTTGGTATTGCCAATTCCTCTTCATATCTCAAAGCCATTCTACCATAAGCATCATTTGTTCAGTATTCTGATCCCTTGAGCTGACATACATAGACATAGTAATGGCAACAATTTATAAAAACATTAAAATTGCTAATATATTATCTAAATAAATAAAAAAATTAGTGTCACACTGAATCGTTTAGTATTTTCTTTTCTTTTTCTAGTTACAAATGCCATTCATAAGTGTCACTTTTATGGTTTAATGATTGTACAAAATTTAAATAATAAGTTAATGATTCATTTTAAAAGATGGAATAACAAGTTAATGAAGAAGCTAAACTCTTCATATAGTCACACCACTGATGGAAATCCAGAGTAATCAATAAATAGAAGGTTTCTACATAATTCTTGTCTAATGCCTAATCATTCATTATCTTCCTAGCTTTTGGTTTTTATCAGTTAAAAGCCTTATATCTGAAAGCATTGCCCTTAAAAATAATCCAATGCAACCTACCTGCAGCATTAGCTAATTATAAAGCTTTTAGTTCAAAATGAAATCACAATAATGTTTTCAATTCAAGCTCATTAGATTTTCATGGTTATATAGATCTGAACTCTGTTGAGCAGTAATAAATTTTACTGTCTTTGGTAATTTAATAATCAAAGTATCCATAATCTGATTGGGACAGATTGGTATTAAATTACTAAACAACACATGGTCTTCTTCTATATGATTACACAAGCTTTCCTATACTGTAAACTCTTCATACTGTAGCACAATTCAATGCAAGCCAAAGTAATCAATGGTTGCAAGAAGTTTTATGCATGACATCTCTATTCATGCCTACTCATTTAACATTCCCAGACTAGTTTCTATACTAGTTCAGATCTATACAATTATGCATGCTTTTTTTTATTTTATAAAAAACAGTTTTTTGGCTTTTATAGCACTTCATCTTATATTGTAAGTCACAAAAGACAAATGTTGGCTGCCCACTTTTTATTTGCTCTTCATAATCAATCTTCTTACCTCAAAGTCATCGTACTCTTTGACACGTTTGGACAATATTCTGAGCTCTAGACATACATATACATAGTAGTAAAATGATTCATAAAAAAGAAATAGAAATCGTAAATAATATACAGTATGTAAATGAAATGTTTTTTCTTATTGTCATATTCTATTGTTTGGCATTTTTTTTGTTTTCTATGATTTCTTTTTCAATTTACTTTTTGGGTATTATGAAATAGTGGCATTTATATTCATTTGTATAACTGTAACAGAACTGTTTTTTTATACCTTTTTGGATGAATCTGTAATTTCCATCAGAGATTTGTAAATATTTTGTAATATTTTATGATATTACATTGCATTACAAGTTGCTTCAGAATGAAACATTTAGGAAGAAAGAAAATAAAAATTGTTTGAAAAAATTACATAAAAGAGAAATGGTATTACTGCATTCAATTGAGTAATAAGGAAATTGTGCTGGCAATAAACAAGAGCAGCCATCTATAGTAAGCTTGAGTAATTATAATTAAAAGAATGATAATACATTTAAACCCCTGCACCCCATTCTCATTTTTAGCCTCTTTCTTTATCATTAAGGTCTGGTTTTTAAAGATGAAAATAATGCGAGATATGCATCCATCAAACACTCCTAATTCAATTCATGCCAAGAATCAAAATTTCAAAATCACTCTTAATTTTTTGCGCCCAAGAAAATCTTGCTTTAAGATTTCTTGTTCTATTTTTTTCTCAACTTTTCAAACATATTTTAAATAATCATCATCTCTGGCATAATTAATCAAATTATTAAATTGGTGTTAGTTTTTTCTTTTTTTCTCCTTATACAGATCTGACTTTGGATAGGTTATATTTTTCTAACCTCAATTTTTTTTTTTGTAATTGTAGTCCCTTCTGTTCCTGACTAAAAATATTAACAGGGGCAAAAAACTATCTGGGGATTGGAGGTAATAAATGCATTACTAGCTGGTAATCACTACTTACTCAAGCTTACAATTATTGCCAAAAGAATAGGGGTTGGTGTGCTTATTTTGTCACATATTACTTGAGCTAGAGAATCAAATGATTTGTTATTGTAGTGGTGACATTGCATCACAACTTATATAAGTGTTGATTGTCTTTGAGCAATAGATTTATTGCCAACACACTCTGACAACTGGTTTGGGCTAATTAGAAAAAATTATTGCACAAAAAATATGCAAGTTAGATTACCAAAAATAATTATTAATGGATAAGTGAAGTAAAACAGTGAATTAACAGATTAATTGTAATATTAATAATGATTTAGTCTTAGTAAGACAGTTTATATCTCTTATTTTGTTTTTAATTATAATTAGCTTCATTTATAGGTATAAAATTCTGTTATAAATTTTGAAATGATATTTATATAAATTAGTAATCATGTGATATATGTATCAGAGAATTGATATATGTTGAGCTGATTATGAAATATATTAGATGATAAATGTGATGATATACTTCTGAATTATGATCATAATTCAAGACTCAAGCCTTCAATATCATTACACAAATAAAAATAAGTTAGACTCTTATTTATACTAAAAATATGAAAGATGAAATATTTCAGTTTATAATGAGTTGCTTTTTAGAATCAGAGAGCACATATATAACTCAGCTGATGAAGTGTTTCATTGAAATCTATTTTGTGAACTTTGTGATTAGTTCAGAATTCAGAAGTTCAGTATTTCAGATATCTTATTTCACAATTATGTCACTAAAGGATATTTTAATGTTGTATTTAATACATTATGAATTATAGCTCCTTATAATATATATTATTATATAATTGATCACTAATCATTTACCTTTATGTGAGTCTGTTTTAGTAACTTATTGCCTAAGCCATTCATTATATGTTTGATATCAGTTTGAGCTCTCTTATTATCGTTAATTTGAAAATATTTTTTTTATTTGAAGAAATTACAAACTGTTTTTTTTTTTTTTTGTAGATTAATGGTGTGGTATTATACGGACGGAGCCATCTCAATGCATCGGCTATGATCAAAGGACTAACGAGCCCTTTAGTCAAAATTATCCTCCTTAGGTAAAATTAATCTTTTGCAATATATTTTTTATTTTATTTTTAAAAAGGTAAATTTGAATAATTTATGTAACATTTCCTAGACTCAATCTATTATTTTTGATGCTGTATATTTGACTCTCTGCTGTGCAATTAACTATATGATTATTTATTTCATCAAGAAATTACTTTTTAATAATCTAACAAGACAATAAATAAAAACATGCATAAACATAGATGAATTTGTTACTAAGTCTTGAAATTTGAAAGTATATTCATTATTTCTGTCATATTTTTTATAATAAATTTTTATTTCTTCACGTCTGTGTTCCTCATATAATATTAGTAATCATTGATAGATATGTCCTGTGCACTTTTATGCAGTGGTAGAATAATAGACTTCAAGTTAAGGTTCATCAGTCATGGCCCAGCTCTATTTTCTGGTGTTCGGTTTTCTTAAGAACTCTTAAGCAATAAATCATTTTTTTATTGCTAGATGTCTTTATAAGTGGAGGTTTTTTAGTGTTAGTTTCTACAAGAAAATATATTTTTAAATATATATAAAGTATAGCAGCCCCCCCCCCCCCAACATATCTGCAACTTTCATATTCGCAGTTACTGTTATCCCAATTCAAAAATATTAAATTAAAAAATTAGAAATTAATGAAAAAAAGAAATATTTTAAAAATATATTCTACATACATATGTGTGTTGAAAACATGCAGATTGCTGGAGAATTATATAACCATTGCTCAGTGATAGGCCAATAACAATGTTTTCATTGAATAGACTAAACTGAAGGATTTTTAGTTTCACCAAACAGGAATCTAACTAGGAATGCTTAGTTTTTCAATCCACGACTGTACCAAACTTCTCAAGGCAATCCATAAATAGATTTTTTTTTTTTATTTCTTAAGAAAAGCATTTATGTGATTATTAAACATTGACCCATCTATGCCAAATATTCTTTTAGGTTTTCTCATGTGTAAGGGCTGACAAGATATCATTCATGCAGAGAAGCATCAATAGGTAGTTTGTTTTGATCATTATTATGGATATATGTGATATCTAAAATTGCTCTCTTTGCATCTATCATCTCTTGCTTGGTTTTATATGTGCAAAACTTGAAAGGACATTTGACATCTTTTATATTTTGTTAATATCACACATGTACATATATAGTGGAATGATAAAGATAAAAGATATATCAGAAAAACAAATTGGGGAGAAGGAGAGAAAGAATTCTTCTCATTATGTAACTATCTGTTTAGATTTGAAAGAGTTGGTGGCCGAGTGGTTAGCACAGCCGCCTTACAAGCAGTTGTTCCGGGTTTGCTTCCCGGGCTGATGCTTTGACACATGAAAAAAAAAAAAAGTTTGTTAATAAATTTGTGTGTGTGTGTGAATCTATCAAATTTAAATGATTAGATTGAAGCTCAACTTTTCAGTTCCATGCTCAAATGTTAACTTTTCAAGCAACTAATTATATGATTGTTTTTATTTAATAATTTTTAAAAAAAATATTAAAGTGATTATAATAATAATTATCTTACCAAAAGTCAATTCAGCTTATATTACTGTCATTTAATCCCAAAATTTAATTGGATAATTATTATATTACAATTTTATAATTGTTGTTATTATTTTTATTTATTTAAAGAGACTATACTAAAAAAACGTAATAATAATAATAATGTTTATTAATAAAATAATCAAAACATAATAATTTGTGTAAGATATTCAACATTTTAAAAACAGAGTTTTATAATATGATTTGTTGTGTTTTTTATCGAATTATAAATTTAGCCCTCAAATTCTGTGCACTCTATTATATTCCAATTAAATAAAATTGAGGACAAATTCATATTCACTGCTAGGAATTAAATTAAGAAAGTGATAACTGCAATTCATCTTTCATTTCTATTACCTTTTATTATACATACAATTTTTATAATAAAATACTTATTTCAATAAATAATAAGAAAAATAATAATAAGTATATATAATCCTTAATATATAAAAAAATTATATATTTCTAGAGTTCCAATTAGAGTTAATAACACATTGTTACTGGATATTCAAACTGTCGCTTTTTTCAGCCCCCCCCCCTATTTATTATAGACATCCATTCATTACATTGGATATTTATTAATTCATTTCAGTCACAAATAACATTCTTAAACATGTTACCTCCTATTTTGAAAACATCTTTAAAATAGTTCAATGTTCCTATTAATTCTTATAATAGTATAATTTTTTTAACAATGAAAAAAAAATAATAAATTTATAATTACAGCAAAATGGCTTTTCATTTTTTTAACAATATAAATTTATCATGGGTGGCATCTTTTTTAAAAATTAGGTATATACAAAAAAACATTATATAATCAAATTTATGAATAAATTTCTACAGCAAACAAAATATTTCCTTTTATTAAAAAATATATATAAATCATGGTTACTATGTTTTTAAAACATTTTTCAAATCAAATGTCAAATATTGAAGAAAAATTGTTAAAACAATTTTTTTTTTCATAAAATTTTCAACGCATTGGAATTTAACACTTATTTGAAAGCAGGCAAATAATTATTTTAATTAAGGGGAATTACTTTATAAATAATAAATTACTTTTATTTTATTAAAGTCATCACTTATATGCATTTTTATGTAGTACTTAATTTATTTCATTTATTTTGGTCTAATACAGGGGTGGGCAAATAGCATCCTCAGGGCCACATGTGGCCCGCTAAGAGTTTTTATGTGGCCCGCCAAGATAATCAAAAAATCCGCCTTGAACTGAGATTTTCTTCCTATGCATGACCGATGATTCATCTCATATTTTTCACTAGGATGGCCATGTCAATACACATGTGCAGTGTAGATATGATGTGAAGTGTTTTTCCAATTGATCTGGTTAATTTCAATTTTGTCTTTGCATTAGCAAATACATACATTTCCAACTTTAGTGTACCATGAACCCTCTGAAAAAATGTAAAATTGGTGATGAATGTCCTGTGTTTAATGAAGAATGGACAAACAAATATTTCTTTGGTAATACAGGGAATAAAGCAGTGTGTTTATTGTGTCATGAAAAAAAGGTGTGGCCCTCTGCTAACCTATGCTTCCACAAAGTGCCTCTGATGCGGCCCTCCTCCAACCTCTGCAGCCCCCGAGCCAAAACAATTGCCCATCCCTGGTCTAGTAGATTACTAAATTTGGACTCTAGTTTTATATTTGGTGTTTGAAGATATAGATAGTATAGAAATAAATAGCTGTGCAAAAATTACTTAATATACTAGATCAATTTAAAGTCAGCAGTAATTAAAGCTATTTCATTTTCTTTACTCTGGGGGACAGAAATTTTTTATATTTATCACAATTTGTTTGAATAAACAGTATAAACAGCTGGTATATTTTTGTTAGTATTTAATATATATATATAGTCATTATACAGTATAAGATTTCATTGTAATAATTGGAAATATAATGGCTTTTTAAAAAAAAATATTATTAAGTATTTGAATAAATGTGCTCAATCAAGTGAAGAAGATAAGATGAAAATTAAATGAAATGTAATATCAATAAGTAATACTTTGGGAGGTAATGATTCTTCAAATACCATTTATATTAAATTTTAATTAAACATCACATTTTTAACCAACTGCAAATTAGATTAAAATGTAACTAATTTTATCTATGGTCTGATTGATTTATTAGGGAAGCTTTTAAAGTATATCATAATAATTGATACTGTTTAATTCTTATATTATGAATAATAAATTTGTAAAAGAAAATATTGATTAAAAACGTTAGTGGCCGAGTAGTCAGCACAGCTGCCTTACAAGCAGTTGACCGGGTTCGCTTTCTGGCCGATGCTTTGACACATGAAAAAAAAATGCAATCTTCCACAGCACACATTTATTTCATATTATATAAATTGTGTCTTAATTCTTATTTTTAATTAAAAGTAGAAATCTCTTTTAACTTAGTTGTTAAGACTTGCTATAAATCTGTTGTTGAAAATCACTAAACACATCACTTTGATCATGATACTAAACCTGGCTAAAGGATGATGATTATGGTTATTAAAAAACCAAAGATACCAAAATATATAGATACTGAACTGGATTCAGATTTGTAATACTATATACTAGTGAATGAGCTTGGTTGACAATATTATTGTATTTTCATATTGGATCCATAACTTTATGGTTAACTAAAAATGTAAAAGGTGGTTTCTGGAGGGTTGCATTAGATCCTAATATATAGGTATAGTGCTCTTAAATACAAGGCTCTTCACTAATGAAAGCCACATGTTAGAAACTAGTCTGGGAATATTGAATGTGTAGGCACTAGATGTTGATTTTGATGCACCTATCTTCTAGCATCCATTGATTACTATGGCTTGTACTGGGTGGCACTATTGCATAGAGAGAGTTGCTGCTGTTTTAAATCAGGTTGTGTTGTGATAAATGTTAATCATAATGCTATCATGTATCTTTTAGTTTTTTAAAATGTTTTTAACTATTTCTAATTTGGCTTTCAAGCTAAATTTTTTAAAAATTTAAAACCATTTAAATTAAATAATTTAAAGTACTTAAAGTTTTTAATAAAATGTAACATATGCTACAGTAATTTTTAATTATTTATTTGTATGCAAATCATTTAATATTCACACATATTTTAAGAAAACATCCAATTTAAAAAAGATTTAGTCTGGATTATTCGTATAAACACAAACGAGTTTACATACGTTTTAATAATACATTTATTATTAATATATAGATACAAACATACACTCAATTTCTAATATATTTACAATATTTATAGATTTAAGTAATGATGGCTATACTCTGTCTGCTACTGTTGAGTGGGTACAGCTATTAGTTCTAGGGTGAACTGTTGAAGAAGGAACTGTATGTGCCCTTATATCTTTCTCTACCCATTTCCCACTATACTTCACAGCCTGCCTCATGAGTACTTATGGTAATTCTACCAGCTATCTTTACAGTTTGGCTTGAGTTGGCTTTGGCTCTGGCAACTTCCATGTGGACTTGCCTCACTGCATTAACTCCTAGCCTAAATAGTTATAGTCTGGAGAACGATCACTGCTGTTGAGGTTAACAGGAGTTTCCTTTGACTGCAAATGGAGAACTAGGCTACTGTTATTCAGGTTTAGCAGTTATTCTTTGGAGAACACATACTATCTTCAAGATTTGACAGTCGTTCTCTCCCTTTCAAATTGGCTATTTATTGCCAGATCCCCAACCTTAATAGAAACATTTGGATTAATTGAGCATCACTGTCTATTAGACTGTTCTTGCCATTGGCTGTTCATTATCTTTATATATGTGCATTGAATAGCAGTAATGAATGCTCAGTCCGATTGTGGTAAGAAAGGAATCTGGACTAGTTCATTATTTGAAGGTTAGGAGAGGTATGACAACAACATACAAAGTTAGTAATAAATTTAAGCTATTTTCTTAACAACCATTTCTACTTGATGTGAAAAATTTATATTTGAGGATTTAAATCTGGTATATATATATATTAAATGATTTTGCCAGATAGTTGTCCAACTAAAATTAATAGCAAGCACTACTGTACTGATGTTTCAACTGTATCATATCTACCAAACACACATTTGCAGATATTGAAAAAAAAAAGTAAATAGTTTTTAATATGCATTTCAGTTAGAACAAGTCTCATCAGTTGCCAATTTTTTAATAGTCATCTTTGTGATTAAAAGCATGCTTAGCACAAATGAAGCTAACTTTAAAACAATATACATCTACCTTTTCTCCATCAATATCTGAACATTTACACATATAATATAATAAACTTAATTTATAAATACTATACTTTTTCACTAGCACTTATGTTAAATAACTATATTACAATAAATTTCTAAACGATTTTAAATCATTTTTACTAGATTAGAAATTGCTTTCTTTTAGCGCAGATATGAACTTTAAACCCTATTAAGATTAAATGTTTCTATCAATCATAATAAAACTATAAAAGTTTTATGATTTTTTTTTTGGTCTGTATTTAACTTATCTTACAATAATAATCTAATCTTATAATGCAAAAAAAAAAACTACTTTTATAAATTATTTATCTTATTAAATTTTATTTTAAATATCTGGTTATAAACATTGTGATAAACATATAAAGTCTCATCCATCAGTAAGTCTTGTTCGGCATCATTTCTTTGGAATAAAATTAGCTATAGAAAATGTATATCTGAGTTAAAGGAAATATATATTTTTTTCATGATAAAAATATATATATTTAAGATCATTTATTAAAATATTATTGCTTGAGATAAGTGTTAGATAAAAAAATCTTATATTTAGTAATAAAATGTATATATTATAATGTGAAATTGGATAGTGTGAATTAAAAAATGAGATTAATTATAAATATAGAGGATTTGAACTCAGAATTTCAAACCATTTCAACCATCTACACTATCTCATACTACTGATATACATGACCACACACATGCAGAAAATATGAATAATCACCAATATACTATTTTGTGCTGAACCAGCACTCATCAGTTGGTCCAGATTATCATCTCCCACACATATATACAATCAGTGCTCAGTTTATATTAAGATAGCAAATCTTTATACTTTAATGGACTGGCTTCAATCTTCTCTAACCTCCAACTCTTCAGCAAACTCCACTAGTCTATGTCCTCTCACATTTCTATTACCATAACCAAAATTACCTACAGCACTTTCATCTTTCATTTGTTTACCAATTCTAGCATTAAAATCTCCCATAACAATTTTAAAATGTTGTTTACTCTGATAAAATGCCTTTTGTACATCCATATAAAAATCTTCTACTACTTCATCATTATGAGAACTTGTTGGGGCATAAAACTGAATTATCTGCATTTGGTATCTGCTATTAAGTTGTATAACTAATCTTGCCACTCTGTCTGATACAGCATCAATCTCCACAATGTTGTTCTTCCACTTTTTATTTATAATGAATCCTATTCCACTTGTATTTCCAATATTTGTGCATTTATAATAGAATACATGTCCACTTTTTAAATCAATTGTCTCTTCACCTTTCCTTCTAACTTCACAAAGTCTAATAATGTCCCATTTAATATAAGACAGTTCTTTTTCTAATTCTTGCAATCTTCCTTCACTTGAAAGTGATCTGCAGTTGTAAGTACCTAAATAAAAAGTTGTCATCAAATGGCAGCCTGGGTCTGCAATCAGGGGATTCTTAGCACCCTCTGCCTTCGACCACCAATTGCTGCCTTGGTTGGTGACTTTACAGCCTCCTGGGAATAAGGGCCATGATTTATTTTTGTCTGTCATAATTGTATATATGTATTAGAAAAATATTTATCATTTACACAAACATTAATTTTGCCTTATCAGGTAACTGAGAAGAAAGACCATGGTGTTTCTTGATTTTAAACTCAGAGGTAAAAAGCCAATAAACTCACCATGCTGGATAATGCGTGTTGGTGAGCAGTCCATCCATGTTCGTATACTATATGAATAATCACATAGTAATAACAGCTGCAACGACATGAACATATGGAGTGGACATTAGGAATTTGCCCTGCTCGGTTCCTTTAAGGCCTCCAAGAGGAATCAAAGGGTCTCCTTTCAGTTAATAGCAAACTCCTTTCTGCAGTCTTGTTCAGTTATATATATATATATATGAAATAATACAATAAATATGTAACAGGAGCAATCTGGTGTGAAGTATGACTATGTAAAGACACACATTAACATACCAAAACATGCAACAGAAACTATGAGGTGATTCTTGCTTTATATATATATCCTAGCAACTCATTGGTGCATCAAATTATTTTATAATGACACAACATTAACCAAAATTAATTCAATTTTTATTTTTTTTAAAATATATTGCTTTTAATTCAATAGTCTTTCAAACAAATGTGTGATATTTTGATTTAAACTAACTCATTTAGATATCATATGTTTAGTTGACATTCACACAACTACTTTATGTATAAATGATATATAATCTGGAATATAAAGTACACATAAGAACAAATAACATTAAATTTGGAGAATTGTTCAATAATTTTAATTAATAAAACATAATAATTGTAATATTAGGTAAATTAGAATTATAAATACTATGGGAGAATATACATCTTTACTTATGCAGGCATATTTTTAAATAGACACGATTACTTCCATTTTATCCACTTCAATCAATAATTTATTTAACTTTTAATGATGTCTGTGTGTGACATCTGAGGTCATAAGATAAAATTACATATTGCTAATACATAAAAGAAATATAAATGAATCAGAATTTACTTTCTAATATAATAATAATAACCATCATATCATCACCATTTTTATGCTTGCTTATAACTGTTATTAAAACAGGAAAAACTCTCCATACAGTAGTGCCACCCTGTGACAAACAGAGTAATCAATGGATGCCAGAAGGCATGTGCATAAAATCCCCATCTAGTGCCTACTCATCCAATATCCTCTAGACTACTTTCTGGCTTGTGGTCTTCATCAGTGAAGAGCCTTGGATCTGAGAGCACTGCACCTATTTCCAGACTACTTTCTGCCTTGTGACCTTTGTCAGTGAGGAGCCTTGAATCTGATAAAGACCACAAGCCAGAGGGTAACTGGGGATATTGGATGAGTAGGCACTAGACAGGGATTTTACATAGATCTAGATGCAGTGGCTCCTCACTGATGAAGGCCACAAGCCAGAAAGTAGTCTGGGGATATTGGATGAGTAGGCACTAGATGGGCATTTTCTGCACAAGTCTTCTGGATTGCACTGAGTAGGCATACTGTATGGAGAGTTTTGCCTGTTTTAATAAAATAATAGTACTTAATAATAATAATAAACTTGTGTTCCCCTTATTTAATTAGTTATTTTAAAATGCTAATGTGTAAAAAGAGAAGTAAAAAAAAAACTTTGTGACCACATTAATATGTTTTAGGTATCTCCTCTGATATCAGAATTTAGTGATCTCATTCTTTGATGTTGGTATTTTTTTTTTTATGGAATGTATTCAAGAACTTTAAAATGTCATGGCAGATTCAGTCATATTAATAGTGTTTTTCTATTTCTGATGAGTATACAATTTAACTGTTCTAACTAAATGTACAGAGTTTCATCAATATTCCATTGAAATCCTGTGACTTTTATCAGATACTCCCTATTTTCATTACACAATTGGAAGGAAACCTCCAAACCAAACATTAATTTGACTTAGCTAGCCATGGTAATCAAGTCATCCATGGTATGACTACTTATTCCCAGACCTTAAAAAATTCATTGCTTCTTCTAGATTACTTTGCATTAAGAGATGACTGATATTGAATCAATTATCTGCCTTGCAATTAATTTTTATTAGGATTATGTGAGAATATCAAGAATTGGCAACGTTCTAAGTAACCAAAGATAGAATTATCTCAAAGCTAAAAAGTTTTTCCACAAATAAATTTTATTTATATTATAGCTTGTTTAATTTATAGTCTTCCAGTTGACCTGCTGCTTTTTTAAAGTAATAAAATAAATATTTTTTCTTATGATGTTTTCCAAAGTATGTTTGCTTCATTCAATAATTTTGTATAATTGGCATGTTTATCAATATCTTTTGATTATAATTTATATATTTTCTTAATAAGACATAATTTGGTCAACAATATTAGAAAAATAGAAGTTATCTCTCATATTTAATATTATTTATTACTTGAAATATTTATTTCCAATATTGTTTAATTTGATGATAAGACGTGGTAAGAAAATGTTCTCTTTAGGCCTGTGATCCTTAAGTATTACTAAATATTGTGGATTCATCTTAAGTTTATTCTCAGTAATGAATTTATCCAAACTATAGAATTCTCTAGATTGGATTTAGAATTCAATATAGCTGATTAATGAAACAACAATAACATAAACAAATAGCAATGGTATGAATAGGACAATCAAATAACTAAGTAGGTAAATTTGATTATTCTCAGAAAGTTGATGAAGCTGACTATAAAACTGTGATCCATTTGAAAAACCAAGAGTTGCAAGAAATAGAAAAGTAACTGACTGGTTTGCAATTACACTGATATTAAGACATATTGTCACTGTTTGAAGAATACCTTCAATCACATTCAAGTTCAGAGCAGGAAGCTGCTGTTGGCAAGAAGTATCAGCACTTAAGATAAATTATACCATTCGTCCAAACTTCTGGTTTAATGTAATGTTTTTATTCTAAATAGATGTAATAAATGTTTTGACATTATTTCAATTATATGTTAATTATTTATTAAACGAAAACTTTATTTTTGGTAGCAATATATATAAACAACAGAATGGGTGCAGTATTTACAGTATCTATCCACTTGAATTGATTAGTTCTTCGTCACCATTAAAGAATTGTCACTTCAGCATTCAACAGAACTGAGTTTTGACAAAAGCTAACATTAATAGTATTCATCAATTAAAAAAGAAATACAACTATCTATTGCTAAAGGTTGCTTCATTTCTGCCAAAAAAATGAGCGTATTTTACCCCCTTTCTGCACTCTTTTTTAGAAGAGAAGAAAAATAGTTAAGTCAAAATAGCTAAGATTAGCTTAATTGGAATAGTTTAATCCAGGCAATCCAGAAAAGTAGCTCTTACATGTGGATGAAATTCTCTTTTTTCTTAAGACAAATCAATATTAGCATCAGTCTTCAAACAACTGAGGGCATACGTCAAAATTGGAATTACTAATATTATATTAATGTGTTTTATAAATAGATAACATAGCAGCAATATGTCAATCTTATTAACTATTAAAACATACTGTATTCATTCCATAATTGGCTTTTCTATATTTATTTCTATATAGGAGGGAAGATGCCTTAGAAGAAATGGCAGTCCGACCCATTTCGTACTACACTACAAGTCTACCAGGTGGAGTCCAAGCCACCTCAAGGGTAACATTTTATTTATTTATTTAGTATATTACATATGAATATAGTAATTGTAATTATTTATTATGGTAAAATTAATCATTTTTTATAGAAGACTTATTTTCATAGGGGCTTTGTGGTACTAGGGTCCCAGGTTCTGGTATTCTCCCTCTCACAAAAACATGACATTAGATAACTGAGTCACTTTTAAGAAATTTTTCCAAGTGGTCAGTCCACTGATCACTTACTTAGTTATTTATTATTAATTGATAAATGATCAAAATCTATTTTCAGCTGAAGGGTAAAGCAAGTTCCAAGACATTTTACTTTATGACTGTAGGTAATAAACACTCATTTGAAAAAGTGTCATTTCAGTAGCAGTGTTTACTTCACCTGAATAACGTAACTATTTCATTAATAATAACAAATCTTTAAATTTATCAGCTCATACAATGAATGATAAAATAAGAGCAATTCTATTCTAATGCTATCTGGTATAAGAAGGGAAAATTAAAATGCAATAGGGCAGCTGGTAAATACTGATTATAGATGACGTGACAGTAGGGAACTACTTTAAAAAAATACTTTTAAACAAAAGGTCAAAGGTAAAACATTCTAGATAGTCCACTGAAGAGCAAAACCTCTCTAATAATATCTCATAAAAGTAGATAAAGGAGAAGGTATTAGTAGTTACTGGATAGTGAATATTGATTTGGATAGTTTTCAATTCTTTTTTCATACTCAAGTGAAAAATAATGAAATGCCTATTTACCCTGTGTTGTTTTAATTAGTTGAATTGGCTATAGTTAGCTCTTGAAAAAAAAATCCTGACTGGAAGTTGAAATAATGTTCAAGTTTTACCTAGCCTAGATTCAAATTTAGCTAGTGATAATAGCAGAAAGCTATTTTACCATTACACCACAAGGTTCTTACTTGAAAAAAAGATATTAAATAATGTATATATGTGTGTGTATTTGTTATGGTAAATATGGGAAACTAAAATAATTATTTTATTAGTCGTTCCAATAATAATTATTATTGTAGTTCTCTAACTCCATGTCTATGACATTTGATTCCATATTTTGCACATAGTCCTGTATCATATTATAATATACATTTTTATTCCACATATATAAAAATTAAACCCTGTATATATTCTATAAATAAGAAAACATATGTCAGTGTGTGAAACAGATTAAATATGTTATGAAATATTAACAGTCCAGCACTCTTTCAATATAATCCATCAGTTTTATGGCAATCAATTGTTTTGAAAGGAAAAACCATTAACAATTAAAATTCCAGGGCATATCCATTTGCATACTGTTAAACCTTTCTCAATATACCAGACTTTAATTTTTTCCTATCATTTGATTCATTACATATAGTGCTAATTGTTAGAGATTAACAATCATGCTCTTAAGAAAATAAAATCATTGAGGATTACATTTAGATATATATATAATGAAATAAGAAAGAATCTGGGCATAAATGTTTCCCTCAGAAAATTAGCATTGTATGCAATAAATCAATATGATATGGGGGGGGGGGGGATTAGAAACTGATATATTGTTAATTCCAATTATGTATTAAATCAGAAATTTTGTAGTGTGTAATTGATGTGCTTTGGAAGTTTCATCATTAATTAATGTTTTTCTAACAGTTGATTACCATGAAAAAGTCTGATTGTTAATTTTTGGCATATATTTTTTATTATTTAAGTATATATATAGATTTTAAATGAACTTGCCTTCATTTGAATTGTAAATACTGTTATTATCCGAGATCTGGTAAAATGAAATTGCAGAAATGAGTACTCATTAAGCTTCTAATAATATGGTTTTAAAGAGGTATATCAGTTATTATATAACTGACATTGCCTAACCCAGCATAATTTTAGAAAAAAATTATAGTTTTACAAAGAACAAGTTGACTTGCTGTCATATCTCTCAGATATTGAACTAAATATCATATTATCAATATCAGACACCATATTACCATTTCTATTGATTTTGAAAAACAATCAAATGACATTAAATGGTCAGCATATTTGATATATACAGAAATTAATTTGATTAGGGAACTGTATAATTATGTAAACATAGATTATGGTTTTAGGTAGTTATATTTCTTAAGGTTTTCATAAGCCTACATATTGTTAGGTTTAAGAGTATTATAAGTATTAAAAGTAAAATAAACAATTATTTTAAAGTTGAATGCACTCCAGAAAATTTTGATACAAATTAGATATGAGCCAATGTTATTGACATAGTTTAAATTCATAAAATCATTATCTATTTTTCTAAATTCCTATTTATTTTTTTCACTATTTTACTCCTAAATCCTTTGTTATTTTTCACTCATTACATTATTTATTTAGTGTATGGATTTGATAGCTTAACTAATAACAAAACATCATTGGGAATCTATAGAGTTTCCAACCAGGAGACAGAATCACCAATTACTTTATTAAATTCTTCAATTTTGCCACTATAGCCACAGATTTTATAGTCATTAACTATGTGTTTTATAGTTTGTCCCAACTGCACTAACCATGAGTTATCCTGAAGCTATTGATGAGATTCTAGTAGTGTCTATGAAGATCAAACCCAGCTTGTTTTAGTGTTCAATCTGGAAAAAGAAATTTATTTGGAACATCATTAGAATTTCATTTTTTATGCCATAATTCTTTAATTGTAGGTCCTTGGTTTAACATCCCAAAGAGGGATTTTGGTTTGAAATGAGTCTTAAGTTGTAATGCTATATTTTGAGTTTTTGGCAAGTTCAATTTGCTTAATAGCTTATATATATATATATTTTTTTTTTCAGTGAAGCAATTTTTCTGACAACTGATATTTTGAGTTTGGTAAATTTATTATAAAAAGAGAGAATTGGAGAAATTCTTTGGTTGGTTTTTTTTTTAAATATTCAGTATATTTAGTATAGTTATCTTTTCTTAAACTTCATCTAAGATAACTTTAAACTATGGGAATATTAATTCCAAGAGTAATTTGATTTACATTTACAATGGAGGAAATGATTCTGTATCAGTAGTTTGTTCCATAATAGTAAAACATTTTATGTTAAAATAAAACATAAATCAGGAATTCTTTCTCATCTTCATCTGCATGAATGAAAAGTACCTTCTTATATGGCATCATAAAATGCATATTGTTTAAATCCTTCCACTGTAAAAGTTGACAATCTGCTTGATTCTCATTTTCACATCCCAAAAACTATTATGAAAATTGAAATCTTATGAATACAGAAGTTAAAGATTTAGAAGTGGAGGCTAAGACCAGTTTAATGGAAGGTTTGCAATATCATTTGAATTTCAATGGGAGTTGTTTCTTTACAAAATTATTCAAAAGAAAAATGACCATAGCATATTTACAATGCATTGATCATGATTTGTAAATTCAGGAATTTTATCTAAGATATGCATTACTAGAAGAATGAAGAGTTTCCTGAAATGCAATTACATCAACATTGTACTAAATAGTTAATTTGTAGAGTATTTTCATATACATCCCAGTGTTAAGTTAAAGTACTTTTATTGCATTTTAGGTGGAAAGATGTTCTTTAGAGAGTTTTGTACTTAACACTTCATCCACTATAAAACGAAATCTAATTACATTTTTTTATTATAATATTTTCCTCTAAACATAATATGATCACCATTCTTTATGCTTCCACAAGCTGTTTACACAAAGGCAAAACTCTCTATACAGTAGCGCTACTCAATGCAAGCCAGAGTAATTAATTGATGCAGGAAGGTTTGTGCATAAAATCCTTATCCGATGCCTACTCATCCAATATCCTCAGACTAGTTTTGTATTTTCATTTTTGTTACTTCAAAGCTTCGTAGCTAGCGAGGTAAAAAATGGTTACTGGAAAGTTGCATTAGGTACTAAAATCTAGATGCAGTGCTCTCAGATCCAAGGCTCCTCACTGATGAAAGCCACAAGCTAGAAACTAGTCTGGGATATTGGATGAGTAGGCACTAAATAGGGATTTTATGCACAAACCTTCCTGTATCCATTTATTACTCTGGCTTGCACTGAGTGGCACTACTATATGGAGAGTTTTGCCTCTGTATAATATTTTCTCTCATTATACATGTTCCACAATATCATTTTTTTTCTCACTCTTTACAAAATATTCTACACTCTACTGCTAAATGTTCAATATTCCCAAAAATCATATAGTAAGTTTAAGTCTTTATTTTGTAATATTTTTTTTTGTTTTTAATCATTTCTATTATTAAATAATAATTTACTTTTTTAAACGATGAATATCTTCTCCTTCAATATTGATCTTGTTATGGGACCATATTTGTATGCCTGATGCTTTTAATTTTGTTTACTTATTTTTTTATTCTTATCTTTCAATATCTAATTTTGTTTACTTATTTTTTTATTCTTATCTTTCAATATCTAATTTTGTTTACTTATTTTTTTATTCTTATCTTTCAATATCTAACAAATTATGTCTAACATTCTATTGGTATGTTGTTCCAATTTTTGTATAGTTACATTGAAGTGTATTCACCATTTAATTCTTTTGCATATTTTAATATTTGCCTCAATCAATTTATCCAACATTTCTTCCAATTAAAAGTTAGTTTAGAAAATCTGTTACTATCTATTAAATGCTATTTTCTAAACATTTTCAATTGGTTCTTGATATTTCTCATGTGAAAATATCAACATTCCATTTCATATTGTACATACGATGTATGTAAATTGCTTCCTTTTAAATAAAGCCATAAGTTTCTGTATGTACATTATATACCTAGAAAGTCTATTATTCCCTACTTCAAAACCCTTATATACTACTCATTTACTTATTATGTACTACCCAATTATTTTTCTAATTCTGGAACATTTCTTTTGATTTTTCCTGTCTCATTTTAATAACAGCTATTTTAATTATTCCACAATGCTCATATTCCCCAATTTTGTTACCCTAAGCAAAATATTATAAAATCTTTACCTCTTTCATTCTAGTCATTTTTAATTTTTACTCCCACTCTCTATACAATTTACCCTGATTCTATTTTTGGATATTCTACATTCCAAAAATAGTTGTTCAATATTCTCTATCTCTACAGGAGCTACATTTATAATCCAAATTCTTGTTTCATTTTCCCCTTCTTTCCCTGGTATCTAAATCTTCTGCTTTTACATTAAATAACACTAAACTTTATTTAATGTTATCATATATTCTTTTATATTTTATATAATTTTTATTCTTATATAACTTCCTTTTTTTAATATTCATTTTCCGTAGCTTTAATTCTTTTTCTCTAATCAATTTATCTATTCTTTATCCCTTATTATAATTATGTAACTGTAATATGTTTTCCACACATTTATCCTATTTCATATTTAAATAGATGAAAATAAATTGTCTATCTCTTAACTTTGCATATATAAAATTTTTCTTGCCTAATATGTTTATTGTCCTCTCCACGTAATCAATTAAACACTGTTTTAATCGTCCATTTTCCTTTTATTATATTGTAACTTTCCAAACATTTTAAATTTACTGTCCTCATTAAAAATATACACTCCATTTCATATTGAATAAGTAGCCTCATTTCCTACCCACAATTTAATACTCAATTCACATTTTTATTTTCTTGTTCCACTTTTAAGTATCCCCAATTTTTCCATCTTAACTGCCAATTCTTTTAGAAACAAAATTTATGATATAATGTTCCAGTAAAATTCACGTTTAATTTTTATTGATTTTCCAACCCCCAATTGATACTTATAAAAACTTTCATGTGATGTGATGTGATGTACTGTAGCTTCTCCTTAAACGGAGTCAAGAATCATTAACTAGCGATATCTGCTGTTATTTTTCAAAACTCTGACTGAATCAACTTTCGTTTATAAAATGCAGCATTTCTTCCAAAAGTTGTTTCTGGTAACAATCTTGTTTTGATAAAAGCAAATGATCTGTATTTGATTTGATAGAAGGAAAAATAATGCTTTTTCTAGATAAAGATCTTTTAGTTAGAAACTGATTATAGGAATCTGATTGTATTATTTTATAATTTACTTTGATTTACTGAATATTTTTCTAATTCGCTTCTAGGGAAGAGAACAGATGTGACCACTATCCGAGTGTTTGTCATACTTATAAATTCAGAACGAATAATGTATATTCTATAAATTTACTAAGATTTTTTTTTGTCTATATAAATCATTTTTTCAATTATAAAATTATCTTATAAAATTTTACTTTGTATACAAAAAATTGATCACTATATACACGTATATATTATGTATGTATATGAAATTGTTGTTTGTTAATATTGGTATTAAATGTTGACTGCTTTCATGTATTTATGTTAAATACCTATTTAGCCTTGATGGTGATTAGCTTTATTATCGAAGTAATACATGGTCGGAGTGCAATTTGAAAATTATTATTTACTATTTATTAGTCTGCTTTCAGAACAGCTTATATTTACCCGTTTAATGAAGTTTATTTAAATGTCTTTGAATTAATAATTTCATTCTCTGTCGTCAAGTTGCAGTCTTTAGTGTCTATATAAATATATTAGAACATATCTGAAAGTAGATTTCCACCTTTATTTATTAAAAGGATTTATCTTGACAATAGATCGAGATTGTTAATGATACTGGTATTTGTTTAAGTGCTGACTGCTTTCATATACATATGATTGGAATTCCACTATCATTTAAGTTTACATGTAAAGTGATATTGTTTTTAAAAGCATATGTTAAATGAGAGCAGAAAAGTCAATGTTTGTTTGGAATCATCCTAACCATAGAATAAAAGTTAATCTAAATACGAGGTGCTAAAATATATAATTATTGTCCAGTGTTAGATTTATATATATTTAAGAAAGCAACTAGCTTAGAGTGAAACTTTTAGGATTTCTTGAATTTCAGGTTAGTATCTTCATAATATAAAAGAGCTATAAATGGTTGTTGAATGTATAAAGACATTAGGTTCAAAGTACCCCATGAAGAAGTATATAAGCCAGAAACTAGTCATGTTTGAATACATCATCCTAACCATAGGATAAAGGTTAATCTAAATATGAGGTCCTAAAATATATAATTATTGTCTAGTATTAGATCTATATAATTATTTAAGGAAGTGACTAGCTTGGATTCAAATTTTTTATTTTAGAATTTCAGGCTATTATCTTTATAATATAAAAAATTAAAAATGGTTGTTGGATATATAAATGCATTAGGTCCAAAGTTCTCCATTGAAGAAGTATGTAAGTCAGAAACTAGTCTTGGGATGCTGAATATGATAGCATTGCCATCTAGCATCCATTGATTGCTCAAGGAGTAGATGACCTTGAAGTGTAATAAATCGGGTGAATTGCTGTTTTCCAGAAGTAAATGTTTGTCTTTAGTGCAGTGATAGAATGGTGGATTTTGGAGCTCAAGGTCAATGAATCATATATCCTACTCTGTCACTTTTAATGCTCAAACTTCTAATAAATTCTTAAACAATAGGCTAATTGATTATATATAAAGAAAATGAGTCACACTGTTTTGTTGGTACTTAAGTATATACTGTTAAATATGGATTATTTGCATAATTTTTTAGTTTTTAATTATTTGATAGACTAAACATCTTATCTTTAATATAAATTTATTTTGACTTGTAATATTTAACACATGATCATAGATTATACATTATAAATAAATTAACTCAAATTGACAACAGAATCTTACAATATAAATATATTTCCTTTTAATAATGCTTTTTTTAATTATTTAAAAAGTTAAAAAAATATTTGAATTTTCTCATTGCATTTTATTGCTTGCATTATAATTAGTAGTTTTACAAATGTAAATTTATTCCAAATGAATTTATTTGTTGTTGTTGTTGTTGTTTTTTATCAAAACAAACTTTATTAAACCAGAAAAAAATAAAATAAATAAATACATAATATTGTATGATAAAAACAGTAAGCAAATTAAAGTTCAATAGACAGAATCTGCCAAGTCTTAACAAGTAAATATAAAAATAGAATAAAAGTACAATTTTATATATATCTTTCCTAAAAAAAAAAAGGTAATTTATAATATCCAACCTGGTCTTCAAATATTAATAAGATCCCATGTACTAATAAATAAATCTTGTGATGATATTCTTTTGTCTCTTTCTTTTATCGTTCTGATCTTTTTAATTATAATCTTCAGAGGGTCTGTACAATTAGAATTAAAAAGAATATCACATCGAGTTAGCCATAAACTATATATTAAAAAGTGGCACTTCTAATATCAGCAAAAACTCCCACTTTAATTGCTTGTATCAATAAATGTATCAAAGAGCCTTTATGTTTATAAATAAAGCTAATAAAATATCTACAAACTTGCAAAAAACTGCATTCACGAAAAATGTGTTCAATCGTGTCTTCATCTCTGTGACATAAACCACATAGACCATCAATTGAAGTAAATCCACGGTTTATTGTTAAAAAATTACAAGTGGGTAGTGCATTTAAATTTATTTTAATCAGGAAATCAAAGAATTTTGGCTCCAGACCCCACCATCTAAACTTTTTCAGCAGATTAAATATTGTCAAGTTAAGACTTGAATTAATAGGCACTATTGTTTTTCTGAAGGTTTGTGATGATGGTGTTCTAGCTGTATTTTTATATTGGACTATTTCCATCATCTAATATGTCTGTTGAATGTCTTTAGAAAAGTTGAATTTTTAGTTAAATATTCCAAATGCATTCAACTGTTAGTAATATCACAGCAAACAGGTTAGTATATGCACCAACTGTTAGTAATATCACAGCAAACAAATGTTAATAATATCACAGCAAACAGGTTAGTATATGCACTAACTGTTAGTAATTTCACAGCAAACAGGTTAGTATATGCACAACGTTTTGAGAGATATTTTTCTCCCCTCTTCTTCAGGTGTTGCTGGCCTGACCATTGACAATACTAGCATGGGATTCGAACCTGGGTCCTTAGATTTTTGATTATTGAAATTTAAGGTAACGCTCTAACCAACTGAGCCATCCTGCCAAAGGCAACAGTATGTAGTAATTTCATATACTTATCTATGAGGTTCCTCCTGATTTCTCCACTTTTTCCTCAGAGCAAAGTTGATTAGTGGTTTCCATACATTATGTATAGTCACACTAGGTTGGCTTATGGGATTTTTTGCCATTGTCATGTGAGCAGCTTCTTTAAATTTTCTTCTTTGTACCTTTTCTTCTTTATCCAATATTTTTGTATTTTCCCAATCAAACATATGTTCATTGGTCCATACATGGTCTGCTACCTTAGGCACATCTGTTTTCTTTCTTCTAATCATCAGTTTATGTTCTTGCAAGCGCTTTTGAATGGGACCACTAGTCTCACCAATATATGTTCTTCCACATTCACATGGTATTTCATAGATGCAGTTTTTTCTTTGTAGCATTTCAAGTTTAGGCTTTGTAGATGTTAGAATTCCTCATAGTGTGGTATGACTCTGGAAAGCTGTTCTGATGTTATACTGATTGCAGATTTTCCTTAATTTGTCTGCTATTTTGGAATGTATGGATACATTACAATACCAATAATTGTCTTTTCTGTTGATGGTTCTTTTTGTTGTCTATTTAATGTTTCCTTAATAACAGCTGATGGATAACCATTTTTCTTAAGAGTTCGTTCTATATAGATCTTTTCTTTTTCCAAATCGCCAGTTTCTGAACAAACTTCTTTTGCTCTGTTCCACAGTGATAGTATAACTCCATGTTTTGTGTTTCTGGTGTGATTTGATGTATAGGCTAGGAATTTTCCTGTATGTGTAGTCTTTCGGTATGGACCCGATACTATATCAAACTTTGGACATTATGAAAAACTTTGTCTAAAGCTGGCCAAAGTAGAAAATCATTTAACTTTTTTATGTAAAGGTAAATCAGAAGGGATAATTCCAAAAGGTTTGCAACTAAAACCTCCAATTCACTCTCAGAGAGCTGAGAAAATTACTCAGAGAGCAAGTGAAGCTCTATTAAGAGAAAGAATAAATGCTCAAAGGTTTTCTAAGTATCAAACAATGCATTCAATTAATAATGTAGAATGTTTTCTAAAAAATAAACTTACTGATGAAGACTACATGAGAGTTTCTCAAGCAGTAAGAAAATCATATTCTACATTACATGGAAAAATAAAAGAATGTCAAAAGAAGAAACTTGCTAACCTACATGGGCATATCAAAAATCATAATGTACCAAGCAATGTAACAGCTTCATCTGTTAAAAATCTAAGTTCTAAACATCTAACAGATACTGAAATTTCTGTTCTTGAAAGAGGATTAAACTTTGCCATAACACCATCTAATATCCCTTTACTAGATATAATGGCAGCCACTGAGGAAGTCACTCAAAAATTGCCTTTAGAAGAAGCAGCAGAATTATGCTGGAGAATAAAAAGAACACTTGACAAGCAACAAAAATTGAAGTCAAACATATCCTATGGGGAGAGGAAAGCAATTAAATCTCTCAAAGCAGATAAATCTATAATTATTCTCCCTGCTGACAAAGGCAATGCAACAGTTGTAATGGATACAACTGATTATGACAACAAAATACAAGAACTCCTCACAGCAGGCCAATATAGAAAAGTGGCAAAAGATCCGATACCAAGTACAGAAACAAAATTACAAGCATTACTCAGAAAGCATCGCAAGTACTTCACAGATTCAGAAAAGAGTAAAATAACATCATATTTCAGCAAAATTCCTCATCTTTATGGTCTACCTAAAATCCATAAGGATCATGTTCCATTACAACCTGTTGTTAGTTCTAGAGATTCACCTTGCCAGAATTTGGCAAGATTTCTTCTCAAAGTTCTTAGTCCTTTTGCATGCAAGACCCAATCATTTGTCAGGAATTCTAGACACTTTGTAGAATTAATCAAGAACATGAAAATTGAAAGAACTGACTTACTGGTAAGCTTTGATGTGGAAAGTTTATTCACAAATGTACCATGTGAAGAAGCATTGTCTATTGTAAGGAAAAGATTAAATGGTGATAATAGTTTACAAACCAGAACAGCTCTTCCTATTGATAGTATAATGGAACTATTAACATTCTGTATAAAAACAACCTACTTTCAATATAACAGAATTCTTCCAACAAAATCAAGGAATGGCTATGGGCTCACCATTGTCTCCCCTGATTAGCAATATTTACATGGAAGAACTTGAAACCACAGCCATAAAAACTACTCCTTATCCACCTAAAGTTTGGCTTTGCTATGTGGATGATACATTTGTTGTATGGCCACATGGTGAAGCACTGCTACAAACTTTCTGGACACACATCAACAACATATCCCCTTCAATTAAATTCACAATAGAACCAGAACAAGAACAAAAATTGGCATTCTTAGATGTTCATGTGACAAGACTCCCTCATGGCAACATCAAAACTACAGTTTACCAGAAACCTACACATACAGGAAAATACCCAGCCTATACATCTAATCACACCAGAAACACAAAACATGGAGTTATACTATCACTATGGAACAGAGCCAAAGAAGTTTGTTCAGAAACCAGCGATTTGGAAAAAGAAAAGATCTATATAGAACAAACTCTTATGAAAAATGGTTATCCATCAGCTGTTATTAAGAAAATGTTAAATAGACAACAAAAAGAACCATCAAGAGAAAAGACAATTATTGGTACTGTAGTGTACCCATACATTCCAAAAATAGCAGACAAATTAAGGAAAATCTGCAATCAGTATAACATCAGAACAGCTTTCCAGAGCCATACCACACTATGAGGAATTCTAACATCTACAAAGCCTAAACTTGAAATGCTAAAAAGAAAAAAACTGCATCTATGAAATACCATGTGAATGTGGAAGAACATATATTGGTGAGACCAGTCGTCCCATTGAAAAGCGCTTGCAAGAACACAAACTGATAATTAGAAGAGAGAAAACAGATGTGTCTAAGGTAGCAGACCATGTATGTACCAATGAACATATGTTTGATTGGGAAAATACAAAAATATTGGATAGAGAAGAAAAGGTACAAAGAAGAAAATTTAAAGAAGCTGCTCACATGACAATGGCAAAAAATCCCATAAGCCAACCTAGTGTGACTATACATAATGTATGGAAACCACTAATCAACTTTGCTCTGAGGAAAAAGTGGAGAAATCAGGAGGAACCTCATAGATAAGTATATGAAATTACTACATACTGTTGCCTTTGGCAGGATGGCTCAGTTGGTTAGAGCGTTACCTTAAATTTCAATAATCAAAAATCTAAGGATCCAGGTTCGAATCCCATGCTAGTACTGTCACTGGTCAGGCCAGCAACACCTGAAGAAGAGGGAAGAAAAATACCTCTCAAAACATTGTGCATATACTAACCTGTTTGCTGTGAAATTACTAACAGTTAGTGCATATACTAACCTGTTTGCTGTGATATTATTAACATTTGTTTGCTGTGATATTACTAACAGTTGGTGCATATACTAACCTGTTTTCTGTGATATTACTAACAGTTGTATGCATTTGGAATATTTAACTAAAAATTAAACTTTTCTAAAGACATTCAACAGATATATTAGATGATGGAAATAGTCCAATATAAAAATACAAATAGGCACTATTGTTTCATTAATGAGATAATAAGCCTCCCAGTATTGAACTTTTTGTGATTTAGATGGATTAGGAATTAGGTTAACTTTTTGAATTTCAAATAATAATTCAGCCAACCAGCAATTCATTGTTGGAGGTGGGGTGTCAGTGGGATCAACATCAACTAAATAAAATTCTTGAGGGATAAAATGATTCAGTCTCAAAAATAAGTTGAGGGCCCGCTGGAATCTAAACACTTTCAGTGAATGCAGTCCAAGACCACTTAGTCTGGTAGGTGTGTGCATCTTTCTGAGGCTAATTGCTACAGTCTCCCCCCCCATAGTAGCTTAGAACAAATTGAATTGATACCACGAATAAATTAAGCTGTAAATTTGTGGTGGTACATCCCTAAATGGTATAATTATTGGTGCTGTTTAACTGCAATAGATAGTTGGTATAGAAGTGGAACTATTCATTTGTAGAGAGACAATTTGAATGTTGCAGAGTTTGTAAGCACATGGTGACTAGTATTATTCATTAAGATATAAGAAAAATCACTAACAGTGCCAAAAGGCCTCAATAAGTTTTGTAAATGCTATTTATCAAAGTTTATATAACAATTTTTAATTCATCCTTCCAGAACTCTAGGTCTGTTTAAATCCACTGTAACAACTATCTTGTCACCACAAAACTTCAATTCATTCTGTAAAAATTATTTTTGCCATATACTATGACACTCAATCATGACATATCTGTTATTTGGATGATTTAAAAACTTGTATATATGTTGCCAATAACTCTTTGATTCAATTTGATAACAAAATTGTTGTATTGGAAAAGGAAAAAGATTTTTTAATTTATCTGTAACAGCTAATATAAGAGTTTTCTCATTATAATAAAAAGCAAGAGACGTGAGAAGATTCTGTGGAATAGATTGATTAAAGTCTCTAATGATCTCATTGAATTGGAGATCACAATATCATCTTTAACATCTTCATCATATGAATCATAACTGAGCAAGTCATAATTAACTGAATTTATATTCATATACTGAGATTTATTATTTGAGCTTTTTGATTGAACTATATTAGCATATGAAGTATTTTCAATATTATGTTTCTGAGTTAGATCCTTTATACTCTTTGCATTTATATCCTTTATAACATCATTGTTAAGTAAATTACAATCAAAACCAGTGTTATTATTGCTTATTTGTCTTGAAAACTTTGCTATATATTTTTTTCTATTTTCACTTTCAAGTAACTCAGGAAAATCTTCAAATGGGATCATATTTCCCTCATCACACTTTAAAAATTTTACTTGTTGATGGTTTAGGATCAGTAATAAAAATTTTTTTAATAGATTTATTATTAATACACAATTTTTTAAGCTCTACTGATGTTTCTTTTGATTTTAAAAATTTATCAACATTATTAACGCTATTTTTTTTTAAAAAACACTCTTTTCTGAGTTTACTACGATCTCTTTAACATTTTTTTAAAAAGCAGAATTTTGAACAGATTTAGAATGAATAATTATTTTATTATTTTCATCATTAAAATTAATATTTTCATTTAAAGTAATAGATGTAAAGTTGTTGAGCAAATTTTCTTCATTTACTAAGGTTTCTTTATGCCTTTCCAATTGTTTAACATTAAAAATGCTATTCTTTTTAGAATTATTATTTTTAGAATTTGATACGATCTGTTTTTCTAATTTATTGCTTGATGGATTATCTTCTCAATTTATATTAGAATTAACAACGAGCAGTTGCTCATTTAAATTATTTTTTTCATGTAAAGAAGTGTCTAAATAATTTTTTTTTACCTCTTTTCCTTCTTATTTTCTTTGAATTTATTGGATTTTCAAAGTCATTCTTGTTAATTTTTGAGTTAGATCTAGTAGATTTAGAAAACGTTTTAAACTCTGCTTCTGAATCTCCTATAGGATCCATATTTTGACTGATAATCAAAATAAATTAAATTTTTGAAACCTGTTGATTTCAAAATAAACTATATTTTTTTAAAAAGCTAGCAAAAAAAAAAAAAAAACACTTATAAAGAATAGAACAGAACAGAAATACTTTAAATAATAAACTACATGATTAAGTTTATAACATTTTTTTTCCCTCTCGTTCGTTTTTTTTTTTTAAGAATTCAGTTTATGAAAACCTCTCTAGTTTCTTTAGCAGTTTAATAATTAATACCCCATTAATATATAATGAATGTTGGATGGTTTAATGCAATTTTATATTTTTAACTTGTCTTTATGTCTATTTTATGAAAAAACAGCAAAATTTTAATCCTTATCCAATACTCTCCCATTGAATATCCAAGACCAGTTTCCAGCTTATGGCTCTCTTCAGTAAGGAATCTTGGTACTAGACCATATCCTTTTTTTTTTCAATAATTCTTTTTTTAATTCTGTGGAAACATAATAAATAAATAATCAGGTGGTTTTATTACTTGAGAATTTATAAATAAATAAATAAATCTTCTGTAAATAATATAAATATAATATAAAATAACAATTTGTGTCAAGCGTTGTTAGCCAAGAGGTCATCACAGCTAGTTGGTTGCAGATGGTTGTGGGTTCGTGTCCTGGTGATGCTATGACATATGAAAAAAAAACAATTTGTGTCAATTGTTAATACAGAGAACACATTATATTGTAGATATGTGAATGATGTTTTGATATATGGGCTACCAGACATTATAAAGCAAATTTTTGATAGTTTGCAAAACCAGGATGGTTTAGTTTGGACAATAGAAAGAGAAGACAATTCTAGTATTAAATACCTAGATTTGCAAATATCAAGGGTAGATGATAAATTAGTATATAAAATGGTTGTAAAACATATAAATAATAGAGGTTACATTCATCCAACTTCTAATGTTCCTTTAGTACACAAATTAGCTGGTTTTAGAGCTTTTTTAACACGTAATCAACGTCTGTGTTCAAATGAAATGTTTATGAAAGATAATATAAAATGTTATATTCAAGATTTAATACAAGTGTGTTATAATAAACAAATGCTATTGTCTATTGTATCGAAGTATTATATTGAAGTATTATAAACAATGTCATAATAGAGACCATATAAATATGAATAATAAACCATGGATGTCATTAGCTTTTATTCCCAATATTAATAAAAATATAATAAAAGTTTTAAGTCAAGATTTTCAATTAGCATGGAGAACTCCACCTAACCTTAATAGATTAATAAATAATTCTAAGGAAATAATAAATAAGGAGGATAAAAGCAGTGTTGTATACTCTATTAGATGCCCACAAATAAATTGTGTGCAATATATGTTGGAGAAACCAAAACAAATATTAAATATCGCCTTCAACAACATAAATATACATATAATAGAGCAAGAGAAGATGATACAGTTTATTCAGCATTTTATGTTCACCAAAATAATACAGGCCATATATGTAGTCCAAAGGATTTTACAATATTCATGTACGAAACACATGATAAAAAAACGCAAGATTAAAGAATCGTATCTTATACAAAATTCATCTTGTGCTATGAATTCGAAATTAACCAGCTTTCTGATTAGTTGTTCCTGGCCAACACAATAAAATGTTAAATTCATCACCTAGGAGAAAATAGAATTTTTTACTCTGCCTTGATAAGGATTCATAAGAGTTGAAAGCGCTTGGAAATATTATTTATTTATATTAAAGAAACTCTGTATTAACAATTGGCACGAATTGTTATTTTATATTATATTGAGAATTTATAATAAGTTTGAGCACCAAAAGACAGAATTGCATTCAATCTGAAGACTCTACACTCCTGAATCTGATCTCATACTATTGCACTAAACCACACAGTATGAAAACATAATAGCAGTCTTATTATTGTCAGATATGGTCTCTCTAGATATTTAGATGATGTTTAAGTCTCTATTAACGTTGGAATGTCTACAATAAGCACTTACTTCCAGGTAATGACTTGGAGTTACATATTTCAAAATATTGGTTAAATTTTTCTTACATGTTTTAAGCTTTTCTACACAATGCAAGAATGTTTACAGAATGTTCTACCAGATCTTCTATCTATATCAAAAAGTGATATTTTAACATAGTTACAATTTTATATATTTCAGAAGGGCATAATATGCACGCCCCCCCCCCCCAGTTTTGCTCTAATAGAATATTCGTTTTTTATTAAATATATAGCTTATTTTAAAACATGATTTTCTTCTTTCACTACTAGATGTCTCTCCTTTTATTGCTTAAAAAAAAATACTGTTTTTTAGAATTTTGTAGTGCTTTAACTTTATGCTTGAAATACATTTTATTATGTATTACATTAAACTTTTTATATAAAGAAAGTAATTAATAAATGCAATTGCATGAGTTTAAAATTGCAACATTTCAGAATGTTAGATTTTGTGTGGGAGCTCCAAGATGAAAAAGTGCCTGCTGTCATATCTTATGTGATACAGAATTTTAAAATCGAGTAATTGAATCTTTTTATCTTTATATATACATATTTTAATAGCGTATAATTAAAATAATTTCTATACGATAGTTTTGTTTTTTTTCTTTTCTCCTTAGTTATTTAAAATTACTTTTTTTTTTTTAATAATAGGAAGCG
This sequence comes from Epiperipatus broadwayi, assembly GCA_028023455.1. NCBI lineage: Eukaryota > Metazoa > Onychophora > Udeonychophora > Euonychophora > Peripatidae > Epiperipatus > Epiperipatus broadwayi. The sequence goes on along the minus strand of JAQFVV010006200.1, from coordinate 13,986,473 downwards.
TGCCTTTTAAATTTATTTCCAAATTTGTAATGATACAAAAATGAATATTTGGTAAAAACTATTTTTCTGAATTTTTAATTTCATAAATTAAAAATAGTTTTTTAAGAAAATTATCATATAGTAAGTTTCAGATCGATCTTTTAAAGCGTTAAAATTAAGTAAAAAGTTTGTATTCGGATCAATATTTAAAACTTATTCTCATCTATTATTTTGAAATGTAAAAAAAATATTAAATATTATTTAAAAAGAAGTGTCTTTTTTCAAATTTAAACTTCCATTAAAATTTGATTTTTACTGGCGAATTTTTAATTCGTCCTCACTTTTTTTTCTTTTGCAAGTGTACATATTTTTTTTTTAGGAAATGGTTTGTTTTTTAAATTTTCTGCTTATGAAACTTTTTTTTCATGAAACGAAGAGTGATTTTATTACACTGTTTTACAATTGGTTAATCATAAAAATGCAAAAAATATGCTAAGTGAAAACAGAAAGAATGTGAATATCTGTATTATAAGATAAACATCACATGATCACTATCTCATACTAGCACATAATTGTTATTAAACAATTCAAAACAAAGCAAAACTCTCCATATAGTAGTGCCATCTTGTGCTAACAAGAGCAATCAATGGATGCCAGAAGGCTTGTGCATAAATTCCTATCTAGTGCCTACTCATCCAATATCCCCAGACTAGTTTCTGGCTTACGGCCTTTATCAGTGAGGAGCCTTGGATCTGAGAGCACTGCACCTAGATCTTAGGATCTAATGCAACCCTCCAGCACCCACCTTTTAACTCTATTTAACTACAAAACTATGAGAATGAAATTGGAAAACACAATTAATATTTTCAATCCAAGCTCAATAGCTTATATAGTCATATGGGTCTGAACTCAATTCAGCACCCATACATTTTGGTGTCTTTGGCTCTTTAACAACCATAGCCACTACTATCCTATTAGGCAGGATTGGTGTTAAACCACTAAACATCACATGATCACTATCTCATACTAAGCACATAATTGTTATTAAACAATTCAAAACAAAGCAAAACTTTCCATATAGTAGTGTCATCTTGTGCTAACAAGAGCAATCAATGGATGCCAGAAGGCTTGTGCATAAAATCCCTATCTAGTGCCTATTCATCCAATATCCCCAGAGTAGTTTCTGGCTTGTGGCCTTCATCGGTGAGGAGCCTTGGATGTGAGAGCACTGCACCTAGATCTTAGGAACTAATGCAACCCTCCTGCACCCACCTTTTAACCCTATTTAACTACAAAATTGTGAGAATGAAATTGAAAACACAATTAATATTTTCAATCCAAGCTCAATAGCTTATATCGTCATATGGCTCTGAACTCAATTCAGCGCCCATACATTTTGGTGTCTTTGGCTCTTTAACAACCATAGCCACCACTATCCTATTAGCTTGGATTGAAAATATTAATTGTGTTTTCAATTTCATTCTCATAGTTTTGTAGTTAAATAGAGTTAAAAGGTGGGTGCTGGAGGGTTGCATTAGATCCTAAGATCTAGGTGCAGTGCTCTCAGATCCAAGGCTCCTCACTGATGAAGGCCACAAGCGAGAAACTAGTCTGGGGATATTGGATGAGTAGGCACTAGATAAGGATTTTATGCACAAGCCTTCTGGCATCCAATGATTGCTCTATTAGCACAAGATGGCACTACTATATGGAGAGTTTTGCTTTGTTTTGAATTGTATCATAAGATATAGTTCTACATTACGTTAAATACATAAATCGTTTATTCTGAATAAAAATAACAAACAATTTTTTTTTTTTTTTTTGAGATATAACCTTAAAAAGAAAAAAAAGACGTTATTGAATTACTATTAATATTTACTAAGGCAATAAACCTAAAGCATGTGCGGTTGAAAATGCGATGGTAGCGATCTCTACAGGTCTTAACCACAAGTGTTTGGTCATTGTGTTATCCAAATAATTGAAAAAACTGAAGTTTTATGGCAATATTGTACATAAGTACATTTTTTTGAATACTCAAATAGACTAAATTACCTATTTCAAAAATATTTTTATGTAGTATATATTATTTGAAATCATTTCTAAATGTATTTAATAAAATTTAGATAATAAATGGAAAAGTATACCCCCATCACCTTTATTTTTACTATTAATTGTTCATTAAAAAAAAAAAAATCTTTGTTAAGCAATCTAATATTAAATAGTGCAATAAGTTTACAGAAATACTATAAGTTAGGAATATGATATATCGAAAGTATGCTAGGCAGTAATAAAGCTGAATATTTAAAAAATCTACCTTTTCTGTGTATGTGTTCATTAGCAGTCGTTTATGATATTAGCTCAGAAAAGAAGGAAATACTTTATATATGAATTAGAAATAGTATGTATAATGTATACATTTTTCTTAGAATTATATATATCATTTATTATAAATGCAAGCATTTAAGTGTCTTTTATTAGCTCATTATTTAACTTAAGATATATATAGCCAAATTCTGAATTTTAAACTATATTATATAATACCGCATATCTTAGTTAAATAATAAGCTAATAGAGGATGGTTGTGTTAGGAGAATTGTTGAGTGTTAAAGTGGTAAGAAGTGGGATAGAGGAATAGATGTATTAATAAAGAATAGGGAGTTGGAGAGATGGAGAACTAGTATGAAGAGCAAAAAGAGTTTAAATATACATAGAAGTAAACGGAATATTAGGTGCGAGTTAATTTATGATAATAGCAAGGAAAGTAGTTTACTGTTTACGGCTTGAATGGGATCTTTAACAACAGGGGATTATACACATAAATGGAAAAACGTTGGTGATTTAGTCTGCAAGTTGTGTAAAGAAGGCTAGAGAATATTAGGCATTTTTTAATTGAATGTTAATGCTTGAAAGCAGAAAGGATACAAATAATAAAGTTATAGAAGAATAAATATAAAGAAAGTGATTATACAGAATGTGGATTATTGATTTTTATGCTGGGTTTGGGAAAAGATAAGGGGGAGTTAGATATAAAGGCCATGGAGTTGACAAAGATTATGTTGTGGAAATGGGAAGGAGCAGGATATGGGAAAACTTAGTACGGGGAATAGAAAGGGAAGGTATAGTGGCTAGCAGGTTTCTCTGGACATTGTTGCTGAGAAATTCCTGACTCTGTATAAGGAGAAGTCATAGTACATCACACCACACACTATAAAATATAGATTTATAATGTAATAATTACATCATAGGCTGTCTTATAATTTAATAAAAATGATCTTTGTTCTAAATATAAAGATGTCAAAAGGTTGTCTACTGAAGGAATATGACACTTCTAACATTCCATATTATATTACAATCATTTTGTTATAGACAAATCATAGACACTGATCTCATATATCTATATAAAATATGAATATATACCTTCTGGGTAATAATGACTAAATATACATTAACTGACCAATATTGATTGGTTAGATGGGTTGGCTATAGACTGGCTATCTCTCTCCTTTTTTTTTTTTTTTTTTTGCATAAACTTAACTTTCTTCTCTACACTTTTAAAAATCATGATAAATTAGGGTTCATTTATTCAAATCTTGTTAATTGTGAAGTTTATCTCATAAAATCCAATTGTCTAGTAGTATATAGTTATTTTCCACTATCTCTGACTTCAGCAATTTTACTCCACTTAATATACATTATTCCCTATGTATTTGCCATTTTTATACCTACATTTAAAAAGATATATATTAAATAACTTTTTTAAAAAATATTACAAATCAATAAAAACTAAATTTTAATTTTCTATGATTTATTTTTTTAATTTACAGTGCACGTGCAGTATGTACACACAACTAACTATAAATGTATGTTATACATGTTTTTAACATGTATATACAATATGTGAACACGCATGTATATGTGTTTAATAAGAACATATATAATATGATTCACAATTATCTGTGAATTTTGATATCTGAGGTTAGGGACCAACTGGCATGATTATGGGAGGGGTGGCATATATTATTTTGTCCCAAAAATTGCATAAATCTCAAATTATATTACTTGAAATTGTATAAATTTATCATAATATTAAATGTTCAATGCACCACCAACACCTGTATTTTTCATTTCCATTTATACATTACCACGTTTTGGGTATTAATCACATTTATCAAGTACTTTTGAAGCAGACTGATATTCCATCAACATACTAATACTTTTCTTATTTAATGATGATAAAGCTTGGACATGTGAAAATTAGACAATTTTTTTTCATCATGTGGCAACACATAAATGCAAAAGATAGAAATAGAAAATATAAGAGATATTACTTTGAAGATTTAATATCACTTTAATTTCACATTTAAAGGATCAGCAAACTGTTTATTAATAAACGATTTTAAATTATGGATCAATAAACTACAATATCAGTTTATTTGAATGATCTATTGCATTTTTTTAAAAAAGAAAATAAAGGAGTGTAATAATTATTTAGCATATTCACATAAATGTTTCGAAGTTGAAAATGTTGCGAAATATTTGGTAATTTTGTGCTTTCATTTTCACATTTTATTACTTGTAGTTACTTATCATTTTTTTAAATGAGTAGATTTTTAGAATAAGTCAGATTTGGGGAAAACGGGAAGTAGTCTGAAAATGTGGATATTATAGCACTATATCATCTGTTATCTATTGGTTTCTCGGGCTTTTAGTAAACAGCTGTAGAGTAGTATAAAGAGAATTGCTCAGGGGTAATAAATTGAAAGATGAAATATGGGATTGTAAAGCAAAATAATCTTCTGTAGGATAAAGGCTCTCCAATCGCCTCTCATAGAAGCATAGTGAAGAAGATGGCAGTATTCATCAAGCTATCAAGTATCAAATGGTGACAATTTGAGCATTTTTTTATTACCAACTTTAAAGCTAAAACCTTCAACAGATATGCCTTAAACATGCTTATGTAACAACTAATCAGATGTAATAATGACATCACATGGACCTCTCAATTCTCAAACACAAGTCAGAACTATAAGAAAAAGATGGGTCCCATTTTTTTATAGTTCTGGCTTGTGTTTGAGAATTGAGATGTCCATGTGATGTCATTATTACATCTGATTGGCTGTCACATAAGCATGTTTAAAGTGTATCTGTTGAAGATTTTAACTTTCACATTATTACAATGTTATCTGTTTGCACTTAATAAATTTGATATATTACTAACTTTGTAACTAAGAAAAGCTACATATCCATTTGCCAACCAATTTTAGATCATTGGCCGAGGGATTGATCCTAACCTCATAAAAAACAAAACTATTCAACCAGGATTTAACACCCTAATCTTAAGTATGGTATTCTTAATTATGACAGAAATATTTCTCTTTTGGTTTCATGTGCTCAGAATTTTTGAACATTAAAATTGCTTTACATAAAAGCATGGATTGTTTGGTTTTTAATTGACTTTAAATATTCAACTCCATTTTTATTCTTCGATATTTTGATCTAAGTCTAACTATTTTTTATATTTTTGCAAAAACATTTTTATAATATTTTAATTCATATTATTACTAGGAACTGACAAATTAACATTTTTCAAAATGCCTTGCCATCTTTTACTTTTTCAGCCTTCACATTAACATAATTGTGATGATGAAATTATTACTGTAATGGCTGGTTATCCTTTTTTTTTTTGTTTACTATTATTTTTTTCAATATTTCCCCAATGAATTAAATCATTTCATAAGAGAATTTAACTTGCTTGTTTGTGCTTCAAGTGATTTATTCACTTCCCACTCTTTATGATAGTTATCATCACTTTTTAAAAGCATTACTTTATTTCAATATTTTTACTGTCCATTTTTTATATTCATAAATAATCACAGGAAGTTTGATCCAATTTTAATTTTTAAAGATATGCCCTATATCTAAAAGAATTTCTCCGGTTATTCATTGTGAATTTGGCCAGTCTGTAATGGCTCTTTTCATTTTCATCTTTTGTCATTGCTGAGTGAAACGAGAAGACAAAAAGGTTTTAATGACTTTTATGTTTCTTTTATTGATTCTGAAGTCATCAGCTCATCCTTTGCAATTCATATTTATTTTTCACAAAGTAGAGCTAATAATAGAGGATGTGTCATGGAGATCACAATTTTAAATGCTTAACTAAGAATAAAATAGGCAACTTATACGAATATGATGAAATTTGTATCTATTAGTAAAGATGATGGGATAACTTTTAAGGAAATTAATTGATGTTTGTTATGTGATTTGACTGGGGAAAGGATCATTTTCTTTTAATTTTTATACTCTTTCTAAGGGGAAAAAAAGTAATATACTGAAATAAGATAACTTTAATTTCACCAAAAGGTTTTCAAGAATGTGGAGTGGCATGTTTATAATATTATATCAGAAGATTAGTGATATATTTAAAAAGATAAAGGAATGACATTTTATTGGAGTAAAGCTTGAATAATAAATAAACACTAAATCATAATGGTTTCATCAATGAGGGACACTGGTTTGCATCTAAGTACTATTGGTTTTAAGTCTTAAAGTTTAAAATTAATCTCCATATTTGGAAAACATTTTCTAATTTTTATTGATTAATCACATTTGCAACGAATAATTCCTGATTAGAATAAAAAGGCTTGATTACTCCCCTTAAGACAGATGTTGAAAATAAAGTGGGGAAGTCATGGAACACTTTATTAGATATATGTCATTTATATTACTGTGTAGAGAAATCTAAATCCAAGGAATGGCTATAAACTTCATTATTTCTGCATAAAGGGACTGTATATGCATATTAAAAAGTGCTTTAATCTTGCAGTACAATAAACAATATATTTTGTAATCCAAGCTTATAAAACCAAATATGAACTATTGTTTTAATATACATAAGGAAAGCTAGGGATAAAATATAAACAGTGATTATGACTCCGTAATTATATGGTTTTTATTTAATTGGTGAATACAGACGAGGCTGAAATTGGATAATTTTCTGATTTTATAAACCACATTAATTATATTTATTAAAATACAGAACTATTGTATACTGACTTATTATATATTTATTAATAAAGTTATACGTATACAAGTGTGAATAAGCTGGTCAATATAGGAAATATTGAGTCACTCTAGAAATAATTATATGCAGAAAAGAGAATTAGACTAACTTCAAGTAAGAACGGTTTAATTTGCATATTATAAAATCTAACAATATGCAAATTAGTAAAGTTAATAAAGTGGCTTCAAAACTTTGTAAATAAAGAGTGAAAAAAGGGGGGAAAGGTAAAGTGAAAAGCAACTAGTAAAACTCAAAGAATAGAGTGAAATTTGACATTGCAGTTGTAGACGATGTAGTAGTAGAAAAGAGCTCCCGTTAAATTCTAATTAAACTGATTCAAGGAAGGAGTGAGCAGCAAGGTACTTACTTAAAAATTACTTATGAATGACTGTCTGAAATTATGGGAGTTGAAGAAAATGTATAGTTATTAAAATAAAGACTTTAATAAATTGTGGAGTTAGAGATGAGCTCTAACTATCTATTTATTTGTTTGTTTATCTACAGACATATGAACTGTTCATGATGATATTGTTATTGTTTTTACTAGCCAGTCGTCAGTTAAACTACTAAATTATTATTATTAGTAATATATATATATATATCAGAGTGAATAAATTTGTAAAGTTATTTAATAAAACTTGTATGTTTTCAATTTAAATTAATATTAAATGTACCCTGTTAGATTATACTCTGGCTCCATGCATTATAATTATAAAAGAACTGTAAATGTAGTTAAAATTGTATGGAAGTTAAATATCCATAGATTAAATCATAATAAATAAAATATTTAAAATCAGATGCTGCTTGTCAGTAGAAATCCATCTCAGGAATCATTAACCATTTTTGATAATCACTCATTTGTCTGGAGTGAGATAATGTCAAATAGTTCAAATATAATCATATTTAATTTTGTATATGTTTGGAAAAAGGGGTGGTGTTAAAATAATACCATATGTGTATGTAATTTTAAGAGATATATTTTTCTTTAACTAAGTTTATATTGGCTAATAATATTATAATAATCTCTAGTGTAATAAATAATTATTGGATTTATCTAATTGTGATTTATTCTAATTAGCTTTTCTAAACTTATAAACTTACAATATTTTATCGAAAAATGAAATATAATAATTACATAATTGACAATCTTCCTGTTTTATTAAGACCCCCCCCCCCGAAATAGAGAATTGTACTACATCTAAATGAATACACAAGAGTAAATCTTCTTTCTCTGTTTTAGCTATTATCTATTTTAAAGTTGAAGCTTCAATATTTACTAAATAGTAGTATATAATTTGATCCATATTCCCAATTGTCTTCTGGCTTTTGTATTTACTAATGAGGACTTGAGATTCAAAACTGGAACCAATGCAGTTATGTATCTGACACCTTCAAAAAAAATTAGTGGTTGCCAGATGTATATCTACCAACTTTGGATTCAAATTGCATTAACATCTGGTACCTATTGATTACTCAAATCCTTAATAGATGACTCTAGAATAAAAAAGGTGAATTTTTATTTATAATACTACAGTAAGATGAAAGAATTGTGTTGATATCTAGAAGAATCTTAGTTTCATTTTTAAATAAATTGAAATAATGTTCATGCTTTATATCATATATACTCTAAATATTTTTTTTACTATTACTATCTGTATGCTTTTGATTTTTGTTTAAGTTAAGGTATTAATTAAATTGTTATTTTATATATTATAAATTATCTTTAATTCTGCAAATTTTTGTTTTGTTTATGTTGTTTTTTTTATTTATTTGTTTTTTAAAGGAGATAATTGTGTTTATAAGTTTTAAATATACAATTGCAAAATATAAAAACTTTTTGACTTTAATTCTTTTAAAATAATAATTCATAATGGGTTTTGCATGTTATGTGTATCTATGAGCATGAGTAAGCAGATTTGTACTTTTCTGCAAAAATATTTTATTCTCTTTTTAATTTATGATGATAACTGACTTTAATAGGAATTATCATATTATATATATTTTTATATTTATAATGTAATTATCATATCAGTTTATACTTCAATGAATTAATATTATGTTTTAAATACTATTTAATAATTTTAATATGCAAATTTCTTTTATGTCTGAAAGTTCTAATTTATCTTTTTGCATGTGTTTCTAATTAACTATGAATGATATTTCTTGCAAAATTTAATATCTTGTTAGAGAATATTTACAATTATTTTCATTAAAATATCCAAATTTGTGTTGGGTTATATGATAGATCTTTTTTATATATATAAAAGTTAATAATCATTAACTACCTGTCAGAGAAGTAAGGAAGCATTTTTACTGAAATTCAGGCTATGGATATTAATATACACTGCAAAAAAATATATATATTCTATATGAGAAATACCTTACTCCATGACATTTAATTCCTCCATGGACAAAGTATATCAGTGACGAAGCGTGACTTTTTAGGAATGGAAGCACACAACATCTTTTTTTTATAATGTTTTTATTTTATTTGTCACAACACTTTTTATGTAATAGCTAATCTATTCATATTACATACATCTAGAAAAATTGGGAATTCTCTTATCTATCTGTAAATCAGTTTGTATAGAGAATACATTAGCAATATATTTTTATTTTCTAAATGCTTTTAACATTTTTAAGTTTGAACTATTAATTACATTTTTGCATTGTTTGAACTTTTTATAGTCAATGAATAATGTGATGGTCAAATACATTATTTGCTTGCTGTATATAAAAACAGTTCAACTGTTGGTAAAAAAATTGAAAGTTAACAGAAATTCCATACAAAAAATAATAAGTTTGAATTATTCATTCTTCTTTTTTATATTTGGATAAATAGTTTAGAGAAAAATATGGAACTCTCTTATCTGTTAATCAGGCCATGATTAGTTCAAGTATAAATAATACATTATATTCCAAATGCTTTTAATTCTTAAGTTTTAACTTTAAATTACATTTTAGCATTGTTTGAACTTTTTATAATCAAGGAATAATGTGATGGTCAAACTTATTATTTGCCTTATATAAAAACAATTCAACTATTGGTAGAAATCAAAAGTCAACAGAAATTCTATACAAACATATTTTAGTGAATTTTTAAAATTAAATTTTAGTTAAAGCTTTTGAACTTTCTAATGAATTCTTTTATGGAAACACTGATTCTGTTCAATACATGAAACCTCCGTCCCTGATATATATTTATATTAACATGTATTTACAATAAATATATATATATGTTTTATAAATTAATTTAAAAATTATGTAGCACATTAGATCAATAAAAATAAAATATATAAGTATGTACCACATTTAAAAGAAATTATACAATAATTAAAAATAAATATTCAGATAAAGAAATAATTTTTAAATATCTACATTTGATAAAAAAATGAATCAAATTTTAAAAGAAAATACTGTAGGTAGAACACAAAATATATTAATAATTTGGCAAATAAAATTATTATATACACATTAACATAAAAATAAAGTTAACATTTTTCTTTTTTTACTTTCCTGATGATAAAAGTTGATAAAATAGTCAAGCGTTGTTAGCTGACGGGTCACCGCAAGTGCCTTGCAAGCAAGTAGTTGGTTGCAGACGGCTGTGGGTTCGCGTCCTGGCCGATGCTATGACATATGAAAAAAAAAAAATTGATAAAATAAGTGATTTTAAATCAATTAATTTTAACACGTTTCTGAAAATATCTATAATTCTTTCTTTTTTTTTTTTTTTTTTGCCTGCAACATATGATCATCAATGTTGGGTAATTAGAATGTCAATTAAGATTTAGAAAATTAAATTATTATTTTGAAATATTAATAAATTAATCAGTGTTTTTCGCAACAGTGGATATAATGGTCTTATTAAATCAATATTATTATAAGTTTGCAAAGTCATATGTAGAAAAGTAATTAGCTTTTTAAAAACTCGTTTAAAGATTTATATATAAAATAGCACTAAATGTTTAAAAGTAACCTGAAAAATCTTAAATAGATTTTTTGATTTGAGAGCGAGAGAAAGAGAAAAAAAAACCTTTTCATTTGTTTAAAATTTGCTGAATATAATTTAAAATATCTCATTGGTTATTGAATTAAAAATGAAAATAAATATCAACCTTAGAAAATAACTTTACATTTATTTAAATATTATTATTAATGATATGTTATAAACATTTTTAAAACGTATTTCACAACCTAGTAACGATTTTCAGTTTTCTCAACAAAAAATTGCCCTATGATCTTTGATCTCCAATTGTTTTCTTTTAAAATGATATTCAAATATGTTTGTATAAAAATTTGAAATGTCTACCTAAATATTTTAAACATAATTCAGAATTAGATGAAAAGGCAAAAATCTCTAGAAATAATTTGTTAGATGTTTTTTATAAATTCAAAGAAATTCAATTCATTACGTAGATGAAGACCATAAACTAGAAACTAATGTGGAGATATGAATAAGGTAATGTTAGATATGAATTTAATAAGCCCTATCATTTAATTTTTATAGATTACTCGAACTTGCAATAGATGGCAGTCATGGAGTAAACTAAGAATCATAAGATATTTTTGATTTAATACTCGATTGGAACCATAGGAGTAATTCCCAATAGTTTATAATGTTAGCTAAACTCCTGTGTTACAAAATCTCTTAATCTGTCTTGTCATTTTTTTTTTCTAATATATATATATGCTATTAGATCGTGTGTGTGTTAAATATTTTGTATTATTGTGAACTTTGCTAAAATAAAGTTAGGTAATAAACTTTGGACCAGAATAGAAACAATCTTGAGAATATTGAATTTCAAATGACAAACAGAAATTTTTAATTTTTACACAATGCAACATGTGATGTGATGCACTGTGACTTCTTATATGGAGTCAAGAATCTCTCAGCAACTATGCCCAGAGAAACCTATTAGCCATTTTAACTTTCCATTCCCCGCCCTAAGTTTTCCCATATTCTTCTCTATCCTGCTCTATCCCATTTCCACAATATAATCTTTGTCAACTCCATGGCCTTTATATCTAAATCCCCCTTATCTTTTCCCAAATCCAGCATAAAAACCAATAACCCACTTTCTATATAATCACTTTGTTTATTTTATTCTTCCACAACTTCACTATTTGTACCCTTTCTGCTTTCAGGCATTTACATTCAATGAACAGATGCCTAATATATTTTATGCCTTCCTTACACAACTTTCAGATTAAATCACCCACATTTTTCCATTTATGTGTTATTCCTTTGTTACTAAAGATCCTGTTTGAGCCTTAAACAGTAAACTACTGTCTTTGGTATTATCATAAATTATCTCGCACCCAATATTCTCTTTACTTCTATATATATTTAAACACTTTTTACTCTCCATACTAGTTCTCCATCTCTCCAACTCCCTATTTTTTATTAATGCATCTATTACTTCTATCCCATTCCTTAACACTATAACACTCAACAATTATTCTAACACAATCATCCCACCATTTGTAGAAGTATACTGACATAAATTCTTTATTCAACTCTTCTGCATACCTTACTACATTTTTCACCCATCTTGTTGCCTATCCTTCACTCATAACACAATTAAATACTATTTTGGCTATTCTCTTATTATCCTTAAATTGCAATCTACTGAACATTTTCATTTTGTCTTTTGCATCACTCATATAAAAACTTGACCATTCAATTTCTCTTTGAATTGCTTCCTTTTCCATTCACACATCTGCATCTAATGCATGTCTTCCTACTTCTCTTTTTACTTTTTCTAAGTAATCTAATATCCCTTTACTAACACATAATGCATCATTACCATATGTTAACCCTTCTACTGCCACTTCCATACAATTCTAGCTACATCATACTTATTATATGAGAACACTTAATTTCTCTTTCTTTTTTTTTGCTTTATTTATCATTTTTTTCTTCCATTCATCCAGCAATTTCTCTGATTACTTAAGATGATTCCCAAATAGTTATATCTATTTGCCACACTTAACTTTATATCCCCCAATAAAATTTTTCTGTCTTCTCTTTCCCCGGTATTTAATCATCATTACTTTTGATTTTCCTCATTTAATTTAATCCCCATCTCTTCGCTCACTCTTGCACACATCCTCAGCATAACTTCAACATCTTCCCTTCTTTCTGCACACAAAAAGCATCATCTAAAGTTTTTAGGAGAAAAGTCAGAAAAATAATAAATAATAGTGGGGCCATATATTGAACAGGTACTATACAAAGATAACAATATTGATGTGTCCAGAGACAAACTGTCACCCTCTGGATTACATAAACAAATAATAAAAGAGATATTCTAACTAAAGTAAAATGGACATGGTTAATAGTTAGAAATAATGAAGTTTAATTAACAAAGAGTCAGACTTGAGGGTGATAAACGAATAGTATTTTTCTTAGACATTCTAAGTTACTCTCTGTATATAAATTCTCTACATAACATGATTATATGAGCCTGAAGGCTTACAAAATAATACTGAAGATCTATACGACCTGTAATGAGTCCTGGAGTTTACTTTGGAATGTTTGAAAGTAAACTTCTCCACCAGGTTATAGGGGGGGGGGTGTCTGCAGCACCTGCCAAATGGCATGTCTGCATTCCTAGAGCTTCATCTCAAGAGTCCTCTTTTTCCCTGTCTACCTACAGACCTGGGTATAATCCATTGTCTCTTTTGATTGGCCATCACTTGCCCATGTGGTGACCTGTATCTTGAGTTTCTTTAACCGATTTTTGGGATCAGATAAAGCCATTTGCATTCCATTTGTATATTTTTAGCCACCAGTTTTCACTATCATCGAAACTGATCAGGAACTAATATTCCATAGTTACAGTGGCTTTCTTTACCTAGTTTAGATTTATCTCCTTGCTATTACTGATTATTTATCAGTATAGCTAATCTTTGGTTTGGGATTTACATCTTTTAATTAATACTATTTAATTAATCTATAGTACTTTATAATTAATGTGTATGCCTTCTACATTCAACACAATTTTATTTTACACATATAATATGCATTTTATTAATGTTGTGATCAAATTATAATATTTATCACCATTACTTTTGTTTGGAATAAAATTAAAATTTTGTTTTAATTATTTCCAATAGTCTATTTCTTCAGGACTGAGTCCATAAGTGAAGTAGAATAGTCATCAAAATTTTAGTGATTACATTTTTTTATTCATTTCATCATTTTTCCTAATAACATCCAATGTTTTATTTAGTAAGCCATTTTAAATAAGTACAAATAACCTTTTTAGTAATTTTAGAAGTTTTTAAAGGTCTTCTCAGATACCAAAATTAATCAGCCACGTCATGTACATCTTTTTGTTATCTACTTGGGATGATGTTATCTTATCTTCTTGTGGTATATGCCCTTATTTATTCTCTTTACATGCATATTCAATTTGTTTTACCCCATATTAAATGATTTTAATCACAGAAATTATTTTAATTCTCACTTTGCTTATTTAGTTTTTCATATCCAATTTTTAAATTAACATTTACAAAACAATATTTTAATTTTATTTTAATATGTTGGTCATCATATTTTGTGATAATTGACTGCATTATAAATCTTTTCATAATTTATTATTACTGTGTTACACTAAAATTTTGCAAACCACAATATTATTGTTATTATGATTAATAATAATAATAATAATAATAATAATAATAATAATAACAACAACAACAACAATACATGCAGTCAAAATTGGTATCATTTTTTTTGCAGAGATTTAAATAATATTTTTCCAGATTTCTTAGAGAACCAATCATATTAGGCTAAAAGATGGCTTAGAATTTTTCTCTTGGTAGACAGCCAATAGCCAAACTAAATAGCCATCCAATTAATGGTTTGAAAATTTGGATCTAGTTCTTAATGCTATTTCTCCGTGGAAGTTGGAAATCCTGATAAATATCATCTTTACTATAACATTTTGGGGGATCTCTTGAGAGAGATCTTTGCTCTATGATAGGCTATATAAACATTATTATGCCTTTTACTTTTATATTGGCCCATTTAAGAGATGTCATAATAAAACAACCTAATGGCTGGCTCGTTATTTGTCAGTTTATGTGATTTTAAAATCTACAAAGTTGAGCTTTGATCCCAGGATTTTTATCTCTTGAATCCATTTGAAAAATAAGACAATTCTATTTTTCTAGTGGGCTAGCAAATTTTGAAAAAAGTTTAAAATGCTGAAGATTGTTATAGTTGCATCTTAATCGTTTTTGTTTATAGCATCTTGGTAAATCAAATATTATTTGAGAATATGGAAATGCAATTAGTTAAGAAAAAAAAAAAGGAAAAATGAAAACTTGTAATTCTTTCTCTTTTTTCTTCTCATATATCATAGCATCAGCCGGGAAGAGAACCCGCTAACCTGGGACAACTAGCTTGTAAAGCAGCCATTGCTGATCTCTCGTGAAAACAAAATTATATGAAATACTCATTAATCACTTATATTATTGTGTTTTGAACTTTTATTATGGAAACAGAAACTAAATTTACATTAAACAAAAATATTTCCATTAAAACATAAAATTTTAATTAATAAAACAAAAAAGTAAATTAATTTAATAAGAATATGTGATGTGATGTGATTATTTTATTCTCCATACAGTAGTGCCACCAAGTGCAAGTTTTCGTAATCTATAGATGCAGCAAGTTTTGTGCATTTAGTACCTACTCATCCAACATCCCCAGACTAGATTCTAGCTTGTGGCTTTCATCAGTGAGGAGCTTTGGATTTGAGAGCATTATAAAACTATTATTTTTGAATTTTTGGATTTGACGCATGAAAAATGCAATTTTTTTTTCGTTTTGCAGATTTACTATTATTTACATGTGCTAATATAATATAGAACACAATTTCTCACATTTAATCCCATACATTGTTAGTGTGCACTTACCCAATTTCCATGAACAAACAACCGCCTTCTAGGAATATGAATGTATCTAGAATAGTCTGAGCTTAAAATGTTTTAGTGATACACCTGTCATATTTAAATGCTAAACACTTAAATTTAATATTAAATAATTATATAGTTGATTTTTTGGGAGATCATATAATGTTTAAGTGCTCAACAGTGCAAATTAACCCAGAAACCTTTATCCCTTGAATCAAGTCTTCTGTCAATGTGTTGAACGTTATAGGGCTGTTAAAAGTTTATCATAATATTTTACTATTTAAACTCAAATTTAAAACTCCAAAGTTCAAACAAAATTTAATTATCCTACTTAATATAATCCACTTAAAGACCAGGGAAGAAATGTCACTTGAAAATGCTTGGATTACAGGAAAATAATAAAAATATTAATTTATGTGTACTCAATTAAAATAAAAGGGGAGAAGGGAGTTAGAAGTACAGTATTAAGAATTATTTACATATTTAATAATTTTCACTATAGACACACAAAAAAGTTATTAATTAATCCAATAGGGGGGATATGGCTCCTTTTTTTATATTCTCAGTCTTATAACAATTGAAGTAAAAGAGATTTGTCTTATTATAAGACTATTGATATTGGATCAGAAAAAAATAATACAAATTTAAAATTATAGATTTATTTATGTTTAAGATATCATATAATCTTATGAGCCTCTAATAATTTTTAGACTTACAATAATCAACTTTTCTCTAATTTGTCATTGGATAGAAACAATATTTTTTTAATAAAACTAAAATCAGTTTTTAGTAAAGAAAAAAAATTGTCTAATTAACAAGAGTATTTCTTTTCTTGTACCCTAGCGTTATCTATTGTAAGTTCGAATTGGTAATCGTTACCTGATAACAAAGCAAATTACTCTCCAAATCAATTTTTGCCTTTATTAATGAGTACTTAGAATTATTCCAGATTTGAATATCAAATCCTCATTAATAGAGGCAAAATCCAGAACCACACACTACATCTGGTACAAATTCAAACTTTCAATAGATATTATTAAAGCACAGGCAGAACAAATTAATACTCTTTTACTTTGTTGTTTATTATAATTGTATTTTCTTTATAGTTTAACTAATGCAACACAAGTTTTTAAAAATTCTCTAGAAGCATACTTAATGTGAAACTGTATATCTTCAATATACATATATTAATAAAAATTAATATTGTTGCAAGAATGTATTATTAGCAGGGGAAACAAAGCTGCCAGCTACTCACTAACCGCTTGTCTGTTTTTCTTGTCCATTACCTACATTTTGGTTTTAATCACTCTCGTACTCTTTTACTGCTATTTTTCACACATTGCATGGTTTGCCTTGCTGAATACTTACTTATTATGCAGATACTCAATCTTTTATTATTCACTGTATCTCTTTTTATTTTCTTCTTTGTATTCTCACTTTTAGTTTATTTTGTATTTTTAAGCATGATTGCACTTCATTTTGCTTTATGTATATAGGCATCACCGAAGCATAGTAGTGATCTCCTTTCTGGTTCCCCACCCACTCCCCCCTCAAGTCCTCCACCAAGTCGCACACCAAGCCCTCCTTATACTGCACTACCTATTCCTGATATTGAATCTTTTTCTTCTACAATCATATCTTCCCAAACCCCCTCTTCTGCAAATCATGACATTCCTATTGAACCATCATCAGAGATTCTACAAGATCAAAGCTTTACACCTGAACTTCCTAAACAGCAGGTAAATTTTAATCAAAAATATCCTGGTAGATTATATGATATTAATCCCCATTAGTCATCTGATTACTAACATAGATGTAGTTGAAGTAGAAGTTTTAGATATATTTAACTAATTATAAAATAGATTACACTTTACTAACATAATTATAGTTAATATAATATTATTTATGTTATAAATATTTTCCTTGAATTCAATTTTAGAACTAATAAAAAATTATATTTATATATATATATTATAGAGATAATTCTTCTAAGTAAAATTTTTTCAAATTTTTGATATATATATACAAAATTGTTATGCATATTAGGTATAATTCTATATATACTTCTTCCGTCTTCTTCAGTAATTTTGCTTATTCATACACAACTATATATCTTATTAAATAATCACCATCTTCTTATACCTTTAAGCAAATAATGTTTATTATTATAATAACAGTCTCGACTGTTCCTCGCAGTCTTCTTCAGATCTCCATCTATTCCGTTATCTTTCCCTTTCCACCATTTTAAGAAGATGGTGATTATTTAATAAGACATATTAGGTATACTGAGGCTATAAATATATAGATAGATATTTAGCTACCATTTATTGGATGTTCAAAATAATATTGCAATTTAAATTAGTAAAAATCCTAATTCAGTAAATTATGGGAAAGTTAATATGAAACACAAGTCTATGGTTAAGAAAATATCATTTGTTGCAAAAAAATTTATTCCCATGTTCTTCAAATTCAATAGTAAGCATTTTAAAATATAAAATATTTTATATAATGTATAGAAGAGTTGGAAATAGATAGACTAATAAAGTCTTAAACTGGATTCCAGGAGATTGTAAAAGACCTAGAAAGAAACGATATGTGAGATGATGGATGAAATAAGAAAATCTGTCATTGTGGTACTAAGAAAAGCTATGGATCAGAGAATCTGGATTAAACTTGAAGAGATCTTTGATCTTACCATAGATCAATAATGATTGAAAATGATGGTGATAATATTATATATATAATATTACTTATTTTTAACAGCTTCATTATCTGTGCGCAAAGCACATATATATATATTACACAAAATTTACTTTATAATTATCTTATTTTAACAAATATTTATTCACAATAATCTCTTTCTAAAAATATATATCTATATGATTATTATGCATTTGTATTAGATTAAAAGTTATTAGATTTTATTTATCCTTAGATGTAATCTTTAATTTTAATAAAGTTTAGATATATCTATGGTGTTTTTTTTATGTAAGTGCAAGATGATTATTTTTAACCTTTCTCTTCTTTCTTCTCAATGACTATTATGATCTCATTCTTGTACTTCAATATGCTTGCAGACATTAGGAAAAAAGAATATTATAGATGCAGTTTGTATCTAAGATTAAATGAAATATAATAGTTTCATACCTAATAAAATATAATTAATAATCATTTGTATTTATTAAAAGGTGAACTCTGTGAATAATTAATTGCTTTCTAAAACTATAGCACTTTTAAAATAAGTTTTTATAAGGTACATCAATAAATTTTGAAGAGTTACATAAGCTTGGCTCAACTGAAAAGTTCTGATTGATTAAAATACATTAGAGAGTATTTATCCAGTTTTTTCCCAAGTGTTTGCAACCATATATTGAAATATAAGAATGGGATTTTAATTATACAAATACAATACAATTTTATTTTGTTCTATTTTTTTATTACCAATAAATAATATATTGTTAGATTCCATGAGATAATGTTGAATGCCTTTCTCTGATGAAATGAAAGGCCATATATTTTTTTCTTTATTAATAAGTTTTATTATTTACATCAACATTGCTATACAACTATGTTTCAAAGTACAAACATTTTCAAACACTTATTTTTAAAGTCAAACTCCTGCGATTACTTGTAACACGCAGTACAGCTTAAATTTATATATATAATTCAGAATAAAAAACAAAAATGTTAAATAGATATCCATTATTATCATTACGCATTCATGTATTATTTAAATAGCCCAATGAATGAATAATAATTTCTCTTCTATCTTCAAGTTTCATTGATTATATTTTTACTCTTAAGTATTTAGAAATAATGTCAGTGTTTTAATCTAATTCATCTTTTATCTATTCCCACACATGAATGATGGTTTATCATTAGTTAGTAGGAAATTATTTGTACATGGTTCAAAATTACCTTGATTAGATTTAACAAATGTATAGAAAAACATGGATCTGCTCTGATTCTTTTCTGTTTGGTTTGAGTTTGATTGAAAACTTTTATATCATTTAGTTCCACTCAAATAAAAGAATTTTATAGGAAAAAATAAATGTAGCAGATATTTCAGTGCAATTACAGTACTCTTTCTTCGGAGATTTCTTAGCCTTTATAAGAATGTATTCATTGTTTAAACTCTTGCTTCCCACATACAATAATATGGATTTTTGTGCTTAAG
Source organism: Epiperipatus broadwayi (assembly GCA_028023455.1). Lineage (NCBI taxonomy): Eukaryota > Metazoa > Onychophora > Udeonychophora > Euonychophora > Peripatidae > Epiperipatus > Epiperipatus broadwayi. The sequence continues at coordinate 13,966,329 of JAQFVV010006200.1, read as the reverse complement.
ATGCAATGTCACAATAGTTTACCTAATAAAATATTATACATCATAAAAGACAACAAAGCAAAAAAATATATAATCATTATCATAATATAAAGAATTTAAACATTTTTCAAATTTATTTTAAATATTTTTATAAATTATAAATTTTGTTGTATATGTTTTAAAACTATGTTTAAAATGGCATATTATATATTCACTGATTATATTTCTAGAAGGTTCTTTTCTAAAAATCAAAACTCCTTAGCATTTCATTTTTAAATTGAAATAGTAAAGACATTCATTTCTAACAAATAAATATTAGATTATACAATAATTTGTTTTCTAATATTTATTTAAAACAAAAAAAAACACTTATTTATAATTGTTAATTAGAGAAGATATAAATTCGTATTAAAGTTTATCAGCTTAACGTTTTCGAGGAATCATGCCTCATATTCATAGACTCCATAAAATGTATAATAAAATATATGCAAATACAAATATTCAAATAAGCTAGTATTACGTAGCCCATTTCTTCGAGATCTCGAAGCAAGTGTCTTTCCTATTAATGGCATGGATGTTTCCATTAATGTAAAATGCCTCCTTTATTTTTCTTTTGTGATCATTAGATTCTGAACACAATATTATGGGATTGGCGGGTGTGAAGTTGTGTCCAGATTGTTTAGCATGCTCCAAAAATACAGAAGATGTGTTGCTGTGTTCTTCTGAGCTCTGTTAAATGTGTAAAGATGTTGAGCCAGTCTAGTATTTATTGTAGCTTTCGTTTCACCATAATATATAGCGTGGCATCTGGCCTGAGGGCAGGCAATAGAGTACACCACATGTGGGGTGAATGATCGATCAATGTGGTCATTAGAGTTGTTAATCAATCTATTAGAATTAGGTGGAGTTCTAACTGATATAAATTGGAAGAGGTAATATACATTACTAACTGCTTTGGGCAATTTATACACATTCAAACTTAAACATTTGCATGTGCAAACATATATACAAGTGTATTAGCTCAATTGGCTTTCCAACATGACCTGTAAATTAAAAATTTTGTATAAGAAATAAGCAATTAGATTTAGTTTCTCTGGAAAAAAATTGTGGTTATTTTAAATTTAAAATATCTAAAAATGTGATTAAAAAAATAAGGTTTAAAATAGAAAAATGTGATAATTAGCAAATAAACATTTTACTTAGCATACTATTAATAAAAGCAAACATTAGCTCATATGTAAATTTACTGTATAGAAACATTTCAGTAGAAAAAAGAGAATTTGTCAGTTGACTGTCTGCCATTTTGAATAATATTTCTTAATTAAAAGAAAGCATGTAGAAAAAAAAGATACAATATACATTTTAACATTTGTTTTTGGTTTTCTCAATGACCTATATCAAGGATTTTTTTAAATTTTTGTATTATCTAAGTAATAAAATGGAATTTTATTGCATACAGTTAAAATTAAATAAAAATTAGATAAAGAAATATAATATATTTGACTGCTGCAGTTTTAATAACGTCCGTAATTAAATTTTTTTGAAACTTTGGCAATAGAATATTTTTTTACTATTGCAATAAAAACTGACATTATCTTAAGTGTGGCAGGAATAAAGTACAAGATTATTGATTTAAAATTGAGTAAATACATGATTTTTTAAACTTATGTTTAATAAAAATCTTAAACTAAAATTGATTGAGTGAATATATTTTAGCTAATACACCTGGGTCTCATTTTACGCGATAGATAGGTTCCTCAGAAAGCACGCGCAAACGAAATCATGCAAAAGTAGACGTAACTTACATTGAAAAGGGGGGGATGCGGTCTGTGATTTTTCAAAATTTGCGTAAAAGCAAAGCACCAATGTAAAATTACTTTAAAATTCGCGCAAAAAAAAAAATAAGGAAATAAAATATGACTAATAAAAAATTTCAAATTTGAAAAAAATTGATACAAGACAAACTTTTTTTAACTATAATATTTAATTTTATTCAAAATAATATATTTTTATGCATAATTTACAGTACAGTAATTTACATTTTTTATACACGTTTTAATTATTATCGCTCTTTGCCGAAAAACATGTTTGTTTGCAAACTGGTAAAAAATCAATTTTTCATAAGAGGAAATACAACTAGCGCCAACTTCACACTCATGTTGCGTCAATGGTTTTCTGGTGACAATGTAATTAGTAATTAATCTTTGAGACGATGATTTTATTAATTGTTTATGAAACTAACAACTAAAAATTAAATTCTTATTTTTGTCTTTAATTTTCAATTCCGTTTAAAAATCAAATTTCGTTTTACATGACATTAATTTCAAGTCGCCGTAAGTAATTTTTAAATTGTTAATTACAATTAAAAATCAGATTTTAATTGTCAAATTTAATTGTGCCCACTACTATTGCTCACCTTTTCAAAATAAACTTGCGGACACTAAATGATTAATAATTGATTACGTTCTTTTTTAAAAAGCAAAAACAGAATGTGATTTAAAATGCAAAATTAACACGCACAATGTTTGAACAAATTTACATTATAATCTTGTAAAATTTAATGTGTATACATAAAATGTGGAAATCATGATTTTAATTTCATTATTGCATAAAATCTTACTATTATAAAGCACTGAAAATATTGAAATTATTAAGATAAAAGTCGAATTCCAATAATATGCTATTACTTTCAATATAACGTAAGTGCGCAAAATTTATTATTCGACTTCTGGAGAAACACGAATCACATAACTTCAAAATCGTGTTAAATAAGTCCGCGTAAAAAGAGACCCAGGTGTATACATATTTTAAAATTTAATATTAATACATGTTATATATGATGAAAATTTATTTTTAATTTTGCACTGAATAAAATTTGTATATTTTTTATTTTGCTGTTACTGTATTTTTTTTCCATGTCTGTGATAAAAACTACCGTAAGTCTTGAATATGTCAGTAACAAAATTATAGGATTGCTGATTTCAAATTGAACAAATAAATGAAAATTTCAACTTATGTTTAATAATCATTGATCATATAAAGTCGATTATTAACTGCAAAATGCACAAAATCATTTTTTTTTCTTTTTTTACATAAAATAATTTTGAATTAAAATAGCAAAATTTTTGTTTTGAACTAAATGAACATTCATAAAAAAATTTAAACCAGAATTGATTAAGTGAATATTTTACCCAATATACACATTTTAAAATTTATTATTAATATACTTAGATATTATATTGATCAAAGTATGTTTTAATTATCTATTAAAATGAATGAAACTTGCATTTTATTTTTATTTTTGTAGTTATCAATGATAAGTTTTTTTTATTTTAGATAGATTTTAAATGAAAGCATTGATTGTCTTAAAAGGTTAGTAGATAAAAATTAGGTAAGTGTATTAGTCATTTTAACTTTATAATCAAAACATAATATTGTATACTATGTAATGAGTAAGCTGTATTGTACTACACTCATTTTAATACGAATGTCACCCATTTAAACACAGCTTTCATGAAGTTATCCTATGATGTCATCAATCTTACAAAATGATTGCCATTTTTAAAAAATGGCAGATGCTTTTAAAAGAAGTTTTAAATTTTTTTTTAAATATTGCTGCAGTGAATAATCACTTATAAATCAAAATAGTCTATACAAATTGATTATTATCACTGGTTCTTTGCTTAAAGATCTGTAATCTGCTGGAGGGAGGGAGTGTATATTTATATGACCAGTTTTTTTTTATAAATTGCTGATAAACTTTATTTTATAATAAAAAGTGTTTATACTTTCTGGAGAATAAATTTGAAATAATTTATTGAGACAATTCGCCATAAGATAATCTATTTCATTATAATATACATTAATATTAATAAATGTAATTATTAATATTGTACTTATACTGAAAGAAGCTATCATTTCATTCTAAAATGCCTATTCTTGAATTTTTCAGGTGTTTTTTTTTTTCTATAAAAAAAATATTTAAAAGAAAATATCTTTTATGAAAAAATTCATTAAAAAAAAAACTTTTAAGACTTACTGCCATTTTGAAGACATAATTTTAATTCTTTGGCCTCTTTCTGGATTACATCTGTATTCAGAAATCTATATAAAGTGAATGTGTGTGTAAGTAAACATAGAGGGAAATGTTATACATTATGCATGATACAGCATCTTATAGATAATTCTTGTTTTTAAAATGGTATTTTCAAAATGGCAATAAAATTTTTGGAGTTTTTTTATGAATTTTTTCAAAAAAGTTATTTAATTTTTTTTTTATAGAAAACAAAAAAATCATGGAGAATTCAAGTGCAGATATTTTAAAAATAAATTGATAGAAACTTTCAGGGTAAGTACAATATTAATAATTATAACACTTTTATATGATTCAATTCAGTATACATTTTATATCAAATTAAATTATGTCGATAAATTCTTTTAAATTTATTCTCCAGAAATTTTTAAAAAATTAAGTTTATTAGTAGTTTGTAGAAGACAGTGACCATGCACAAGGGGGTACCCCAAAATAGCAAGAATTTTGTAGTAAGAAATTATGTATTTATTTTTAGGTGTTACCAGTTTGAATCTTCTTCAAAGTACAGCCCATTTAATGCAATGCACCTTTATAAATATATTTTTCATTTTTTGAAAACTCTTGCAAAATGATGCCTTTCAATGCCTGCGTCATTTTTTACTTCACAACTTTTAAGTCTGCAAAAAAAAAATTTGAGGCATTTTTCTATTTATGGGAATAAAAAGTCACATGGAACAAAATTGGGTGAATATGGCTGATGGATTATCTGGGCCATGCTAAATTTAATTTAATATTGTACCACACTCAAGTCTTTGAGTGATGGTGTGTTGTCTTGGTAAAGCTTGTGCTCCAAACTTGTCCACAAATTGAAACACTTTCATTTTACCATATCATTCAAATATTTTCAGAACTTGTAGTTAAAATGTCTGATCATTATGTGCCATTTTTGAATCCAAAAAAAATCATCATCTTGACATTGGACATCACTATGTTTTTTGGAATGTGGTGAATTTGACACTTCAATTAAACCACTCGTAAACTTGTGTTTTCCCAGAGCAGTTTGCTTGTAAGCTGTTTCATGCATTATAACAGTTTTCCCTGCTATTTTCTCCAATAGAAAACAGAATTTCACATTGTTTAAATTTTTCAGCCATTACAAAAATCAACAAATAAGTGAGACATTCTTAAAAACATTTACTGCATCATAACACGTCTTCTCTCGATAACAAAATTTGGCAAATTGGTGCAGGTTAATCCCTATAAGAGATATTTAACAGGGAAAATATGTACTATTATGCAGTTGCATTTCAAAGAATGATTTCAGTTATTTTTGGGTACCCTGACATATATATAACTGCATGTATATATAAATTACCCAAATGCAATTATTAAATGTATTTCCACTTCTGAGGTATAATATATCAATGTTATTATTAAAAAAATATTTCAAAACAAATTATTACTGAATCTAATATTTTTTTATTAGAAAAGAAAATATTTTTTTAAAGAGAAATTTTAGTTCAAAATTCTTAAATTAAAAATGAAATAAGAATATATTCTGATTTTTTATAAAAGGAATTGTTAGAAATGTTATTGATATGTAATATTATTTAGCATTTTAGTAACAATTTCATATAGAATAATTTTAATTTACTAACATACTAAAATTAACAATTTATAAATAAATTTAAAATTAATTATTTTTAAATGCTTAAATTATTTTTTTATATTACTTTGTAATGATTACATTTTCTCAGCTTTGTTTTATTTATGATATGTCATCTTTATGGAACCTATAATATTTTATTTTTATTAGTATGTAATCCAAAGTTATTGTGAAAATTGCATTCTCAACCAAATGCATAAATAATCAATTTGACATAGTTGGGGGAGATAAAAACAGCTAAAGAAAAATGAATTATTTATAGGATGCCATAATGCATGGTATAATGCTTTTTTTTTTTCAGCTATATTTACTGAATAACAAATTGATATCCTGTCGTCTTTCAAAGTTCAAATGAAATGATAAAAAAAAGTCATTTTATTAATTTTTTTTTGCACTCTTAAAGTTTAATGATTAAAGAATTTGAAATAGTTTGGGGTTTTTTTGGTATTTTTTTTCAGACTGCATTAGTTCATTTAATTTGTACTTTACATTTATGTTATCAATATAATTAATATTTTGGAACAATAAATTCTTCAAGCATCATCTCTATATCAAATTCTAAGTGTAAAGAAGATGAAAATAAAGGTATTTTTGACTCTGACTTGAGAGCAACTATTTTAACAATGTAGATTTTAACGTAGGCTCATTTAAATTGGTCATAACATTCACAAAACAAAATTACTATGTATTAATTAAAAGACATTGAATTAAATTTAATATAGCCAGTATTTGGACAGTTCATCACTCCAAGATGTTACATATTATTTAATATTGTTTAGTATTAATATTACACAATTACAATGAATTCACTTGTTTATGCTTAATAATTTTGCCTTGTAATTATAATTTAGTCCAATCTAAATGAAGCTGTATTAATATTTCTGTTGATTGGATGTTTATTATTTTAATTGTTATTGTATAAATCCACTTCTTTATAAGATTATGGGTAACATCCAAAAACAGATCTATTTGTGTCTGTTTTGTAATGTGACTTTGATATTATGAGATATTGAATTAAATTTGGTATAGATAGTAGTTGGAGTAATTATCATTCTAAAATATTGTTTATTATTTATTAATTGTTTATAAAATAAAATATAAAGCAATCTTTTAATAAGCACTGCATTGCAAAGGTTTTTCTATTTCTTCTCCTTTAGTAGAATAACAATAAAGAGAAGGCATTATTCACCAGGTTTACAATCATCGTTTTTTTCATTTTCTAGTTAAGAAATTTATACCTATTAATTAACTAATATGCTGGAAAAAATGTGTAACCAATTTACAGGTTTCTGATTTGAACTCTATAATACTTTAATTTATCAACTGTTGAAAAAGATATAAATTAACCATTCTGGATAATCTCCATTGACAATAACCAATGTCCACTTTTAATCATCAGCAGATGGTTGATTCAGTTGGCTGTGAATGGTCACCTAAAAAACAAAAAAATTAAATCTATTTAAAAGACCTGAAAAAAAAAAAGTTTTATTTAGCTAGTTTGAACACAGATTGTGGGCATAATAGGAAGAAGAAGTGGTATCACTACATTTGGATTGTTATGGAATTTAAATGTTTGTGGAAGGAATGCAGTTAGCAAAATCTACATCTGAAGCAAAGATGAACATTATTAGGAGTTTTTCAAATAATCAACTAGTTTTTTTATTTTCAATTTGTTCATTTGGTGATAGTTTTATATAATATGTTTCTATTACCACAGTAATTTTTTTTAGAATTTTTTTTTTTTTTTAATTTTTTGTATTTATTTTTATGTCTGGAAATACTTTTTTAGTATTATCTTTTCATCTCCTGCATCAGTATTTTTAATGATGGCAATTCAATAGAATGTATGTCTTTAGTTAGGTCATTGCAAGGCAAAATTATTTATCATAGCCTTAAATATGTTAAGCTATTATCAATGAATTATATACTTTCCAAAATACGAATTATCTGCAAAATGAAGAAGACAAAGAGCACGATTTCAAAATCATTATCCTTTGAAAGAGTGAACTTGTTTAAAATTTACTTTTTAGACCTGTAAAAATATTCTGTCATTCAACTATAAAGTCGTCCAATATTCAATAATGAGTAATTAATCTGATGTTTTGATTGTTATTGACATCACTGATTATTCATAACTACAATGCAGAAACCTTTATATATTCATGACATGTGTTTCCAGGTCATGCAATGGACACTGAAATTCATATTAACATATATAAAAACATTTAAAACACTCTCGCATACATATGTATATGTGCTGCGAATGCAATGTGAACTAAAAAAAATTTAAACGTAGAAAATTATTATTTTTTATTTATTAATTTATAGTTTTTTTATATATATTTTATTTGACTCCCCCCTCCCCATAGAAAAAGTAAAATCGCAGAAAATGGAAATCATGGGCATGTAATATAATAGATTGATAAAAAAAATTATGCAAATGGTACTGAGCATCTCGTGAGCTTTTTTTCATTTATAATAAGTCTTAGTTGTAAATCGCTACTAAAATTATCAATAATCAATTAAATATTCACAAATTTAACCTTAATAACTATGAAGAAAACTACAGCTTAGAAAAAAAAAATTATCATTATTAATAAGAAAATTCCCGTTTTCTACATTCCAAATTATGCTCATAATTGAATCTTTGAGAAAAATGACTCATAAAATCTTTTTTATGTTTTACATAATAATGGAGTTCAAAATAAGCCTTCCCCATTTTTCGAACATCACTTGTGATGTGAAGCTTATAAAAATGCCTTTTCCTATGACAAATTGCTGCTTTAGTCTATATAATCGCCTTATTTCAATTACTAATTTATGTAATTGTGAACTGGAAAGGTGGAAACATCTATTAATTTGATCACTGAAAATAATTTAATCATTAAATAAAGAAAAATCAAATACTGATAATTTGTACTTATATGTTATATTATTTTCATCATCTAGAATTAATTAACAAATACCTTAAGAAAAATTCAAGCTTCATTTAAACTTTTCAAAATACAGTATATCGACTATTAATAATTAGTAATACAATGTTTTGAGTGGTGTTTTTCTTTTCTCTTCTTCAGTTGTTACTAGTTTTATCTGGGTCAATATTAGTATAGGTATTGGATTTGGGACCATTAGATTTATGAACACTGAATTTAAGGTGATTTTCCAACCAACTAGGCTAAACTCTCAAAAGCAAGTCAGTAGAAATTTGATATATTTATCTATATGGATTTCCTTGAGATTTCTCCACATTTTCTTAAGGCAAGATTAATGAATGCTTTCCAAACATTGTAAATTATCATACAAGTTTGATTTATAGGATTATTCATGTGAGCATCATCATTATTTTTTTTTACTTTTTCCTTTCCATCCAATATTTTTATTTTATCAATTGAATATATGTTTATTGATATATGTATGGTTTGCTACTTTAGAAGCTTCTTTTTTTTGTTTTTTTAATTATTACTTTGTGCTTTAATCATTTATCAATGGGGTGACTTGTTTCACCAATATATGTCTTTCCATATTCATGTGATATTTCATAGTTGCAATTTTCATTTTCAGCATTCTCAGTTGGATTTTATAGAGGTCGGGATTCATCATAATATATTATGGCTTTGAAATTTCTGATATTATAGTGATTGCAGCTTTTCTTTAGTTTATCTGCTCTTCCTAGTATATATGGATACACTACAGCATCTATAATTGCTTTTTCTTTTGATGTTTATTTTGTTGTTGCTTATTTAAGTTTTTCTCAATGATAACTATCAAATAAACATTTTTCATGAGTTTATTATATGTAAGACTTTTCTTTTTTCACATTATTGCTTTCTGAATAAACTTCTTTTGCTCTCTTGCATAGTAATAGTATAATTCCAATTTTTTATGTCTCTGTCATGATTTTAGCTGTATACTAAATATTTTGCTGTGTGTGTAGATTTTTGTAGATTGCAATTTGGATTTTTCTATAGAAAGTCTTGTCACAAGTAAGTCAATTTTTGTTTTTGTTCAAACCCTATGGTGAATTTAATTAAAGGAGCCATGGTATTGATGTGTGCCTGAATGTTTTCAGTAATTGATGTGGACATACAACAAATTTATCACCATAGTGAAACCAGACTTTAGGTGAAATTGGAATACTATGTATATCTATGATTGATCAGGGGTGACAGTGATGAATCAATAATCATCTCTTGATTTTGTTGGAAGAATTATATTGAGAGTTCCATTATACTATCAGTAACGAGAGTTAAAAAAGGCAAAACTCTCCATACAGTATTGGTGATCATGTGATGTTTATTGGCTTAAGGAGAATTGTTCTATTTTGTAATTTATTTGATTTGTTTCTTACTATAGATAATGCTTTATCACAGGGTATATTTGTAAATAAGCTTTCCACATCAAAGTTTTCCAATATGCCATTTGTTTTAAATTTTATACATTTATTAATTTTAAAAAGTGCTTAGAATTTTTGACAAAGAGCTGTGTCTTGTTTGCCAAAGAACTGAGAATTTTAAGAAGAAATCTTGATTAAATGAGGATAATAGCATACTAAATGGAACAACTCTTGCTATTAGTAATATAATGGAAGATTTAATGACATATTTTCAATGCAACATAGAATTTTTTAATAAATTCAAGGGATGGCCATGGGTTCATCATTGTCACCTTTAGACACAAGTGTGTGAAAAATTTGAACTATAGTCATAAATAATATTATTTCCACCTAACGTCTATATTTATTATGTTTATGATAAATTTGTTGTATGGTCATATGATGAAAAACGTCTGAAAATCCTGAACATACATCAGTAGCAGGTCCCTTCAATTAAATTTACAGTGGAATTAGAACAAGAACAAAAATTGGTATTGTTAAATTTTATTGTGAGGATTCTCTCGTAGCTAAAACAAAAATAGTACAGAAAATTTTTCATTTAGGAAAATAATATATACATTTTATCATAGCAGAAACACAAAAATTGGATTTATACTATCATTATGGAACTGAGAAAAAGAAGTTTATTCAGAAACAAGTGATTTGAAAAAGGAAAGTCATATAGAACAAACTCTCATGAAAAATGCTTATACAATTTTCTCAATAAATAATCTTAATGCTGTTTCTTGTGCCTCACTTCCATCCATCTTAGGCAAATGGAAATGCCTTCTATTCCATCTAAATAAAATAAAAAAATTTATTTTAAGATTGTGAAATATTATTGTGTACTCATTATAATCTTTTTTATTAAAAAAAATGAGTATTTAAATCTCAAGTCTCAAATCATTTTGTCAATCATGAGCTTTGAAATCCAGAAATATTTTCAATTTTTTGTGTGTGATCTTACATTCTTCACTTTATATTCTCACATTACTTCTAGTGAAGTTAAACTTTCATTTTTTATAGTAATGTTATTTTGTACCAATTTTTTAAACATTATATTAATTTTAGATATTATAATCAGTTGTATTCTGACATTATTATTTTTACTTAATGATAAATTATAATTAATTCTAGAGGATATTGGCCAAAATATCATTAAAATGCTGTAAAATATCAACTGTTGATGGTATTGTCATCTTTGCTAAAATACATTGATCCCTAAATTGAAACCATGGTCCTTTGACTCCAATCCATGGACTCTAGTTGGAAAGTTCATGGATTACAACTCTCTGTCACTTCTGGTGCTCTCTGAATTTTCAAACTACAAGCCATTTGGTTATTGCACTGTGTGGCTTAATGCAGTTGTAGAGGAATGGATTCTAGAGCTCAATGTTGGTGGGTCTTTGCTTAACTCTGTTATATCCAGTATTCTAACTTCATATGAACCTCCAAACATCAGACCAGTTGATTACTTATTGGAAGTATTTACTATCCGTAATACATATTAATATCCCATCTTAGCCAGGTCAAATTATTTGTTCTAATCATTTCTCTTATTTCTACAGATGCATGCATCTTCTACAAACCTTTATGTCTAATAAATATATTATTTGAAGTTTTCTTTTAACTGCATTACTGTTATTAAAAGAGCACACATGGAACTAATTACAAAACGACTTTTTATATCTTATTTAGCTGTGTCTCTTCATTCCATATTCTTTGTTTATCATTTGTTTTAATTTTTAGAATCATTTTCATGTACCCCATTATAGTACAGTATTTTAGAAGGCTCTTTGTAAATAAAGACCACACATTTTATGTTTAAGAATATTTTATGCCTAATCATAATTCAGTCTAACAATATCAATTCTTATACCATTTTTTCAATTTATATACAAATAGTAATGAACCCTGTCCTAATAAAAAGATCCAAACTTAGCTATATTTATTAATTTACATTTGATGTGGCTGCAGAAAGGAATTTGCTGTTAATTGAAAGGAGACACTTTGATTCATTTTGGAGGCCTTAAATATGATTCCTCTGGGAGGCCTTAAAGAAACCAAGCAGGGAAAAATTCTGATGTCCACTTCATATGTTTTTGTCATTGCAGCTGTTATTAATATGTGATTATTCATATAGTATACAAACATAGATGGGCTGCTCACTAACATGCATTAGCCAACATGGTGAGTTTATTGGCTTTTTGCCTCTGAGTTTACGATCAAGAAACAACATGGCCTTTCTTTTCAATTGCCTGATAAGGCAGAATGCATGGATGTGTGAATGAAAAAAAATGTTCCAATAGATATATGCAATCATGAATGGTTCTTATTCCCAGGAGGTTGTAAAGTCACCAGACAAGGCAGTGGTTGGTGCTAAGAAGCCCCTGATTGTAGACCCAGGCTGCCATTTGATGACAACTTTTTAAATTAGATACTAAGAACTGCAGATCACTTTCAAGTGAAGGAAAATGGCAAGAAGTGCTAGAAAAACTATCTTATATTAAATGGGTCATTATTGGATTTTGTGAAGTTAGAAGAAAAAGTGAAGAGACAATTGATTTAAAAAGTGGACATGTACTCTATTATAAAGGTACAAATATTGGAAATACAAGTGGAGTAGGATTCTTTATAAATAAAAAGTGGAAGAACAACATTGTGAGGATTGATGGTGTATTGAACAGAGTGGCAAGATTAGTTGTACAACTTAATAGCAGATACCAAATGCAGATAATTCAGGTTTATGCCCCAATAAGTTCTCATAGTGATAAGGTAGTAGAAGATTTTTATATGGATGTACAAAAGGCTTTTGATCAGACTAAACAACATTTTAAAATTGTTATGGAAGACTTTAATGCTAGAATTGGTAAACAAATGAAAGATAAAAGTGCTGTAGGTAAATTTGGTTATGGTAATAGAAATGAGAGAGGACATAGACTTGTGGAGTTTTCAGAAAAAAAAAACTTTATATTATGAATTCTTTTTTTGAGAAAAATGTTAAAAGGAAATGGACATGGAAGCATCCAAATGAAGATTATATTTTGACTAACAGAAAATATATATTTCAAAATTGTAATGTTCTTAATAAATTCAACACAGGAAGTGATTATCAATTAGTAAGGTGTAAGATACATGTTAATGCAAAACTAGAGAGACAAAAATTATTAAGAAAAACAATATTTACAGTTGATATTCCTAATCTTCAGAAACATTCTAATGAATTTAAATTAGAACTTGCAAATCGGTTTCAAGTATTAGTAGATTTTGAATACGATTCAGATTTGAATGAAATTAATAAGAAAATAACTGATACACTTTTAAAAACTGCAACAAAGATAATTGGTAGAAAAAAGCAGCTATTGACCAATAAAATTTCTGAGATTAGAGAATTTATGAAGAAAAGAAGGCATATGAAGATATATAAAAAGGATTGAAATATCTGGAATTTTGTAAAATGGTGTGAAAAAGAATTGATAATGATATAAAAAAGTATAATTGTGAACCAGCAAGGAAAGCTGTAGAAGAGAATAAAAGTCTCAAGAGTGTAAAACAACATTTTGGTATTAATATGAAACTTATATCTGCAATAAAAAAAAAGAAGGTGGAACTATTAGTAAAAAGAGAGATGACATCATGAAATGTGTAGAAGAGTTCTATCAAGAATTGTATAGTAATAAAGAGCAAATATCTCATACATCTATTATATCTTCTGAATTGACCAGGATTTTAAATGAAGAAGTGAGACATGCAATTAAATTTATGAAGAAAGGAAAAGCTCCAGGTAATGATGGAATTATAATTGATATATTAAAAGAAGCAGGTGAAGAAATAGAATTTTTTTTAGCAAAGTTATATACCAAATGTCTAAATGATAAAGATGTACCAGATGATTGAAAGAATGCAGTATTAATATTTTTAAAAAGGTGATAAAGAAGATATTAGAAATTACAGACCTATCAGTCTTTTATCAGTTTTATACAAAATTTTTACCAAGATAATTACAACTCGTCTACAGAGAACATTGGATTTCAACCAACTAAGAGAACAAGCTGGATTTAAATCATAGATCATATCCAAGTATTGAGAGAAGTTATAGAAAGGACCAATGAATATGAGTTGCCATTATGCTTTGGATTTGTAGATTATGAAAAGGCATTTGATTCTATAAGCATTTCTTCAGTGATTAAAGCATTGGATCATCAAGATATAGATCCAGGATATTGTCATATTCTGAAGAATATTTATAAAAATGCAACAGCAACAATTAGATTACATAATGATACTAGGAAGGTTAACATTGAGAAGGGTGTAAGACAGGGTGACTCCATATCTTCAAAACTTTTTACAGCAGTGCTGCAAGAAGTATTTTGTGGATTAAAATAGGAAGCTAAAGGAGTAAAAGTAAATGGAGATTATTTAAGTCATTTAGATTTTGCAGATGATGTAGTTGTTTTTGCAAATAATGCTTTAGAGCTTCAGGAAATGTTGCAAGAGTTATCAGATGAAATTAAGAAAGTAGGACTAAAGGTAAATGTTAAAAAGACTAAAGTAATGTTCAATGGATTTTCTCAAAAAAATGAAAAAATAAAGATTGATTATGATGAGTTAGAAGAAGTTAACAACTACAAATACCTTGGTCAGATTATTACTACAGATGGAAACATAATGGATGAAATTAATCATAGAATTAAACTTGGTTGGAGTGCTTTTGGTAGAAATAACTTAATACTAAAAAGAAAATATGCCTATGTGTTTGAAAAGAAAGGTTTTTAATAAATGTGTTTTACCAGTTCTTACTTATGGATCTGAGACTTGGACATTTAATAGAAGAGCAATACAGAGACTTCAGACCACTCAAAGAAGTATGGAGAGATGCATGTTAAGAGTAACAAGAAGAGCAATATATGGATAAGAGAACTAATAGGTATTAGTGAAATCATTAAAGGAATTAAAATACTGAAGTGGAATTGGGCTGGACATATTGCTAGAAAGAAATGATGCTAGATGAACAATTGAAATCTTAAACTGGATTCCAAGATATTTAAAAGATCCAGAAAGAGACCACATGTGAGATGGATGTATGAAATAAGAAAGTGTGCAGGAGTGATGTGGAGAAGAGAGGCTAGAGATCAGAGAATATGGATTGAACTTGGAGAGACCTTCATCCTGCAGTGGATTGATAATGGTTGGCAATGATGACAGTGATGTAATGGATCTTGTGAAGCAAAGATAATACATCTGCCTGTTATGCCTAACTCTGACATGCAAGTCCAAGCTGAATGAAATATTTCAAGAATTTAAGATTTTTTTATGTAGATCATCGTCAATCTTATTAACCATATAACATTGATCTGTATATGAGTATCTATCTATTCTTAGATAAACTATGAACTTTATGAGAGACTGTTGAAGAGGACTTTGCCTGCAGTGAGTTATTTATTAAAAATACTGTTATCTTAATTGATATAATTAGAAAATGAAGTTTTGATTGTTTAAATTTGACCATGGTAGAATTACTTGCTCTTAATCTGTATTCATGATCTAGCAGTTCATCTATTTCTTAAATCATATATTATTTTCTAAAAATAATTTTGTTTTTCTTCTTATAATTTTTATTCTTATATCATACAACCAGATTTTCATTCTGCATTTACTCTTCAATTTTCTTCAAATAAACTATTGATACATATTAAATTTTATTCAGGTATTATAATAAAATTATTATTATACTTAGATCTTATGTTCATGATGTGAGTATATGTTGTATACTGACCTCTGTTTTAAGTTTCTAATTCATTGAATAAATTAACTCATTCATATAACTTAATGAATTATTATTACTATTATCATCTTCATAAATTACAAGATTGTTTCCAATGCATTATACACTACTGATATCTATCATGCACTTTTTAGCATAATAAAATTTTGTATATTGTACTTTATTTTTTCTAATCTTAATAAAATGATTGATTGTCTTCTCTTTCTATTATCAAAGACAAATTGTTATGTTATAGATAACATGAAATAAAATTTAATATTATATATATACTGCATATTTTTCTTTATTTAGGACTCTTCCAATATTAAAAAAGCTGTTCCGCCTCCTATACCTCCGAAACCAAAAGAGCTTGAGAAGCCAGCTTTACTATCCAAGGTTGAAAAAAGTCCAGATTTCTCTGCTACACCTGGTGGTAAAAAATCTACAGTTGACTTGTCCATATACAAAAACATAAAGTCAATAACTTTACAAAAGGTTGGTATTATTTTTCAGTATAAATGTGTTACGAATTTGAATAAAATTGTTTTTGTATCTTAATTCATTATTCTCAAGTGTCACTTTAAGGGAATTTTCAATATACAGGAATGCCTCAATTATTACGGTTTCACTATAGTACAGTATTAAAACAGTAGAACAATAATCCACTAAAAATTGTGTCATGAGGCCAAAAAAAAAAAGTTCTTCTAAAAATAACACACGTAAGTGGTTAACATTAGACCAAAAACTTGATATAATAAAGCTTGGAGGTGCTTTCTTTGCTAAAATAGGCTGTGAAAAAGGAATGAACAAATCATCAGTTAGACAAATTATTAAAAAAAAAAGATCAATATAAATTGCATGGTATAGCTAAAGCATCTTATTTATCTAAATCAATAGCTAAAAACAGAAGCAGTGTAATGGTAGATATGGAACAGCTATTATTGATATGGGTTGAAGATTTAAATCAAAAAAGAATTCCTCTAAATCAAAAAAGAATTCATCTAAGTCAAATGGAAATTCAAGTCAAAGTGCTTAGTCTCTACAATGACTTGAAAGAAAATATCAACACTACAATTCGATGCTACAAAGAAATGTATGAAGAGAAGAGGCCAAAGAAGAAACCAGTACAGACATCAATATTGCAATTTTTTGGTAATAAAAAATAAAATCTTTAAAAAAATATACAGTATATTTTTTTTGTTCAATTATACATTAATGAAAGCTTTTAAATTTATTTATGTCGTTTTATTATTTATTCATATTTTTTAATTTATTTCAAACGTGGAAATCATCATTAACATATCGATAATTGGAAAAAGTTCTGACAAAAAAATTTATTGGAACCAATCACCATTTTTCCTATAGCTTTCGTTCTTCGATTAGTACTGTTTCAAATAGTGCGGGATATTGCCAGAACCAATTAACAGCACTAATTGAGGCATTCCTGTATATTTTTTAAAAAAAAAATCCCACCACATATGACTTTATGCTCGGGAGTTCATAAGAAGCTGGAACACCAGAATCAATCATGGATTCTCCTGATCCTGTGCAAAACTGTGCAGGGCAAAAATTCTAATGGCTTTATTGCTCGGGAATTCCTAAGTTTGACCTACAGAACTGTGAGTGCCAAAATCAATCTTGGGATCTCTCAATCCCCCAAGTCGAATGCTATACCAACTGTGTCAATCTCTGGCTATTTAACCATAAGTTTGAATAATCAGTGATTTTCAGATATCTTAGGTAACTGCTCTTGTTTTATAGTATTGAGTAAGTGGGCATTAAGTGATTTTCTATTACCATATATTAGTAGTTGCAACTTAATCTTTTTTTTCCATATGTCAAAGCATTGGCTGGGAAGCGAACCCGTGACAACCTTCTGCAAGCAACTGCTTGCTTGCAAGGCAGCTGCGCTGACCTCTTGGCCACCAACGCTTTCTCATTCCAAAATATAATTATTTTATTCATTCGTTTTTATTTCCATTTTTTTTTTCTCTTTCATTTTTATTTTCATTACTAGCATCTCCTAAATGATGACAGCCATTCTAATGTGTAATTAGAATAATATGAAAGTGTAGTTGCACAAATATACAATGAGTGCAGAGAGGTGTTTATACTATGAATAGCTAATAATGATTCAGTTCTATATCTATCTAAGAGACAGAAGGCTAAAAAAAAATGAAGAGTAAGCAAAAAAGAAAATATTTTATATCAGAAAACTTAGCCTTTGATAATCTGATATCCTAATTTTATAAGCGCAGAAAATAATAAATTGATTATTTAGAGTAAATTTTCATATTTAAAATTCATTTCACTGTCTGCTATACTAATGAGACCCTTTTTCTTTTAGTAGAAACTTTTTTAGCTATCTTCTCTCTTATCTCTCTCTTCCTCTCCCTCCACCCCCTCCCTTTCTATATATATATTATATATATACGTATTTAAAATATCTATTATTATTTTTATACAATAGACCAACAGATATTTATATAATTACCATTATTTATTAAATGAATTACATTTAAACTCATATATTTGCTTATAATAGAATGAAATGAAAAGATTTATTAAAAAACGTGATAAAATAAAATTAAAAAAGAATTGCAGTATCAGAATCACTTGGGAATGAATCTGGGTCATATTCGTACTTAAATGTTTGTATCTAAATATATATAATAATAAAAAATTGATTTATTAATACAAGCTAAATTTAACATTAGAATATTAATATAGCAATAAATAAATGAAGTTATCAATATGAGTATAAATTACATGAAATAATACAATTAGCAGAACAAATAAAACCTATGCATATATGCTGTACTTTATCTCATAAATCTCTCCATACAGTAGTGCCACTCATGGGAGATAGTGATCGTGTGATGTTTAAAGGTTTAATACCAATCCTGCCTAATAGGAAAGTGGTGGCTACGGTTATAAAAGAACCAAAGACACCAAAAGTATGGGGGCTGAACTGAGTTCAGACTCATATGACTATATAAGCTATTAAGCTTAGATTGAAAATATTTGTGTATTTTCAATTTTATTTTCATAGTTTTGTAGTTATGTAGAGATAAAAGGTGGCTGCTGGAGGGTTGCATTAAATCCTAAGATTTAAGTGCAATGCTCTCAGATCCAAGGCTGCTCACTGACGAAGGCCACAAGCCAGAAACTAGTTTGGGGATATTGGATGAGTAAGCACTAGATAGGGATTTTATGCACGAGCCTTCTGGCATCCATTGATTACTCTGTCTTGCTTTGAGTGGCACTACTGTATGGAGAGAGTTTTGCCTATTTTAACAACAGTTATGAGCAAGCATGGGAGATAGTGATCATGTAATGTTTAAAGGGTTATCTCAAATCAATCGTTTAATTTTAAAATATAAATAAATAAATGCAGTTAATTTGTCTTTGAATTAACAATCAGAGGCATTTCTTCTAAAAGCAATCTCTTACTTTACTCTAAGCCGATCTGCAGTAAGCTTAAATGGACACTAGATAGTATGAATTGCCTATGAAATAAAAATGTTCCCATAATTAACTCAGGTTTAGAAAATATCTTTGCAGATGGTACGAGTATTCTATTGACAGAAAAAACACTTACTTAATTATCTTCTTTTATATAATGCAGTCTGTTGACAAAAATACTTTGTTACTATCTAGTGAATAAGATTACATTCAAGTGTGTAGAAAAGGGATAAGTTAGTCACCTACTGTATATATATATGACAATAGATGGCGTTCTACCAAAAACACCGTCAAACGCTTGACGGTGTTTTTGGTAGAACGCCATCTATTGTCATAAATACAAGCGTTAGCAAGTTTTAACTTGTGTTTTTTTTGTTTTTCATATATATATACTGGCGATGATTTAGAAATGTCGTGTTTAGATTTAGAAGGCATATGTGGGGCAACTGCTACTCGTTCCTATTCAGCTTCTATTTAGTCATTTGCTAAAAGTACAGTATTGTAATTGAATCCATAGGAAAGATGTCTTTAATGATATTGCTGTAATTAGCTGCAAACTTTTTAGCATCCTCTAGGACACTAGCATCAGTGTTTAATAGGTAAAGACAACTTAACTTTTATCATTTATTAAGTGATTTAGTAATGTTAAAGTCCATTTTTAATCAATGTTTTAGATAGAATTTTATTTGAATAGTATTTTTAGCAATTGATATACTTTTTAGGAATTATAGTGGAGATGCATTTTACTTTTTAAAGGTGTTCAATCATCTATATAAGATTTCAAATGGAGGTTTAAGTTTTTAATAACACTACTATTTTTATTTTGTCATTAAGCTTCTTCATGCTCTCAGAAAAAAATTTTTTTTTTAAATTGGCATATTATGTTTTATATATTGAAGCATTCAAAATGAATCTAAATAAAATTATACACTTGACTATGGATATAATTTAAAAAATTAAGGTGACTCCATATTGTTAATATTCGTTTCATGATCAGAGTACAAATAGTAGCTTTATATTCTTTTATGAAAAAAGTTATTAAAATTATTTTGCTAAGATAAATTGTAACATCTAAAATTTTATTTCCTATTTAAAAGTCTTTGATGAATTCTTTAGATTTCTTTTATCTTTGTGAAAGGGTTTTATGCATGGAAATCAATGATAAACTATTGCCGACCAAATGTTATCTCCTAGTTCAAAGTACTATTGTTTCTAATTACTCCATCTATCTTTTGGTAAAAAACTTAGTCTTCATTAGAGTTTTTTTTTTTTTTCATATGTCATAGCATTGGCCGGGACGCGAACCCACAACCATCTGCAACCAACTACTTGCTTGCAAGGCAGTTGCGATGACCTCTCAGCTAACAATGCTTGAAATTACATACATGTGTGTTCTATATTAAACTTTTGTTATCCAGTCAATCTCCATTTTCCTCCATTCATTGGCAGATTTGGTTTACTTTGAACATGTAGTATCTCAGACAATATTTACATGATTTATTCCAATATTAATAATAATAATAATCTAATGTTTTTATTCCAGCATTGGAAATGGAAGTTGAATTGTAACTTATAAATATTTAGCTCTGGAGTTTGTCAGTCTATCACAGCATTTAAGTACATAGGACATTACAATATGTGAAATATACTGAGTCATTAATATGAGTACAATTTGCTTTTTCAATTTATTTTATTAGGATTTTTTGTGACCCCTACTATTAACCCAAATTATAAATGAATCTGAATAGATTCTTAAGTGGATTTGTTATGTTTAATAAGCTCTGCCACTCTATGTGCAGTTTTAATCATTTTTAAAAAGTTAAGATAAAGACTGTTGATCCTAAATCTGATTTTAGATTCTAATAGATATAGAAAGATCAAATTTAGCCTGATTTAATGTCAAATCTTTAGGGCTCACAAGAAATCTCATTCTTGGCCCATAATTCTTCAGATGTGTAAAGGATTCTTGCTTAAATATTTAGAAAAAAATCTTGATTTGAGGCAGGACTTGGGGTAGGGATAAGTCTGATCTATTCAATAACATTTTATATATCTAATTCAGGAATATGAGAAAGGACTGGAAACTGTTACAAAGGATAGATTTAAATGTGTCAATAAAATTAATATTTAATTGCACTTTGATTCATTGATAGATCTTAATATGAGTTTGAAATCAAGTTTAAATAGTATGTTTTTTTTTTCTGCATTGACATTCACTTTTTAAATTTGATATTGCTTGACTTGTCTAAATTCATCAGAGATATTTATGCCTATATTGTGATGATGGAACTCTATAAAATATTGAAATCATGTGTAATTCTTGCCTAGTATATTAAATATAATTAAATAAAGCTTAGCATAAACAATTATTTTTTCATGTATGTAAGAGATCTTAAGAAAATTAATTTATTTTTTAATGTGGTTCTTATTAAAATATTTTACAAAATAATAAAAATAGTAAAGCAGTTAAAAAAAATATTTGTGAAAAATAAAAAAAACACATACCTGTGTGCTTTTTACTATCATGAAAATAAAAGGATTTCTTTTTTCTCAATACATGGGTTTTTAATTCTTCAAAAACATTAGTAATTATAAAAATATATTTTAAATGTATTATTAAAAACATCATTCAAAAGAACATAATATATTTGAACAAAAAAACTATTTTGGAAGTCAATAAAAACTTATCTTTTGCCTTTAAAAATATAAAAAAATTCTTACTGAATTGTGCAAAGAACAGTTGCAAATTAGAACTGTCTCAATTTTGATTATACCTGCCATCTAGGTGAAAAAATGATAATTAAATTATAGATTCATTACCATTAAAGTGTAATAGCAACATATTATTGTGGACAGACCTTAAAAGTAATACTGATACAATATTGCTTCATATCTGTTAGAGGCCAAACAATTTAGAAATTACAGTGATATTTTGGTTACTATCCTAATATTTTGATAGTACCTGGTCAAAATACTATTATCTAGCTGTTCTGTTTCATCATAGGCTATCATAGTTTTATTTAAATATATGACAGAGCAACATCTGAAATATACAAATATGACTATTTTCTGTAGTCATCTTTGTTAATGACTAATATACAAACCAGTGTTGTTAATTTCCAACATAGCAACAAAATTAAATAAGCAATTTTTACAATTATTTATCACATAAATGGAGATGCAGAACCTTGATTTATTTATTAATAAACAGGCAAAACTCTCCATAGTAATCGTGGTATTTAGTGGTTTATTGTTTAACCAACAGTCCCATTTTGTAATGATAATGTCTATCATATATGTGACTAGGAATCTGAATCTGGGCCAGGTCAATCGTGCTCAGAATTTTTTTCCCCAGGTAGCTAGCCCATAGTGAACTCCATCCAATCAGTAGTCAGAAATACATTGCTAACCTTAGCTGGAAAATAAAGCAAAGATAAAAAGTCATTTAAATCCTACTACTAAATAATTGACAGTCCAGGTGAGAAATGCTTTCTCCATTATTGTCTTATAGAGAAGTAGTAGAAAGGCTTTTGCCTTGCAGTGCTCTACTTAAAAACTGGTTTGCTTAAAGTCTTTATATTGCCTTATATAAAAATTAATAATTAAATGCTGGTCACAAAAAGTGAACAAAATTTTAATATTTATTAAATCAAATGCTTTCAGCATTTAATCATTTTCATCATAATTAGCAGACCTTTGTAAATGAACATGGCAACTTTTACTCAAGAAAAAAAATAAGGAAACTTAATGATCAAACAGTTAAAGATAATTGTTGTATTTTTTGTCTGTTTATTTGAGGTCATAGAATTATGTTTTTTAATTAGTTTTGCTGCAAATCTATCTTTATGGAAGATTTGACAACTTATATTATTAGAAATTTAATGAGAAATGATTGTTGACTTTTATTGAGTTGAATTCAGCTTCAACTCATATAAAATGAATTTGACTTTTTTATTTGATTTTACTAAGTTTTTAATATAAACATTTGACTCATTTGTTCCTACTAATCTTTTACATAAGCCTCCATCTGCTTCACAGAAAATGTATAAAAAGCTGCAAACAGATCAGACTTGCCATTAATTGGATATAGTTTCATTATCTAAGACTTATTTCAAATCAAGATATTTTTGAATGTTCAACCATGAATCTGCAATCAAAGAACTACTAGCTATAAAAATGGAATTCTCAAGAGATTCCTAACAAATTCGATCAAACAATAAAGCCAGCTGAATTTAATCTTTCTGGAAACATTGGTGCCTCATCTACAGATTCAAGACAATTTATGTAAATGTGAACAAATATAAATGTAACCCACATAATTATGGATTACAGTGGGAAATTGAAGAATTTAATAAAATCATAGTGAATTTGTCTCCTGGTTAAAATCTCTAAGTTCCTTTATGATATTTCGTTCATAGTTAAACTATTTAAAAAATATAAAAAAATCATAATATGCCATAAAACTCAGCATTTTCAAGTTGATCTTATAAATTAACATATTACAATATTTTAATCATTTTACATATTCACGAAGCATTTTTTTTTATTTGAATCTCTTAAATTAAAAATGGATAATCTTTACATTTGGTCTTAGTTAACGTCAATAGAAAATGAGTGATAATATTTGGCAAAATAATATTCATTATTTATTTTGAATGTTACTGAATTTCATGGGGAATCCCAAACAGTATGAAATATATGTTTTTAACATATATGTAATATATATGCGCGCGTGTATTGAAATTGTACACAAACACTTGAAAATAAAATTCAGCGAATATCTTTTAATTAAAAAGATAATTTATAATGAATCTACGTTTTTTCCATCTTAGTCTGTTTCATGTTCAATGCGGTAATTAATTCTAATTTCAATCAGTGAAAAGGGGGGGGGGGCGCACTTACATTATTAATACAGGGTTCTGAAATTATTTTAAATCTTTTAATAGGACTAAAACGCAAAAGCTAGTGAAGATTAGTTTATTGTTTGATTTATGAATTTAATTACTGCTTTAAAAAAAAAAAGGCACTTTAGTGTAGGAAACGTCCTAATATCCTGAATTGAGCCCTTAGACAATTATCTTTAGGAGACTTCCCTACCTATCAGTAAGATTAAAGGCAGCATGACCTGCGAATACTATTTATTGATAATTTCTCAATAGCATGTGATCCATTAGGATATTTTCAAAAACGTTGCCATTTTTGGAGTGCTAATTGTATGACTTTAATGTTGTCTTGATTGAATTGTAGCATTTTATTTATATATCGGCATTTTAATTATTTTTTGTTAATGTAGCCCGTGTAATGATTATGAAGAAACCCAGGGTCATATTTTTTTCTAGTGCCGTTATTTAAGAGTTAAGATAGTTGGGAGTGTCAAACGTGGTTGTAAAGAGAGTCTGAACTTTGTAAAGGCACTAGAAAATGGTAAATTTGCTGCTATAAGAATGTCATTTTTTATCCTCTTTGCACTGTGGATCACTAGATGTGACTTGATTTTCAGGAAAAGTATGCTAGGATTCATGGACAATTTTTAAGGAAAATTTATGTGCCCTCAAAACCAGGGACCATTTGCTGGCACCCGATGCATCACACTTTGACACGTGGAGTCAAATTACCATTGATGATAATGAAACCTGCATGCAAATGATTACAAACAATTCAGAAATAATAGACCGAATACTGGTGCATGATGGCTAAAAGAGAGAGAATGAATTACATACAAAGTAAGAAGAAATATTACCTTAGTTCACCTGAATAGACATAAGATTGTGTGAAAGATGGAGAAGGGTTTACTACCTGCAAGCTAAAAACATTAACCTGTAAGAAATTAAGTTACTATGCAATAAATATTACTTCAACCAAAGAGATTGCCAGGCAGTTAAAGCTGATGGGAGTTTAAAAGAAATTCTAAATTAATCAACAATGAGGCCTGGCCTCTAAAACAGTATTTGTATATTAACAATATAGACCTCTTGATGAGCATTAACTACAATTGTACTGAATATACCAAGCATGAAGAATGACGTGACTTGGCCCTGAAAACTCTCTAGTATGAGTTGTTAGTATTTCATGTATATGTTTTTTTTTTTTGTAATCATCTTGAATAAAGATATTTTTTCCTTAAAAAAAAAATCAAGATTTAAACCAGAAATATATTTTCTCTGAGCAAATATCTTATTATAAACCAACTTTTTACCAGCTTTATATATATATATTAACTTCTTTATGCAAAGAAATTTATATACATTATAGGTAAATTGTTAAGCAGTTTTAAATAGTTGACTGCAAGTTAAGGCTTCTTAAGAATCAGGATCCATGGAAAAATAAAGAAGCCCATACTCTTGAGAAGTGGAGGAATTCACCTTTTACTTTAGCTAATAATATTTAGATACTCATTACCAACTAATAATTGAAAAGCTGTGAACCTACTACTTACAAAAAATATCCCAAATTTGCTTAGAGATCTTCAACTCACTTGAATTTTTTTTTTAATTTGACCAGGATCAATTTCAAGTTATAAAGAAAGCAGGCAGGTGCCTAACAACTATGTCATAAGGAACTTACATTTTAAACAATAATTTTTGCAAAATAACTCTTAATGTATCCATGATTTGAAATTTGTCAATTTGAATTCATCGATTTTGAACACACAATTCTATATATGAATTGCATAATATGTTACCTCTTGGTCAGTTGTTTTTGTCACATTTAGTCATAGTTGTTATAAGTATAGAGGATTTGAACTCAGATTTTCAAGCACCCTTCAAACTATCCACACTATCTCATACAACTGATACAATATTTTAATATTTCATAGTTGTTATCAAAGTGAAAACATATTTTTATTATCACCATTTTGCTATAGCAAATGAATAAATGAATAAAAATTTTGCATCAAATTTACAGAATTAAGTTAGACTGAAAAGATCTATTTATATCAGTAGGGGAGAGCAGGTTGTATTATTTAACCTCAAACTGCAAAATTAATGATAGTGGCAATTCTGCAAACCTAAGAATGCAAGTCAATTATTATAGAAATGAGGTGAAATATACTGTATATCATAACGTCACTATACATAATGTATGTATGTCAGCACTAATTTATATAATAATTTGACTTTAATTTTCACTTCATCATTGTATAACTGAAGAGCTAATACAAATTTAATATTTCTTATCTTATTCATTATATTTGTTATAACAAAATAATTCTAAATATATAAAATCTCTGATTATTTTTAACATTGAGTTTTTACTTTTCAGCAGAAGTTAATCTTTTTATTATTATAACCATATCTCTCTTGTTAATTCAATGAATTCTTTCAACCTAATTTAGTTCATTAACACAGGCAAAACTCTCCGTACAGTAGTGCCACTCAGTGCAAGCCAGAGTAATCAATGGATACCAGAAGGCTTGTGCATAAAATCCCCATCTAATGCCTACTCATCCAATATCCCCAGACTAGTTTCTGTCTTGTGGCTTTTGTCAGTGAGGAGCCTTGGAAAAGCACTGCACCTATATCTTAGGATCTAATGCAACCCTCCAACAGCCATCTTTTATCTCTAGTTAACTACAAAACTATGAGAATAAAATTGAAAACACAATAATATTTTCAATCCAAGCATATAGTCATATAGGTCTGAATTCAGTTCAGTAGTCATAGATTTTGGTGTCTTTGGTTATTTAATAACCACAGCCACTACTACTGTATGGAGAGTTTTGCCTGTTTTAATAACAGTTATGAACAAGCATAAGAAATGGTGATCATGTGATATTAATTTAGTTCAATTAAAATTTGACTCTGGGAAATATTTATATTGTAGTAAAGAAAATTTGGCAAATATTATGGAACAGAAATAAACAGATTAAGACAAATTTAAATTTTATGAATTCATGATTTAATTAAGGCCAAAAGAAAGTGTGTAGTTGCTGATGTAATAGAGAAAGAAAAAATATTACACTATTTCTAGGAATACCTTCTTGGAAAGCTTCCTGGCATTATTTGGGATTGTGGTGCAAGTACTTTATGAACGACTTCATTAGTATTAGCATCTTCCACTAGTAACTACTGTGCCCCTGTTTGAAGAAAAAGTTTACATGCTAAACTTCTAGATATTCAATTAATTATTATCATGATAAGTATTACTGATACATTTTAGTCTATTCCTTGCTATTCTTTCACATATTTTTCCACTAGATATCAGAAGAGAAATTGTCTTTTAAAAAACTGTTAAGCAAATTGGACTTGCTATTAACTCAAGATATAGTTTCACCATCTAAGATTAGACTCAAATCAAGATTCCTCATTTTGGATGTTCAACCGTGAATTTGTAGTCGAAGAATTATGGTATAAGAAATAGAATCCTGAGATTCCAAACAAATTTTTTTGCCAGATCCAATAATAAAACAACTGAATTTGTTCTTCCTAGACATAACTGGGATCTTATTAAAAGATTCAAGACATCCCATGGTTAGTATGCTCATCTGCTTCATAAATAAGATTTATCAGTCATTCATCTTTGTAAATGTGAACAAGAACGAACTATGAAGAACATTGATGAATATAGATTTATGGCTATAGTGACTGAATTGAAAGACTTTATAAAACCATTAGTGAATCTATTCCCGATTGGAACTTCTATAGGTTTTTTTTCAGATATCCTGTTAATAGTTAAGCTGTCTAAATCCATATGCTAAAGAAATATTGATTTCACAAATGCATTTTCATGTGTAGATTTGATTACATGTGTGTGTGTATATGCATTGTCTCTAATTTTGTTATTGTAGATTTAAATTATCTCTTCACAGTAATGTGAAAGCAAATAACTGTGGCTGTGTGAGAATACTCTAATTAAAAATTATAAATATAAGTAATTCCACAATATTGTTTACAAAGAATGGCCATTTTTTTAATATTTTCATTCTTTACTAGTTAAACAAATTGTTTGTCATATGATAAGTTTTATTTCTTTGTTTCTAAAACAGAACATATATATATAAGTTATCCAAACAAATTAAGTATTAGGATAAAAACTTATAAATCAGCATAAATATAACAAACTATTTACAAAAAATCAACTGGAAGTTTTTCATAAAATAGTTTACATTTTTAAAATAAAATATTTTTTTTAAAAATAGAATTTGCTTTAAATATCAGCACATTTTGCTTTATATTTTTAAAGTTCATATAAAAAAAACAACAACTTCCATTACAAGTAATTTTTTTACAGTTATGATCAAAGCGTTCTTTTCTTGTGCATCCCGTATATGCCAGATATTTCTACTTTATTAAATGATCTGTTTTCTTTAATTTATTAATTGTCTTATTGTACCTGAAATTAATTACTTTTAAAATAACCCATTAATGATAGATTCCTAATTACCATCTTTGGTCTCAAGCTTCTTTAGTTTTGTTCCAAATTTAATGAAAAATTAGATCTTTTATTTTTCACAAAAAATATTTCTTAATGTTTCTTTTTAAAAAAAAAATATCACAAATTTAACTTAAAAAAAAAAGTTATATTCGGTATAAAAATATAAAATATGAAGTTCGTACAAATTTAGGATAAACTAAAATAGTAGTAACAGTCGTCATGGGTCCACTAATTACTCAACTTTAGATAGTTCTAGAGTAGGGTGGTGAACATTGATGTTGGAAGTGTATATTTTAGCATATAAAGCTGTGATGTCATTATGGTATTAATCTTTTTATCCAAAAAGTAGATACTATGTACAATTGCATAAAACTGAGATCTCTAAATTAGTCTAAAATATATAGAAATTGATCTGAGATGATATTTATATAACTAAACAGTTCAAAACCTTAGGATTTTTTTAAGCTATTATTTAAATAGTATAAAAGAATAAAAGGTATCTGTTAGATATATAAGTACATTGTTTCCAGCTTTGAATCCTAAATCCTCACTGACAAAGCCAGAAATCAGAAATTAGTTTGGGGGTGTGCATTTAGTAGCCTACAATGGAATAGCTATTAATTAAAACAAACTTATAAAAGATAGTGCTACTGTATAATAAAAAGAACTGCTCTTGGAAACATAAATAAACTGAAAAGATGTACTTGTTGTGACAATCATGTAGTTAATTGCTTAGTGAAACAAGTGATGTTGGAACACCAAAGTGACAGGATGGCTACAGTATTTTTATCTTATGGAACAGATATTTTTTTTACTTTTATTCAGATGAGATTCAATCAAATAACCTTTAGTGTTTGAGTTTGTCATTCTGGCTAATGTACTAAATTGTACATAGCAAACATAAATCAGATTACTATAATTTAGAATAATTTTTTGTATCCTCAAATTTTATTCTGCTCTATCATTCCCTTTAATATATTGACAGTTTATTAATTTATTTTTTCTATTTGCATGAACTAGATATTTGTAAATATAATTATAGAAGGAACGTGAATGACAATTTTTTAAAATAAACCAATATTAAAATCACATCTAAATTTTAATCAGGTTTTTATTTAATTAACACTAACCTTATTTATATTAACAGCATAAACCAACTCTCATCCATAGTTATCTATGTACACATGATTTATTAATGGTCACTATATAATGGTCAACCAGAGCTACAAACTTGTTCTTAGAGATAGGCATTTAATACTAATATTATATGCAGCTTGCAAATAAGCTCTTAACAAGTTTTGCAGAATATCTCCAACCCCAGACCAGTTTCTGATACTGGCTTCCTCAGTGAGGTGCTAGGATATTCAAGCATTAGATTAAAAATACAAGGACAATCCCAGCACTTTATCTAATGGATAACTATTACGTAGAAAATCTGAAATTTTCAGACATTCATATGTCTTCCAATCCACCTATCTAACTTAAATAGCCATATGGGACTGAACCAACCATATATGAATAAATTTAGCAATATAAAATTGCCAAAGCCTATATATATATATTAATTTACTACTCTGTTTTTTTCTTTCAATTAAATGACTAAAGATGTCAGTTAAAACTTGCTAATCCACAGAATGCTTTTGCTCAATTAATTTTGTCATTTGTCCAGATCCTCAACTCTCTCAAATATGTTCCTCATCATTCATTATTTATCTATTGTATTTGATTATGACATAATTTTTATGCATTGTGGACTCTTAATGATAATTTATCATCTTTTCAATAATTATGTTAATGTTATTAATAACTATTTATTAGGTGAGAAATTAGAATATTAATATTCTAAATTTCAACACCTTAAGATGTTAATCCAACCCATCCTGTTAACTATATAAGTCTGGCACTAGGTCCACAATAATGACATCACTTATATATCAAAACTATCACTAGAACCAAAACAAAGCATGTCTCACTTAGCTTATATGTAAAGTTGTTTTAATATGATAATTCACTTATAGCCCAGTTATCATTTATGCAGGCATGAATAATGTTTAGATATTAGATGAATATCCGAAATCCAGTCATCTTCACTGAAGAGAGCTAATAGTAGTTGAGGATTGGAGAAATAGAATACCAATATATATATGGTTCATGATTGTATTAAAGATTTCAGAGAAAAGGTAAGTATGTTACCAGGCATGTGGCTTATGCACAAAAACTCTGATTTTGTTAAAGGAAATGCTACTTTACATCATTTCATATATTACTTATCATTAAATGTAAGCTAAGAATCGTGTACTTTATTGAGAAGAAAGATGAAATATCAACTCGAGTCCACATATTAATAATATTCATAATTTAATTAACCACCAAACATCACATGATCACCATTTCTTATGCTTGCTCATAACTGTTATTAAGACAGGCAAAACTCTCCATACAGTAGTGCCACTCAGTGCAAGCCAGAGTAATCAATGGATGCCAGAAGGCGTGCATAAAATTCCTATCTAGTGCGTTCTCTTCCAATATCCCCAGACTAGTTTCTGGCTTGTGGCCTTCATCAGTGAGGAGCCTTGGATCTGAGAGCACTGCACCTAGATCTTAGGATACTAAGATCTAGGTGCAGTGCTCTCAGATCCAAGGCTCCTCACTGATCCTAAAATCTAGGTGAAAAGCTCTCAGATCCAAGGTGCCTCACTGATCCTAAGATCTAGGTGCAGAGCTCTCAGATCCAAGTCTCTTCACTGATGAAGGCCACAAGCCAGAAACTAGTCTGGGGATATTGGATGGGTAGGCACCAGATAAGAATTTTATGCACAAGCCTTCAGGTATTCATTGATTTCTCTGGCTTGCACTGAGTGGTACTACTGTATGGAGAGTTTTGCCTGTTTTAATAATTTAATTACATTTTTTTCTTTCTCATATACTTTTTATTCTTATAATAATAATAAAATTGTGCCAACACACATATAACGTAAAGCTTATGATTTTTTTTTATTAATTGAAAAATTTAAAAAATTAATTAATTTTAATCATGAAAATATTAGAATAAATTGGAATGGTTTTTAGTGTACAAGATTAATTCTCAAGTTTTATTACTTCATCATTATATTTTTCTTCAACTAAAAATCTCATGAGTATATACTGATTATATGAATAAAATTAATATAAAATTTCAAGACATATATGAAATAAATCGATAAACATTTGAGATTATATGTTTTTTATGGTAAGTAAAAACTTTACAATATTTAATATTAATTTACAAAGCACGTACAATACGCAGTTTGCAGAAGTTATAAAACGAAAATAATTAATAATTCAGTTATGGCTTAGCGCTTTCGAGGTTCTCTGCCTCATAATCATAGATATATTGAAAACTGCGAAATAGATTGTCTTAGACATAAGCTATACAAATTAAATGCAAATGAGTCAGGTTGTCCATCTTTTGGAGATAGCAGGTGTCGCGTCTGTTTATTGCGTTGTTATTATACACATGCAAAGATCCGAATTTGAATTCTGAAACATTTTATTATAAAAAATGGGCAAGCCAGCAATTTGTGCAAACAACTCATGTCTTTGACCCAGTAAATATACTGAAGATGAGGTAAGAAACTTTTTTTTTTGTATATATAAGTAAAAAAAAAGTCAATAAATATTTTCAATCCTTCAATATTGATTGCAGATTAAAAAAAAGATATATCTAGAGGAAATTGTTTTTGATTATTTTTATTTTCTGCCATAAGGAAGTAAACTAAAATACTTATTTGAGTTTGTGTTTTTTAAAAAATTAAACAACATTTAAGAAATTGCCAAGTAAAGACCAAAATAATTTCTGTTTTAAAAAATACATACCCAGCTTAACTTTTGCCTTTTGATATAACTTTTTCTGTTAGTTTGAATTATGTCTTCTTAAAATGAGGTTCTGCTGTTAAGTATTTTTCGTCTAGAATATTATAAGCAGATTTTCATTCCGTTGCTTCCTAACGCATGCTTGAATATTCAATGACTACTAGTTGTATTTAAACCCTATTCGCAGATGAGGTTCTGCCTTTTTGTTTTACTATTGAGATTCAGGATTCAAAGTTGAAAGATATGTTGTTCTGTGTCCAGAAACTATTTTTAACTCCATTTTACGTGTCAAGATAAAAACCTGAAAAATTCAAATCAGTCTAAGATTTGAACTCAAATCAACCTGTTAGAACAATTATTTAGATCTGAATCCAGTTTCGTAACTATATATTTGAATACTTCCATATCTTTATTAACTGCAGACACTTTATTCCTTGGTTAGGAAAGTTGATAATAACAACATGACTGCTCGCACAATATGATAAAGGCAAAAGTCAGAAAACAGTCTCAAGATGGGAATTTAAATGCACTCAGTAATTTTTGTTTATTGAAATCTAAGGTAGATGGCATTAGAGCTGATAATTGCTCTTGATAATATACATGTAAATGGAAAAATTTATTTTGTAAATTATGTAAGGAAGGAATAGAAAATATTAGGCATTTGTTAATTGAATGTAAATGCTTGAAAACAGAAGGGTTACATATAATGAAGTTATGGAAGAATAAATAAGAAAAAGTGATTATACAGAAAGTGAATTATTGGTTTTTATGCTGGGTTTGGGAAAAGATAGGGGGATTTAGATATAAAGGCCATAGAGTTGACAAAGATTATGTTGTGGAAATGGGATGGAGCAGAATATGGGAAAACTTAGAGTGGGGAATGGAAAATTAAGTGGCTAACAGGTTTATCTGGGCATAATTGCTCAGATATTCTTGACTTCGTTTAAGGAGAAGCCATAGTACATCACATCACATATTGTTTATTTATTATGAATATATACTTGTACCGCATATATATAAAAGTAAAATTTCAGCTGTAAATAAATATTTTTATAGCAAAAATTTAGTTTCCATTACTTCTCCATGGTAACAAATTTAATCATTAGTGAGATATTTAGTTCATGGTTCTGGTGGAATATAATATTATGACTTTGCATTTATTGACATTATAAATATTATGGAACCAGGTGGAAATTTATAAGAAGAAATGTTTTTCTTGTGATTAAATTTATCACCTGTCAATGTATAAGAGTTTTTCTTTCTTACTTTAGCTTCCAACTAAATATAATTAGATTCTATAGTTTCTCAAAAAACTTTATTACAGATAATATATTGTTACAGATATAATATGGTCATACAATATGATAAAAAAACATATGTTAAAATTAATACAATATGATAAAGAACATATGATAAAATACAACGTTATGGCTGATAGTCCAAAAGCATGTTAGTTGCAAAGTTCAAGGCCTTGTAAAACAAAGTTTATCTTGCTAAAAAATCAGTCTGTTTCTCAAGAAATTTGATTAGCAGACTAATGTTAATCTTCATTAGATTAGAAATATTCAATAAAGAGTTAGGACAACAGGTGCACTCATTGCATTGGACAAATAGTGTTCATTGTAAAAGTTTGTTTAAATTTAAATGTAATGCAAGAGTTCTACATTCAGTAATTTTTATTCTCCGAGAATTTCGAAAAGCTTCCAGGTTCCATGGAAGATAAAAGGGAATGTAAGAGTCTTATCTCTTTGTTTGATTTTAATTATGGTTCGTTTGAAGAGTTGGTCTTCATCTGAGCGAGGAAAGCTGTATTGAGCCTTACATCTAACCGTCCATATAGAGTATGTTAGGAAAATGGACACGTATTATAGGACTATCCCTTTTGCGGACACATTCCTTAAAATTGAATACTTTGTAGTAGTCTGTTTTTGAATTTGTAAATATGGTTGCCTTGATGTTGCCCAAACCCATGCATGTCTTAACTATATGATCAAATGTCTCTTCCTCTCTGGCACAGTTTGAGCACATTGCATCGACACTAGCGATAAAATGTTTATATTTGAGAAAGTAGTTGACAGGCATGGCATCTAGGTTAATTTTAACTACATAGTCAAGGTATTTTGGCTCCAATGCCCAGTATTTAATGAGTGTTATTAGTTTTTGATTGGACAACCCGAGTTTTGGGTTAATATTATAAGGGTTGGATTGAAGTATGTGGTGACTATACCACAACTTTAATTTGCTCTGAAAAAAAGGTGTTTAAATCAATGTTGTGCAGCTTTATCTCAGACAGCAATTGATTCAGCCAAAACATCTTAGGAGGGGGCCTATCTGTGGGTATTATGTAGTCAAGGATCTGGCCCTGACCATACTTCTGTATGAGATTATGGAGTAAGGTATGTGATTTTTGAAAACAAATAGATGGGATGGAATGAAGAGACATTCCTTATGGCTACAGTTTGACCCTTCCAGAATAATCTAGAGCAATATTTGTTGATTTGATTTGTGAATGATTTATTTGCATTCATGACAGGTAAGTAGTATGCTATCTTGCTGAATATTTTCATATTTAATATAGCAACCTTACTGTGAAGCGAGAGATATACATTTGTTAGGGTATTGTGCAGATAAAAGGGAACGGTAAAACATCTTTTAAATAGGTCATTACAGGGCAATAGGCTGTCTCACAACCCTTTACAGAAGAACATGCTCATCAGTCTTGAAAATTGCTATATGTGAATTGAGTAATTTTGCATACTTATTTTATCTTCTGTCTAAAAATAGCTAGATTTCCATTTATCAACCATTATTGAATGATAAATTAGACTGATTATGGTTGGCTAAAATGCTAACCATAATAAAAACCTTTAAAAAAAATCCAAATGTTTTCTAGCCAAATTTAAATCCCAACATAGACTTAGCAAGCATTTGTGTACACCAAGTTGTCTTTGGGCATCCATCATATTTTATAGCTATATGTATAAGCTAAAAAAATTGTGATGTTGCTATTGATATATTAATCTTTCATATTAAAGATTGAGGTGGATCTTAAAAAAAATTTTCAAGTAGATTATGATTTCTCAAGTTACTTTAGATTTTTCAGTTATCTTATCATAACTAACCTATCTATTCCCAATTTTTCATGAATGATTTATTAATGATTATCTACTTATTTCTTAGTTGGATGGTATGTTAAGCCTTAAAATAACTTAAAATTATTTAAATAATATATGGGCCAGCCATAAAGATCAAACATATTTGCAAAAGGAAGCAACTTTTATTATAGGTGAAAAAGATGTTATTCCTCTATATACAATGAGATTATGGTTTATTTTAAAAGTATAGTTTATATTCCAGTTATCTTGGGGGGGGGGGAGTATGATAAAACTTGAGCATTTTACAAATACTATTAAATTTTCTTTATCTCTATAAATATGAACCCTAGTTTATGAGCATGAAAATTAATGCAGTATAATTCTTTACCTTACACTCAAACAAGGGTTTCTCCAACTATCTTTCATAGAAGAACAGTGAGAAAAGCATTACATGTTAAACCTGTCAATTACTGTTTGGAAAGAATTTGAGACGCTTTAATTCTTGTTTTACCCTCGTACCAAGAATAGAACATTTTTTCTTTCCCTTTTCTAATACCATCTATTGAAATTAAACTGAGAGAGTGCAAACTTCTCAAGCACTTATGACTATCACCAGCCAATCAGATCAAGCACTGAGACAGAGAATTTAACAAGAAAAAGGTGGTTCCACCTTCTTCTTTACTTGTCTTTCTATATATCCAAGCCAGTCTAAAGTACTTAGATCTGAAAGCGTGAATCTTAAATATCTTCACACTCAACATTCTGAGTTCAAATTACAAACATACAGCGTGAAATCTTTTGATTTACTATGCAGTAATTTTTCGATGTTATAACTTGCAGCAACGTATGTAAATAATATTTATTTTATAAAGTGCAGATGGTATTGAAATTAAACTGAGAGAGTGCAAACTTCTCAAGCGCTTATGACTATCACCAGCCAATCAGATCAAGCACTGAGACAGAGAATTTAACAAGAAAAAGGTGTTTCCACCTTCTACTGCACAAATTAGTCTTGACAATGAAAATTTTGATAAATTATATCCAATTGATTTATGGTTCTGTGTGATTAAGTGAAGTGATAGAGTGGCAGAACTCTTACAATTAAGTCCCATGGGTTATGGCCCAGTTGTGCTACTTCCAACACTTGATCTTCTTATGAATTCTCTAGCAATAAAAACATTTGATCATTTCTTTATTATTTGATTTATGCTCTTTTCAAAGCAAAATCCATTACTTATACACAAATAAAAACAATAAAATTAATGTTGAAGAGATCATTCCTTTTATTATTATAGACTCCATGATTGTTTCAGCTCTATTGTTAAACTAAGAACTTTTGGATACTTATGAGTTGTGGAAACTATTAGAAAAGTATAACAATATTACTTTTATTTGTTCTTGCTGTGTCCCCAACTAAGACTGGGTGACCAGCGAACAAATACACAATAAAGAACTCAACAAAATAACAGTAATATTTGAAGCAATAGTAATTTATATACAAATTTGGGAGAAAATAAATAACTACTTTACTGATCTTTAACGTGAGTATACAGTTTGAAATTGATAGAACTTAAGTCCCTGGTTAATTATTTGCCTGCAAATACCATTTACACAATTCATTACCATCTATAGGCCTTAATATACGACCCTTAATAAGACCAGGAAGGTTTGTTTAGAACACTTCGACTTAGTGACCTTCAGGAGCCGAGATTGGGAAAAAAATTCTTTGATGATGATCTATTGCTCTTTGGCTCACGGATGCACTACTAATAGCAGCAACCATAGAAAAAGCAATCAATCCTTTTTGTCTAGCTTTTTATATTGTCTCCTTTATTTCTCTTTTCTTTTCTGGAGGAAATGCTTGGGGTTTAATTAGTTTGAATTATTAATTTATCATACAAATAATTCCTTATCTTTAATTACACAATTCATTACTTTCTTAAGAATTTATTTCCGTATTTATAAAGTTTTATAATTAATTAAAGTTTATGAATTTCCTTCCCCTATAAGGTGTTTGAAAGTTTGGTTTTATTAATCAATATATATATGCATCCATGTTTTTTTCCCCCATATGTCGTAGCATCGGCCAGGAAGCGAACCCGCGACAACTGCTTGTAAGGCAGCTGTGCTGACCTCTCGACCACCAATGCTTGATTATGCATCCATGTTTGTTTATTAAACTACGTTTAATCGCAAAACGTTTTTTTTTTCCAACGATTTATTATTTAAAGATTAAACATTCTTTAATATTTTACAATATTAACCAAACTTGTCAGTAAAATCATAAATTAGAAACCATGTGGATGTAATAACATTACTGTTTAGAATCTATTGATTGTTTAAGTATCCTCAAATTGCTGCAATCTTAATATTTAAAGTAAAATCACATTAGGATATATAACTCTTTTAATGAACTTTGTTTTTACCGATGTATTCTTTTATTATATTGTGTTAATTGGCAATTTATATCTGTCATTTATAATGATATTCAAAAGAGTAATTATATTTTTGTTGTAATTATAAAATAAGTGAATAACTATGGGTATGGTGGGTATTAACATTTTAATATAATATGACATATAAAACAATTTTTTTTTGAAACCAAAAAATTAGAGAAAGTAAATAATTTCCAAATTTATATATACACCTGGGTCTCTTTTTATGCGGATTTATTTAACGCGATTTTGAAGTTACGCGATTCACGTTTCTCCGGAAGTCGAACTCCGATAATGCGCTATTACTTTAAATAATAAATTTTGCGCACTTACATCATATTGAAAGTAATAGCACATTATTGGAATTCGACTTTCATCTTAATAATTTCAGCATTTTCAGTGTTTTATAATAGTAAGATTTTATGCAATAATGAAATTAAAATCATGATTTCCACATTTTATGTATACACACATTAAATTTTACAAGATTATAATGTAAATTTGTTCAAACACTGTGCGTGTTAATTTTGCATTTTAAATCACATTCTGTTTTTGCTTTTTAAAAAAGAATGTAATCAATTATTAATCATTTAGTGTCCGCAAGTTTATTTTTAAAAGGTGAGTAATAGCAGTGGGCACAATTAAAATTGAAAATTAAAAACAAAAATAAGAATTTAATTTTTAGTTGTTAGATTAATTACTAATTACGTTGTCACCAGAAAACCATTATCACAACATGAGAGTGACGTTGGCGCTAGTTGTATTTCCTCTTGAAGAATCTGATTTTTTACCAGTTTGCAAACAAACCTGTTTATCGGCAAATCAATAATAATTAAAATGTGTATAAAAAATGTAAATTACTGTAAATTATGCATAAAAATGTATTGTTTTGAATAAAATTAAATATTATACTTAAAAAAAGTTTGTCTTGTATCAATTTTTTTTGCACGCAAATTTTAAAGTAATTTTACATTGGTGCTTTGCTTTTACATGATTTTTGAAAAATCACAGTCCGTATCCTCCCTTTTTCAAGGTAAGTTACGTCTATTTTTGCACAATTTAGTTTGCGTGTGTTTTCTGAGGAACCTATCTATCGCGTAAAACGAGACCCAGGTGTATATTTTTCTACAAACACATCAACCATATGAATAAAGATATATGAAAAATGTAAATGTCCTCCAAGTTGCATATCCTGTATTTTTCAGTTAGTGTAAACCTCTGATGCATGATGATTTTTGTTCAATATTTATTAATAATAAATTGCTACCATTAAATTTACAAGTTCCAAACTTCGTATTCTTTCATTTGATCACAATATCTTTATATAAATATAATAATGGAATTCATTATGTAATATTTTAGTTTCAATTTAAACTTAATTAGAGATTAATATATCTATTCTTAATAAGTACAACTACATTTAATCATTAATTTAACTGTATCCTCTTTTTCTCCTATTTAATATTTTACATATATTTTAAAACTTCTACAAACATTTCAAGCACATGAGGTGCATTCTGGGAAGCATTTGTTCTTTTCTCTCATCTTTTTTCGTATATTTGATGTTTACATAGAAGGACAAAAGTTCAAATATTTCTAAATATTATACTTGAAAGAAAAAGGTAGATTGAATTAATGATACCATGTGATTGTATGTGTAAGAAAAAGAATGGATATGTTACTCTTTAACCAAGTTTAAAGTTTATATCTCAGCTAAAAATGATACAATAATTTCTAACTAAAAAATGATTTGTGATAATCATTAATGTATTTATCTAAAAAGAAAATTATCAAGTGAATGAGTGCAAAAAATTTGACTCTTGTAAATTGTATTATATAATTGATATGTTATTACATTCATATCGGCCTTTCAAGCCAATTGTGCAAACACTTTGCGAGTGTTAAATAATAAATGAATACCCTCTGACCAATACAAGATATAGAATTTATGCAGGAATAAAAAGAATCCCTCTTATTCCTACGACTCAAATATTTATATATGAGCAAATCTGAAGTACTGGCACAGAAGGTGTGACAATATAACAGTCACTTTAAATTACTATATACAATGTCTGAATGAATGATGCCGATGAAATTTTCTAGAATTTACTAAGCGTCATTCCAACTGAAACTTAATCATATATATAAATAAGCATTTATTTTTATAGCGTCTGTATACAATTTGTAATTACATTCATATCGGCCTTTCAAGCCAATTGTGCAAACGCTTTGCGAGTGTTAAATAATAAATGAATACCTTCTGACCAATACAAGATATAGAATTTATGCAGGAATAAAAAGAATCCCTCATTTCCTACGACTTAAATATTTATATATGAGCAAATCTGAAGTATTGGCACAGAAGGTGTGACAATATAACAGTCACTTTAAATTACTATATACAATGTCTGAATGAATGATGCCGATGAAATTTTCTAGAATTTACTAAGCGTCATTCCAACTGAAACTTAATCATATATATAAATAAGCATTTATTTTTATAGCGTCTGTATACAATTTGTAATTACATTCATATCGGCCTTTCAAGCCAATTGTGCAAACACTTTGCGAGTGTTAAATAATAAATGAATACCCTCTGACCAATACAAGATATAGAATTTATGCAGACGCTATAAAAATAAATGCGTATTTATATATATGATTAAGTTTCAGTTGGAATGACGCTTAATAAATTCTAGAAAATTTCATCGGCATCATTCATTCAGACATTGTATATAGTTATTTAAAGTGACTGTTATATTTTCACACCTTCTGTGCCAGTACTTCAGATTTGCTCATATATAAATATTTGAATCGTAGGAATAAGAGGGATTCTTTTTATTCCTGCATAAATTCTATATCTTGTATTGGTCAGAGGGTATTCATTTATTATTTAACACTCGCAAAGCGTTTGCACAATTGGCTTGAAAGGCCGATATGAATGTAATTACAAATTGTATACAGACGCTATAAAAATAAAT
Source organism: Epiperipatus broadwayi (assembly GCA_028023455.1). Classification (NCBI taxonomy): domain Eukaryota; kingdom Metazoa; phylum Onychophora; class Udeonychophora; order Euonychophora; family Peripatidae; genus Epiperipatus; species Epiperipatus broadwayi. The sequence goes on along the minus strand of JAQFVV010006200.1, from coordinate 13,925,312 downwards.
GCTTATTTATATAATTGATATGTTTGTAAAAACGATTGCCCCCCCCCTACCACATCTGGATTTTAAATAATTGACAATAAATTTTATGCTTAATTTTACGTATTTCAATATATGTACATTTGAATAGTAGTGTCATGCATGGTTCAGCACAATAGTGTATTAATAAACCTAAGAGGAAAGATTTCTGGTTCAAAGCATCACTTCTGTTGCTGAAACATTAAAAACCTGAGAGACTGGATTAAATATTCAATTATTTATCAATGCCTGAATGTGTTGTTTACCTTTTAAGTCCAGGCTGCATATAGTTTTTTGTATTTAAATTAATACACTATAAATGTAATGTATGTGGGATTCGAACTCAGACTTTCACATGACCCTCAACTCTCCATGCCATCTCATATTGCTGACCCACCTGATCACACACATGTTGAAAAGATAAATAATCACCAATATATGTATTTTGTGCTAAACTAGCACTTGTCAGTTGGTCCAGATTATCATCTCCACATATATATGCAATCAGTGCTCTGCTTTATATTAAGATAGCCAATCTTCATACTTTAATGGACAGGCTTCAAACTACTCCAACTCACAACTCTTCAGCCTTTCATTTCATTGAAAGTCTGATGATGGAATTTACCACCCTCTATTAGTTCATTATGTAATTAAAAGATACGTTATGCAGTAGTTGTATTCTGAATTGTGAACTATGACAGTGATACACTTGTGATTTGATACACTGTGACTTCTTCTTAAATGGAGTCAGGAATCTGTCAGCAACTATGCTCAGAGAAACCTATTAGCCACTTTACTTTCCCTTTCCATTCCCCATCCTAAGTTTTCCCATAATCTGCTCCATCCCATTTCCACAACATAATCTTGGTCAACTCTATGGCCTTTATATCTAAATCCCCCTTATCTTTTCCCAAACCCAGCATACAAACCAATAACTCACTTTTTATATAATCACTTAGTTCATATTTATTCTTTCATAACTTCATTATTTGTACCCTTTCTGCTTTCAAGCATTTGCATTCAATTAACAAATGCCTAATATTTTCTATGCCTTCCTTACACAATTTGCAGACTAAATCACCCATATTTTTCCATTTACGTGTATATTCTCTTGCTGCTAAAGATCCCATTTAAGCCTTAAACAATAAACTACTTTCCTTACTATTATCATATATTAACTCACACCTAATGTTCTGTTTATTTCTATATATATTTAAACTCTTTTTACTCTCCATACTAGTTTTCCATCTCTCTAACTCCCTATTCTTTATTAATGAATTTATTATTTTATCCCATTCCTTACCACTATAACATTCAACAATCCTTCTAACACAATCATCCCATCTTTTGTACAAATATACTAATATAATTTTTTTATCCAAACCTTTCGAATATCGCATTACCTTTCTCACCCATCTTGTTGCCTGCCTTTACTCATAACCCAGATAAATATTATTTTGGCTTTCTTTTATTATCCATAAACTGCAATCTACCAAACATTTTCATTTTACTTTTTGCATCTCATATATGACCATCCCATTTCTCCTTGAATTGCCTCTCTTGCTGTCTATACATCTGCATCCAATGCATGTCTTCCTACTTCCCTTTGTACTTTTTCTAAGTAATCTAATATCCCTTTACTAACACATAATGCATCATTACCATATGTTAACATTTACTGCCCTCTATTAGTTCATTACGTAAAGTAAAAGATATGTTACCCAGTAGTATTGTGAACTATGTTAGTACATAATGAGAACATTTACTGTCCTCTATTAGTTTATTATGTAACTAAAAGATATGTTACCCAGTAGTTGTATTCTGAATTGTGAATTATGACAGTATATAATTTGGCTTTTATATAACATTCTATACCTTAGTTAAATAATGGCTATTGGATGGTTCTCATATACTCTGATTTACAATATTATAAAAAATAGCTCTATATTGTATAATTGCTTATTATTCATTATAAACCGCCAGTTAAAATGATTATTGATTAAGTTTACATATTTGAGTCTTTAGAGAGCTCTGTCTTTTAATAAATTGAAGTAAGGGATTTGGTAGAGAAAGTCATACGTATTAATAACTATTAAACAGTATTTCAATACTGCTTAATATGTTTTGTAGATGTGAAAATGTAGTTACTTTTTTAAAAAGGGAAAAAAAAAAGATTTATTGCTAAAATGGTTAGCCATGACAACTCAGTTACTAATTTCCTATTTAATTACTCTGTAATGTTAAATATTAAAATATCTAGAGAATATAAATATATGACCTTTTCACGTTGTGAGATCTTTCTATTACAATGACAACAACAACATAAAAAATGTAATCACTTCCTTTATAAATTATTCATAAACAAGAGTTTATTAAAAAAAAAAAAAAAGCTTGCTGAATCCTATTATGCAAAATATTTTTTCAAACCTAGCAAAGTCATCTAAATTTTATAGCTATTAATCAACTCTTATTGTCACTGTCTTAAAATTACATAAAATACCTATTACTTAAGTAAACTTGTGCCAAGCAGGAAAAAAAGAAAAGTAACAAGAAATATGAGTAATAATAGAAAAGCAATAACATATAGAATACCACAAACAAAACAAATCAAAAATATCTAAAACCCATTAAACTTTATAATACAAACATTGCACATCTGCGTAAACTATATATATGTATAAAGGTCTCATAATGTCTTTGCCTGCTATGGCTACAATCTGAGGTTTGAATTTGGCCAAGTGAATTTTTTTCAGAGAGGCTTGGCATTTTTCTCTTAAGTAGCTGGTCTGTAATCGTTTTTTGTAATCATCCAACATTGATCAGTAAATAGATATTTGGTTATTGTTAACTAGAAGCTAAAATAAGAATATAAAATTGCTCGAATCATAATCATCTAGCAGTTGATGAGCCATGTGAATTCTACCTTCTCTTTCATTGTCTCTTCATAAGAAACTATTAGAGAGATTTTTATCCTGTAGTGGGATAATTATTTTTTTAAAAAAATGTTTTGCCTTTTTCATATATATAAAAAGCCCTGTCGTGTACTTGTATTGCATGCCTTTTTTATGGCCTATGTTTGAACCTGAGCCAGATAAAACCAAAAAAAAGTTTCTTATTCTAATCAATCATAAGTTGTTTTTTTTAGATCATTGGCTCATAATTTACTCCATCTGCTTTTCTTTGCAAGTAGGGGTAAATGCTTAAACTTTCACTACCTAACAGTTAATGATTCTGGTGAGATATACTTTCTCTTTCACTGCTTCTCTATGAAGGGATTGTTGGGGACAAATGGGCTATTTATTGACTATTTTATCTTTTGTTACTATATGTATATACAACTATATTTTGTACTTGATTTTCCATAATCTAATCTTTTCTTTTTTTAAAAAAAAGAAAAGAATTTTAGTAAATTATTAAAAGAGAGTTATCTACAGCTGTAATACATATTGTTCTCAAATGAATTATATCCAAATAGTGACCTTCTGTATTTTTTGGATATGATCACAAAATCTTATTTTTATTGGATTGCCTTATTTTTCATTACTTTTAATTAATAATTATTTCTTATTATGCCCTGTTTTTATGATATGAATATGTATATAAGGGGGCACCCAAAAATAACCGAAATTTTATAATAAAAGATTGTTTATTTATGTTTAAGTGTTATAAATGTAATCACCTTCAAAGTACTCTCTATTTAATATAACACACCAGTCTAATTATGTTTTTCACTTTTCAATCTACTTCAGAAACACAAGGTGAAACATTTTAATGTCTGTGTCATTTTGTTTTCACCACTTCTATGTCAGCAAAAAAAACATTTTTTTTAGGCATTTTTTCATTCAAGAGAATAAAAAAAAGTGATATGGTTTGAGATTGAATGAATATAACTAATAGATAATGTGGTTCATGTTGAATTTAATAAAAATTGTTTCACACTCAAGACTGCTCACAGAGAAATTGTTGGGGTGACACTTGCACTCCTCATTTTGTCACAAAACAAGATGTTTACATTTTACCACATCACACAAATGTTTCAGAACTTGTGGATAAAACTTCTGACCATTAAGAAGTAATTTTGAGAGAAAAATATCAATTGGGTCAATAAAAAAAATCATTATCTTGACATTGGTCTTCATTTGACCCACTTTTTTGGAGCATGGTGAATTTGGCAATTTCATGACTTGTGTTTTCCCTAAAACAAAACAGAATTTCACATTCTAACCTTTCAGCCTTTGCAAAAAATTGACAAATACCCAAAACATACATTAAAAAAATGTGCTTTGTCATGCCATAATTTCGAATGGTAATGTAATTTGGCAGATTGATGCAAAAGGGTCTCCCCAAGAGGTATGTAACAGCAGAAGCATGTATAACAATAGATGTACTTACCAGAGAATAATTCCAATTATTTTTGGATCCCTTACATATAATGTTAAATAAGATGGCATCTCATTCCGTCATTCAAAATTCACATATGAGGATTTAAAATGTTTTCAAATAGTTGATGATTTTTCTAGCAATCTTGTGGATAGCTTCCCAATTAGCCATTCAATATCTAAAGATTATTCTGCTTCTTGGAGTTAATGAGAGTGAAATTAATTTACAGATGATTAGGGGAATTTAACTTATTGAGACATTAAAATATATAAACTACTACACCAAGGAATTAAATATCATAAAATATTTATAACAGATACTCATGGTGAATTAACATATTCCTCTGTTTTATCTGGGTTCAAATCGGGATTGGTTAAAGTTTGGAAAATATGTTCAGGTTGCAATTAGTCTTAAGATTTTTTTCCAAATTTAGAAGCCTATGTCAATGCTTATAATTATCTAATATTAGCCAGTAAATAGTTTCTAATGAGATGACACAGTACATTGTTTGAACTTTCGCTATCTAACAATTGGCAATCTCTGTAGAAGAACACTGAAAAGAATTGTATTTTGTAATAGATTACTGATATTCTTTTATAACATTCTGTTAGTTATTCTTTGGGAAGGATACTGAAGAGGAGTTTATTCAGCAATAGATTATCTTATAATAATTTATCTGATTCTCCATCGTTTAGAGATCAATTTATTTAAACTGTTTTAAGATCCTCTACCTGTTACTCTGAGGAAAGAACTCTAGGGAGAACTGATTTATGATATTCTGCTTGTTTCTCCATGGGAAGGTTTCAGACGTTATTCTGCAGTAGACTATTGAGACTTAAAATATTGTTTTTTTCTCAGAAAGAATTCTGGTGAGAATTTTATTATAGTAGACTATTGATAATGTTTTATAATTTCCTGTTTGTTTCTCTGTAAGAAGAAATGCTGGAGAAGAGTTATTCTGCAGTAGACTTGAGTCTTTATGATACTCCCTTTCTATGTTCTTCTGTGGAAAGAATGCTGATGAGAATTTTATTCCATAATAGATTATTGATTTTATCTCTTCTTTTATATGAAGAAGGCTTGAAAGGAATTTATTTTTCAGTAGAATATTGAAACCATTTTGTGTGAGGAAGATACTAGAGAAGAATTTATTCTGGAATGTTTGAGACTTTTATGATGTCTTTCATCTAAATGTAAATAATAAAATGTTACTTCATCTACAGACCTTTTTCAGATTTTACAAATAGATCTGTTAATTTAAACTCTGCTAAATAAATATTAATTTCACAATTTTTAATTTTCTTATATATGGCAAGCAAGCCCATAAACAGTCTAGTGTTAATTCATGATGTTTGGAAACATTTATTAACCTTGCACTTAAGAAAAAAATTGGATATCAGGAGGACCTACATAGAAAAGTATATGGAATTTCAACTGACAGGTGCTTTTTCCAGAATAGCCTAGTTGTTTTGAGCATTGCCTTAATTCAATATGTACAAATCTAAAGATTACATGTTTGTTTCCTTGCTAATACTGTTATTGGTCAAGATGGGAAAATAATAATCCTTGAAATGTTGTGTTATATAGTAATCTGTGTGTTATTGCTAACAATTGAATATAATTATAAAATTTGATTTTTTTTTAAAAAATATTTAACAATTAATATTAGATAATAAAAATAGTCCAAAATATAATTACAACTGCAACATTATCATCACAAACTTTCAGAGAAAAAAATTTCTCCATATTATATAAATTTATTTGATAATAACAATTTAAAATTTCAAAATGCAGCAATTAATACAATAAACCAAGCAATAATTTACATTTACTGTTTATTTTTCTTTGTATTTTTTAATATGTTTATTACTTGATTTTCCACATGGTTGAGAGATGATTTAGTTGTGAGGATGCTAATAAAAACAGCATTCAAAAGTTTAAAAAGTTAAAACAAAAAAATTATGTATACATTATATAATTGTTATATATAGAGCTTGTAAAATAAGTTCTTTACAAGCTTTGCAGAATATCCTCAACCCCAGACTGGTTTCTGCTACTGGCATCATCAGTGAGGTGCCAGGATATTCAAGCATTAATATTCTGGCACCTCATGATGATGCCAGTAGCAGAAACCAGTCTTGGATTGAGGATATATCATGGCACTTCACTGATGATGCCAGTAGCAGAAACCAGTCTGGGATTGAGGATATTCTGCAAAGCTTGTTAAGAGCTTATTTTGCGAGCTCTGTATATAACATTTGTAAACACAAGCTTATTAAATTAGGTCATATGACATCTGACTTGGATTTTTTTATAACATTATATAATAAACTTTTTTTAAAATTTTTAAAACTTTTGAATGCTACTTTTATTAGCCTCCTCTCAACTAAATCATATCTAAACCATGTGGAAGACATACACTGGAATAAATAAGACTTCATTTCACTTTATAATAAGCAGCCATTTTAGAATTCATCCAGTCTATATGAAAACTTTAATAAAGACTTTGCTGAAAAATGCGACATCAAACTATTTTCTGCAAGTATGAAGCAGTGGCATAGATTCAGAATTATTGACATGATAAAATTTTATTTAATTGTAATATTGATCATAGCTTAAGATAGAAAAACAGACAACTCACTGCTAATATATATTTATTGAATGTTTTCCCTCTTTAATTTTGGATTTGTAAATGTGTGTACAAAATAAAGTTGTTTATTGTAAAAGATTAAAGATCACCCTTAAAATTTTGCTTGAATAAAGAAGCTTATGAATAAATATTTTTGCTAATGATATTATTTCTATTGATTTTTTATTGCTGCGATGTTTTCTCATAAAATCAATAACTATATCTAATTCAGGATTCAAATTTAGCTGTGTTTTTAATGCAAAATGTTTTATTTATTATATTTTTAGGGTCCAAATGGTTTTGGTTTTACAATAATGGAAGGAAACCAAGAAAAAGTAAATGGTATTTTTTTTAAAAGCATTACACCAGGTGGAGTAGCTGCACAAGTAAGTTGAAATAGAAATAGATTATGGGTAAGGTTAGCCAATTTGGGAATGGATGAAGCTTTAGTAAATATTATTAAGAAATTATATGAAAATAATTATTATACTTACCAATTAGGGGATATAGAATCAGTTAAAGTTAAAAATGGAATGGGATTAAGGCAAGGATGCCCTATGTCACCTATTTTGTTTTTGAGTGAAATGGAGAAAGCAATAGAAAGACTAGGAAGAGGAGTAGAGATACCATTAATAGGTGGCAAGGGAGTATATACTTTGTCAGGTCTTTTTTTGTGGATGATATCTTTTTGTATACAGAAAGAAGAGAAGATATGGAAATTATGTTGAGGACATGTGCAAGTGTGGGTAAAGAGATGGAGATTAAATTTAGTGAAGAAAAATCAAATATAATGATGGTTGATACTGGGGAAAGAGAAGATGTATAATTTTTATTGGGGGATATAAAGTTAAGTGTGGTGGATAGATATAGGTATTTGGGAATCATCTTATGTAATCAGGAAAATTGCTTGGATGAATGGGAGAAAAAATTGGTAAATGAAACAAAGAAAAGAAAGGGTTTGGTAAAGAAACTAACAGTATTTTCATATAATAAATATGATGTAGCTAGAATAGTATGGAAGGGGGTTGCAGTAGCAGGGTTAACATATGGTAATGATGCATTATGTGTTAGTAAAAGGGTTTTAGATTATTTAGAGAAAGTATAAAGGAAAGTAGGAAGATATGCATTAGATGCAGAGATGTGAACTGCAAAGGAGGCAATTCAAGGAGAAATGGGATTGTCAAGTTTTTATATGAGATGCAAAAAGTAAAATGAAAATGTTTGGTAGGTTGCAATTTATGGATAGTAAAAGAATAACCAAAATAGTGTTTAATTGGGTTATGAGTAAAGGGCAGGTAACAAGATAGGTGAGAAAGGTAATGCGGTATGCAAAAGATTTGGATAAAGAATTTATATCAGTATACTTGTATAAAAGGTGGGATGATTATGTTAGGAGGATTGTTAAGTGTTATAGTGGTAAGGAATGGGATAAAAGAATAGAAGCATTAATAAAAAAATAGGGAGTTGGAGAAATGGAGAACTAGTATGGAGGGTAAGAAAAGTTTAAATATATATAGAAGTAAATGGAATATTGGATGTGAGTTAATTTATGATAATAGTAAGGAAAGTAGTTTATTGTTTAAGGCTCGAATGGGATCTTTAGCAACAAGAGAATATACATGTAAATGGAAAAGTATGGGTGATTTAGTGTGCAAATTGTGTAAGGAAGGTATAGAAAATATTAGGCATCTGTTGATTGAATGTAAATGCTTGAAAGCAGAAAGGGTACAGATAATGAAGTTATGGGAGAATAGGTAATAACAAAGTGACTACTATACAGAGAGTGAGTTATCAGTTTTTATGCTGGGTTTGCGAAAAGGTAAGGGGGATTTAGATATAAAGGCCATAGAGTTGGCAAAGATTATGTTGTGGAAATGGGATAGGGCAGAATATGGGGAGACTTAGAGTGGGGAATGGAAAATAAAGTGGCTAACAGGTTTATCTGGGCATAATTGCTGAGATATTCTTGACTTCATTTAAGGAGAAGCCATATACATCACATCATCAGAGTGATTGATAAGAATAAATTAGAAGAATATAAAGTAAAAGTTATAGAAGAGTTTGTTAGGAATTAATATAAGAATTGATGTGGTGAAGTAGAAAAAGTGGCAAATAGGGGTTTAGGTGAGAATATTCAGAAGAATAAAAGTGAGAATTAGTAAAAGTGTAAAAGAGAGGAAAAAATCATGCAAAGAATATAAATGTGCTATTAAAAACAAAGAAAGTCAAAAAGATTCTAATATTAAATGGGGAAACTATTAAAATAAAAAGAAATTGACTAAACAGATAATTATACAGAGAGATTGAAATTAAATAGTAAAACTATTGAAAGATATTAATAAAAGAGGAAAAGATGGGAGTAAAAAAATTTTGGAAATATATTAAAAGAAGGAATGTAGGGGAGAGAGAAATAATATTACTAAATGATGAGAAGAAAGAGTGTAGTTCTAGTGAAGAATTAGAGAAATGTTAAATAAGTATGTAGTGGATATAGAAAAGATATTAGATGAGATTGCCAGAATGATAATAATCATAAAAGCATATAGTAATGGAAATATTATTTTTACAAAAAATGAATTGAATGAAGCAAGGAAGAAGTTGAAAAATAGGAAAGAAAAGAAATATAAATGGATGGGCAGCAGAGCTGGTGATGAATTTGGGAAATAGGGCAAAATTAAATCTATTATCATGCTTTAATAAGGTGGCATAGAAGACAGAATTCTCAGACAGCTGGAATATTACAAGAGTGAGGTTATTATTTAAAGTAAAGTGTAAAGACCTTTCTATTATAGACTGGAAATGATAATGACATCAGTGTTGTATAAAGTTTTTGCATATATGGTTGCTGGAAGGGTGGCAAAATGGATATAGTGGGGAAAATGCACAGAGGTTTTAGAATGGATATGCATATAGGAGATAGTTTTATTTGTATCCACAACTTATAGAAATGAGCAAGAATGCAAGTATGCAATTATATATGGTCTTTATAGATATAGAGAAGACATATGATAGAGTGAATAGAAATAGATTATGGGTAAGTTTAATAAATTTGGAAATGAATGGAGCTTTAGTGAATCTTATTAAGGGATTGTATGAAAATAATTACTATATGTACCAATTAGGAAATATAGAATCAGAGTTAAAAATGGAGTGGGACAAAATGCCCAATGTCACCTATTATGTTTTTGTTATATTTGAGAGAAATGGAAAGGGCAATAGAAAGATTAGGAAGAGGGGTAGATACCATTAGTAGATCTTTTATTTGTTGATGTTATTTATTTATGCACAGAAAATTGTGCAGGGGTAGGTAAAAAGATGGAGATCAAATTTAATGAAGAAAAATCCAAAGTAATGGTGGTAAATGCTGGAGAAAGTTAATGTGAATATGTACAACTACCTGGGAATTGTCTTAAGTGATCAGAGGAATTGCTTGGAAGAATTGGGGTAAAAATGATAAATGAAGCAAAGGAAAGAAAAGGACTGATAAAAGAAATTAACAGTGTTTTCATATAATAAATATGATATAGCAGTAATTGTATGGAAGAGTGTAGCAGAAGCAGGGTTAACTTATGGTCATGATGTGTTGTAATAGAAAAGGGGTGTTAGATTGCTTAGAAAAAGTATAAAGAGGACTAAGAACACATGCATTAGATGCAGGTGTGTGGATTGCAAAGGCAGTTCAAGGAGAAATGTGATGGGCAAGTTTTTATACGAGAAATGCAAAAAGTAAAATGGAAATGTTATAGATTGCAATTTATGGATAGTATGAGAATAGCCAAAATAATATTTAATTGGATTATGAATAAAGAGCAGACAACAAAATGGGTTAGAAAGATAGTATAGTATGCAGAAGATTTGTATATCAGTATATTTGTACAAAGGTTTGGATGATTATGTTAGGAGGTTTGATGAGTGCTATAGTGGCAAGGACTGGGATAGAAGAATAGATGTAGAAATAAAAAATAGGGAGTTGGAGAGATGGAGAACTACTATTGAGAGTAAAAAGAACTTAAATATATATATAGAAGTAAACAGAATATTGGATGCGAGTTAATTTATGATAATAGCAGGGAAAATAGTTTATTATTTAAGGTTCGAACAGGATCACTAGTAACAAGGGAATATATATATATGGAGAAATGTGTGTGCTTTAGTGTGCAGGTTCTGTAAAGAAGGCATGGAAAATATTAGGCATTTGCTAATAGAAGGTAAATGCTTACAAGCGCAAAGCATACAAATAATCAAATTTGTGGGAAAATAAATATAGACCAAGTAATTATACAGAAAGTGGGTTATTGGTCTTTATGCTGGGGTTGGAAAAAGATAAGAGATATCTAGATACAAAGATCATGGAGTGGACAAAGATGGTAATATGGAAATGGGATTGAGCAGGATAAAGAAGAATATGGGAAAAACTTAGGGTGGGGGAATATAAGGGAAGGGAAGGTGGATAACAGGTTTTTTGGGGGGCATATTGGCTGAGAGATTCCTGACTTTGATAAAAGAGTAGCCGCCATATGTCATTACCAGTTTATTTCCATTCACATTAGTGAAATTGCTATTCTGTGCTGTATTTTCCATTTTATAAACTATGCTATTGTAAAAACATTTATGCTAAGTAATAGCTAATATTGGGGGTACTTATATATTATCCCTTCACCAGAAGCTCACTAGATGTTTTTTTTATATTATTATCCATTGGTATCAAATAAATAATGAAAACAATATGGCTGATTAGAGCTGTAATATTTAATATTTTAAAAATTTTTTTTTAATATTATAAAAATACAAGAAATGGGATAAAAATACTACAATTGATTGTAATTAAAATAAATTTAATGCAACTCTAGTAACCATGGAATAGTTAATAATAAAGCACTCACCAGTCTCTCAGAACAAGCCATTGAACAACTATAGCTGTGAAGTATTCTCCACTGTTGGTTAGTATCCCATAATTTTGGAAATACTTTACTGCATGTTCTTAAGGAATTACAACCACTTCAAACCTTTTCCAGTCTAAAGTGGACCAATTGTTACATGGTCTAGATGATGTGTTCAAAATTGAATCAGATTGGCATGAGAGTTAATGCCAATAAATGTATTTAGTCTACACCTGCAATTAAGTTTTTGGGGCATGTTATAGATAAATATAAGAAATGCCCAAATCCAGATAAAGTGGCTGCAGTTAGGAATGCCCTGTCCCCAAAAAATATTAAGGACCTACAGGGCTTTTTGGGTCTGCTCAATTTTTTTGAATTTTTCTTAAAGGGCAGGGCACATGTATTAACTCCACTGTATAACTTATTATAATAATTAAAAAAGCAAGTTGGTCTGGAGATGAGAGTGTTCTGGGTAGGGATTTTAAATATTTTCTCATACCACACTTATTAATTAAGAGCTTGTTTGAGCTATTGGTATGCTCTCTGTATTGCATCTATGACTTATTATGTAAGAAACAGCATTGGAAATGGAAACAAGAACAACAGATTGCATTTGAAAAGACAAAAGACTTGTTATCCTTTAAAGCTCTGTTAAGTTATTATCAAAGTGATCTAGAAGTTATTGTAACCACAGGTGTTTCAGAATATGGTATTGGTGCTCTCATTTCCCACTTAGACAATGGCCATGAGTGACCTATAGCATATGCATCTCTTACTTTATCACCTATAGAAATCAGTTATAGTGACCTGAACAAGGAGGCTCTTGCTGTCATTTTTTCTGTAAAAAAATTTCACCAGTACATATATGGCTGGCCATAGTTTTATGCTCTATATATATCACCGATCATTATTGGGTATTTTTTCCAAAAATAAAAAAAGACCCTTGATTCTTCCAGTCAAAGAATGATTTGCTGGATCAACATTTTAGCTGTTTATGATTACAATCTGCTATATAAACCTGGAAAAAAATAGCACATGTCAATGCATTTTTACACTTACCTTTAAGAGTGCATAAATCCATGTGGATTTATCAAAGTAAATTTACTCGAAGTTGTAAGAATGGGAGACCCATTAATTAGTGCTACAGTGGAAAGGTGGATTCAAATGGATCCCAGATGTAATTAACTAAAGATCTGGATTAGACTTGGATGCCCTAATTTCTGGCCAACTTTCTTACATCCAGCTATATGGAATGCTTGGCATTACCTATCAGTCTGTAATAACTATATTGTTCGAAATGATCATATTTTTATACCAGAGAAGGACATTCTCAAGTACTTAAACTCTTATATACAGGATATCCTGGGGTAGTAAAGATGAAAGCCCTGACAGGCTCTTATGTATAATGACCCCACATCGATCCAACATATTGAACAGGTTGTAAAAACATCTTTAAATTGTCAAACAATGACAAATCTACCTAATAAAACACAATTCCTGGACTGAGTCGAATAAACCATGGAAATGTGTTCATATCAATCATGCTGGTTTCATAAATTGATTTATGATATTTGTGTTTGTGGATGCTTTTAGAAATTGGATAGAATATAGTACTGTACCTTCAGTTAATACTAAATGCACCATTAAAGCATTAAGAGAGATTTTCTCAATTCATGGATACTCGAATGTTATAGTTTCAGATAATGGAACCGGTTTCACTTCAAAAGAATTTGAAACATTTTTATCCAGTAAGAGGATACGACACATACAAACACCTGCTTATCACCTGCTTCAAACGGTTTGGCAGAAAAAGCAGTACAAACTCTCAAGACAAGTTTAAAGAAAACCAGTTTTACAAAAATGGATGATGCATTGATATAAATCATGTTTTTCTAACATTTTTTACCTAATACAAAAAATGGAAAATTGTCTGTTAATCTATTGTTTAATAAAACTTGTCATACTCATTTTGCTAAAATAATGCCTGAAACTGAATTCTGAAAATCTAAATAACCAAAAAGTTCCTCAAAATTTAACATCAGTGGTTATGGGACATGCTTAAAAAAATGGATACTGGGTATTATTACTGGTGTAGCATCAAAGGTTATAAGGACAATCAGGCTTAAAAATGGCCCATCTATTAAAAGGCACATAAATCATTTACGAAGGTTTATTACTACACCAATGGAAGAGAAAGAAACTTCAATGGAAACTAATAACCAATGGGAGTTTTTACCTAAAGAAGAGTGGGAGTCTTTACCCCAAATAATATTGCCAGAAGACTCTCATGGAACAAAATTTGGATGAAGAAGGTCCGGACTCCCCTAGGCAAACTAAGCCAAATTGTGAAATCAAAGCACCTCGCTCTACCTGGACTCCTAGAAAACGTAAACTACCAATGAGATTTGACAACTATGTTCTAGAATAGAGGGAGGTGTTTTGTGCAGTAAGATTATTCTAGAAACCGCTAGAGGGCCACAAAAAACTTCGACAACACATTCCTGAAGTATAGGTAAAAAGAAGGATGTCCTGACACTGTTAGTCCTGAAAGACCCAAAATTGGCAGAATTTAAAGAAGTCTTCAGTCGAAGAAGATAAGAACTGCAATGGGTAATGTGAAGTATCATAATAACTGAATTGAGCATATAATGAAAGCTTATAGATTACGAACTATAAAGCTATATGAGATTTAAGTAATATATTAATGTTATTATAATTCGAATATTTAACCATGTCATGAACTAATTATTTCCTATCACCATTACATACTATTATAGTTACTATTAATGATTGTGTTTGTAAAGAAAATATATATATATATCATCTCAACCTGTTTGTATTTTATTAATTTATTGCTTTTCGGGTAAACTAAGGCTTCCATGAATACAGCATTTGGTAAATATTTATATAAAGAAAAAAAAAATTAATTAAATGTTACGAATGGAATTTATAAGAGATTTACTAATATTTTTTAAACTTAACAGGAATTTATAATTAATTTCTTAATATTTTTTAACCTTAACAAATATCACATGATCAGTAAAATAATTTTGAGAAAAAAACAAACACAATACTTGGATGCCCCTGAAAATGGATAATTTAAAACACATACACATGTTAAGCTTTCGACAAAGGGATAAGAAATAAGTACCAAAAAAAGGTAAAAAAAAAAATATTATTTTGAGAAACTTTAGCTTTAAATAAATAAAATAATTTATCTTTATTGTGGCAAGTTTTTTTATATATTTTTATTCATCATTTTAAAAAATATTTTATTATTACATTATTCCTACTTTTTATAAAATAAAAGCATTCGCCTATGAATACTAGTGTTTTACAATATTGTACTTTACATTAGTATGGCACATTTGGAAATAGTAGCAAATCGTATTATATGTATTTTTGACTCACATATATATGGGTTTGCATACATACTTTACATTATTAGTACATGTTTTATAAAAAATGTAGAAAATTATTTTTTTATTAATTTATAATTTTTGTATTTATTTTTTATTGCATATAACTTAAATCATGGATATAAGATTGTTTTACAAGCGGATTATTGTAATGAGGTAGAAATTTAACATGGCGATACAATTGTTAAGAAATGGATCAATAAAAGAACAATGAATTTTATGCTGATTACTATCTTTTACAAATAGGATCTTAAAATTAAGTATAACTTAGATATTAGAAAATGTTATATATTAAGATTTGATTAATACCTTTCTTGATAAGGTCAATTTTTTTTAGGACGGAAGGTTGAAGGTTGGTGATCAACTTTTATTAGTTAATGGGGACTCTATTCTTGGGATGCAGTATGATCAGGTAACATTTATTTATGACACACATACTTATGTTGAAATTATTTCACTCTGAAAATATCTTTACTTCATAATTTAAGGTGGTTCACATGTTAAAAAGAATCGAAGGTAAAGTAACATTTACTGTGGATTCAACTGATACTGGTGCTATACCCATAATTCCCATGGAGCAGGAATCACTACAACCTTCATCTACCTTAGTTGTCACGACAACTACCCAAACAGAGAAAAAAGAAGGTAATTTTTATAATTCTAGATTCATTTATGCTGCTTATTTATACTAAAGTCATATGTGTTTATTACAGTAGTTGAATAATGGACTCAAAAGCTAAAAGACTCTAGTTTAAATCTCAATCTGTTATTTCTGCTGTTCAATTCTAACATACTTTCTGAGCAACTAATCATTGAATTTATGCTATTAATATTTTACCATACCTGTGTAGATATATACCATCACATAAAGAAAAATATTTTGAATATTAGAATAATTTTCAAGTTTTATATGCTAAGTTGTTAAAATTTAAGCTAGATAGAAAAGATCATCTTTTTAGTTCATAAGAATGCTTAAGATATTGTGCATTCAGTTATTGGTCAGTAAATGGGTCTCTATCCTTAGATAGAGGATTAAATTAAAGGACAACTTAAATTTTTTATTGACAAACTTAGTGAGTATTGGCTCCTTCACTGATCATTTTTAAATGTTAGTTTTTGAATGTTACATTTTTTTAGGAGAGTGTGAGTGGAATCTGCTGTCATATAAACATTCTTCAAGGATCATTTGAATTTTTAGTGTTCATTTTTAATATTAATCAACTTTTTTGTATATCAGCAAGAAAAGTGCTTTAAGGTCAATTACCTTTTTCAGGTATATTTATGTGCATGTTTCAAATGTTTGTGATGAAATAGAAGGTTTGAACAGATCTAAGATTTTATATATAAGGAAAGAAAGGGATGGACTTGGATTAATAATATCGTGTAATTATATTCTATAAAAATAGATATATTGATCTTTGATTAAATTTAAAATATATATCTGGATAAAGGTGATATGCTAATGTCCAGCATGTTGAATGATTAATAACAATCATTAATGTACATATCTGAAAAGAATGTCAAGTGTGTACATTACATGTATGGCAAAAGAGTCTATAAATACACAACAAAAAACCAGTCAATATATTCAACTTATAAATAAATTTCTCAACTCAGTGGTAAATAATTCATTTGTCAGATGTTTTTTACCATAAATGAAATGTACTTTTAAAAAATATCCATTTATTATATTTGTCGATTATTTAGCTGATTTTTTTTATATTAATATTTATTGGTTACATTAGATTTAGATTGAAATATTAATAATGTTTCGACTTGTTGCTTATTTGTATAAGTAAGGTAATCTTATTGTAAATTGCTCTAGAGATCATATGATGTTCAAGCATCTAGAATTAACATTTAAAGTTTTATTGATTTAATTTGAATCTTTTTTTTATATTTATGTTATTCAATTGAGAATTATTCTTGGAATCTTTAGATCTGAGTCCATTCCTCCACCACTGCAAAGATTTGTTTTGTTTATTTTTGTCTTAAATAAGCCTTTTATAATTATGCTATAAATTGCATATAAATAATTAAATGGTTTATTGCTTAGGAGTTTGTAAAAAGTTTAAATAGCTGAAAATGGCAGAACTTGCTCATGATCCATGGACTTTAAGCTCCAGAGGCTTTTATTCTATAATTGCACTTAACCATACAACTCGTGAAGTGTGAATAATTACATAATAGCGAGGGATATAATAATTTGGCATGCTTATGGGGCTAGTGAATATTAAAATATTTAAAAAAATTAAATACAAAACTCTTAAGTAAGATATTTTATCTTGGCTTCAGGGTGGCCTTTGAGCATTCCATCATCAGATTTTCAATTGGATGGACAGTTGAAGAGTTGGAGTGTGGAGTGGATTGAAGCCTGTCCATTAAAGTATGAGGATTGGCTATCTTAATATATACCTGGGCAGTTATAGCATATATGTGTGGAGATGGTAATCTGGACCAACTGATGATTGCTGGTTTAGCATGAAATACGTATATCGGTGATTATTTATCTTTTCAACATATATGTGTTCAAGTGTGTCAGTCTTATGAGATAGTGTGGAGGGTGGTGGGTCATGTGAAAGTCTGTGATCATATATCCTATATATTACTAATAAGTTAGTAATTTTCCTTTTTTTCTCAAATCTGAGGATTATGTCTTGTTTAATAAATTCATATTAATAAATATATTCAGGTTAATATTTTGTTCTTTGATTATTTTTTTTTCTTCATTTGTTCTTACATATTTCCTCAGTGAACCAAACTAGCAAAAAATAAATATATGTACTTCCAATTAAAATCAAACTAAAATCAAATCAAGTTATTTGAAATTATAAGTTATGTGCAGATAGTAGTTCAGTATTTCTAGTTTTAAAAAATTTCAATTCAGAATATGAATTTAGTTTTTAAATGTTTTTTTCTTTTTATGAGGGTGAGTCAAAATTATTCACACACTGGTTATATTAGAACTTCTATTGGCTGCACTGTCTTATCAGCTTTTTTCATGTGAGGTTGTTGTCTCTCTTGTCACTTTTGTTGGTTTTGAATGTGTTACATCATTTCAAGTATGTGTTGTGAGAAACAATGACTGCCCCACCTGTGATTTGCACAAAAGAAGAGCAGCTATGAAGAAGGTGCCAAATGCTCTACCATGTCCATGATTGATGATGATATTGATTGTGTCCATAATCCTGTTGGATAGATGAGTGACAATGGAAATCTCTTCAATTGTTAACCAAGAAAAAGTTCAAAAGTTAAAGTTGAGGCTTATAGTTTTCTGGGATTTTCAAGGCCAGTAATGGAAACATTATCAGAAAAAAGGTGTAACAATCACTCACTGAAGAGTTTAAGCCAAAATTCAAATAGAGTGCAGAGGAATACTATCAAAGTGTGTTGTTCCATAACAATACACAGCTATATCTCATTGTCACTCTGTTGATACTCTTCAGAAATATTGGTTAGAGGTACTGGAGCATTCTCTCTTCAGTGCTGATCTATTCCCATGAGAATATCAACTATTTGGTACCCTGAAAGAAGCCCTATAAGGACAAATACTTACATCTGATGAAAAAGTAAAGACAATAATGCATTTGTTGTATACAGCTCAGGCTAAAACACTTTCTAATGAAGGAATTTATAAGTTTGTTGATAGATGGACAACATATATTAAATAGCACAGAGATTATATTGAAAAATGATGCATTTGTCTTTTCTGAACGTTGATTAAAATAAATTCTACAGCCAGAGTGTGGATAATTTTTGACTCACCCTTTTATATAAATTAAATGTTATTAAATTCAACCTGAAGTAAAAGCAACTAAGTTAGTTAGGATGGTGAATTCCATATAAAAAGAAAAAAATGAATTAATTTAATACATTCAAAAATAGTTAATCCTCTGGCTTAAAACCTTCTTTGCAAACAAAAAGAATACAAATATTAAAAATTATTAAAATCTTAATTAATTTAAATCTTTATTTTTTTTTATTGATATATATAATTACTAACATCACACAACCTCCGTGTATTTACTCATATGTTTCCAAGATCAGTTATCTTCACTGGCACCAGATGGTATAGTGCTATAACATTCCTAGGTTGTAACTGACTTTTCTGGCTTTTGCTTTCATCGATGAAGTTTAAGATTTAACACTGGAACTAATGTACTTGTGAAAGCAGCAGCTATTTTTTACCTCTTTATATCATTTGTGCTAATAACCAAAAATTTAAAAAAATTAAGGTTTCAAAGTCAATTTTTTGTGTTTTGCTTCTGAAATCTCAGTTTTAAAACAATGTGATGCTTTTTTTACTCTTTAGCTCGATCAACATCACATGACTTTTTATATGCTTCTCCTATACTCCAACAGCAGGTATCTTCACCCTATGTAAGTTTGAATAACACTGGTTGCCACATGGTATAGAGTTATAAATTCCTTTTATTCTGGCCAACTGGTCTATAGTTGTTATAAAAGTGAGATTTCTAATATTTGTAGAAACTAACCTGATAACAAATTTATTTAGCTAAGAAAGTGAGTTAGTCAGGATTTGAAATCAGAGGGGTTTTTTTTTAAGAAAATTCAGGTTATTAAACTTGAATAGTATAAAGGAGTAAAAGATGACATGTAGATGCATAGGTATATTACTTCTAGATTCAAATTGTAGACTTTATTGATAAAAGCAAAATACAGCACTATACAGTCAGAAGTCCACTAATTGTTCAAGCCTATAGTAGACGATTGTAGAACAGGTTGATTGTAACTGGTCTTGGAATACTATAATTGCTAAATAGATTAGCATATTCCGTTTTTTAATTGGAAATATATATATAAAAACAAAAATTTTTAAATTAAAATATAACCTAACATTACGTATATGAGACCAATTTATATATATATTTGTTATTATATAACATAAACAAAATATATGTTTATTTATCATCACTAAATGAGAACTTACTAGTGATAATATATTAATGTCAATATAAGTATATTAGTTGCAATAAAATTAAATGTTTTTCTTTTCCAAGTGAAAATTAATTTTCAGCAATATTTGATATAGAATCCGTAGAGGTTCAAACTACACCAACGCTACCTTGTACATCTTTACCTCGATCTAACTCTCCTCCCCCAAATCCAGCTTCTTGCCTTATTATTCCTGGCAGGGAGACCACAATTGAGATTCAGAAAGGAAAAACAGGGCTGGGTCTGAGCATTGTTGGGGGATCTGATACACTACTGGTAAGTTAATTTTTATTTTACGGCTTAATACTTTTTTTTTATTATTGAATATGTTTTTAATTGAAGTCGTGTAATGATGCGTGAATGCTATATATTTATTAGTCATGACTAATAGATTTCGAAAAATATCACATCATAAAAATTTGTTTAAGACTTCTCCAACAACCCTTCATACAGTAGTGATGAAAGAGATTATTACTTACCAGACTTGCCAATAGTCGAATTGTGAGTCTTAAAAATGATTTCCCATCCAATTTTCCCCTCTAGCTAATAATAGCTAAATATACATTTACTGATCACTATTAGATGAGTGGCTAGGTTGGTTAAGGAATGACTATCTGGAAGAAAAATCCTACATCTGAGAGCCTGATTGAAACCTGAAGAAAGTTGGAAGTTTTAGTGAGGAAAGGATTATTTAAGTTGCTAAGCAAGGCAAGATATTCGCAAATTTCTCTGTCCCAACGTCATAATTGTCAACTTTTATTTTTATGAATATATGTTTTCTAGAAAACAATAAAAACATTATATTTTGCAAAAACAATTTATATAAAACTGGTTAGTGGTTAGTATTACGTCTCTCCTTGAGATTCTTGTTCTAAACTACTGAATAGCTAGCCTAATAATAGCATTAAATTGTTGAGCAGAAATCAGTAAATTTATTTTAAACACTTCTATTAGTATAATAATTATTTTTAATGTTAAGAGACAGAAGAGAAATATAAAAAATTATATATATATATATTATTTGCCATTTTAAAAGGATTAATGGGAGAATAAAAATTTGATATAAACTGTTATTCAATTATATATATATTATATATTATCGAATTCATCAAATTAACCAGAGTCACTTTTATAAATATAAAATAAAATTGGAAAAATATTTTTACCTTTTAAACTGCAATAAAGCCAAAAATAATTTTTAAAAAAATCTAATGGTTATGTATGGAAGTTTATAAGAAGTTTGAGCTGTAGAAGCTACAGAACTGGGCCAGGATCCGCGAATTTACTGCCACTCTCCCATTACATCAAATTAAGCAGAACAGATAAAAACAAAAAATTAAAGATATTAATGTATTTATTTTTTACGAAAATTATTAAAATATTGGTTTTAATAATAAGTTGGTGGAAACAAATGAATAAGTATTGATACAAACATTCAGTCATATATCTGAAATGCCTTTGAATATATATACAATAATGATTATATATATAGAGAGAGATAGATAGATAGATAGATAGATAGATAGATAGATAGATAGATAGATAGATAGATAGATAGATAGATAGATAGATAGATAGATAGATAGATGGATGGATGGATGGATGGATGGATGGATGGATGGATGGATGGATGGATGGATGGATGGATGGATGGATGGATGGATGGATGGATGGATGGATGGATGGACGGACGGACGGACGGACGGACGGACGGACGGACGGACGGACGGACGGACGGGCGGGCGGGCGGGCGGGCAGGCAGGCAGAAAGAAAGAACCCAAAGTTTCAAGCAGAATTTTTTTTTCTGGTAGCCAGCATAGTTAACTGAAGTTATTATTTCATAAATTATGACAAAGCTATTCTGATCTCCAATATAAAACAAGAAATGAAAAATATTAAACCCCCTATTCTATCATTGGTAGCCTGATAGTAATACAATTCTTTTTACTGTTTTTTTAAATGGTCAATGCAGTTATGCATCTAGCAATCACCTTTCTTCGTTTTTATCATCAAGCCCTAATAATTCCAAAAAATCCTAAGATTTTGAATCCAGTCTAACTTGCTTGCTCACTCATCCTCTAACTATAGATACTTTTTTTCTTCAGCTTAGATTATTAATGTTAACATAACACTTGACTTTCAAAGCTTACTATACTAATAAGAGAATTTCTTTTCAGTATTCAAGTGCCATCTATTATAAGTTTGAGTTAAATAGTTTTTCCAGTGCAAAGGTCTTTTAATAGCTATTCAAAAAGTAATAATAAGATAGGATTACTCACCAAGCTAATTCAATTGCCATATCAAGAAGATTAAAGTCTTATCATTTAGTTAAAAGTAGTAATTACCATTTAGTGATCAATAATTGGATGTTGACTTTAGCCTGACTTACTGAAAGAAAAATTGAAATCTTTTAGCATAAAAGAATTTCTTAGTTTTGTAATCTACATTCAAACCTTGGATCAAAGCATGTTGTACAGATATCCTAAGTATAATACCCATAATATCTTACTGCATGTGACATTGCATTATTCTAAGTGTAATTTAAGAATTGCATCATTGTTGGAGTAAAAAACATACCATGGATTTTTTTTCATTATAAACATGTTAGTTTGACATTTTTATGCAAACACAATATCACCTGATTTTTTAGCTTATATTATATGATATAATTAAGGGCAGCTCTATGGTTTAGCATTATTTTTAGAAACTGGGCTGGAATGAGGATTTAAAGACACAGCAATCACCGAGTACTCAAGCTTACTATAGATGACTCTGGTGCAGAGAGCTGTGTTTCTTTATATCATAATGTATACACTTTAAAAATAAATGGTATTTATACACATTCCTCATCAGGGGGAAAAGATTCCTGCAGTTAGAAATTAAGTTTACGTATATGTACAGTTAATGATATTGAGTTATATTTATATAACTATACATGCAGTTTGACTTGAGTTCAAAACCTTAGGGTTGTTTGAATTTCAAATTTTTAGCTTGATAGGAGAAGGTAGGACAATTGTTCTTTATAAGTACATTTACTTCTACTTTGAATCCTATAGATAGATGTAAAAGCCCAAAGTCATTGAGGATTTAAATAATTTCCATGTAATAATCACTAGTTACTCAAGCTCACTAAAGATGGCATTAAAATATAATCATTAGTTACTCAAGCTCACTAAAGATGGCATTAAAATAGATAGCTGCTCTTCTTTATACTATAAAATTAGTAAGAAGGTTGCTTCAAAACTTCAGCTTAGTATGCCTTAGTTTAATCTTAAAATTTTATTTTCCATTATTTTTTGCAGAGGTTACTTTATATAACACAATTATAAAGTTCAAGATAGTTTGTTTTTTTAAATAATAACATTACAATTTATAAGTTAGTTCCAGATCAGACATACAATGAGAAAGTTTATTTACTATTAGCACTATTTTCTACATATCTAAGACAGTTCTTATTCATTAAGAAACGGCTTACAAAAATGTGTGGTATCTGTCTTGAAGTAATGTATATCAGTCTTGAATATAAAGCAGGTAGTTGAAACAGTAATAATCCATAGCAGGACATAGGTCTCTCCAATAAGAACTTTTGTAGAACAGTGAAGAAGAAAGCATATATTCATAATTCTAATCAGATATTGGCTGCTAAGAGTTTGAATTATGTTTTACTCTCTTGATATGAATAGTTAGATAAGCCATTTACCAACCAGTATTGAATGGTTAGCTTATTGGTTATGAGTCTGCTTCCCTTATAGTTTTATACAGCCTGGGTTTGAATCCAGGTCATAGTCATGGCATTGAGATATAGTTTCAAGTGAGGCTCAGAAAATGAATAAATATAGATGAATATATTTATACACATGTATTATTTCACTATTTAGAAATTATTATAGAATATCTTTTAATCTTTAAAAATTCTGCCTTACTAAATGATGTGTCTTTTAATGAATTAATAATTTAAAATTTTTCTTATATTTTTATTTTTAAGTCTATAAATATTTTATTTCTGTCATATTATTTATGATTTTAAAGTTATCGAGTTTTTTTTTAAAAATATTCATCTCTTTCATTTCACTGTTTGATATTCGCTATTAATAAATCATGTTCAATTTATTCACAAACTATTTTATTTTATTTTTATCACTTTTGAATTATTTAGCACTGGTATTTGAACTTTTTAACAGTTTTTTTTTCTTTTTTAAAAAAAAAAACTAAGATTTTTTCCTATTTTTTAATGTATAAATAAATTCTAATGAAACTGCACATCAACCTTATATTGAACATTTCATTAATATTTTATGACTAATAAAATACGTCTCCAACATTATACAATATTTTTCAATACACACTCCACTTCTACTCCAATTATGTCATCTAGTGAAATGTTGACTAATCAGTGAATACCTTGTGGGAGTACTTAATGAATCCCCATACAGTTTTTCTGTCCTATCTATATCTCCAGACTGATTTCTAGATTTTCATTAGTGAGGAGTTTGGATCTGGCTTTTTGTGTATCTGTTTTTCTGTCCAACCCATATCTCCATACTGGTTTTTAGACTATGATTTTCATCAGTCATGAGTTTTGGATATGGATCTTTGTGCACCTGATTTTGTTTAGATCTCATGCCATCTGTCTTCAAACAGCCATCTTTTACCCTTTTTTACTATCAAAATTAGATCCAGATTTAAAATTTCACCACAAACTAGAAATTTGTCTGGGGATATGGATAAAATAGAACACAATAGGGATTTATTATACACTACCACCTGGCATCTATTGATAACTCAAACTTATACTAAGTGGCATAACTGGAATAAAAGAAATATAATATTTTTTAATATGAATGAAAAGCTCTAAAATAATATTATTGGATATTTTTGTGATTTCTTCATATCATCTCCATTCATGAAAGTCTATGATGGTATATTAGTATCATGTATTAATTTTCGTGAACTTCATGTCAGGACTGTAAATATGGGTGTCTTAGATGCGTCACCTGATGGCTAATATGTAAACTAAAACAGTACAAATAAGCATAGCAAAAGTTCTGAACAGAAAACATATTAGAAACCTTATTTAAGGACCAAATAAGATTACTCTGATGCTAGATGCTGCATTAATATAGCTATTGTTTTGAAATAGAAATTTATCTTTCATGTTATTTATGTATCACATGATCACTATTTCTTATGCTTGCTCAAAACTCTCTATACAGTAGTGCCACTCAGTGCAAGACAGAGTAATCAATGGATGCCAGAAGGCTTGTGCAGGGCTCTCAGATCCAAGGCTCCTCACTGACGAAGGCCACAAGCCAGTAACTTGTCTGGGAATATTGGATGAGTAGGCACTAGATGGGGATTTTATGCACAAGTCTTCTGGCATCCATTGATTACTCTGGCTTGCACTGAGTGGCAATACGTATAGAGAGTTTTGCCTGTTTGTATTTATGTATCATTGTTTAAAATTATTTTTAATAGAAATATGTAAAACAAAAATCAACTGCATAATTTATTTATATTTATATTGCAGAAAAATATATAACATAGCAGTGAAAGTGTAAAAATTGATCTTATTCAATTAAATGTCTTATTAAAGTAGGCAAATAGGAAAATGTTTAGCATGCTAATTGATTGAATTGACACATTGTTCTTATATTTTGTTGCTGTGACATTTGAATTTATTTGAAGTTATTTTATCAGTGGATATGCAGAATTCCACAATGTTTATGCTTAATAGCCAATTAATTGCTACTTGTTTGGGAATGGACAGAGAGATGAATGCCCAAAACTGCTCACTGTGGCTCTAGGAATTTCATGGATGATCAAAGATGAAATGCATATGATTCAAAATTTAATTTTTCATCAACTTAATTCTAGTCAGAAAAAAAAATCAACCACTATAGATTTTGGAGAAAGAGTGATTAAAGGTAAAGGTAAACCAACAGACTCAGTAAGCTAAGTCCAATCTCTACTAGTGGGAAATACACATCAAATTATAATTTATTTATTTATTACAAGCAATAAACTGAAATCCATCTTATATAGATTAACCTATACTTTTATCTCCAGCTAATAATGGCTGGATTTTTCTGTACTCACTATTGGATGCCTAGATAAATTAGCTATGAGCTTGTCACCTGACATATTTTCACAATTCATCCAGTAGTCTTGAATCTCACGTGGATGATATATCTATATTAAGAGATTATTGAAGAGTGATTGATACATTACTAATAAGAAAAATTATAGATACACAATACATGTATTTGATACTATAGATGCTAAAATAAAATCTTGCACATTACTTTATAAACAATTATTGCTTATAACAACTATGAATAAATGCATATTTTTATTGAAACAAAAATATTTATGTTAATTGTTGTATAACATCTTTTTTTTGGGGGGAGTAGTGATTAATTCTATATATTATACATCAGAAGTGCCTATTGTAATGTTGAGTAATTTTGAACACTAGATGATAGTATTATGTCTATTGATTTTTCATGCTTTTAATGGATGGCTATGGAATTTAGTAAATAATATGAATTACTACTCTTAAAAGCAAATAAAGTCATAGCATCTTTGTGTTAGAGGATACATTTGTCTAACAAAATAAAATGAGAAACTTTTAGAAATGAAGGAAATATTTAATACCATAATTATGAATAGCACAGTTGTTTTTGAGTTATAATTACCTTTTTTGTCCATATATTGTTTTATTAATGTTTCGTTCCATTTTTTACAATTTTATAAAAACCATCTAGGAATACAAAGATTGGAATACAGCAATGTTGTTGTAAGAAAACCCATATGAAATTGTTAATAATTATCATAAAATTTTAAAGCAATATTTCTGTACTTGTAGGGCTCTATAATTATTCATGAAGTTTACCCTGATGGTGCTGCCGCAAGAGATGGGCGTCTTCAAGCAGGAGATCAAATTATAGCTGTAAATATATTTATTATTATGAGATTATTTGTATTGTGTTCTGTGTTATGAATTTTAAAATAATATTTTTAACTTTCAGGTTAATGGTGAAGACTTAAGAGAAGCAACTCATGACCGTGCCATCACCGCTCTGAGACAAACACCGTCCAAAGTCAAAATGGTAGTGTTCCGGGACGATGTCCAGTATAAGGATGAAGATATCTACGATATTTTTGAAGTAGAACTCATAAAAAAGCATGGAAAAGGCCTGGGACTTAGTATAGTTGGACGGAGAAATGACACGGGCGTTTTTATCTCTGATGTGGTATGGATAGTATTAGAATAAAGATTGTGTATAAAAGATTTTGTAACATATCTTTTAGAATTTTTAAAATTTTCATTTATTATTGTGTTTTTATTCAAATACTTATCTTTAATGTATAATGATTTTTGTAAAGTTATTATAAAATGGATTGATTCTATCTGTTGAATAGGTACCATTCATTTTATTATATTACAGGCATTTAATAATTACTTATTTTAGTGCAGAGATGGAGAACCTTTTTTTCCCAAAGGCCATTTGGATATTATATAATAACATTCATGAGCCTACAAAATTATCAATTTAAAAATTAGCCTGCTGTATTTGATCAAACATTTTATTAATTTATTTCTAATCATTAGGTGTGGGAAATTTTTTCAACTGACAGCCCAATTTCAATTTGCCCTTTTTAAATGAGAGCCATAATTTTTTTATGAATTAAAAATAAAGTAATATCATTATTATTATAACTGCTCCACATTTAATGACAATTTTTCCTATTTAACTATTCTTCATGATATTTTTATATTTTTGAAATTCTTTTTATGTTTTAGAAAGATTAATTCTACAACAGCTAGGATGCACTCATTTATAAACTCTCCTTTAGAAAATGTTTTCGATATGTCGGGGGGGGGGGGTAAAAAAGTAATTTGCCGTTACAGAATTAGCTCCTTTTTAAGTTTTCTATTTTAATTTTTTTTTTCTTTTCCAACAATTTTAATTGTAAGCAGAATGTTTAATAAATAGTCTTTTTATTAATTGAAATACTTTGCAGATGTATCAGGCATATCGATTTACTTTTTCTTTCTATATATATATATAAAAAAAGTGTTATATTGAAATACTTTTCATTGACTTTTTTTTTTTTTTATCTTACTTGGTATAGCCATTATAATAAATAAAAAAAAAAATGCAGAATAATAATAATAAAACAAAATAAAATTCTAATATTATTTTTGCAAATGTACAATTAGTATATGAAAATTACTATAAACGCAAACACAGTGCTTCCAGTATTGTATATTAAATCTATAGTTAGATGTACTAAATATAATTTGTTGGAATATTGTACCTCTGATAGAATGAACTAGAATTATTATAAAGATTATATATAATTGAGAAAATAAATATTTTATTTTACTTAACACTTAATTTAATATTTGAACTACGTGAATGTTCAAATGGAACTTTTATTTAAGGATATTTTATATTCATTTTTGAAAATGTCCAGGAGCCTTATTGAAAGCTTTCGAGGGTCGGAGATTCCCCACTACTTGCTTAGATTATTCATAAAATTTGGAAAATGTTCATAAGTAGAATTGTATTAAAATTATTAAAAAAGATTCGAAATTTAATAAAACCAATATTCATCTTGAATAAATGTACATTTAATGTTTTAATTTAGACTATCTTTTAATTATGAAAATCTTACTTGTTTTAGTTTTTTTGTTACTGTTCTTTGTATTACTAATTTTTATAATCTATACTTTTGACTATTATAGTAAAAGCATTTTAATATTTGAATTATGTTGGTGTAATGTTAAGAATCATTCATATTCTATTTATTCATATATTATTGTAAATATTTATCAGTAGAATGTTGATTATCTAAAGTAACTGAGACCAAGAATTGTTAAAAAATTCTTTTTACATGAATAACACTATAAAACCTTTTTATCACCTGCTTCAATATTTTTTTGTATCCTTTCTTCATAACAACATGTTGATTTAAAAAAAAACACACAAAATTAAAATATATTTCATTTATTTTAATTTTTTAACTTTGGCATTGACAAATACATTTGTAATATTTTTATATCAAGTGATTTAATAATTTTACTTTCAGTAGATAATATACTTAAATCAGATTGTCTAATTTGAGGCACAGAACTTTTGGAATTATTTTTGTACTATCTTTGATTAATATATGATTTTTTTCTACAGTACAGACTTTTTTATACATGCACTCCAATATGTAATATGTAGGGGGTTTGAACTCAGACTTTCACACGACAACTATCTATGTTATCTCATACTGCTGATACACTTGATCACACACATGTTGAAAAGATCTTTGGTTTAGAAAATGGTCCTTCTCTACCTGCTACTATCATGGGAATAGTCAAAATAAGTATTACTGCATTGTAAACTTTCTTAAATGAAGATGGTAATTAAATATTTTTTATACCAAATATGTCTAACAGATCAGCAATCATCTTGGATCATTTTTAAATAAAATTCTTACTGTACATAATTGTAAAATAAAGCTCATTTGGAAAATCATTATTAAACTTTTATAGAAAATTTTTTGCTTATTTATTTAAAAGATGAATAAGTGTAATGTTTTCATAAATATTGTATCTATTTCATTTCAATCTTTAAAACGACTGTAATTTTATTTATAATTATATCTGATGATAAGTAATTAATATTCATTTTAAAATGATAATTTGGAATTATTTCATCATCAAAATGTTTGTTAAAGTGTCTATTTATATCATTTTATATTTGTCGATAAATATTATATGTTTACATTTATTTTAGTTACTGGCAATGCATAAAATCATGGACACTATTGCCATTGTAAAAAATTGTTATGTTCCTATATACCCCTCATTTCACTTGCACAGATATCACTAACACTTTGTTACCATCACCACTGTATGAGAATACTTCATTTATATAAATCAAGAGTATTTTTTAAACAGGCAAAACTCTCCATACAGTAGTGCCACTCACTGCAAGCCAGAGTAATCAATAGATGCCAGAAGGCTTGTGCATAAGATCCCTACTGTATGGGAGTTTTGCCTGTTTTAATAACAGTTATGAGCAAGCATAAGAAATGGTGATCATGTGATGTTTAGTAGTTCAAGTGTATTTTTATATATGAAGCATTATAAAAAAAATTGCATTAGATTTGTAAACCAAATCTTTTCTCAGAAACTTTACAGTACTGCAACCAAATAATTTTTCTGCCACTTTTGCCTCTCATAATCATTTATTCCAGTATCTCAATTTCACAGATACACATCAGTTTTAAGGAATGATAAGTAATAATATAAATATAACAAAATAAAATAATGAAGTTTTATTGAAAAATTTATTATTAAGTTATAAGATTTTATATATATATAAATATCAAAACTGTTATAATTTTTAAAAATTATAGATAATAATTTTATAAAATTGTTATTTGCCATTTTACTTTGGATGAAGTAAATATTGTTCCGTCACCTCTCATTTCATGAAAACATTTCAAATTACACACTATGATATAAGTGAGTTCAATCTTATTATTATTAATAAAATGCAGGCATTTCTTATATTTTGTAAAATATTTTGGTATTTTTTTTTAAAGGACCACTATTATCCTTTTTATGATAACGATCTGTGTTGTTTAGCATAGTGTGTCAGAGAGGTGGTCCAACAACAGAATATCAGAGAAAAGTAAAAGTCAGATAGTTAGCTGCTTGAATATTTTCCAAGCAACTAACCATATGTCTATTTATTTTTATGATAAATCTAATATCAATTTAATCTTTTACTGTGCTTCCCAATAAATAATCAGAACTAAAGAATTGACCAGTATACCTCTGCATGACATTAAGAGCATATACTGTAATATTTTTAAAGTATGAATGGTGTGGATTCAAGTGATTAACATTACTGTATATCAAATTTTATATTTATCATCAGTAGGATATCTATTATTATTGTAATACCATCTACAATGAAGTCAACCCATTGTTTCTTAGGGAACTGTAGAAAATAAATGACGTATGTGAGCAATAGACTAGAATCTTATCAAAAATTGTAGATATGATTGTTCATTCAAATGTTTGATTTTATAATTCAAAATATTCCATATCTATTGTTTGCAAAAAGTATGATGACATTTAAATGAAAATTAAAATATTTTAAAATTTTTGCTTCTATTTAAAATGTGGTCTTTAACCTATCTGAAATTGTGAGGAGAGGTTAGAGTAATTCTGGATTGGCAATTTATTGTACACTGATTGGATGTATGTATATCTTTATTAATGAAGTTGTATATTTGTGAACAGACTGGTCAGTGTAGGCAATATTATGTTAGAGCAGTTGTTCTCAACCTTTCCTAATGCTGCAATCCTTTATTACAGTTTCTTATGTTGTGGTGACCCCCAACCTTAAAATTATTTTTGTTGTTACTTCATAACTATAATTTCCAATGGCCTTAGGCAACTCCTATGAAAGGGTTGTTCGATCCTCAAAGGGGTTGTGACCCACAGGTTGAGAACCGCTGTGTTAGAGACTCCAGAAATAATAATATGTAAAAAAGAAAATTAGTTTACTGCAAGAACTAACAGACTGATTTGCATGTCAATATAGACTAACCTTATGCAAATTAGCAAAATTGATAAAAATGCCTGCACAACTTCAAACGGTGTTCTGTCAGTTCCGTTCAGTCAGTGGAGTCCAGAGAAGTAATGTGAAGAGGGAAGAAAAAAAGCAATAGCTGAAAGCAGACTCTTAAGAGTAGAGTAGAACAGTATTCGCAGTAAAGAAAAGCTCATTATAACATAATTAGACCATCTCAAGAGTTGTGTGTGAGCAGTAAGGTTCTTACAGAATTATAGATATGAACTCTTATATGATGTAAATTGATCCTGTGTTCAACAAGCAATTAGCCAGTAGATTTACTAATCCTATCTACTAATATTATTGTTATTCAGAGTAAATAGGCTCTTGAATTTATTATGTTTGTTTTCTTTAAATCAATTACATAATTATCCAGCTGTCAGAATATAGTTGGTCCTGGATATATTACAATTAAATTTATAAACTCTAGAATTAAAAAAAAAAATTGGAAGTAATTTTATTAGAAATGTTTTTGGAAAATTAAAGATTCTTTTGTATTTTGATTTATAATTAGAATATTAGAACATTATTCAGTAATGAGCAAACTAATTATAATATAAATGTGTGTGTGTGTATTCATGCACAGAAATAATATTTGTTATTGCAAATTAAAGAGAAAAAAGTATTCACATATAAAAATATGTCAATAGCACCATGAATTGTTATTAATAGATGCCGAAAAATACAGTTCAAAAGATGCTGAACTATTGAAAAGGAAACGTGTATTTCTATGATTCTGATATTAGGACAAAGGAAATAGATATATAACCAATGGATTCAGAATTCGTTGTATTATATTTTGGTATTATGGATGATTATCTATTTTTCTGACACTTTTATTCTTTGGGTTGTTTGCTTTTTTTTTTAAATAATATTTTTTATTCAGAAAAAATATTATCACTTTTTTTATGAGTTGTATTAAAATTTATAGGTGAAAGGTGGAGCTGCTGAAGTAGATGGCCGTCTGATGCAAGGAGATCAAATTTTGTCAGTCAACGAAGAAGATTTAAAAAATGCCACTCAAGAACATGCTGCTGCCATTTTAAAAGTTTGTACAAAATTATTTTTTTTACATATTTTAAATTATTATTTTTTACTAATATTCATTATTAATTTTACATAAAATCTTTGTAATAACAAAAAATTAACTTCATTAATATTTCATAATACTAAGCTTGTGTTTTATACACAATTAATGAAGCTATACATAACAATTGATAAGC
The DNA here is from genome assembly GCA_028023455.1 of Epiperipatus broadwayi. Lineage (NCBI taxonomy): Eukaryota > Metazoa > Onychophora > Udeonychophora > Euonychophora > Peripatidae > Epiperipatus > Epiperipatus broadwayi. The sequence continues at coordinate 13,892,162 of JAQFVV010006200.1, read as the reverse complement.
TAAGTGCTTTTGGGAATTCTATGTTGCCATATTCATAGCTCTTTTCACTAGTAGTTAATGAATGTCACAGTAATGTGTGCAAATTTATCCTTTGGTTTATTCATGAAAACAGATATGAATAAACAAAATTAAGACATCCAATTATTTTACGTAATGAAAATAATTTTATTTATTGTGACTGCTAATGATAAACAATGTAAAGTTGTTGCCCAGTCACTTTATTGTCTATGGCTAATCTTAGATGATAGTTAAACATGTAGTAAAATTCTGATTATTTATTTCAATTAATGAGACTGCTTTACCAGTGACATTTGATTCCAAGGCCAAACTAAATTCATGTAGAGTACCAGATGCTATGTACTAAGATGTTAAGCACACACATTCACATACATGAAGTATATTGCATACTTTATCTTTTTATTTGAAAATTAATTATGCACATTAAAACAACAAAAATAATTAATAAAAAAATAAAATACTTTATAATATCATTTAGTTATTAACATGCATATCATTATTTCCAATCATTGTCTATTCACTGCAAGATGATGGTCTCTCCAAGTTCAATTCATCTTCTCCAATCTCTAGCCTCTTTTCTTCACATCATCCCTGCACACTTCCTTATTTTATCTATCATCTCACATGTGGCCTATTTCTAGGTCTTTTACAATCTTTTGGAATTCAGTTTAAGGTTTCAATTGTCCATCTATTCTGAGTATGTTAGATTAAATATTTTCATGTATTTATTATCATGTTAGCTTATTTATATGGAAATAACCCCACTTTACTTTGTTAATGTATGATTTATTGATTATGGCCAAGTCTTTGATTTAGTTAACCAGAATAAAGTATATAATATATGAAGCAAAGCATCACATGACTTTCTCAGCTTACTTAACATCTACATTGAAAATTGTAACCTACTTTACAGTTATCTATTGTGAGCATGAGTAATCCAGTGCCTCTTATTGAAGAAGACGACACTTAGAAACTAGCTTGAGGATTTGTAGGCACTGCTATCAAGCCTCTGTTAGTTATTGCCCATGCTCACAATCGAAGACTCTAAAGAATTATTGTTTTTAATAAGCCAGCAGTTGCAGTTAAAATAGCTATGATGAAACAGATTGTTTTACATTAACAAAGAAATTAAATGGGGCTCCATATTGATATCCTTACTATTCAATATTTTCTGACAAATATGTAATGATGGTTGTCAAATTGGATTAACGCAAATGTAGACCGAGGATTAGCCAAAGTATGAGCAACCTTAAATATATTGTTACACCATCCAATAACTGTAAATAGAGAAGTCTCTTATTAGTAAAATTAAAAAGTAGAATGAAAAATGAAATTATAACTAAAATAAAAAATAAAGACTATGGTAACAGTATTGATCGTTAACTTTAAAATTGATTATAAAAACATAAGGGTTATTGATAATTATTTTGTCTTCTTGCATCATTCATGACACTGGGAAGAGCTGCAGTGAAAAACATGGAAATAGAGTTGACAAAGATTATGTTGTGGAAATGGGATGGAGCAGATTATGGGAAAGTTTAGGGTGGGGAATGGAAGGGGAAGGTAAAGTGGCTAACAGGTTTCTTTGGGCATAGTTGCTGAGAGATTCCTGACTCCGTTTAAGGAGAAATCATGGTCCATCACATCACAAATAATTAGATAGAGAGTCAAATCTCTTAAAGTGAAGATTAGAACTGCTCCAGCTATGGTGTTATCTAGATTTATGGATGTGGAAGTTGGATACTTGTGAAAAATAGTAGAAAGTACTGGTACCTTTGAACCATGATGCTGGTGAATAATTTTGAAGTATCATAGATAGCAAGGGAAGTGAACAAATGAATGCTTGATTGTATTAGACCTGAATTCATACTTGAAGGACAAATTGCATCTTGAGACTGTTGTTTTATTAAAAAATGCTCAGGCATATTGATAATGCAAGAAGAAAAGTATAATCATTTATGAAGTGAATGGGTTTCCATCATTACAATGCATTGTAAGTGTATTTTTAAACAGCCTGAAATAGCAAGTGAATGATTGATCATTTTAATGATCATGATTTTTATTACGTATAAGTGTTATGTAATTATATTTTGTAACACAAAGGAAATGAAGAGCAGTGGATCCTTTTTAATTGAAAGTATCTTTCCTCATCAGTTTCATCATATAGTAATGCACTTATAAATGAGATAGTGATAAGGATTAAGTTATTTAAAACCATGAACAAGACTATACAGAGTACTAAGACAGCATAGAACTTTCTATTATAAACTTAAAGATTATACATGTTGTTTTGACTCTAATATATCTCAAATCTTATTTATAATTTCTATATTAATTGTAATGATAAATTTGGGATGATTACTATTACTTTTATTAAATAAGTAATTAATAAGAGAACATATGTTGTAATAGCATGTATAGAGTATCCACAATAAAAACTATATTTGTTATTCATCAGTCATCCTATATCATATCTTTTATTATTTTTATTCACTATCCTGGTATATATATTGAATTAGCTGTTTTTATAGATTTTTAAATTATTCAAAACAAAGCAAAACTCTCCATATAGTAGTGCCATCTTGTACCTATCTAGTGCCTACTCATCCAATATCCCCAGACTAGTTTCTGGCTTGTGGCACTACTATATGGAGAGTTTTGAATTGTTTAATAACAATTTTTAAATTACTAAATAATAGAAATAAAGAGATTATATCCATGTAAACAAAGACAACTTTTACCATTTTGATGTTGCTAGGGAACTACTTACTAATTGAATATCCTGAGTCTAAACCAATTTTTTTCTACTAACCTATATAATAGCCCCTTTATCATGGGCTATATATATATATTCAATTTAATAGTTTATAAGTTATTTGTTTTTTATGAGTGCATTTGAACTCTTGGTACATCATTCTCAAGCAAGATAGGGACAAGTTTCTATTCACTTTTAATACCTTTTGGAGGAGCATGCTATCATTGCACAATATCAGTGCATCATTTATCTTTAGCTCAATTCTATCATAACCACACAGAAGTCAGACCAACTTCCAACACCGATATTTTAGGAACATACACTTTTTCAATTAGTCCATATAATAAAGGCTACAATTTAACCACACAGAAGTCAGACCAACTTCCAACACCGATATTTTAGGAACATGCACTTTTTCAATTAGCCCATAAAGTAATGGCTACAATTTAACCACACAGAAGTCAGACCAACTTCCAACACCGATATTTTAGGAACATACCCTTTTTCAATTAGCCCATATAGTAAAGGCTACAATTTAACCACACAGAAGTCAGACCAACTTCCAACACCGATATTTTAGGAACATACACTTTTTCAATTAGCCCATATAGTAAAGGCTGCAATTTAACCACACAGAAGTCAGACCAACTTCCAACACCGATATTTTAGGAACATACACTTTTTCAATTAGCCCATACAGTAAAGGCTACAATTTAACCACACAGAAGTCAGACCAACTTCCAACACCGATATTTTAGGAACATACACTTTTTCAATTAGCCCATACAGTAATGGCTACAATTTAACCACACAGAAGTCAGACCAACTTCCAACACTGATATTTTAGGAACATACACTTTTTCAATTAGTCCATATAGTAAAGGCTACAATTTAACCACACAGAAGTCAGACCAACTTCCAACACCGATATTTTAGGAACATGCACTTTTTCAATTAGCCCATAAAGTAATGGCTACAATTTAACCACACAGAAGTCAGACCAACTTCCAACACCGATATTTTAGGAACATACACTTTTTCAATTAGCCCATATAGTAAAGGCTGCAATTTAACCACACAGAAGTCAGACCAACTTCCAACACCGATATTTTTGGAACATACACTTTTTCAATTAGCCCATACAGTAAAGGCTACAATTTAACCACACAGAAGTCAGACCAACTTCCAACACCGATATTTTAGGAACATACACTTTTTCAATTAGCCCATACAGTAATGGCTACAATTTAACCACACAGAAGTCAGACCAACTTCCAACATCGATATTTTAGGAACATACACTTTTTCAATTAGCCCATATAGTAAAGGCTACAATTTAACCACACAGAAGTCAGACCAACTTCCAACACTGATATTTTAGGAACATACACTTTTTCAATTAGCCCATACAGTAAAGGCTACAATTTAACCACACAGAAGTCAGACCAACTTCCAACACCGATATTTTAGGAACATACACTTTTTCAATTAGCCCATACAGTAAAGGCTACAATTTAACCACACAGAAGTCAGACCAACTTCCAACACCGATATTTTAGGAACATACACTTTTTCAATTAGCCCATACAGTAATGGCTACAATTTAATCACACAGAAGTCAGACCAACTTCCAACACCGATATTTTAGGAACATACACTTTTTCAATTAGCCCATATAGTAAAGGCTACAATTTAACCACACAGAAGTCAGACCAACTTCCAACACCGATATTTTAGGAACATACACTTTTTCAATTAGCCCATACAGTAATGGCTACAATTTAATCACACAGAAGTCAGACCAACTTCCAACACCGATATTTTAGGAACATACACTTTTTCAATTAACCCATATAGTAAAGGCTACAGTTTAACTTCATATATATTATTTTTTGAGATACTTAGTGTATAATTCCATATGTATGTATAGTGTAGGAGGTTGATTTGATTTCTAGGCTGATGGATTGTTGTGAAAGGATTGAGCTAAAGGTGAATGATGTACTGATAAAAAAAAAAAAGAATACTAAAGTGGATTGACAATGATATTATTGCTGGCCAATGGAGTTACCAATTAGCATGATAATTTGCAGTATCACATTAACAAAATTTGAAGAAGCAATCATCCCTAAATATGTGTCCACTGAATGTAATTCATTCTATATTTGATACATAGGTGATGTATTTATTTGTGCATCAGAGGAACCCATCAATAATATAAACCATAAATTAACATAATACTTTTTCCTGGTATGGACCATTAAATAAAAAGGCAAATATAAAGGCATTAAATTTTTAGACTATTATATACAAAGAAATAATGATTAGCTTGATTGTAGAATGAGTGTCAATTCCTTCAACATTCGAAGAGCAATCCACCCCTGTTTGTGCATGCCTCCATCATACAAACTTGCAGACTTTAAATGTTTTTTATGTAGAAGCTTAAGATTATGTAAATTTGAAACAGATCATAAGGCCAATATTGAGATCTATATTAAAGACTTGGTAAAATTAGGCTATAGTTATAATATTTTGACCAGAACACTCAAAAAATTCTATTCCAAAATAAACACTCGCTCTCTAGATCCTAATTATACAAACCACTGGATCATTTCATTCCCAGGATGTCACTTCATTTATATAACATATGTTCTAACACTTTCAACATCAGTTTTCTGACACCTTTTAAGCTAAATAAAGCTTATAAACAACACCAAAGACAGGTTGCCTCCAAACCAAGACCTTCAGATCATTTATAGGATTGACTGTAGTGATTCTGCTTGCAATGCAGTTTATTATGGGGAATCATGCACTAATATTGCCATGATATTGGCACAGTATAAATACCTCTCCACACACATGAAAAGTCAGTGTTACTCGAGCATGTAATAAACTGGCCATAAATTTGGCCTTCAAAATGTTAATGTAGTGTGTGCTGAATGTTATGATTGAAAGAGGAAGATCAAAGAGGCATGGTTCATCATTAATGACTTCCACATGATTAACAAAAAAGGGTTGTATTGCTTGGTCTAAAAATTGAATGTGTAAATTTATAAATTTGCATAACATCTGCTGCATTTGTACTATACACTCACCATGAACTTTAGCCATTGAGTTTGAGCGCCGTGAATTTGACAGACTAGGTCGAAAGCATCCTCAGTTATATATTGAAAGTTTAAAAATAAAATAAATCTTTTCTTTATGAATGGATAAAATTCATATGATAAAATTACAATGTAATAAAAGTGTAAATATTTGTAGAATTACAGTTTAGTGTATGTAAATAAACTTGAGCAAGTGTAATATCTAATCACATTTTTTGAAACATGCATTGTAATTGGAGTTTAGGTATGCCAATTTTTTTAGAATATATATATAGCATTACAGTGTTATTTCTTTAAAGAATATTACCATTTTAAAAAAAAAGAAACAAAATAATTAAAAAACTAATATGCTAATAGTACATATGTGATTTTTTTTTAATCAAAACTATTTGCCTTAGAGGACATGAACCCCTTATAGTTCTGCCAACAAAAATTAATGCATAAAAGATTTCTTTATGTGAGATTTTGAAGGGTTTGGGAAAAGTTAGTTAAGCAAAACTTTCAGCAGGCATTATATTTATTTCCTATGTATGATTTACTAATTTTCCTTCTTTTTGCAGACAACAATTCTATAGTCAGCTGGCCCATAACTAAATTCATAATGTCATGTGGATATTATATGGTAAATGAGTTAATATGAATTATGTGAGAAGTCTCCTATCTCCCCAACATCGCAGGTTTAATACCAAAGTACCCATTTGCTTTATGGATAATAATGATTATTTGTTAATATAATTACAGGAAATGCATTGTTAATTAATTTAAAGTATGCCAATCCACCATAATTATGTAGCCATTTTCTGAAAACTGCCTGATCTCGACTTCAGTACCATAACTCTGGATTAACTACAGCTTTTATGAAGAATGTTTGTGCAACTATCTTTTTTATTTTTTCATGTTTGTCAGTAATAGAAGTTTTAAATATATATATACCATGGTAAGTCTGAAACTTTAACAAAAAGAAAATAGAAAAGTCCTTAGTAAGTCAGTATAATCTAATTACTTGATTAGAATTTACTTCATAAGTATTAATTGCTAATTTTATCTATTTTATATGCTTAGCTGATTTATGGATTCTAAATTAATTATTTTTAACTTTGTGTGTGTGTGTATGAGTTAATTGTAACTGTTATTAAATTGTTATTAGTTTTCAAAATTCAAACTGCCACTGCCATTTGCTTGCATTTCAAATATTCACATAAGCATTTACCAGTTCTCTGTTTATCAAAAGAAAAAAAAAGAATTTAAATTAGAGAGAATGTTTAACCACTGAGCAAATACAGTATTTGAAATTAGTCCATTCAGCTTGGTGCCTGAAAAGACTGAAAATGTGTGCCTTTTTATTTAAATTATTTCTGAGTGGTAAATCCATTTTGAATCATTAGTATTGATTTTATGGAGGTGATTGAGTAATATAATCTGTTTTAGCTTCCATCATTTCTATTATTTGCTTTACATATGATTCTATGAAAGTTACACTGATTACTCATATTTAAAGGTAATCCTTCAAGGTTACTGTTACAACAGGCAGGGCCTTTCAGAGAAAATACAAGGCCTGGGGCAATTAATATTTTAGAGACCCTTCAAAATTTAAAATAAGAATGTGGGGAGAGAAAGAAAGAAGAAATGTTATTACTTACAGGGCTGAAAACAGGAGCAGTTATGAGTCACTGAAACAAGCAAACATCATATTCAGATAGCACTTAGATAGGATAGATTCACTCTGGCACTGTTCATATTGTAAAATACTGTAGCACAGAATTGTCTAACAGGGGAATGAGACTATCAGTTCTTCTGGTCGCTGAGTGCTGCAGTCACTTTCGTCGCACAGTCATCAAATTAGCACCCTATCCCTAAACTGGCTTATGTTTTTGAGTCTAGTATGTCTGCTTGGAAAAGTTTTTCTCGAATATTTTTAGGGGAGGAATTTAACTGTAAAATTAAGGCTGTTCTACGAACCATGACATTGCTTTGTCTTCTATATTTTTGTTAACATATTGAGTTACCAAGTTAAGGCTTCTAATATTGCAAGACCTGGGGCAACTGCCCCTCTTGTCCCCCTCTCTGATTGTCTATACTACCTAAAGTGTATAATGTGTATATATGTTTTATAAACATAAAATAATTTAAACCATGTAACCATATACTTCATCAATAAAGATTATGTTAAAAGAATGACAACAGGGACAATTAAATAATAAAGGCAAACTATGGTCTCAGCACCCATATTTTTAGTTTATATAGCCAATGCATCAACATTCATCTAGTTACCCTCTAATTAATAATACCATAACTGCATATCCATTTAATGACCAAAACAAAATGAATAGCTGTTTAGCTGTGAAGTGGCTGCATGAAGTTACCTAAGCTTTGAAAGAATTTTGAGTTTTTCTATTCCAAATTTGAAATTCACAGTATGGATGTTATGTCTATATTTTATTCTTTGGAGATCTAATGAGAGGACTATACCTATTTTCTTGCTTATATGAAAGGGAAAACAAATTGTTATCAAATACTTAAGTTTTAATTACATAAGTATTGTTAGTTTATGATAGTATTTTGTTCTCAGAAACTCTGATTCATAAAACTGGTTAGAAATCTTTGATATTTCCATATTTGTACTAAACATGCAATTAGTAGTAATATTTGAAAGCAATATTTTTATTTTATTTATACCAATCAACCTTTTTTTTTTTTAATATTGTAGACAACAATGGGGAAAGTAGTTCTTACCATTGGACGGTTGAAAGGAGGCTCACGTACATCATCTAGAAGGGCTTCAAGTTCAGCTTCAAGTCATAGTGATAAACCACATGTTAAGAAGTCCGAATCTAATGCCAGCAGCCATAAAGGAAAACATGGAAAAGGTTAATTAAGTGCTGTTAATAATAATAATTGTTTTGTTATATTTTGAATACTCTTTAGTAAATCTTGAATTAACATTAATATATTACAATGACCGGTTTAATATTGTCTCTATGTGGCATTGAATCTATATAAATAAATCATTTAAGTGCACTTTATTTTCAATGATTTTTCTAATATTTATTATTTAGATGTTTTGACCTTTTTTGCAATCTTCTTCGACATTTAATATATAAATAAGTATTATACAAATATCTATTTGTTTGTAAAAAAAAAAAAAAAAAAGAACTTTAATAATTTCTCCATTTGTTATTTTTTATCACAAATGTGAGAATATTAGCATGGAATCATATTGGTATTTGACATTGAATGTTATAATTTATATTTATAGCAAAAAAAATATTATATGAAAAATAAATATATATATGCTTCATCCTACTCTAGAATCATTTACTGTAAACCTGAATAATTAGTAGTTTCTAGATAGTGTGTGACTGTTGCATGGGTTCAAAACTTGAGGTTTTTCTTAATTTCAGACTACTATCTTAGATAGTAGAGAGGAGTAAATAAGGGCAGCCAAATGCATAACTATATTAGTTCCAGCTTTGAATACTAAATTCTCATTGTGAAGACAAAAGCTAGAAATCAGTCTGTTGATATTATACTCTATACCATCTGTGTCATTTATTTCTCAAATTTACAATAGATAATTCTAGAATACGGCGAAGAGAACTACAATGGAAACATATGAATAAAGTAAGAAAGTCATGTATTATATTTGTTTAATAAAATTAATATATATTTATATAATTTCTAGATTCTGTATCAGACTGCAAAAATCATTGAAATATTGAATGCAGTATAATAAAAGCATTAAAAATACAATGCATTTGAATGATTTATTTAAATGATAAAAAAAGATTGATTTGATGTTATTTTCCTATGCAATATTGCTTTATTATTTTAATAATTTGATTTCAAAATATATATCCCGAGAAATTTTAATTCATTACTTTAAAAGTTTCATTCTGACCTTTCGAACTTTTGCTTTCATGAAGGCTTTCTATTATTGTCTTTAGCATCTTTTCTAATAGTGTATCTGTATTATTCAGTTGCCATATTTTGCTTCTTTCAAACATTGGCACATTTAAAATATTTGTAACATCATCTTCAGGCATAATCTACATTATTTAATCTTTAACTACATATAGACACTATTAATCTATAAACCAGGTTCTTCATGAGAAAACTTTACTCTTTTCCTGTGCTATCATTTGTCATAAACTTGGGCAATCAGTACTGCTTATTAAATCCATATTCAATACTATCTTATCAATATTTTGAGGATAGGTTCAAACTTATAACCTTTGGCAGTGAGAAAATTGGATATGGATCTAATGCAATTGGATCTTTTCGTCTTATGATCATAATCACACAGGATTTACTGATTATTCAAACTTACAATATATGGCAGTTCTAGAGTAAAATAAACAGAATTTGCTCTTGTTGTATAGGTTGAGGTCAAATGATATCTTTTGGTTTTAAGTCACTCATTAAAAACCTTGAATATGATGACTCTATTTGAATCCTGGACAATGATGGTTCATTTGTATCACCATCACACACATATAACATATTGAACACATCATTCTCAATGTTACTGAAAATTGTTCCAAAGCTTGTCAATTTGTCTATTGTATGACTTTAAAGGAACTGTAGTTTTATCTATAGGAAAACATAAAACAACATTCATACTTACATTATGAGAAATATCCAACCTATTTTAGAGGTATTCATGCACTGCATATTATTAATAAAGTACATTTTTTATTTAGCTCTAAATCAAATATATTTTTAATGTCAAATACATTGACCACATTGCCAGATCTTACAGCTATATAACTTTTATAAAGATTTATTTAATGCAGGTATAGGGAATCTCTGACCATAGGCCAACTGCAGCCTTTGAAAGCTCTCCATATAGCCCCCAGATAGTTTCACAAATGTATATAAAATGGACTTGTATAAAGCTTCTATTTAAACACTTACATATTGCAGTGCAAATATATGTACAAATATTAAAATAAAATATTTATTTTCTCAACTGCATTTTTGTTCTCTCTCCAACCTTTATAATAATTCTATTTCATTTATCAAAGTTACAATATTCTAACAAATGATATATATTACAGGGTGTATATGACTAGGGATTTATAGTGATTTTTGCAGCCAAACAAATAATTAGCAAAAATAAAGCTCGAATTTTGTTTTATTTTATTATTATTATTATTTTGCATTTAATTTTTTTTTATTATTAGAATGACTATAGGAGTAAGATAAGAAAAACTGACGTAGAAAAACGTGCATTAAGAACACATTATTAAAAATCACTATTTATCAAACATTCTGACTACAACAAAATTATTGGGGGGAAAAGGTAATATTAAAATAGAAAATTTGAAAAGGAGTTTCATCTTGTAGTTGACATTTTTCATAAAAAGTGCAAAAAAATCTGAAAATTCTGAGAGAACAATTTATTAAAAAAATTTAAAGCTGAAAATTCAAAACTATTTTGTGAAAGGGAGTTTATAATAGACTGCATCCTAGTTGCTGTAGAATTAATCTGTCCCAAACATAACAAGAAATTTAAGAATATATGTTGTGAAGATAGATTCAAAGCGAATTGGAAAAATTGTAATTAAATGTGGGGCAATCATTAATAATAATGATGTTACTTTATTTTTAATTCACAAGCAAATTATGGCCCTTGTTTAAAAGGGGAAAGTTGAAAATGGCCTACCAGTTGAGAAGGTTGCCCAATATTAATGATTACAGATATATTAATTAATGTTTTGATCAAATATAGTGCGCTAATTTTTAAATCGACAATTTTGTGTAGTCACGAATGTGATTATAAATATCCAGATGGCCTTTGGCAGAAAAAGGTTTTAATCCCCGATTTAAAAAACAAAGCAGAAAACTCAACTCTGGAGATGTTCTTGCTTTTTGCAACTTAATTATGTTACACTACTAATCAAATACCTTTTTGTTGAATGTTTTGTCAATAATTTTCATAGCATGCTATAGTTTAATAAGCAAATTATTATTTTTATTAAAAGAGATGTTTAAAGCAAAGTCTATCTCACAGTAATATTTAGTGAGAATCTATTGACCATATTCTAATGATAATCTGATTCCTTCAAAATTTGATCTAGGAGAGCAAATTATTATCAGGTCACTTTCTTCGAGATATCTTCAGAATGTCGTTCTAAATTGTTTGCATTGGGGAAAAATAATTATCTCTTTTAAGAAATGAATCCATTTTGTCATTATGAATTATTAAATATAATTAACTTTCTATTTGTTTGGTCTTGAAAATGTATTATAAATATGCTTTGTTCATGTGCCACAATCTTATAATAAAAATAACTCCATTATCATTAGGAACTTCCAGTAATAAATTCAAATTTTATATCATTAAAGTTATTTTACTTACCTTCTGCAGTTTTGCTTTCTATATAAACCAGGTACCAAACTTTAATTTGGGGTTTATATCCCATCTTTGCAGAAAATCTTCATATTTTTTAGATGTGATATTTTCATTACTATTTTCATGTCCCTTTTAACTCCAAAATATTGAAACTTAAAATACCTGGTTTTTAATATCTTTAGATATTCTATGCCTGAAAAATTTTCACAAACCATTCAAATCTTTAGATTTTATCCTAAATTTCTTAGACTTCAAAATGCATACAAAACTTCTCTGACTATTATACAATTTTTCAACAGATTCAGACATCACATAAGAACCAAAGTAAAGATACTAAACTCAATTTTTAAATATTTTAGTACTTCTCACCTTACAATGCCTAAGATTAAGAAGACTTTTTTAATGTATTTCTGAAATTCAAGTTGTTTATTCTTTTTGTACTCAGAATTTTTGCTTTTTTGACATGATCAGTTATTTTTTACCTATTGTGGCTCTGACTGTTGCAAATGCTTATAATCATGGAAAACATACTGTTTTTGGTTAAATCACTGTCCTGCATAAATTCTTGCTCACTTCAATATTTCCAAGCTCTTCAGCACAATATACTTTAATATTGCTCTTGAATATTGTCTCTTGAATTTTTCTTTTGACCAAAATTTCAGCTATTGAAAGTAAGACCTTAATTTATTATCATTGCTGTTTTTTTTTCTCAGACATTCTGTGTCAATATGGATTTCATCTTTTTAGTATCCTTAGGATTGCTGCTGCATGTATACTTTTTAGACAAAGAATATATTCATATTCTATAATTACTAGTAGAATATAAGTTAGAGTAATCTTAAATATTTTTTCTTTGTCAAGCATTGGTGGTCGAGTGGTCAGCACAGCCGCCGTACAAGTTGTCCCAGGTTAGCAGGTTCACTTCCCGGCCAATGCTATGACACATGAAGAAAAACAAAAAATATTTTTTACTCACATCTGTACTTTATTATGTCTCATAAAATCAATTAATTTTATAAAATTACTAGATATGTGTCCAGCCTACGTAAAGGCCATTGTTTTTGTAAATTTTTTTTTTTTTTTAACATTTTTGAAAAAAAATTTGTTAAAAGGTTGCTTTAATAAATTTTTTTTCAGAAATGTTATAAAAACTTAAGTATTACAAAAACTATGGCCTTTTAGGCTGTTGTTTTTGTAATTATATGCTAATCAAAACTAAATGTAAATACGAAACTTTAGCATCTATTTTTTCTCCTTACTAAATATCACATTTCAAACATGAATTTATGTACTGTATTCACATTTTCTTTGCGATACCTATTCATTCCTGTATGTTAGTTAAAGCACATATACTGATTTAGTTTCGAGCACTTTTTCCTTCAAAACATTTTATTCCATATGTCTTTTGTAAAATATCCTTTGCGGAATTACTTGCTCTTAAATACATCCTTCACATAAAATGTTTCATAAAAAAATTAAATGGAGGAACAAATAATTGTTTTCCTTAAAATATACACCTCTAACAAAGTAATGTTTAACTTGAATATAACATGACAGCGTTACAGATATTTAGAGATTTTATATGTAAGATGGTCATTTTGCTTGGTTTTTGAGAATATATTATTTAATCTGAAATCTTTTATAAAATTAGTGATGTCCTCATATGAGAACTTCATATCATGGTATCTTATAATGTTCATGGGGACCAGTTATTACTTCCACTATGAACGATTTAACTTATTTATGTGTTATTGACTGATGGTGATAACACCTAATCTTTCTAAATATTTTATTTGGACATGGTTGAACTGTACCACAACCTTTATTGGTATTTTTTCTAAATTGTGATAACTAACTAGCCAAGAAAATGATATATGAATGCATGACATTTAAATTACTTGCTTGAATTTTGAACATCTCACTATCTGTCGTGATACCAAAATCTTTTTAAAAAAATAAAATTAATTTTGGAATTCAACAATTTTTGATAAAATTAGGGCAACTATAAACTGCTTTTGACTTATTCATTGATATTATTACTTTCGATGAAACACAATAACTATATTTAGATTCCATTTTTTATAACCATAATGTTAAATATATCTTAAGATAGGCAGGTCTTTATTTATATAGACCCATAAAATATATTCAAATCTTTTCTTATATAAACCCATCTTTTGTAAATCTGGTCTTACCTAAAAATTTTCATTATATAAAATGCAAAAAAGGTATCTAAGACAACACTGTCATCAATATTTGATTGTTTTATGCTTTATATGGATCTTTTGTAATTTGTTGCATTTATTTTCATTTGTTAATATATATGTGGTTCACTATACCTGATACAGAACAAAACATCTAATTTACATAAAATTTGATTTAAGCCAGAGATCACTGAATACTTCATTTATATGAGTAGTAAACTGCATGTATTATATAATGATTCCAATTATAAACTGTGGTATCTTTTCTTTCAATGTATCATGCTTCCAGTTACACAAAGGAAAAAAGATTGTGAATTGTTAATCAACTTATGTCTTTTTGAACTGTGCTATTACATATTGTTTTTTATTGAAACATTTTGGATATGTAAAGTGGGGTAGAAATACCAAAGATTTGATTGAACTTCTTATCCAATACTTTGATCGTTGATATCTTTAACTTTTATTATTTGGCTTAATTTTAGAACTGTTCCTATGAGGCAAGAGACTTCAGAATGGAAAGATATTTCCTAAGTTGATATTACATGTACATTAGAATACTTGAAGGAAGTGTCTCAGATGTCTATACTGGATGTCACCTAACTGAGCATTCATCAAATAATGTGTCACCTTTTAATATTTAAAAAATGTTTTAATTATTTAAAGATATTTTAAAGTGCTCTCTATTGCAAGCTTTCTTATGTGTTTCAGTAAAATTGTATTAATAACTGCTTTGGAAGATGACTGACATTTACATCAGCATAGAAACATCATTTTTATTTAAATATTCCCCAATATAATTCATTTTGATTTTACAGTTTGAATATATATATACTATGTGCAATATCCGAATATAGATGGATATATAAGGGCCCGGTCGGTAACCTCGACTGGGCCAAAATGATTGATAGGTTCGAGTGTGAGTTATCGCACTCAATAACTATAAGTATTTGTATAAGGAAATACACGAATACGGCAACTGGATTTAATAGGTTTATATATACATATCAGCGGATCAATGGATGAATACAAATTATTATATAAAAGCTGATTAATATTATAAGTTATGTCACTATAAACTATGCAATACGTTATATATTAAGGCGCGAAGGCTTACATAAATTATAATCAAGATCTGTATGACCTGTATTGTTGTCCCTAGGTCTCCCTTGATACGTTCGGCGGTAGACCTCTCCGCAAAACGAGCTGAGTGCGAACTAATGTGATTTAGAGAACACTGTAAATACATCCATCCTTGGTACTTCACCTCATAAGTCTATAAACTCCAGCCTAACTCCAATAAACCGCATAATCCACACTTACTTGAAAGATTTTATTTATTATGCTTTGTTTATTCTTTTATATTTCATGAAAAATTATATTTATTAAAATATACATTTCATTCCATTTATTATAGATTTTATTTATTTATTTTTTTTCTCATTTACGTAACTTGATTTTCTACACGCACAAAAAAAGCTATTTTATTTTCGTATACTGTATTTAATCTAAAACTATTATTTTACTTTAAATAATAAAATTCTCATTTTACTTTCATTTAACTAATATCAATTCTAAAAAAAAAAAAAAACTTTTATCTATTTTTAAATCGAATGAATATTTTAACTAATATTTTGACTAAATATTTTAAATCGAGCGAAGTGTTTGACCAACTCCAAACATCCAGCAATAAATTATTATCATTTCGACCGCTTTTTTCGCTCTCCTTTTTAGTTACATTAACTATTATTAATTATTTTAATTCTTAATATTTGCTTCGGTCGATTTCTCTTCTCACACTGCTCACCGATTCTAATTTTTATAACTACGCAATTTAGCGTTTATTTTGAACTTTGGTTTCGAATTTTTTTTTTCACTTTTAAATTTTAATTACGATTTTACTTTTTTAACTTTGCTTATGCTGGGTCGATTTATGGCACTTCGGCATCCACGTTGGACGGCATTTGAACCGGGTCCATTTAAAAGAAGTTGTTTAATTGGGTTTAAACCTTATCCTAATTTAAAATTTTTTATATTTTTAATATTACGTGTCTTTACTTCATTTAATTAGCAACCATTGTTATTTTATTTTACATTATTAATAGTTAATATGAATGCTTTTAGCATACACGCACATACTTAAATATTTTATAACAATTACATTTTTATATTTGCGTGTATATATGAATACACACACATACATATCACTATGGTAGTATTATTTATTAACATTATTTGGCAACGTATAGATTTATTTCAAATAAAGTCATTAATTTAGCCAATAAATCATTAAACTTTAATATTTCTTGAAACTTATGTTAGCTCCAATCTCATTTTTTGGTAGAGTGAATCTTTATTTTCTTTAGCTTTTGAGTTCTTATTCTTTATTGTCACTGATTTAACTTCAAATGATTTATTTTCTTATGAGCTAAATTATTGTAAATTTGGATTTTTTCCAGCATTTGATATATTAAGGTTCATCTATGGTTTGTTAATGATTTTATGCAAGTAGATCATGAGATTACGATCATCCAGTTGTTATTTTTTAAATATTTCTTATCGTTTTGAGCTTCTAAGATTCAAAGCAATTGGGAATATTCAAAAATGATTATAGTTTATTATTGGGGGGGGGGGGTATTCAAAACAAATAATTTAAATATACACTTTTTCAAAATAGTATAAAATGATGATTTGTTTTTGCATTAATAATGATTTATTTATTTTAAGCATTTGTTTTAATTTGATAGTGTTAATATTACTAAAATGTTATATAATCGACTCCTCTTACATGTGTATATAATATTCAAATTTTGGCAATAATGTTTATGCTTTTACTGCTGAGTAAATAAATATTCAATCTTTAATCATTAGTCAAAAGCGTTTTCAATGGTACCGGTTATAATCATGGCAAATCATTTAGTTTGACACATTTTGCCATGATTATTAAAAATGCCAAAGGCTAGTTATTAAAAATTGAAAACGAATTTATATCACAGTAAATCTTAAACAATGCTAAAATGTGAATATTAAAGTATTATCTCCCCCCCCCCCCCGCGCCCTCTTGGTATATGCAGTAAAATCGTATTAATAGATTTATATTCTAGATAATATAGCCAGGCTGATTAGATTTATTTGCTGTTTTCGTCGTCGTCGTCGTCGTCCCCCCCATATGTCAAATGCTTTGACTGGTAAGCGAACCCGAGCCAACTGCTTGGAAGGCAGCTATGCTAACCGCCAGGCGACCAATGCTTGTTTTTGAATGAAAGAGAGAAAAAAATATAAATGCATTCACATTCTTTTAAAACAAAATATATTTACATCATTTATTTATTTTATTCACATTAAAAAAAAAATTTAAACTTATAAATATATACTGTATTGTGAAGTATAACTTCTGTTGAACATATCTCACTGATATATATATAAAGTGAACACGAAATCAAAAGTATGGACAGATTCTAAAGTTAAGAGGAACAAACATATAAAAAAAAATGTATCAAATATGCACCCAATAATTTAAAATTGATTATACATTTTTATTTTGTACTTAAAATCTAAACATTACGTCATAAATCTTTATTGCATTTAAAATAAAAACATGTGGCTTTTTTAAATTATTTTATATTTTCAATGTAAAATGAAAACGAAATGAATGAATATGAAAAATGTATAAAGCAACTATAATAAGTAGCCTTTTTCATCTAGGCAACCATTTTTGCAAATTTATCCTCTTTTTTAAAATTATAATGCCAATTTAAAAAAAAGAGAGATTTTATTTTCATTGCATACGGGAACTAAAAAGTTAAAAAAATTATTGAAAGGCACTACTTTGGAAGGATATGCTCTGGGGGCGGGGGGTGTTCTTTCTTCTAACCTCTCCTTCAGCTATGTCTTTGAATGAAATCATTTAATTTTTTGTGTTTCAGAGTCCAGTAGTGACTCCACTGTGAGTCTGAAGATCGTTTGTTTTGATCGATCAACTTCAGAGTCGATTGGATTTACATTTACTAGCAAAGATTCAGCTCATGTTATAACCTCCATTATATCGGACATTCCTAAACTAAGGGTAATTTGAACTTTTGTCATAAAAATAATTATGTGTATGTGTGTCTGCACTGAGTTTTGTTTAAAACCAAATTTATTAATGAAAAAGATATTTGGACAACTGGAGTATTATGAGAAAATTGTATATACATATAGTAAAATCTTATTCCATCATTTTGCAGAGAAAGTACTCGATACATATTTTAAAACAATCGAATTAAAACAAGTTAAAAGTTATAAATAAGAACAATTTTAACAATTATTCACTGAAATATTGTAAATGTAAAGTACAATTTAACTGTTAAACTTTAAATATAATTCAGATATTATAATTCAAAACATTCTATTCTTTTGTTTGTAATTCAAAACATTCCATTCTTTTGTTTGTAAAATGTATACATATATAGCATATACACACACTTAAGTAAATCACACGATATAATATAAAGAAAAATATCTTTATATATAACAGCAATAATTGTATATATATAATAAAAATACAGAAAAGCTTTTTTCATAAAATATTTATTTTTTGCCCTTTTCAGTGTGTTGGAATTATTTTAAAATTTCAATTTGCATACATGGTGACATCTATCGCTTTTATACAAAATTAATTTGCTAATGTTATATTTTGGAAAAAATATTGTTTTAGTAACTGTAATTTTTATAAGTTATAATGCTAGGATTTGCGATTCCAGAAAAAATAGAAACTTAAATAGAAAGGTATTGTAAGAAAGCAATGGAAAAAGATTACTGATAGATCAAAGAAATGTGAATAATAATGCCAGAAAGGCTTAATGGATTTAAGTATAGAAAAGGTAAGTATTGTTTAATCAGAGCATTAAGCTATTTGAAACTAATTAAACAAAAGAATACTGATAAAGGGTCAGTTTAATCAATTCTTGAAAGTCTAATTGCAGGTGAACACTGATGCAATTAAAAAACTTGATAATAATTTGTGAAAAGACGCATTACTGGGGGGGGGGGGGTAGTAGAATGTAAAGAGCTATTACCTTTATAATAATTGATACCGGATATTAAGCTGCAAAATGTATAAATAGTGTGTGCTGGAAAGAGCGGGAACTTTTTCTTACGTTTCATATGCCCAGGAAAAAAGATGTTGGAAAAGTTGTAGCAACTTTTCTGCTATGAGGGACGTCATCCCAGAGACCGAACGTCTATAGATGTAAACTGACAGATAGGGAACTTAAACAGACCGCACTGGTCTTATTTTTATTTGTGTATGCCTGATAAGGCTCTCCAAAGAACTGCAGAATCAGACTGTGAATAGAGACAAATTTTTTTACTATTTACTCAGGTCTGAGAATAGTTACAGTGGGAAATATTAGTATTTATTGAGATCTAAATTCATCAAATTGTATATAGTGTGTGATATACTATAATGTCATCATCATCTTCAACCATTATCAATCCACTGCAGGATGAAGGTCTCCAAGTTTAATCCATCTTCTCCGATCTTTAGCTTCTCTTCTCCACACTTTCTTATTTCATCCATCCATCTCACATATGGTCTCTTTCTGGGTCTTTTACAATCTCTTGGAATCCCATTTAAAATTTCAATTGTCCATCTCCACTTTAATCTTCTAATTTTTTCAATGAGGTCAGTAACACCTGTTTGTTCTCTTACCCATACATTGCGTTTTTGATCTCTTCTTGTTACTCCCAACATACATCTCTCCATACTTCTTTGAGTGGTCTGAAGTCTCTGTATTGCTCTTCTATTAAGTGTCCAAGTCTCAGATCCATAAGTAAGAACTTGTAAAACACATTTGTTAAAAACCTTCCTTTTCATACACATAGGCATATTTCCTTTTACTATCAAGTTATTTCTATCAAAAGCACTCCAACCAAGTTTAATTCTATGATTAATTTCCTCCATTATGTTTCCATCTGTATTAATAATCTGACCAAGATATTTGTAACTGTTAACTTCTTCTAATTCATCATAATCAATCTTTATTTTCATATTTTGACCAAATCGATTAAACATTACTTTAGTCTTTTTAACATCTTTCCTGCAACATTTCCTGCAGCTCTGAAGCATTATTTGCAAAAACAACTACATCATCTGCGAAATCTAAATGACTTAAATAATCTCCATTTACTTTCACTCCTTTAGTTTCCCATTTTAATCCATAAAATACTTCTTGCAGCACTGCTGTAAAAATTTTTAGAGATATGGAGTCACCTTGTCTTACACCTTTCTCAATGTTGATTTTTCCAGTATCATTATGTAATCTAATTGTTGCTGTTGCATTTTTATAAATATTCTTTAAAATATGACAATATCCTGGATCTATACCTTGATGATCCAATGCTTTAATCACTGAAGAAATGTTTATAGAATCAAATGCTTTTTCATAATCTACAAATCCAAACCATAATGGTAACTCATATTCATTTGTCCTTTCTATAACTTCTCTCAATACCTGGATATGATCTACTGTACTAAAACCACTTTTAAATCCAGCTTGTTCTCTTGGTTGGTGGAAATCCAATGTTCTCTGTAGACGAGTTGTAATTATCTTGGTAAAATTTTTATATAAAACTGATAAAAGACTAATAGGTCTGTAATTTCTAATATCTTCTTTATCACCTTTTTTAAATATTAATATTATTACTGCATTCTTCCAATAATCTGGTACATCTTTATCATTTAGACATTTGGTATATAACTTTGCTAAAAAAAATTCTATTTCTTCACCTGCTTCTTTTAATACATCAATTATAATTCCATCATTACCTGGAGCCTTTCCTTTCTTCATACATTTAATTGCATGTCTCACTTCTTCAGTTAAAATTCTGGGCAATTCGGAAGATGTAACAGATATAGGAGGTATTTGTTCTTTATTACTATATAATTCTTGATAAAAATCTTCTACCAATTTCATGATGTCATCTCTCTTTTTAGTAATTTTTCCATCTTTTTTTCTTATTGCAGATATAAATTTCCTACCAATACCAAAATGCTGTTTAACATTCTTGAGACTTTTGTTTTCTTCTACAGCTTTCCTTGCTAGTTCACAGTTATACTTTCTTATATCATTTTCAACTCTTCTCCGCACCATTTTACAAAATTCAAGATATTCTTCCCTCTTTAATGCATCATTTTTGTATATCTTCATATTCCTTCTTTTCTTCCTGAATTCTCTAGTCTCAGTAGAAATTTTATTGGTCAATTGCTGCTTTTTTCTACCAGCTATCTTTGTTGCAGTTTTTAAAAGTGCATCAGTTATTTTCATATTAATTTCATTCAAATCTGAATCATGTTCAAAATCTACTAATACTTGAAACCGATTTGTAAGTTCTAATTTAAATTCATTAGAATGTTTCTGAAGAATAGGAATATCAACTATAAATATTGTTTTCTTAATAATTTTTGTCTCTCTAGTTTTACATTAACATGTATCTTACACCTTACTAATCGATGATCACTTCCTGTGTTAAATTTATTAAGAACATTACAATCTTGAAATATGTATTTCCTGTTAGTCAAAATATAATCCAATTCTGCTGTACCTTCATTTGGATGCTTCCATGTCCATTTCCTTTTAACATTTTTCTCAAAAAAAAGAATTCATAATATAAAGTTTTTCTTTTTCTGCAAACTCCACAAGTCTATGTCCTCTCTTATTTCTATTACCATAACCAAATTTACCTACAGCAATTTCATCTTTCATTTGGTTACCAATTCTATCATTAAAATCTCCCATAACAATTTTAAAATGTTGTTTACTTTGATCAAATGCCTTTTGTACATCCATATAAAAATCTTCTACTACTTCATCACTATGAGCACTTGTTGGGGCATAAACCTGAATTATCTGCATTTGGTATCTGCTATTAAGTTGTATAACTAATCTTGCCACTCTGTTCGATACACCATCAATCTCCACAATATTGTTCTTCCATTTTTTATTTATAATGAATCCTACTCCACTTGTATTTCCAATATTTGTGCCTTTATAATAGAGTATATGTCCACTTTTTAAATCAATTGTCTCTTCACCTTTTCTTCTAACTTCACAAAGTCCAATAATGTCCCATTTAATATAAGAGACAGTTCTTCTAATTCTTGCAATCTTCCTTCACTTGAAAGTGATCTGCAGTTGTACGTACCTAAATAAAAAGTCATCATCAAATGGCAGCCTGGGTCCACAATCAGGGGACTCTTAGCACCCTCTGCCTTCAGCCACCAACCGCTGCCTTGGATGGTGACTTAACAGCCTCCTGGGAATAAGGGCCATAATTTAATTTTGTCTGTCATAATTCTATATATGTATTGGAAAAATATTTATCATTTACACAAACATTCATTCTGCCTTATCAGGCATTGAGAACAAAGACCATGATGTTTTTTGATCTTAAACTCAGAGGTAAAAAGCCAATAAACTCACCACGTTGGCTAATGTGTGTTGGGGAACAGCCCATCCATGTTCGTATACTATATGAATAATCACATAGTAATAACAGCTGCAACGACAAGAACGTATGGAGTGGACATTAGGAATTTGCCCTGCTCGGTTCCTTTAAAGCCTCCAAGAGGAATCAAAGGATTTCCTTTCAGTTAATAGCAAACTCCTTTCTGCAGCCGCTATAATGTAAATAAATATAATTTTCATCTTTATTTAATGATTTTTATTTCAACTTATAATCTATATTTTTTGTTTGTTGGCATTCAGCTTCATAGTTGAATACACCACAGCTAATGATAAATGAATGGAAAATTATATAGTATATATTTATAAAGGACTTATTGTATTATTGTTATAATAGGTATTGATTAAATTTGCATGAAAGAAATAGAAGCCACTATGTGTGCAATGTAAATTGGAATTGTAAAATAGTTCCAACACATTGAAAGGGGCAAAAATAAATATTTGCCGAAAAGAGCTTTTCTGTATTAATATTTTATATTGTGTGATTTATTTAAGAATATGAAAAAGCAGCATAATGGATTAAATTTCCAATTTTGATGATATATATTGTAACGGTATGATTTGGGGAACATTTGCCTCATATATATTCCAAAATGAGAGATCTATCTGAGGAAGCTATAATTTATATGGCTCAGGAGCTAGAGACTATTAATATGTATGGGATTTGTAATTTAAGACTACAGAATTATGCTTGATAATAATAAAGTCATATGAAAACCTAATTTCCTCACTCATACTATCACAGTCTGAATTTATTTGGTTAACAAATATTGCTAGCTGTTATGACTAAATCTACCATCAATAAATGCCTGGTGATGTGAATTGGGGTTCCATTGCATAGATCTATCTGAGTAATATAAAATGAAATAACTAATACTAGAATTTTAATTTAAAAGATAAATACCTTTATTTACATTGGTAACTAGATTATAGGTCATGAAATTGCATATTAAAATAGCATTAGCTTATAATAACTAATATGTGTGTATTGAGACTATGGGTGATGCTAAACAAAGTACTTATCTTGAATTAAAGGAAGATGCACATTCAGCTTAATTTTTCTGGTAATAATTTAGTATTTAGAATTATTAATTTATTAGGCCTATGTTGGGATTAAACCTAAATAAGTTACCTTGACAAGTATCGTTCAGTAATTATTTATCCTTTTGTTTAAGACAGCTTCCTTTAATTGAATGTGTAAATGTTATTGTTTACTTTATATAATACTAAACATGAAATCATTCTTTAACACCTGCATATAACATAAGTGAAATAAAATTAAAGACAAAAACTTGAAGATATGACTAAACATTTAGCATTCAACTAATCACTATACTGGGTAATGTTGTTAAATTGATGTAAGAATTTATATGTATCCAAAATAAGACTATAATAGCACTAAGAATTAGATTATAGTCCTTGGAATAATTCGATATAATTTATCCAACAGTGGTTTTGTGCCTTGATTCTTTTATATATTTGTTAGGTAATTGGTAGTTGTGTAATTCACTTTCATTACATATATCGAAATATCCAAAAGTAAATCATAATAAACACTGATTCCTGTATTATCTAATAAGCCTGTAGTATCATAATTCCTTTTAATATCACCTGTAGGTATTCATATATCTACTATGTTATTCACAAACATCTTAATATAGTTGTCAATTCATGTGCATGATAAGTATGTTTCCAGTAAGATATAATAAGCTACTACTTATGGTAGGTGGTGTTATGGTCTCATGACTAAAACTAGGTATATTTGATATTCTATATTTCATTCTCTTCCTTTAGTGAATGATCCTTATGGTAGTTTAAAATTAACTTGATTTTTTTCTATGAAATTGGCATTTTATTTATCATTACTATTACTAATACTTTGCGATTGTCTGATTTTATACGCATATATTTTGGATTTGAATGGCAATTTGAAGAAATATTTTAATAAAAGCAAGAATGTATTTGTAATACACTGGAAGTTGTAGTTTAATTCATTAGATGATCTTAATTTAAATCCATAGTCCTTAGGAAACAGATGGCAATGTGTTTGAATCTATCACTCCATTTTTATTTTTCTAACTGTTTTTATGAATATGAATATTTCAGTAAATAGAATATGTTAGTCAAAATATAGTTTTTTGCAGGTAGTTTATTGATGCTTATATGTATAGATTCTCTCAAAAAATAAATGTATTCACTAAAGTTAATAAAAATGTTTCCTTTTTAATTCAACTTATCGATCTGTTATTTTCACAAAAAGAATATTATATATATATATTCCTTTTTTGTTGCTATATCACTTTTCTTTCTTGGATTTCATTCGATTGTTGCTTTTAAACAATTGACATAATAATGTATATATATTAAAAATAGAAATAAAACACACTAACTCCTTCTTTTTAAAACTTGTTTTTATATGACTATACTCATGTAAAAAAAAAATAAAAAAATCCAATGTTTCGACTATTTTATATAGTCTTTTTCAAGGCACACTAAAATAAAATAATATATATATAACAAATAACACATATTCCATAAAAATAAATAAATAAATAAAAAATTACAAAATATTTTGTAATTTTTTATTTATTTATTTATTTTTATGGAATGTGTTATATATATATTTTATTTTATTTTAGGGTGCCTTGAAAAAGACTATATAAAATAGTCGAAACATTGGATTTTTTTTTTTTTTTTTTACATGAGTATAGTCATATAAAAACAAGTTTTAAAAAGAAGGAGTAGTGTGTTTTATTTCTATTTTGGATATTTATGAACTATTTTGAAAAGAAGAACTCTATGCTTGATATATTAAATTATTTTATTATATATATATTAAATATACCCACACCCATACATACATGTAAATTATTAAATGTAATGTGTATTGATAATTCATGAATGTGCAAATAAATAATGTTATTTTAAAACAATAATTTCCCAAAAATTAAAGTGTTTTCATTTTTTTTTGTTAGTGATTTCAAATACAATATGATCTAGAATTGAAATTGTTATTGAAGTTTACCATACTAAATATTGGTAATAATTACATTCTGATAATCAGTCATTGATTTTAATTTTGAATTACTTTTAAATAAAATAAATAATAAAATACAATTAAGATATTAATTAAAATGTTGTGGTAGGCATTGCTTTTTGCCAGATGAAGTAGTTATCAAGTGGCAATTTTAGTGATTATTATTTCAGAGTGAAATAACAAGTTGACACAGAAAAATGTTAAATACTATATATACATAATCCTATTTTGAAAGGGCCTCCTAACTGGCACAATATATATATACTGACATATTCAGTGCCTACAATTATAGTGATTAGATTAAGATTGCTTTTTTAAAAACGCAATTTTATCTAATCATTTATTTATTTTAAAAAAAATTAAATTAACATGTATATTGTGCAAATTTCATGCTGAATTCAATGGATCTGTCAAAGTCTGGATTTTTTGTGTCAAAGCTTTTAAAAGTGCTAATAAATTAACTATTTAAAAAAAATATATTTCTAATTTAAAAAAAAAAGTAGAATTGTTAAATCTACTTACAGAATGAATAAGAATTAAAAATATTATTTAGCAAATATAACTATACTTTTTTTAAATAAAATAATAAAAATCTCATTTCAAATTTTTAAAGAACTATTCTTATGGAAAATATTGCATCAAGACTCAAATTTGGCAATAATAGATGTTGAATTGAGAGTTCTCTGTGCAGTCATTATTACATATGATTGGCTGTCATATAAGCATTTTTAAGGCCATCTGTCAAAGGTTTCAGCCTTTCACATTATTAATTCAAGAAATGATAGTTCCATAGGGGAAAAAAACATATTTCTACAACACAGATTCAGGACCAAAGAAAGCAAGCAATCATGTAGAAAAGTGATTCATATGTGAACAGTAGATTGAGAATTCACTATATATGTAATTATTATATTTTCTTATTGTAGTAGAAATTATAGCAAAAAGTACTATTGCTATAACCTCATTATAAAGTACAAGTTAATTTCACTTTAGGATACATTAAACTTTTCAAAAGTCATTAAACATGTCTAAACACACAAAAAATATCTTAATCTGAAAGTCTCCCTTTTAAATTTACTTTGAAAGTCATAGCATACTTTTTATTTTTAACAGAAAATCACTTTTGTAGGGGTATCTATGAATGAAATCCTGAAATTATTTTAATTAGATTTTGTTTAACCAGACACATACTTTGTTAGAAAATAGTATGTAAAAACTCTTTTAAAATACAAATTCTAATATTTACTGATATTTTATTAATAGCAGTAGATTTTCAAGTTTTTGTGTGTCTGACCTTGAAATATGTGTCTCTGCCATTCAAATCTCTTGATATTATTACAGGTTTGAATAAACATTAGAAATACTAGAGATTTAAAAACTACTCATCATCATCATTAACCATTATCAATCCACTACAAGATGAAGGTCTCTCTAAGTTCAAACCATCTTCTCTGATCTTTAGCTTTTCTCCTCCACATCACCCCTGCACACTTTCTTATTTCATCCATCCATCTCACATGTGGTCTCTTTCTGAATCTTCTACAATCTCTTGGAATCCAGTTTAAGATTTCAATTGTCCATCTATTATCATTTCTTCTAGAAATATGTCCAGCACAACTCCATTTCAGTTTTTAATTTTTTCAATGAGATCAATAATACCTATTTGTTCTCTTACCCATATATTGCATTTTCGATCTCTTCTTGTTACTCCCAACATGCATCTCTCCATACTTCTTTGAGTGGTCTAAAGTCTCTGTATAAGTGTCCAAATCTCAGATCCATAAGTAAGAACTGGTAAAACACATTTATTAAAAACCTTCCTTTTCAAACACATAGGCATATTTCCTTTTAGTATCAACTTATTTCTATCAAAAGCACTCCAACCAAGTTTAATTCTATGATTAATTTTATCCATTATGTTTCCATCTGTATTAATAATCTGACCAAGGTATTTGTAGCTGTTAACTTCTTCTAACTCATCATAATCAATCTTTATTTTCATATTTTGAAAATCCATTGAATAGTACTTTAATCTTTTTATCATTTATCTTTAGTCCTACTTTCATCTGATAACTCCTGCAACATTTCCTGCAGCTCTAAAGCATTATTTGTAAAAACAACTACATCATCTGCAAAATCTACATGACTTAAATAATCTCCATTTACTTTCACTCCTTTAGATTCCCATTTTAATCCACAAAATACTTCTTGCAGCACTGCTGTAAAAAGTTTTGGAGATATGGAGTCGCCCTGTCTTACACCCTTCTCAATGTTGACTTTTCTAGTATCATTATGTAATCTAATTGTTGCTGTTGCATTTTTATAAATATTCTTTATTACATTCAAAGATCAGCCTTTCAAGCTAATTGTGCATGCATCTTTTGTGAGTGTTAAATAATAAATGAATACTTCCCTCTACAATACAAGATATAGTATTTATGCAGGAATAAAAGGAATCCTCTTATTCCTACAACTCAAATTCTTTTATATGAGCAAATCTGAAGTACTGTTGAGGAAAGCGTGAGAGTAGAATTCTCACTTTAAATTACTATTTACGATGTTTGAATGAATGATGTCGGTGAAATTGTCTAGAATTTACTAAACGTCACTCTAACTGAAACTTAATTATAAGTAAATAAGCATTTATTTTTATATGACACTGATCTTTGAATGTAATACAATTGTACACATAGCATCATATAAAAATAAATGCTTATTTATTTATAATTAAGTTTCAGTTAGAGTGATGTTTAGTAAATTCTAGACAATTTCACCGACGTCATTCATTCAAACATCGTAAATAGTAATTCAAAGTGAGAATTCTACTCTCACGCTTTCCTCAACAGTACTTCAGATTTGCTCATATAAAAGAATTTGAGTCGTAGGAATAAGAGGATTCCTTTTATTCCTGCATAAATACTATATCTTGTATTGTAGAGGGAAGTATTCATTTATTATTTAACACTTGCAAAAGACGCATGCACAATTAGCTTGAAAGGCTGATCTTTGAATGTAATACAATTGTACACATAGCGTCATATAAAAATAAATGCTTATTTACTTATAAATATTCTTTAAAATATACAATATCCTGGATCTATACCTTTATGATCCAATGCTTTATCACTGAAGAAATGTTTATAGAATCAAATGCCTTTTCACAATCTACAAATCCAAAGCATAATGGCAACTCATATTCATTTGTCCTTTATATAACTTCTTTCAATACCTGGATATGATCTATGGTACTAAAACCACTTTTAAATCCAGCTTGTTCTTTTGGTTGGTGGAAATCCAATGTTTTCTGTAAGAATTACTATGGTATACTATATACTGAAAGTATTTTATAGTGTTTAAAATTAATAAACACAGATATAATAATTGCTTTTTTATTATTATTTTGTTCATATGTAATAATTATGGAGAAGGGTCTAAAATTTCAATGTAAGTCATGTGGCGTTTAAATTTCCAACTAGCTATTTGAGTCATTCAGTTGTGCTAAATCAGTACTTGAGCTTTTAAATATAACAAGATCCCCTTCTCTCAAGCAACTAACTATATGATTTTTTTTTATTTATATAGAAATTTAGAATTCACCCCCAACCTCAAAACATGGAAATTCTTAGGTAACATTTGCTATGTCTTAGCTCACTAATCCCTGGAATAAGATTAACAAATTTACTATGGAATATTATTTTTTGAGGACACAGTGACTCAGACTTCAATTTATACAATTTAATATACACATTAATATGTATAAATGTAGTAGTATCAAAAACAGGTTTATTCAACTATGTTTACAATAAAGAAAAAATTATAAAATAACATTAAATTTGGCAATACATTTATAAACCATTAAATTACTTAATGTCCAATATTAATAAGATTCCATGTGGAATTTGCTATTAGGTGAGGAGCTAACTTCAAATCTCTTTCTTTGATATCTTTTAATTAATGTTGGATCAGGTATAACAGACTTGAAGATTAGTATATATAGTCTAGATATATGAATCAAATTTTCATTCATTAAGTCTTTTCACTAATATTAAAATACCGAAGACAATACATTTATCTTTACCATCATCATTGTCCTTTAAGCCTGGCCAGTCTTCTGCTGCTTCGCTCTTGTCGCACAGTTTTCTCGAGAGCATGTGTTAACTTTTTCCCCCAGTTTGTATACTTTCAAATCTTTTGTTTTCTGAAGTAATTAAACTCATTGGGGAAAATCCGGGTGGTGGATTTATTATCAATTCTATCTTGCATCCATAAATTTAATTAGTATCATACTAATTAAATTTTCTTCATTATCTGATTATTTATTTTTTCTTTCTGATATTAACTACCGTACACAATATGTTTTAATTAAATAATTTATATTACCACAATTCGGTTAATCTGATTCCGGCTATTTATTATTTATTTATTTCCTTTCTGTAAATTAATTTCATAACTTACTAAAATACTTATATTTCAACATCATTATTTATTTTAGTAGTAAAACTGTTTAACCACTTACAATTATACAAAATTTTCTCTATTGCACAGATTTATCTGAGATTTTTCAAAATAAAATAATTGAGATGAAGTGACTGGCGTACAAATTTTGAATTCAGACCATATGCAAAAAACAATTCATTGAGCTTCGAATAAAAGTATATTCATTTTTTATTTATTAAAATATTTTAATTTTGTTTTGCATTGCTTTATTTATATTTACAAATAATAAAAACATTAAAATTTAAAAAAAAAACATTTCTCTGCTCATGAATCAAGTTCTTTTTATAATCATTTATTTGATGTGATTTTATCAACCAGTTTTTACTGGTCCACGGTCTTCATCAAAGCCTTTTTAAAAGATTTATTTGACTAAAAAAAATGTAAATAAAAAGCTCTGATGAAAAATGTGAATCAGTCGAAACTATTAGAAAATAAGTATAAAATATTGGATTTAAGTGTATAGACATGGGTTGATGTTTTTTAATTTTTTTTTGTAGTTTTAATATTCTTTTTTTTTTTTTTTTAAAAAAGTTTAAATTATATATTATTTTTGAAATTTCTCTTAAAGTGCTAATCATATTTTTTTTAAAAAAACTTTCCATATATGTGACTTTTCACATTTTAAAATGATTTTGAACATATATACAAAGCTTTCTTGACCAGAATTAGTGCATATGCATGATGTTTCTAATTTATGCATAAATATGCAGCAAAAAATATTTGTATTTTTTATATAAATTATTGTATGTGTGTAATTTCTGCATTATTGAATGCATTTTTAAAAATAATGAAATTTCAGTTATCTATTGGATATGTCATTAAAGACATCGCAGATAAGCAAACAGATAGATAATACAATGGGAAAGACTATCCAACCTGGTTATTATATAATACTAAATATCAGGCAATAAATTGTTTAAATTTGATGGTTTTATTAGTTACTGTCAAACCATTTAATAGTTTTTGTTATTCTATAGTTTTCAATAATAAAAAGTGTTGGTGGCCTAGTGGTTAGCATAGCTGCCTTCCAAGCAGCTGGCCTGGGTTCGCTTCCCAGTCAACACATTTGACATATATATAAAAAAAAAAAAATAGAAAACCATATTTAAATAAATAGTCAAATGGTTTTATTACTCAAATTTCTAAAAAGTCTTGAATGCCAGAGCTGGAGTCAACCCAAGAACCTTGTGTCCCAGAATCTGGCTCTCTATCAGTGCACTAAACCAGGGGTTGGCAAATTTTTTATTATGAGCTATTTTGTTTAAATCTTCCTCTCTTTTCCATTAAAGGAACCACAAAGAAAGAGGCATTCCCACATTCCTGAAAAATATGAATTTCTGAATGGCTGTGGATATATTTGAACACTTATTTTAGTAATAGAACATAAGTATAGGGGATTTGAACACAGATTTTTTAAGCATCCTTCAACTATCTACACTATCTCATACATCTGATACACATGACCACACACATGTAGAAAAGACAAATAATCACCAATGTATGTATTTTGTGCTAAATAAGCACTCATCAGTTGGTCCAGATTATCACCTTTCACATATATATATATAATCAGTGCTCAGTTTATATTAAGATAGCAAATCTTTATACTTTAATGGACAGGCTTCAATCCACTCCAACCTGCAACTTTTCAGCCATCCATATAATTGAAAATCTGATGATGAAAACTCAAATCCCATGCTGATGCTAATATTATTGCCATGCCCATATTGATCTAACGAAAATAAAAAATAGAGAATTACTCTGGTTGTTTGGTTTATTCACAGATTTCTAATATTTAAATATTCTTCATATAAAAAATTACTATTCAATAATAAGGGTGAATTCAAGAAACAATGTTGTAGTACACATTTTTCCTCTCCTAGAATCATCAAAATATTTATTTACAAAAAAAAAAAGAATAAAATGTGTGTGTGTTAATCATGATAAAAAAAACCACAAGTTTAGGATCAAAGAGCCACATTTGTCTTGCAAGCCTTAGTTTGCCAACCCCTGAACTAAGACCATGCAGAGAACAAAAAAGTCATAGCTCATATAGTTTGATTATGATTATTAAATTGGCTGAATTTAAACAATTTATATGTATTTGTTATAAATTGAACAAAATGAAGAGTTTTTATTCAAAAATCATATAATTTGATTGATACTTAATCAAACTTTATTATATATATATATTTGTGTGTCATTAAAAATCTTTTACAAGTATCTGCATGCAATTTATTAAACCACTAGACATCACATGATCACTATCTCTTATACTAGCACATAATTGTTATTAAACAAGGCAAAACTCTCCATACAACAGTGCCATCCTGTGCCAACCAGAGTAATCAATGGATGCCAGAAGACTTGTGCATAAAATCCCTATCTAGTGCCTACTTATGGATAGTGGTGGCTATGGTTGTTAAAGAGGCACACCAAAATGTATGGGTGCTGAACTGACTTCAGGCCCATATGGCTATATAAGCTATTGAGCTTAGATTGAAAATATTATTGTGTTTTCAATTTCATTCTCATAGTTTTGTAGTTAAGTAGAGATAAAAGGTGGCTGCTAGAGGGTTGCATTAAATCATAAGATCTAGGTGCAGTCTCTCATATCCAAGGCTCCTCACTGACGAAGGCCACAAGCCAGAAACTAGTCTGGGGATATTGGATGAGTAGGCACTAGATAGGGATTTTATGCACAAGTCTTCTGGCATCCATTGATTACTCTGGTTGGCACAGGGTGGCACTACTGTATGGAAAGTTTTGCCTTGTTTAATGCAATTTATTATGGTGTAGTGTAAAGTTAAATGATGTGTAATGGAAACTAATAGATAATAAGATATTTGTACAGAGCAAGGAAGAAAGTGTTTAAAATACAGTATTCCCTCCATCCACGATTCTCATATCTGCAATTTCGGTTATTTACAATTTAAAAAATATTAAATAAAATATAAACAATTTATTTTTATTATCCACAGTGCATTATATGTACCCATTTTATAATATTGCTATTATTTGGAAATATTAGTATTTAGAACATGACTTGAATCAAAGCTATGGCTATGATTGGGGGTGTGTGTTCTTGAGTAATATTGATGTAAATAGTGTTCACAGGTGCTTTAATTTAATTGTGATTATAAGCAGATTAAAGGTATTTCTGATATTCATTCCATTTCTTCTAAAAAAAATTGACTTCAATAATTTGCTCTTTGTTTTCCATAATTAAAAGATTACTAATACGCTCTTTTTTTCTTAAAAAAAAAAAGATTATACTTTAGTATCATTATGTAATTGATAATTACCAGATGCTTACTTCTAAGAAATTTTATACGAGTGAAATGACTGAATGAATTTTTTTAAAACAAGAAAGGAAATTTATTGTGGAGTTTAACACTAAGTGCTGGAGAATATCATATTTGATATTTACAATTTGTAAATAAGCTTTATAACTTTAAATATTGAAATATTTTCTACTGCTAAAACAAAACAAATATCAAAATAATGAAAACGGAATGGTATATTGCTGCTATATTTTTAAAATCTTGTTGCAAAGAAATTGAAATACATGTGCCAATAATTTTACGTTTTTCATGAGCAAAAATGCAAAAAGGTGCCAGAAATATTTGATAGGAAATTGATACTTGTTTCATAAAAATATAAGAAGAAATGTTACATTAGTCCGGAGCCACTTACTGAAACAGTCTCCAAAATTGTTAAATGTTTTATGATTGGTAATCTCAAGGATAATGACTTTATTCACCAAATAATAGAATAAAATCTTATAAATAGATTTAACTATGATTAGAAATTGATGTTTTAGACAGTGAACAACAAATAATTACTTTGTGTAGATACGAATTTGATGTTTATTAAAGGATTATGAAAAATTAACTTTTTTGTCTAGTTATTAATAGAAACAGTCAATAAATTGTGTTAAACAGTAAATTGTAGTTTTTTGACACAGTAATTACATAACTCTCTATATCTCTATTCCAAGTAGTACATGAATGCTGTGAGTAAAGAATATGATGCAGGGTAGACAGATCACTAAGTATGCACCTTTCATATATCTGGGATTTATATCTAGATATATGTTTTATAAGTTGCAATATTATTCATACATGTAAAAATTTCTTTTGTGACATTCAATTTTTGACATGCTATTCTCATGTTTTAATATATATGTATGTATGTGCTTTTTAAAAGTTTTTTATTTTTTTACTCTTGCTATGGTTTACCATATATGTGAATTAAGGTCAGGCAGATAGTATATTTCCAAGGACTGAATACCAATGTTCCCTCTAATTTTTACTAAGTGTATTTTTTGCCATCTGTGCATGTTTTTATTTAAATTGAAACAATTCGTGCATCATTTAAAATAATAATATTTACTTACTTGATTTTACAATCAATTATGTAAATAAAAATTTGTAATAAAAATTATAAAGATTTTTATTTCAAAAAAATTTATTTGAATATTAGCATCATATATGTAGTTATTACATTCAATAGAATGCTAAAATTATGCATAAAAATAAAATTATTGCATGTTTTAAAAAATACATGAAAAAATATGCTACTGAATTATAGTTATCACATACAATATTACATCTTTTCTATCTTTACAATTTAACTATTCCCAATGCACATGATCTATGATGTTTCTATTGCTTTGATATGATTTTACTCTCATCAGCATATCCAAATGACATTCTCCTAAATGATTTCTTTGTTTATTTTTTATTAAATTCATCCACCATTCATAATCAATGTTAGTTGCCAAAACGTCCACCAATATCCAGTAATTTTGAAAGGTCCCAAAACTTCATTTTCCAATAAAAATAATGCCAGTTCTCAAAATTAGTTATAAATTTACATTTGACTTTTTCCCCCCACAGTGAATTTAAAATCATTATATTGCCTTAATACAGACGATTTATCGCTTAAAATGGTTTTATATTTTAAGCAAAGAGATTCCATTTCTGCAATGCTATAATTAAAATCACATATAGGAAATGCTGTTAAGTCAAATGCTGTCTATTCTTGTACTTCATTTTCAGGAAATCTTTCTTTCAAATGAATAAATTGAAATGCTTCAAGTGGGGTTAGATGCCACCATTGAAAAATTTTATACAATGGAACAAGTTCTAAAATTTCATTCAAAATTCCCACCTTTGCTAGAAATTCATGGTTTTCTAATTTCTTTAAACAAAACTTTGAAATGGCATCATACACATCTTTAAAATAGTCAATAAAAGAATTATAATTTCTTATTATTGCTTTAAGTACAAAATTTCTAGATAACCATATAACTTCATATAAAGGTTTAAAATAATAGCTTCATTTTCAGAAGCTTCGGCAATGTCTCAAAATTTGCCTCTTATTATTGTAGATCTAGAAAACAGAGTATAAATTGTTCTCTTTACAGTTTCAATCTCTTTTACTAATTTAACTTCTTTCCAAATATCACATATGCTTAAATCTTCACAATGCACAACACTATGTTGTTGAACCAGTCAAGCATTGGTGGCCTAGTGGTTAGCATAGCTCCCAAGCAGCTGGCCTGGGTTCGCTTCCCAGTCAACATATTTGACATATGAAAAAAAAATGTTATTGAAATAAATGCAGTATTTTTTCTTTTAATTTTGTTGCTATGCCATTTATTTTACCCAATATCACAGATCCAACCATCAAAAGCAAACAATCACTTTTTTGTAAATCAATATTATTGTCTGTATAAAATTAATCTATTGCTGGTACAATTGAAATTACATCACAAGTTTTCAACTGAATTATTCCACCAAAAATAGTTTTATATTCCTTCGAATTTTTACATCTGAATTTAAAATATAAAATTAAGCATTTGATAGTATTAATATCAATAATTTCATCAATAGTTAGGGCGTGAATGTCAACTCTGTTTATTTCTTCCATCATTTTTTTTTTTTTGCAATGGAATTAATTATTTCCAAAAATATAAAGCTGTATTTTTTATTGTGCCAGCTTTTTGGAATTTTTATGTATTTTCTATGTGTTCATTAATATCTTGGACAGAAAGTAAAAGAATATTCATTTTATTGCTAATAATTCATTATCAATTAAAATTTTGCTGTCTTCCAGATTGCCTTTTGTTTCATCAAATAAACCTAATATTCGTGTTGTGTGCAATGAAGGATTTTTATTTTTTAATTTTTGTACGGTGCCCAAATTTCATTTGCCGAATAAGTGATGTTTTAAAACATCTAATTTCCAAGTATCATTCCACTTTTATCTGGTTATGAAATCCATTTTCATTATGACAATAATTGCAAATTAAAACACCTTACAGACAGTAAATATTTCTCGTAACGGAATTCTTAATTTAATATTACTTTTTGAGAATCTGTTTCTGCAATTTCATTGAGCCATTTAATTTTAAACCCACATGCTGTTTTGTTTCTTTTCAAACTTTTTGCCTGCGAATAAATCAACTAAAAAAATAAATTTAACAATATAGTTTAAATGATGTAGTATAAAAATATAATAATGTATTATAACTGAAACACAGGCTTATTATATACCTGTGTCTATATATGTAATATATAGGGTATATGAGCACAGACTCTTAACACGACCCATCACTTTCCACACTATCTCATAACACTGATACACTCCAACACATATGTTAAAAAGATAAATAATCACCAATATACGTATTTCATGCTAAACCAGCAATCATCAGTCGGTCCAGATTACCATCTCCACACATATATGCTATAAGTACTCATATATTAAAATAACGTACTTATAATGCCTTATTGACAGTAATAAAAATAAATAAAAAGGTAGGGATAAGCATACATGTTAAATGAATGTATGTGACATACTGCATTCGGCACATAAGCAGATCATTCCAAGGATCAGGGTAAACATGCATCGTCTGATTGTCATTGCATCAGTACAGAAAAAAAATATTTTTGAATTTTACTGTATGCAGATGTATTTTCTTCATGT
The DNA here is from genome assembly GCA_028023455.1 of Epiperipatus broadwayi. Classification (NCBI taxonomy): domain Eukaryota; kingdom Metazoa; phylum Onychophora; class Udeonychophora; order Euonychophora; family Peripatidae; genus Epiperipatus; species Epiperipatus broadwayi. The sequence goes on along the minus strand of JAQFVV010006200.1, from coordinate 13,854,698 downwards.
CCTAATTTTTTTAAGTACTACATATGTTCACACCTTAGAAGAGCACTGCTGAATATCCATTTAGTGTCAAGGTGGCTGTCTTTTTTTTTTTCTTAGCTTAGATGTAAATGTTGATTTTCTAACTTTGTTATATAATTCTTTATGGAAGAGGCTTGCTTACTTATGAAAATAGCCAGGAAATTAAGATCTTTCCAGCTTTTATACATATAAAATATTAATACTGATTTACATAATTTAAGAGTACTAAGCTAAATGTTGTCCACTTTTATCTTAAAGTGGATCAAACGGAAAATATTGTTTTTAGATAAAGCTAATTTAAATCTATATAGTCATTTTGTAATTAACTGTTATTTAGTTGCATCATAATTGAAATATTTTAGATAAATACATGAATATTCCCATTATAATTTCAATTTTTGTAATATTCCCATTATAATTTCAATTTTTGTATATATTTATGTACACACAGTAGATAGATACACACACAGAGATAAACATACAGAGATTTAGTATTCAGTTTTCATTTTTGAATATGGTATAATTGTCATCATTATTTGGTAAAATGGAACTCAATAAAGTCCTAAACATTTACAAATTAAATGTTTTGCAGATAGGTGACCGCATCCTTAGTGTGAATGGTCAGTCATTAGAAGGAATGTCTCAGGCTCAGGTGACAAGTCTATTGAAGCAGGCTTCAGGACAAGTCACTCTACAGCTAGCCAGTGGAGATGAGACTGAATCAGCAGGAACAACAATCCAAACTAATGGGGACACTTCTGGGTATGTAGGAATTTTCAATTTTTTTTTGATTGAATTTTTTTTTTTAATGCTGACCAACATTAATTATTTAAATAACTTAACAATTGAGTGATTGGTTGTTTGAGAGTTCATAAAAAATTATAGCAGTGGAGATGGCAGAGCTAAGCCATGATCCATGGATTTTAAGCTTCAAAATCTGTCACTTACTATTGCGCTAAGCAGGGAAATGTTTAAAAATCATCAAAGAGTTCAAATTTCTGTTAATATTTTAATAATTCTTTAAGTTTTATTAAAAACAAGTGATAAAATATTTAGAGAATTAATAATTAATATTGTCTTTTGTAATTTAGCAAAAGAAAGTGGTGCACTTGAGAACTAAACGTTTTTTAATCAATTCTCGCCTAAGTAAAGTAAATGGAAAAATCTCAGATTGTAGTCAGTTGAATGAACTGTTGTATTCAACAGATCACCTAGATACTTGAATATCACATGATTTCTGAGCAACTATTCATATGACTATATATATTGTGCCATCCAATGGCACAAAGACTTTGTAGGAACGAAGCTGTATTAAGCTAAGCAAAAGTAGTTTTTTAAATACATTAATTGTCATTCATTATTTTGCCCCAGGTACTAGATTAAAAGTTTTAATAAATTGTAATTATTAGAATAAAATTTAAAAAAAGGAATTTTCAATATAAGTATGCATTTTACTAGCAGATATGTTTAGAAAATTTAAAAACATAAAATGCATTCCTATCCTGAAATTATATATATATTGTTTTTCATTTGTAATAAAATTTTAAGAGGGGTCTTGTTGCTAAGCAACAATGGTAAAATTTGAAATCAGCGAACAAAAGTAGATGGGCCGGAGATAATTTTCCATGCATATTGCAAATCTAAACATAATTCTAAGACTGTTTATTAAAAAGCAGCAATAACTAATTAAATTTTATATATAAAGCTATATTTACTGGCAGTTGCTAGGTCTTACATTTTTTCCTCTGCTGCAAAGAAGATAATTGGCCACGAGATATTTAAACCTAAATAACTGATAGTGTGAAAGCAACAGAAAAAATACTTTAACTGATACAAAATCTTAAGAAGACTATTATTTATTTTATTTAAAGCTATGGTAGTCATCAGATGCTGCTAAAAGTATTATCAATGGCTGGCTGAAAATCTTTGGTAAGTTTATTCATTACTGACCTTTCTGTAAGCTGAATGTTAAAATATTACTCTGACAAGGTGAATCATACCTATTCCTAGTTTGTTGTGATTATTCTATAAACTAAATACCATTTGTGCTCTTTGGCAAAATTATCTCCAAATGACCCAACAGTAACATCGTCCAAGGAAAAGTAAAAAAAAGAATAAAATTATGCAAGAACATGAAGCCAGCATGAAAAATGTTCTTCAAAATTAAGAGACAGAAAAGTATATATATATTTTAAAAAGGTACCTGTTATGTTTATATGTGATAACATATAAACATAAATGTGCATAAATACATTTTATAATACATATTTATTAATGATATATGATGCAAATTTATATATTTATGCTATATTTATAATAGCTATACTTTTCCTGCTATCATTGAAGTATAGCTCCTAGTTCTAGGGTGAACTATAAAAGAAGAGACTGCATAAGCCCTTATAGGTTTCCCTATCATTTCCATCTGTTCTGTGACAGCCTGCCTCATGAGTAGGTCTAATGACACTTCCTGCTATACTTGACAATTTGCCTCATGTTGGCATTTGGTTTTAGAAGTTTTCGGTCCTGAATGTGGACTTGCCTTGCTGCATCAACCATTTTGCTTAACTGCTATTGCCTGGAGAACATATTTTCGGTGTTTCAGCTCTGTGACATTAATTCTTCCTGACCCTACCTTCAAAAAGCTTAACTATTTATTACCAGATCCCATCCGTAATAGAAACATTCAGATTCAGTGAGCTACATTGCCTATTGGCCCATTCTTGCCTTTGCCTATCTATATACGCATATGTTCATGGCTATGAAAGTTCAATCCAATCTAAGTAAAATAGATCTAGTTCATCATTTGAAGGCAAGGTGAGATATGACAATACTTATAAATGAACTGAATCTGAAAATATTGGTAAGACGTTTTTATAATAATAAGTAATTAATTACCAGATGCCTTTCCTAAAATATGTAAACTATATATCAATATTTTATTATATGGATTTAAATTTTGACATTTCTTTTAATTATATGATATATTTCTTTCTTTTAAAATATTTTTTGTCATTTAATATTTTTATTCACTTGTATATTATAGAATGTGTTGTGGGGAGGCAACAAATTATAAGTGTTTTTTTATTATTATTGTTAGTGTTATTAAATATTTATATTAATGCTGGCAACCAAAAATAAAAGCTATTTTAAGTAGGGATGATCTCTTTCAAATAGAGTCTTAATGAATTCCAGCCTAAGAGGGTCAGACTATCCAAAAAAGTAACTGGGTTTTTTATTCCATGTAATCATACCTTTTTATGATAATATATTAGAAATCCATATTTTGATTGTCCTAGAAATCAAGAAAAGAAATTTGTATTATAGTAGATTTTAAATAAACTCTAAATTATACCATAGCCAGTTGTTTTTAACATGTAATGGTGCAATGGCTGCCCAAGTGTGGCTCTGGGATGAGCTAATAAAGAAAATAGTAATAATAATTATATTTTTAGTAAAAATAATTTAAACAGGACTATAGAATGTTTGAATGTTTTTTTTTTCTCTAATTCTCAAATATATATGTAAATGAGGAAAGACATAAATTGGATAGCATTAAGAGAAAGGCAAACATTTTTTTGTTGTTGTTTAAAGGAAAAAATAAATAATTGAATTAAGTAAATAATTATCTAAGGGATAATAATTATAAATTGAGTTGATGGATATAGGATAAAATGCAGGCAGCTAAACATAGGATAGATAATAATAATAATAGGAGCAACAAATAGGAGATCAAGTAATAGTATGTAAAATAGTATTAAATTATGATAATGTGCAAAAAAAAAAATTGATGAAGATGAAGAAAAAAAAAAGATTAAAAAATGGGAAACCAAGAAAAAAGGATGAAGATCAATTAGAAATAGAAATGGATAGTGTTAATTGTGTCTTGTTACTGAACATGCTAAAAAAAGTTCAAGATGAGCTGTCCAAAAAAAAAGAATAAATGATTAACAACCAAGGCTGGTTTCAAAATGAGATGGTCAAAAAATTTGATGAAATAGCCAAAAATAACAGCCAAGGCTGACTTCAAGTTTGATGAAATAGCCAAAAATAACAGCCAAGGCTGACTTCAAGTTGAGATAGTTAAAAAAATTAGATGAAATGGCCAAAGAAATAAAGGATAATCAAGGCTAGTTGAAAGATAAAATTGACATAATGACCACAGAACTATCCAAGAGACTGGATGATGATTTGGTAAACCTAAATAAAAAGATTGATGAAGTCAGTGAGGAAGTAAAAAAGAATAAAAATGATGAAAAATTTAAGATAGTGGACATGCATCCACAAAACACTGTAAAGATAATACATAATGAAAACAGAGATGCATTAAGAAAAGTGCAAAAAGAAGTGGATAAACTTGCACAACCATACTCTGGATAAAAGAGATAAGTCAAAAAGGACAAAAGAGATTAGCAGTCAAAATATGGATGTTAGACACTGAACAAAAAAAATGATGAGAGGTATAGTGCAAATAATACAGAAATTAAAAAAGATATAAATGATACACAATCTGATAAGGACAAAAATGGAGCCAAATTGATATAATTGCGCATCCAGTGTTGTGAACCAGTTTCTAAAAATAATATTTTCTGGTCATTCTGGTGAAGCTCCTATAGAGTATCTTAATACTCTGGATATCAATCCTATGATAAAGGAGGCTATGCTTGCTATAGTTTGTAGTCACCTATAGGGGACATCCCAAGCCCTGTTTAATAAATCTAGTAATTTTCATGAGTTTAAGCAATCACTATTGAGTTGCTATTGGGGTGAAGATTACTAAAAGGGCATTAATTATCAAGTATACCAGGAGAGATGTTGATCTGATGAATAATATACTCCATTTTTCAGAAGACGAATGGTCAAACTTAGAGATTTAACACCCTATCCATTTGTCTGAAAATCAAATAATTTGGATAGTGAGGCATAATTTCCCAAGTCATATGGGGCAAATGTTGATTGGTACTGATATTAAGATCATCGAGTAAGTGACTGATCTATTCAGTTCCTTTGACAACAGTAAGCCTGCTAATTAGGATAAGGAAATAGGCTTCAAACACTATAATAAATTTCTGTATAGAAAAAATGATCCTCATTTTAATATAATAAAGTTTGGGACATGTAAAGTATCATCACCATATTATAGTTCGAGAAAACTCATCTGCCAGACTGTAAGTGGCTCCAATATGGTGACTGACAAATATTATGGAAAAATTCACTGTCATTTTGTCAAAGACCTCTAGAAAAAGAACCGAATGTTAGATAGTAAGAATGGTGCAACAAATGAAGGAACCAGTCAAAATCCCAAAAGATGGTATCATTTAATTGATAAAGATGGCCTACTAGTTTAATGGTGATTGATATGTATCATAACAATGCTTATAAATTTGAAAACAGATATTGAGAAAATGTCAGGGAGAATGGAGAAATATGAAATGATCACGATAATTTTAATTATTCGAATGTTGTATTGACATGTGTCTATTTAGGGATTGGTGAATTGCACTCCATCATTGGTCATGTACTCTCATCCTCCAAAATCACTAAATATAGAATAATTGTAAAAAGAGAAGTGACTTACTCTTATGTGTCATGTGCAGTACCAGTAGAAGATTTTCGGACTTATTAAGATTGCTAGTGGAAAAAATCCATAGTTTGAAATGTTCTCATGTCAGTTGAAAATTCCTGCTAAATTTGTGCTACGCTATACCACAGAGACCCTGGTTATTACCCATATATGAGAACATGATGGATATCCATGTTAGCATGTTTCATGGTAGTTATTTGGATTGTGCATATCACTTGCATTTCTTTCCAGTTGTAGCTAATAATATCTAGCTATGGAAAAAAAAAAAAAAGGAAAGTAAAATAAACTTAGCTTTTAAGTCCATGAAAAGTTGGCTAAGCTTGACAAAAATGGCCTATGTAAACAAAATCGATTGATAAATAACAAGTGTCATTGAATAGTATGAATCTCATTAAGACTGTGCCATACAGTGGCACAAAGACTATTAGTGTAGAAGAACAAAGCTGTATTAATCAAAACAAAAAGTAGTTTTTTAAAATATTTTGATTATTATTTATTATTTTGCATCTGCACTAGAAAAAGTTTTAAAAAATATACAATTATAGAATTTTATTAACAGATATGTTTTATAAAATTTAAAAACATAAGATGCTTAATACTATTCTGAAATTTTTTTTAAAAAAAGTTTTTTCCTGTTTTGTTTGTAATAAAATTTTAAGAGAGATCTTGTTGCTAAGACGAATGATAAAATTCGAAAACAGTGAACAAAAGTAAGGATTGGAGATAATCTCGTGCAGATTGCAAATTTAAATGTAATTCTGAGAATAGAAGTAAAATTAAAAGAGAAAAGATCTGTTTTTCATATAAGACTGTATTAATGACATTTCCTAGATCTTATATTTTCCCCCTCTGCTGCAAGGAAGTTATTCAGTCATAAGATGTTTAAACCTGGAATCACTTGTAGTGTGACAGCAGCAAAAAAAGCACTAAGTGAATCCAAATCTTAAGAATTACATTATTCATTTTATTTAAAGCTGTAGCAGCTATCAAATGCCACTGTAAAGTATTACTAATAGCTGATGAAAACCTATGGTGCATTTATTCATTGCTGACCATTCTATGTGCTGAGTGTTAAAATGTTTTGATCAGAGGAATCATATCTATTGCTAGATTGTTGTATTATTCACTTATAAACTGAGTACAGTTTGCACTCTTCTGCAAATTTATCTCTAAGTGACCCAACAGTAACTTACTATCCAATGAAAAAGTAAAAAGAAGAAAACCATCATTCAATAACATTAAACCAGCATGGAAAACATGCCATAAGATTATGAGACAGAAAAATAAATATACGTAAAATAAAGGTACTTATAAATGAATGACTCTGAAAATACCAGGTAAGACAGTTTTATAACAATAAATAATTAATTAATTACCAAAGGCCTAAATGATCTATCAATATTTTATTATATAGATTTAAATTTTGACATTTTTATTTAATTGTATATTTCTTTTAAAATATTTTTTGTCTATTTTTATTCACTCGTGTATTATGGAATGTGTTGTGGGGAAGCAATGAATTATGTCGGGGCTTTTATTATTATTATTGTTAATGTTATTAAATATATATATAAAATCTCAACAGCTTTATCTTTTATAATATAATTGCTTAAAACAAGCAACTCATCAGTTAATGGTAAAGAAAATTATAATCAGAAAGAGAGGATCATTTTTCTCTTATTACTACTATAGCATATTAATAATTTACAATAATGCTGGTATCCAAAAATAAAAGCTATTTTAGATAGAGATGATCTATTTCAAGTACCATTTTAATGAATTGCGGTCTAGAAGAGGGGTCAGGCTAATCAGAAAAAGTAACTTGGTTTTTTCCCCATGTAATCGTACCTCTTTACGATTATATATTAGAAACCATAGTTAACACTACAAGCTTAAATTTTGTCTTTATTTCATAATGCAGTCACCGTTACCTTTAAAGAAAATGAATGTGGTGTTATTGAAACATCAGTAAGAACTTTGAAGCCTATGCATCACTATAACTGTGACCAAATTCTTTTTCAGGATATTGGTCTTTCTGCCCATGTCTTCTCTTACATATGGTAGTATCTGGAAAAAATATTTTATATATGTATATGTGACCTTATATTTTGGATTCATTTGTGTATATGTATTTTCATTATTAACATTAGCATTGTACTGATGTTTCAACTGGGTTCTAACGTCGATCTTTTGGACAGTACAAGTCCTTCAGGGATGTTGCAGAAATGAATTCAAAATGTAAACTAATATCTTTGCTTTAATATATATATATATATAGTCTATTTTCTACTGAATTCTATTTTAAAAGAAAAAATTAACTGCATTCCATAACTAGAAAAGAAGATATCTTTATAAATGAAATAGTCTTTTTAGAAAACTTAAATTCTTAATTTTTGTTTTATTTTTACTTTAAAAGAGCTTTTTTTTTTTTCAAAAATGTGTTACCACCCTGAATATTGTTATGGACAAATAAAAATAATTGTTTACCACCCTGATAATAATAGAGAAAAATAAAACTTTTTTAAGGTAGGTGTCATTGAAATTTTATCAAATTATAAATAAGCTTAAAATTTTTCTTTGAGGTAGAAAGACCCAGCAATCCATTCATTCATCCAGTAGTAGTCGGTAAATGGGTATTTAACTATTGTTAACTAGAAAGTAATGGTCACTGATCAATTTAGATTAATCATATGAGTGTTTATGCCCCAATTGCAAAAACAAAATACTATAATATGATGCAGCCTTCTCCATTTTTTTTTATCTTATTGTCTTCACTTAATGATTAATATAAGACTCATTTGTCATGAACTTCTCTTGCCAACCATTTATTTTGCTATGCTAAATATCACAATGGTATTGTGCAATTTCATTTTCATCTTTATTTAAGAATGTCTGCTAATGATGATTATGAGTTTGGCAAAACTTTCCATACAGTAGCGCCACTCAGTGCAAGCCAGAGTAATCAATGGATCCAAGAAGGTTTGTGCATAAAATCCATATATAGTGCCTACTCATCCAATATTTCCAGACTAGTTTCTAACTTTATTTTTATATTGTACTATTTCCATCATCTAATATGTGTGTTGAATGTCTTTAGAAAAGTTTAATTTTAATTAAATATTCCAAATGCATTCAACTGTTAGTAATATCACAGCAAACAGGTTAGATATGCATATCTAACCTGTTTGCTGTGATATTACTAACAGTTAGTGCATATACTAACCTGTTTGCTGTGATATTACTAACATTTGTTTGCTGTGATATTACTAACAGTTGGTGCATATACTAACCTGTTTGCTATGATATTACTAACAGTTGAATGCATTTGAAATATTTAACTAAAATTAAACTTTTCTAAAGACATTCAACACACATATTAGATGATGGAAATAGTCCAATATAAAAATACAGCTAGAACACCATCATCACAAACCTTCAGAAAAACACTAGTTTCTAACTTGTAGCTTTCATCAGTGAAGAACCTTGGATCTGAAAGCACTGCACATTGATCTTAGGATTTAATGCAACTCTCTAGCAGCCCCCATTTACTTTTTTAACTAACTGGAACCTTGCATCCATTGATTACTCTGGCTTGCACTGAGTGGTGCTACTGTATGAGTTTTGCTTCTGTGAAAAACATCACATAAGCATAAAGAATGGTTATCATGTGATGTTTGATGGTTTAATACCAATCCTGCCCAATAGGATTATGGTGACTTCAGTTTTTAAAGAATCAAAGATACCAAAAAGTATGGATGCTGAACTAACTATACAAGCTAATGAGCTTAGCTTGAAAGCATTACTGTGTTTTCATTTTTACTCAAAGTTTTATAGTTAGCTAAAAAAGTTAAAGATGGTTGCTGGAAAGTTGCATTAGATTCTGTAGGTGCAGTGCTCTCAGGTCCAAGGCTCCTCACTGATGAAAGCCACAAGCTAGAAACTAGTCTGGGGATATTGGATGAGTAGGCACTAGATACGGATTTTATGCACAAACCTTCTTGCAGCCATTGATTATTCTGGCTTGCACTGAGTGATGCTACTGTATGGAGAGTTTTGCCTCTGTGAAAAACATCTTGTGTAAACATAAAGAAGTGATCATGTGATGTTTGATAATTTAAAATAAAACTTTTAAGCAGAAACATATAATCTATGTAAAAATTTATTAATACAGGTATTTATTTATTTAACAGTAAATTTTCTCTGTCCCAATTAATTAATGAATAAAATGTAATGTGTACATGTTAAATAAAAAGAGAATAAAATCGTAATCAGTGTTTTATTATTTGTTTTTTGGAAAAAGGTATGATAGAATTTAGTCAGCAGAAAAGGCATAGGGACCTTCCTAGTTTATTTACAAGTATATAAATTGGTTGTAACTTTTATAACTATACTATTTAGCCGGACTTAAAAAACGATTGGAAATGTAATTGAAATTTATCTCATAGGCCTTTTATATAAATAGTCAAAAAAGGTGCATCCAAATAGTTTTAACCACAACACTGCAATAAAGGTTTTTTTGTACATGATGATTTTAATTTCATATGAATAAGTAATATATTTCAGCTTTACTTTTTTTGAAGGCAGTTTTTTTCGTAAAAAAATTCTCCGCTAAACATGACCGTGATTTGACGTGTATTCTCCAATCATCGCAGCCAGTTCTCAGAAATAATATGACTATTTTATTATAGCTTCTTTTTTTGGCCATATAATTTCTAAATGATAAAAATTTAGATTTAAAAATCTTTGTTATCAGATATTTTCTTAATCAAAAATATTATGAATATAATACATAAAATTTTCATTTCCAATGCATTGGACATTTCTATGATCTTTTTCAAGAGGATAAAAATGACACAAATATGACATGCATCTAAAATAGTGGAAAAATTTTTGATATTATATAATCCCAACAATTATATATAACTAGCTGATTTTATTAATTTTATTTTTTAAGTAGTTTTGTTGGAAATATACAATATCTTTGTAAAAAAAAAAAATTGCAATTTCTTAGACATATAGTAGTTTATTAGTATTACCTTATATGTTGTATTTACATCTTTTAAAAGACCGTAAAAATGGTTTTAATGCTGGCAACAGAAAATTTAATGTAATATTATTTTTTTAGGTATTTATTCATAAGAACTAAATGGTTTTTAAAGAAAACAGTGATATGAACATTATTTTAATGATTTCTGAATTGTATTCAATGACTTTATAATACTTTTTTGTAATCTCATTTCAAATATTTTTTTGAGAAATTATATAACTGAAGGTTTTAAATTTTATGACTGATATATGAATCATTTATAATATTGTAATGTATTACCAAAAGTAATTTCTATTTCCATTCTCTCCTACCCCTTTCCCATTTTACACAATTATTTCATAAATGCATTATGCATTTTTTTCTTTTGTTTTCGTCTGTCTCATTTACTATGTCATTTATTTCATTTTTCTTCTATTCTTTGCTTCCCTCACTTGCATTCTACAACTGAAGAAAGAAGAAGTAATAAGGTGGGTTGCTATGCATGTTTCATGGAGTTTCATTGGATTTTTTTTGCCTATTAACCTCAAGCTTGTTATTTGTGTTTTTTCTTTGCGTTCTTAAACTTTTGCATCATTTCACTTTGTTTTATATTTTTTTAATGTATGCATTCTTAATTATCATTTAAATTGGAAAAAATTAATGTGCAAAATCTAGATATTGCATGTGTATAACCATAAAATTATATGAATAAGTTTGTTTTTGATATGTATAGAAAAAAAAAAGCAATATAAAATTTAGTTAGTAAAAATATGCATTGATGTAATGTAGTTACCTTTCTACCATATAAAGTATATGCTTTGATGATGGTGTGTTTAGCTCATTTCCCCACCAAGTCAAAGATATATTGGTGTGTATTTAATTCATCCTCCTACCATATCAAAGATATACATTAATGTGATGTATTTAGATATGTTTATTCCATTCTTTTACCATATCAGTAATTATGCATTCGTATGCTGTGATTACTCACCTTTTTATCATGCATTAATATGTTTAAGTCATTCTCGTACTTTGTCAAAGGTATACATTAATTTCGTGTGATTAGTGCATCTCTCTTATGTTACTGATATGTGTTGATGTCATGTGTTATCATTGTCCTACTCCATCAAAGATGTGCAGTGATTAGCTTATATTATTCCCATGTTAAAGACTCATTCTTCTTCTATGTCAAAGTTTTGCATTGATTTGATGTGCTTAACTCATTTTTTCATGTCAAAGGTATACTTTGATATGATGTAGTCAGAGCATTCTTTTACCATATCAAAGATATGCATTGATGTGACCAGCTTATCATGTCAAAAATATGTATTGATGTAATTAGCTCATATTTTCCCCATGTTAATAATATGGATTAACGTGATGTAGTTATTCATTCTTCTGCTACTTCAAAGTTTTGCATTGATATGCATTAAAGTGATATGATTGGCTCATCCTGCTATCATATCAGAAATGATTAATTTGATGTGGTTAGTTATCCACATACGATGCGAAAAAGTATATTGTTGGTCACATAATTATTTTACCATGTCAAAGATATATGGTTAGCTTATCTGCATAGTATATCAAAGATATTGATGTAGTTAGCTTATCTTCTTATCATGTCAAAGATGTTTTGACATAATATAGTTCATTCATCTGCCTACCAGGTCTAAACATGCATTAATGTGATTTGGTTATTCATCCTTATCCTATTTTAAAGTTTTGCATTCATATGATATGGTTAACTCATTCTTCCATGACAAAGATATGCATTGATGTAAAAGATTGACTCATTTCTCCTATAACCTCAAAAATATATATTGATTTAATGTAGTTAGTTCATTACTTCAAACGTGTGCAATAATGTTATAACTGGTTCATCCTCCTACCATGTGAGAGACATGCAGCAATGTGATGTGATTAGTTCTCTGCATATATATTACAGAATTTCATGTGATATGCTTTAATGTGATATGGTTTGCTTACTTTGCCCACATGTCAAAAATATGCATTATTGTGATTAATTTATCCTCTTACCATGTTAAAGATATGTGTTGAGATCCTCCTATCATGTCAGAGATATGTACTGATATATAATTAGCTCATTCTTTTATCAATATGCAATGATGTGATATGATAGCTAATCTTTTTATGGTGTAAGAAATATGCATTGATGCAATGTGTTAGCTCGTCTGCTTATCATACCAATGATATGCATTGATATTAAAGAAAATCTATTGGTTATCCTATTGAATTAAAAGTAATATTATAAATATCAATTAATATTTCCTCCATTATCCCATATCTTTAATAATTAAATTGGAACTTTGTCATTTTTTCATGTTTTGCCAGTCTTTGTCAACTGTAGTTGACTTCACCTCATTACTATCTAAGTTATTTCATTCTTAGGGACTAGAAAGCTAAAGGTCCTTTGATTATAGTTCTGCAATGTTCAAACATCATGATCTCCCAGGCTTTAAATCATTTTGATTTTCACCATCCAAATACTTTCTATTATAAAGTCAATCAATAATAATATATCAAAACTTGTTTTTTTCTTAGTCATTTTTTAAAAACCTTATTAATATTTATTTTTAAAACCGTTTCTGTCTAGCTTTATCTGTTATATTTTTAAACATACTTTTCCTAATTCATAATTTACATTTGTCTACATTTTCTCTTTTAATTTATTTTTGTTGCAGCATACTTTAAATTTTTATTGAATATTTCCCTCTTTTCATTTCAATTTTTGTGTATCTTATTATTATTTTTTCTATTAAAATATTACTTTAGTCAAATATTGTTAGCTGAGAGGTCAGTGTAACCACCTTGCAAGCAAGCAGTTGGTTGCAGACGGTTGTTGCGGGTTCGCCTCCCGGCCGATGCTATGACATATGGGAAAAAAAAATTACTTTTATTATTCTAAGGTTTTACATTTTACTCAGTGGTTATAAATGTTTACAATGTAAGATCTGATATCAGTCAATCCAAGATGAAATTCCAAAACAGGTTAACTGGCATCTGGTAAATCAAATAATTCCCATGTGGCCTTAACTATTTCTGTTGGTTATTGATTTGTCCCTCTTTTTGATTTCTTTAATAAAGTTTATTAGTAGTTATTTTGTGATTGTCCAAGAATTAGTTTACATCTAATTTTCCAAATGGAGCAGGAAATTAATGGATGGAGGATTCTTTACCCTGGGGACTCTTCTTTTTACACTATGAAATATGCCTCGTTAATTGACCTATTATACTGCTCTCCAGACATACATTTCATGATGGAGGCTGCTCTTGTGTATTTTGTTACTTAAAGTTATTTTTTTCCCAAATTCGAAAAAAATGATCTGCTATTTCTTTCCTGGATTAAAAATTTATATTTTTAAAATTTGACTTCATGTCTTCATTACAAAATTGTAACTTGAATCAGGTCACTTCATCTGCTCTGAATTAATAACCAATTCAATTGAAATTTGTCCCTATTGTCTGCTATTTTTTATATGTAAATCTTCTCTTGCAATTTTCGAATTATGCATTCATTACTACTATGTTATTTTTCCTGCAAAAATTGTCAACTTTTCATCTTTTTTATTCCAAATAAATTATAACTATTTATGTACCCATTTTTAATTACTTGTTGAATTTCTTCCTGGTATAGATTTCAACTTCACCTCCAACATATTATTATTTTAAAAAAGTGCTAATTTTAAAATTTCCTTGATCTTGAGCCTAACAAAATATCTACTAAATCCATTACATCTATGTTTCTCATCAGAACAACAAAAAAAATCATAATCATTTCTCAATTCAGAGCCATAACCAATAATAGTTAATTCTTTGTTTTACATCTCTAATAATAAATTCATCATTATTTCCAATATTTATTATATTTTTACTTTTCTGTAAATGTGATGTTATCCTTAATTCTAAGAAATAAAATTTCTACCAGGGTAGTTGTTTGCTCCCGGTATACTATTTGTATATTATAATAAAAAAAGAAATGTCTGCCTATCATTATTATGGCTAAATATATATGCTTTAATAGATAATAGAAACACATATAGTAATTTCTGTCATATAAGAGAAAATAAGTGGCTCCTATATGTGTGCAAATCCAATATTCCTGATTGAAGATGGCTAATTGCCAGAAACTACTCCCGAGTTTGGTTAGTAGACTATCTAGAATCCTTGATTTTTCAAGCTTTCAGTATATGATTCTGGAATAGTGTGTGTTGAGAATCATGTGTTTTTGTTTGGCATATTCCATACTTTATGAAGTGTTAAAGGTGATTATAGTTAATGTACGATTAAGATCATTAAAACAGGTGATCAGTGAAAATTATTGCTGTATTATTATTATTATCATTACCTGTTTTGGCAGGCACAATTATATCAAAAAAAACTTTGCAAGTAGGTAATGGAACCAAATTTTTTTTTTTTGAACATCTTTAAGTATATGTTTTTAATTTTAACAAATTTGGTGTAGTTTCCTACATAAGTATTAATAATAGGGGGAAGTAGTCATTTGGAATTTTAGAAATGGTTTATAGTATATTATCAATTGAATTATTAGGATGTAGATATTTGACTTATTTTATTGAAGTTGCAGTAATAATTGTCACTGCATTAGGAATTAAAATATTTAGTTTTAGTTTGAATATATTTTTATGACTTAAGTTTTAAATTTTAAAATGTTTGAATCACAAGTTATTAACAAATATACATGTCTGTTGGATATGCATGTATGCAAAACCACTGTACCTTAGTAACAAAGCTACCAACCACAAATTAATCTGAGGATTTGTTTGACATCTATTATTCATTGATTGTTCCATCTTGAATTTGAGTTACTTGGTATACATTTATAGTGTATTATTGCTAACCAATGCAGTAACAATAACTATATGCTACTTTTTATAAAATAAATTGCATTGTATTTATGACTATATATTATTTTAACTTATATATATATATTTCAGCTTACAATATAAAACCATCACCTTGGAGAGAGGTCCGGATGGCCTGGGCTTCAGCATTGTGGGAGGTTATGCAAGCCCACATGGGGACCTGCCTATCTACATTAAAACTGTTTTTGCTAAAGGTGCTGCGGCCGAAGATGGTCGACTTAAACGTGGTGACCAAATTATTGCCGTCAATGGTGAGAGTCTTGAAGGCGCCACTCATGAAAATGCTGTGCAGATACTTAAAAATGCCAAAGGATCCGTCACACTAACTATTCTTTCCTAGGAATTCTTCCTGGGAAAAACAACCCTATCAGAAACCAACATCATACATTTGATTACCAATAAGTTGGTAACTGAAACAGACTTATCAAATTATATATATATATTTTTTTGTTACATACTGACCAAGAACTTTCTAATATCAAAATATAAAGAAAATAATGTAAAAATATCAATATGTTCATGTGTGTATTTGTATGTATGTATTTATTCATACATGCACATACACACATACATTGTTATGACTTTTCTATTATGTTTTAATATGTTGAAATTTTAGGGGTTTCCATGTTTTAGTATGTGAGGCATGATGAAAAAAGATTTTAAAAGTGAATCTATATGGTACTATAATAAATACTATTTTGTAAATTGTAAAATAGCCGAGTTTGTACTGCCTTAATGCTGTCATATCTTTTTGGTTTTTTTTTTACTTTGAATGTCATTTTATGCATATTTTACATGTAAAAAGAATAAATACAAAATCATCAATGCATTAAAAAAAAATGTGGGGAAAAGTAGGCAAAATTAGCCCTATTTGTGAAAATGAAACAATCCCAACGTTGCTTGCGATTAAAAAGTACGTCTTCCTGTCAAAATCATGAGGACACACCGCCCCATAACTCATCAACTCATGTTGCATTTTAAATACTGTTTTATAAACTTGTTTAAAAAAAGGAATAATAATCAGTTTTGTTACTAATTATTACAACTTGTCAAATAGATGCTCTTTTACATTAAAAGCAAATCGTAGTGCAGGAGTGTTGAGTTTACTCCACTGACCAGTTATCCAAATAGATTTTTCTAAAACTATATAGTTATCAAATCTATAAACATGTGCATTTACTTATATGTGTAGAAATACAATATATATATATACGCACATATATATATATATATATACAATATGAAAAACCTGATTTTAATGAAACTTTGTTAATGAGGACAAGTTTAGAAGTCAAGGCAGTAAGATAATATAAAACCAATAGATACTATTAGAAACAAAAATGTGACATTAGCTATGAATCGAAGGATTGAAGCATGACTACTGAGTTCAATATGAAATAAGCTATTAGATAATACTTATAGTACCTAGTGTTTGACTTGTAAACTATGACATTGTAAGTTACAGCTCTTTAATAAAGCAAATTATACAATCACATCATATACAAATATTTTTTTTAAAAAATATGTATACATAGTGTTCCTCACATCCATGAATACAATATAGAGTTTGTTATCCACGATTTATATAACAATCAGAAAAATGAGAAATAAATAAATAAATAATAATTTTATATATTTAAATTCAGCTGCAGGTGGTTTGGAACCAAATGTCATGGATATGGGATGACTACTAGGCCACGTTCTTTTAGATTATTTACTTTCAGATTGGCCAATTAATTAGATCCTCTTTAACAGCAGAAAAACAAAAAAAATGTGAGTTGGGTTCTACATATATGATGATAAAAATATGTTCATATTCACATGAATGAACCATGTTGATAACATATCTAAAATTCTTTGTCTGAAGGCAGATTGAGTAACCAGAAATAGAGCACTCTTTTAACACAGTTTAGTTTGGCATCTCAATTTTAAAATATAAGATTTAATGAGTTTTTTGCATCTATGAGATGCAGATATGAATAAGATAAACATTAAAAGTTTATATACAGAAGACACGTTTGATGACAAATAAAAATAATAATTAAATATTTGTATTTAGAAAGTACATAATAAGCTATCTTATTTTTAAAAAATCCTGAAAAAACATTGCAAAATAATAATATTGTCTTATTTAATAAAAAATAAAAAAACTTTTTTTTTCTTGGCAACATTTTATTATCCTTCTTGCTATAATATATTATTGTGAATGTTTCATTAATTAATACAAAAGAATTTTTTTTTTTCCAATTAATATAACATATTGATAATATTAGATCATTATATAATGATTTAAATAAATCAATTATTTTATATAGCACGATGTTTTATAAACTGTAATAACTATACAGCATCAAGCTGTGCACATGCGCTTTGCAGATTTTAACTATAAATGACTGAATACAAACACATGATAAAGATCATGTGTTTGAGGTGTTTGTATTCAGTCATTTATAGTTAAAATCTGCAAAGCGCATGTGCAACAGCTTAATGCTGTTTAACTATTACAGTTTATAAAACATCGCGCTATATAAAATAATTGATTTATTTATATATATTTAATTTCAAATAAGAATGACGTATAGTAAATTCTAATAATTTTCACCAGCGTCATTCATTCAAGCATGTAAAAGTAATTTAAAGTGATTATTTAATATCTTTACGCTTTCACTTTCAGACACTTAAGATTTTCCCATACAAAAGCGTTTGGGTTCGAAAAGATAGATGGCCATTCTATCTTTTCCCAAAGATTTTATCATGTATTTGAGGTGTTTGTATTCAGTCATTTATAGTTAAAATCTGCAAAGCGCATGTGCACAGCTTGATGCTATATATAATGATTTGTAAATATTCTCAATAATATATGTATTATAATGAAAAGAGTAATAAAATATTACAAGCATTGGTGGTCGAGAGGTCAGTGACCGCTGCTTTACAAGTAGTTGTCCCTGGTTAGCGGGTTCGCTTCCCGGCTGATGCTATGACACGAGAGAAAAAAAATGTATTACAAAGAACTTCTTTATATTAAATAATACAATAGACTAAATTAAGGAACACTAAAACATTGCCAAAAGAAGTTTCTTTGTGTTAAATAATGCAATATTTGTTGTATAATCTTTTTAAAATTTATTTATTTATTTGCATAAAACATAGGTTTCATTCATTTCCATTTACTGATATGATTATATAAATATACATGCTTGAGATGGTCAATCTTAACTGTGTATATATATATAAAATATTTGTTAATAATAACAAAAAGTATATTCTGTTGTGTTATATTTGAAGGCCAAAATGATAGACTTTTAATCAGACAGCTTTTAGCTCTACAGTCCATCACTGTAACCAAACCTTATATGTAATAATACCTGTCCATGTATACATTGACTAAAACTAATTGTGGGTGTTTGTTTTTTTTATCTGACTGGCAAATTTGTCTTATGTAAAGAATTCAACTCCAAATTATAAATACCATACTGCTAGATTGTCTCTTGATTTTCCAAATTTAAAATCAGTCTACTTATAAGATTAAAACCTCGATTTTATTCTCAACTCAGAATATAACTTATGATCAAGCTTTCTGACCCATAGATTATGATGTATAGAATACTTCTTACATTAGTATCTGTCTAACTCTTTGCTATGAAAGGTTTTAGAATATTATATCTACTTTTAATGACAAAACATACATATACCTACATTAATGTGTGCATACTGTAGATGTAAATAGATAAATTAAAATTTGAATAGTTCTCAAAATCCAAATCATCAATTTGGTGTACAATTATTTAATACACTATAAGCCAATTATCACAAAATATAGCAAATTTAAAATGAAATTATACCATATAATGAAAAGTTAAACATTTTTTAATCCAGAACTATTTGAATTGATGCATTTATTGTATATTATATAAAGGTGTATATGTATGTGTGTGTACATATATATATATATATAATGAAAAGGCCTATTGATGTAGTGTTAGCATGTTCACTGCCATGTCCATGACCAGGGTTTGATCCTGGGTGGAACTTAAAAAAAAATTTCCAAATAAGCTTAGAATTTTTTTTTCAGATAATAGACCCATAGCTAACCATCTAATTATTGGGTGGAAAATGGGTGTCTACTCTTAATAAGAGATAAAGCAAGAAATATGTAACTAACCTAGTCTTCATTATTCATTTTAAGGAATGCCAAGACCTGCAACAAGCACTTTAAGACTTACTTTTAACTATACACTGTATATTAATTCTTGAATTTATAACATCTTGTAATTAAATTGAAATCCAAGATATTCACAAAAAAATTAATTCAACAATTACTTTTGAGATTCGTTAAGAAAATTTGATAACACTTTGACTATTATTAGTGCTTACTATTTTATTGAGGTTTTTCAATTTTTTGTAAATCCCGATACGAATTCCTGATTAGGAATTCTTTGGATTAAATTTTCAATAACTGAGAACTGATATACATTTGTTTAATGAAAGGCATTAAATATAGCACTAATTGGAAAATATATCACTTTAAAAAATGAACGATAAATAATTGTTATATTTTTATATATACAATAATAATACAAATACTTTTATTGTAATTTATTTTCAAAATAAAAATAAAATGTATAAATAGCTGTAAATATAATTACAGACAAAATACCATTAACCTGAAATCTCCCGTTTCCCAAACTTTGTTAAAGGGGTAAATAAACAATTTTACTATCTATAATTTTGTTTACAGATACTTGCATGTATATTATATAAATTTATTTTATTAATAACAGTATAAAATGTTAAAGTTCAATACAGTGTAATTTATTTATTATAAAAGCTTAAAAGTCATCTTTGAAATTTTGTTTGAGTAGAAATTTTTGAATAAATACTCCACTCCTATAAAACAAAATAACACTAGAAAAAAAAATCTTATAATAATTAGAATATATAAATAAAATTATAAAACGATAATTTTAATACAAATTACTTAGTATAATATTTTTTGAAAAAATATTTAAATAGGTTTTATAAAGGAAAGAAATATGCACAACTTTTTCTTTAAAAAGAAAAGGTTTTTGGAATTAATAGTATTTGAAAATATAAATAATAAAGTTTTATAAAGCACTATTACTGTAAAATTACTGAATATATATATATATAATGAATATAAAAAAATCTATAGCAATAAATAAGATTCTAATAAACACTTTTCATTAATGGATAGATAATCAAGTGAAGAAAAGTTACAAATATAAATATTTACTAAGGCAATAAACTTAAAGCATGTGCCGTTGAAAATACGAAGTGAAGTATTGAATAGCTCTCAGATCTAACCGCTTCAACTTCACCTATTTATATAGAAAGTAGGTTGAAGTAAAGGAGTTCCCCTCTTTTCTTCAAATGCGTAAGCTTGTGGTTAAGACCTGTAGAGGTCCCTACCTTCGCATTTTCAACCGCACATGCTTTAGGTTTATTGCCTTAGTAAATATTACTTACGTAATCAACGTGAGTTAAATAAATTTATAAATATAAATAGTATAAAAATAATTTTTTTAAAATGAAAAATGTATAAGGGATTATAAATCATTTATAAAAAAATAGTAACCAATATAAATTATATTCAAATGGGGAGATTTAGAATTGATGGTATTCCTATTCTAATTGTGTCAATTGTATATACAATTTCAAGTGTCATTTAGGCTTTAAGTCACATATTTATGAACGTGTTCTTGAATAAACCATGTGATAAACTGACTTGAATATAATACAAAAATTCTGTCATTAGTTTGTTAATTATTAATAAAATTATGCATTAATATCTCATGACTGAAGCAACTAGCATATTCTATTTGAAATATGCATAGATTTTCAGATAAACATTACTATGTTTTTTTTTTACAATCTAGCCTACAGATGAGTGATATGTGATTGTATATGAAAGTACATTCACAGATTTAGTCAATATTCACATTAAAATACCATTGCACAGAGTTATAAATGCAATACATCTGAAAAGATAAACTTACTGAACTTTTACTTTTTTAATTCATTGAAAAATGAAAAATTCCATTATTAGTTTTTGTTTGGAGAAAAAATTATTTTTCATTATATATCATCTCTTCAAAAAAAAAAAAAAACTATTTAAATAAATATTCTAATTATGCTAATGAAGTTGAAAATTATGCAATACTATTATATGAAAGTCACAACATGTGACAGTCTTAAAAAGTATTTTAGATACCATTATAAACAATCTTTTATACAATTCAGGAATCATTACCAAATTAATTACGAATTCTAGTTGTTAGATTATTATGTTGTCTATTCAAATAAATAAAAAGATAGCTGGTTCATTTTGTCAAAATTGGTCCATTAACTCCCAATACGTAAAAATTACATTCCATATACTCGTTTTCTTGAGAAATCTTGTTTATTCTATGAACCCAATTCTTCTACGTCCATATATATATATATATATCATTTTATAATTCTACCCGTTTCTAATTATATCCTATGGCCATTTTAAAGATCTATTTCCAACGATTCCTACAAATGCACATAGGATATGCTAAAAATGTAGATAGAATTATAGAATGATAAATATATATATATGTAAACAAAATTTAGTTCCTAGAATAAACAAGATTTGTAAAGAAAATAAGTGAGTTATAATTTGTATACATTATTATCCACTTGGCAGCTTGATTTTTATATGATTTTTTTCATCTTTCAAAGCATAATTTATTAAGATTTGTTTCTGATGAAGAAATCAGATTGCCACAGCATTTCTAAGTGATTTTATTCTGAAATATAGTAGAGTTTACCATCTAATTATAATATCATCTAATTAAATATCATGTTTAGTTTCTTGGAATTCAAGTGACTTTCAATCCCAAAAAGGATTGGCTGAGTATAATAGTTCCATTTAATTAATAAAACATTATTATTTTCATCAGCTCGTCTGCAGTAAACATTGCCTAAACCAAGCGCAGCATTCAGTAAGCTTATCTTTGAACAATGAATTATATATTGTACATAAACATATAGGTATAATCATATATGTACACTTCCAGGTGTGTAACATCCTCTTTAAAAAAAAAAATTGTTTTACAAGTCTCACACATACAGGAAAGTTAATTTTATGTAAAGTCAAATATATAATGCACATACATTTTTATATGAATTTTAATATTGAATATATTAATTCCAAGTTTTATTTGGGATATTTTGCTATTTTAAATTAATGAAATTCATTGGTTTGAGAGAATTTGATTTCATTGGGTCTTCTACTTAATAGTTTATATGTACTTATAAACACATCTAATTTTATCTTGTTACAAAATTATTTTTGCATTTACTTTAAATGAACGGAATTAAAAATTAACTATTCTAATTATCATTTTTTTGTAATTTATTATCAGCATATTTTTACAAAAATTATCAAAGATGAAATATAAATCTTTTTCAATATAGTTGCCTATTATTTTTTTACTGATAAATTACAATTGTGTAATTAGTGAAGTAATTTGCAACCCTCCTGCACTAAGAACCATAGTGTACATTGGTCACGTTTGGTATGTTTCATTTTTTTTTATAAACATATATTTTTTAATCTGCAGCTGTTATTTAATAACTATGCAATTATTAGTTGTTAGATTAACCTTTAATTTACCATTAAATACTCAACTTACATGGCAGTTATTTTGATTATGATTTAGTGTTTGTTTAGTCTTCCTGTCACTGTACAGTCAGCCATCTTGCTTAAACACCTCTCACCGTCACCTTGTACTTAAATTCATGCAAATTTAATATTCTCGCAGTTTAATTGACAATAAAGATGCAATTTATCTTTCTAACTTGTTGCAATTTTTCTTTTATGTAATTTGCATTAAAAAAATAATTGATAAATTTATTGTTATTTAATTGCATATACAGACAATCCTCTAGTTACATAAATGTTCCACAACTTCCTGCATTAGCCAAATTCTGATTCAGGTAAATATTAACCATCATTTATAGGGCAGAATATTTTTTTAAAATAAATAAAAGTAGCGACTGCAATGTATCATAAGATGTGTTTATTGGGCATGAAACAATCAAAAACTTTGAGAGTTGCATTGAATTTTGTATCAATTTTTGTAATTTTTTGCTCTTTATATAAAAGGTTTACATAAATAGATTATCTGTGATTAAATAAATAAATTTCTACTATTAGAAGAGTATTGAGAATGTTAATTTTCAAACTAGTTTTTAAATTAACAAAAAAAAACCATACACTTTTCAAAAACAAACTTGATTTGTTATCTATTATAAGTTTGAATAATCTATATGTTGTAGATGATAGTGCTTATTAAATTCTTATCGACTTCTGTTCTATTCATATCCCTGGACAAGTTTCTAGGTTATGGCCTTTGCAGAAGTTTTGGATCTGGATCAAACGCACTTGTATTATAATTGATCTTCTCCTTATAAAAGGAAGCAAAGAATTCATAGATAGATATTTAACAGTATTTCTATTTTTGCAAGAAATAACTGACAGACTAAAGAATGCATCCGTAAAGCAACTTTTATAAATGTTGGCAAATAGATATTATAAAAAACAAAGAATTCTGCATAATTTTAAATTAAAATATATATGAAGATTGCTGTTTGGTTAATTGGCCTTTTTTCTGGTAAAAAAAAACCATTCTTTCTCATAGTATTCATTCAATTTATACCACTGTTTATTTATACTTATATAAAGTTAATTCTGGTGTGGGAAAAAAAAGGTTAAAGTTAACTGTATACTTTTTCAAGCATTAGAAACTTGAACATTTTAAGAATTTAGATCAAAACCATCTACTTTTCCAACTATAATGATCTAAAATTAGTTCAGGAAGCTATGTGTATGGATTTCTGTAGATGCTGATACCTACAGTACCATGACTTTATTGAAGAGACAGATATCCATAAATAAGCTAAAGAAAAAATACTTTGTATGATTTGCGAGAGTGAGTCAGAAATTATCTGAATTCTGGCTGTAGAATTTGCTTTAATCAATTTTCAAAAAAACAAATACATTATTTTTTGACATAATTTTCCTAATTTTCAATACATTTTATCTATTTGTCAACAAGCTTTCGCATTTCCCCCATTAAAAAATGTTTTATGCCAAGCTGCAAGCCAAAAATATACCATTGTCTTCACCTCTTCGTCAGATGAATCTTCATCTTTGCAAAGCTTAAGGGAACTAGTTTGATACAACAAAATCAAGACTATAGCGATGATGCTCCAACATCTCAAAATTTTTGGAGTGTTGATCACGCGGACAGTACAGTAGTGTACAGATGTATAATAACATGCAACAACATAAGGTTCTTGGATAGCAGTTCTCTGTGTTTTGTCTGAATTTTAAACTTCCTCTTCAGTGAGTATCTCACTGTAATGCGCAGTTATTGTTGAATCTTTTTCCTGATAATGGTACAATATTGCCACTTGAGAATTCCAGAATACTGTAAGCATCAATTTTGCATCTGCTCCTTCTTCATGGCTGATATTTCCATTCGTATACACTTTTTTGTGCTAAAATACTTTCTCCATGCTGTGTACAAAGTCTTTTATACATATCATCACCAAGCACATCCTCAGACCATGAATGAACCATTATATCCTACTCTTTCAAGTAATTCATTGGGGCACTATTGTTTCTTGCAAAAGTTATATTTGAAATGACATAACATTCAAACCTACACAGCAGTGACTGGGGAGAGAACAGCTTTATATGGAAAGCATTGATATGACACTATAGCCAACAGAAGTTTTGATGTAAATGGAGTGCGATAATTTTTGATTCACCCTCATATAATATTTTTTCCAAGGATCATAATAGCTGCAAAAATATTTTCAGCTGACCACTCTTCAACTCCATTTCCATTATACCAAACTTCTGCTCAAGTCCTCAATAATACTAAATATAGATGAGAACACTATTTAAAATATAATCAGCATTACGTTAATTAATCTTTAAGTGTTATTCCATGTCTGGTTTAACTTATTTTTCCAAAGTAGTAGCTATTACTTGTATTATAAAAGTTAATTAAGAAAATAATGAACTCTAAACTATTACTAAAAAGAGTATTCATTAAATGGCAAAAGTCATCCATTTTATTTTTTTGTGAACGAATATTTTTTGCTGTTTATAATTTATTTTGTTGCAGTTTTAAAAATAATATTTATTTAGATGATTAAACATCAAATAATAAATTATTAAATTAGCTTCAAATTCTTCGATATTATAAAATCAGTTTACAAAATTGTTTTCTTTCTTTTACAATGAAATTGACTTTACTCGCTATGTGATGATTCAGTTTTCTGTTTGAAAAGGGAAAAAATGTTCATTTAAGAAATCATTTTGCTTTGCCAATTTATTTAAATTCTATAACTTCTTAATTATCAAGAAATAAATCTTTAAAAAATAGATACAATGTAAATAAAAATGTTATATTTTTCATATTGCAACTTAATAAATTCTATTCATAGTATGATTTATAGATTACAAAGAAATCAAGTTATATGTCACATGACCTAATTTGCGAGCTCTATCTATAAGATTTATAGATTATTACTTCTTTGTAAATATCCAAATAGGTTATTTAATACAAACATTTCTATGGTTAAAGATAAAGCATGTGCATCAAATCAAAAATAATTGTAATTAGATAATTTTTATGTGTGAACACAATTGCTGTCAATTATGATAATGATTAACTATGAATGAAAAATAAATGTAAATATTTTTACTCGATTCCACCCAGTCAACTTAAATATCCAACAGTCATTCAAATGGCATTTCTTCAGAATATCCTATTATTTATTTAATTTTTCATTTCCCAATGGTTACTTAACAATTATGATGATGGAGTATAACTCTTCTATTATCAATCTTTCAAAGCAACTTGATAACAGTTTTCAAATAAGATTGCAAGACTGCTCTGTAAAGTCTTTTCTATCACTGCTGTTAAAAACATCAGCAGTTTTCTTATTTTTCACTTTTCAATTTTGATTTCTATAAAGAGACTAAAAAAATATTATTCTTTGAAAAATCTGAATTTCATTTTTGAACATGTCCTACTCTTTTCTAGATTTTTTACTGCATCTTCAGGCAATCTATGATTAATATCCGCTGGTCTTATTGCTGATGAAGACCCAATAAGAGAAAATCGTAATGACTTCAATATCTTCATCATAAATTTTTAAGTCCGCTGCAGTTTCAACCATCATAATCTCTGCCTTCTTCATATATAACCATAGACCTATAATTTTCAGTTTGTTCTTAACCTTTTCTAATAGATCTTCTCCATTTTCAGCTAGAACTGTAGTTTCATTGTTGAGATATCAATAATCCATTCGTCTTTGTTCAATCTTGCTTTTCTCATTTCACATTGATGTAAACAAATTGAATAGACGAGTCTAATTTGCAAATGGAGACAATATCATATGCAAACAGATACTACTGTTTTATAAAAAATCAATCATCTTTACTATCAATAAAGCAATGTGAAGTAGACCAGCTTTCAAATATACATTAAAAATACTGCCTAATGAATTAAGACATTCTGAAACCTTATATATGTATCTTTGAAGATGAAAAAAATGCACTATATTATATTTTCAAAATCACTTTTATATGTATAAAAATACTTTTTGTTTTCATTTGTAATAGCTAATTACAACACTTTTATTATAGTCTAGTAAATAGAAGGATTTGAACTTAGGATTTTTCAGTCTATATTTATCCTCCAGTCCATCTCAAACAACCGACACACATCTCCACATACATGTGAAAAAGATAGATAATCCTAGAATATATGTATTTCGTGCAGAACCAGCATTCATCAGTTGGGCCAGATTATAATCTCCCACACATATGTACAATCAGTGCTCAGCTTATATTAAGATAGTTGGAAAGATGTGAAGATTGAAGTCTGTCCATTAAAGTTTAAGGAATTGCATATGTGTGGGAGATTATAATCTGGTCCAACTGATGAATGCTGGCTTTGCACGAAATGCATATATTGGGAATCATCTTTTCCACATGTATGTGGTCATGTGTGTTGGTTGTTTGAGATGGAGTGGAGAACAAATCCTAAGTTCAAATCCCTCTATTTACTTACTGACTGAATAGGCTAATTATAGTCTAGTAAACATATAAAACTCAAAAACTTTTCATAATATAAATAATGATTATCATTTATTCATTTCTTTGATCAAGAAGGTTTCACAATTTAGTTTGTCAATTAAGTATCGAAAAAAAAAATTAAATTTTCTACATAGGAAAAAAACAATAAAGATTATTATTAAATGAAAGAACAATTGCAATTTATTGTTCAAATCTTTACAAGAAACTGAGAGTCATTTTAAATCACAGCAACAGTTAACCAACTACAATCTACTATTGAAATAAACCTTGCTTTCACATCAACACTGGCTATTAGAGTCTTTACCGCTGTACAGTGAGGAACTTGAATATGAGACAAATACTTTGATTTGTTTTACAGTTCTCAAGACATCTAAAAATTAATTCCACAAGTAGAGATTCCCAATTTCAAATATAGGGTTTTTGTAGCAGCAACTCGAGAATTTTATCAACAATTTTCACAACTTCTGGTTGATTAGAAGGATCACTGCTAATTGATTGTAAAAGATCTGCTCCAAATTCTTCGATCAACATAGGACAATAACGTTTTGCTGGAAATAAAATGAATTCATAAATTTAAAAATTGTTAAAAAACACACACAATAACAAAACAGACATTTCATTTTTATTTAAATATTATTTCCAAGTGATTTAATTTCAATCATATTTCTGATAAGTGAAATTAATTCACATGCTCTTTGGACAAAATTAACTACAAGATAAAAAAATAAACAAATACTACTAAACATTTATATCATAAATTATTACGTTTTAATATCTGATGAATGTAAAATTGTTTTTCTTGAAGTCAGAAGTTTCCATATATGGGGGGAGGGGCGAGAAAAATAACTGGAATTTTATAATAAAAAGTTAATATTTTATCTAGCGCCGTGCTTGCAATTATATTTCATTCCAATATCAGCCTTTCGAGCTAATTGAGCACGCGCCTTTTGAGAGTGTTAAATAAATGAATACTCTCCTCTTCAATCCAAGATATAGTATTTATGCGTGCTCAATTAGCTTGAAAGGCTAATATTGGAATGAAATAATAAAAAGTTATTTATTTTTAAATATTCAATCTTTTTCAAATTACTGTCCATTTGATGCAATACAATGATCTAAACGTGTTTTCATTTTTCAAAGTAGTCTGGAAACATTTGCAAAATGATCTTTTAATTTGTGTCATTTTTTTTTTCACCATCTTCTAAGTCTGCATTTTTTCGTTCAATAGAATAAAATAAAATTGCATGAAGCAAGATTGAGCAAATATGGCTGATAGATAAGCTAAGTCATGCTGAATTTAATTAAAAAGTGTTTCACATTTTAAGGCTTTGAGAGATGACACTTTGTCAGGGTGAAGATTGTACTTCTCTCTTTGTCATAAAATGGGATGTTTCCATTTTACCGCACCATGCAAATGTTTCAGAACTTGCAGATAAAATGCCTGACCTATTAAGAACTAAACCTGAGAGAAAAACAACATTTATATCAAAAGACCATCAGAGTTGTTCAGAATTCACACATCATGCTTTTTAGGGAAATGGTGAATTTAGCATTTCAATTAAACCATTCATAAACTTGCATTTTTCTGAAATCAGCTTGCTTGTAATCTGTTTCAAGCATTACAACTGTTTTCCTTGCCATTTTCTGTAAACGAAAACAGAATTTCACATTGTTCAAACTTTTCAGTCATTATAAAAATCGCCAAATATGCGAAATGTACTTTACAAAAAAATGTTATGCGTGGCACCACAAGTTCACACAGAGATGTCATTTGGCAGATTGATGCAGAAAGTTTGTGCACTTAAATCCCTATTTAGTGCCTACTCATCCCAGATTAATTTCTAGCTTATGGCTCTTGTTAGTGCAAACTAATAATCAATAGATGCTAAAGGTTTGTGTATTTAAATGCCTATCTAGTACAAACTCAGCTAATATTCCCAAACTAGATTATAGTTTATAGCTGTCACCAATGAACAACCTTGAATCTGAGAACAATGCACCCAGATCTTTGGATTTGTGCAAGGATAAATGGTTTAATACCAATGCTAGCCAAAGGATGTTGATGACTATAGTTTCCAAAAAAAACACACCAAAATATAGATACTGAACTACATTCAGATCTGTATAACTATACAGATGAATTAGTTTGGATTGAAAACATTATTGTATTTTCATTTAGTCGACTAAATAAGTAAAAATTAGTTGCTAGAGGGATGCACTAGATTCCAAAGATCTAAGTTCATTGCTCTCAGATCCAAGATTCCTCACTGATGGCAGCCTTAAGCTAGAAACTAGTCTGGAAATATTGGATGAGTAGGCCATTAGATAGGGATGCAAATGCACATACCTTCTGGCATCCATTGATTATTATAGATTGTATGGGATGGTATTAGTGTATGGAGAGAATTGCTATTATTTTAACAGTTTTGTGCAAGGATAAGAAATAGTGATCATGTGATGTTTTAATGATTTAAATTCCCTTTATTGTATCGTTTCATATTTTATATATATATTAAAGACTTTTTTTATTATTCATATTCATTATCCATAGCTCTACTTTTTTATTTATAACCAATTTATTTATTTTTTTCTCAATTCTTAAAATTATGTACCTATAATACATTCTTTACCCATTTAATATTTTAATAAGATCTGGACACATGCAATTACTGATTCAAAGGCTGAGATATAATACTTAATCAAAACATAATCCTCTTATGATCTTTAAGAAGGATTATACCAGAATCTCAAATTATTGATAATAAAATCAAATTGTTAAATTTTGATTTACAAGTGTCAAACTTACTTCACCCACAACTTTGACACCATTCACTCTAGATAAATACAGTAATGATTATCACTAATTATTTATTAAACTAGAAATTGTCTCTAGCCCAGATATAAGCTTTAAACCTCAATTAAAGATTAAAATATCTGATTTTTTAATTAAACAGACACATGGATTTATTCACATTTCTCTTTCCCACGTATACACATGGATTTATTCACATTTCTCTTTCCCACGTATAAAATCTTTTATAAATATATGAAATAATCTCCACAGTATCACCCATCTTGGGGGTCACTAATGCTGTGGAGGTTATTTAATACATTTCTAAAAAATATCAAATTAAACATTCTGCTTTGTTTAAAATTAATCCATTATAATTTAATTTTGAAATGCCATACATTTCAAGATATATCAGCTAATCTTAAATAGTTGGTAAGAAGAAGAATCTATTAAAGTTATTTGTCCTTAACATTGATAAATTTTCAAGAACTTTTAGTGAAAAATTAATATCAGTATGCTTCTTACTTTTTTATTAATTATTTCTTACTGTATCCAGATTCTAGTTGGCATAAAGTATAGGCTATGAAGATAATGATCGTACATGCGTATCATGAATGAAAAGAATATATTTATGAAGTCTACCAATTAAGTCCACAAACTTGCCACTGTGTGCTTATAATGATAGCACTATGCCAACAACTCTGTATAATTTCCTAATCTTGGTATATCAGTATCTTACAGCTGTGTTCATGGTGACATGGGGCAGTGTTTTGCTGAGAGGAATTTATTATATTTGTTGATTTTTGTGCGCCATTGTAAAAATGTCTAAGCTCGAATTACAGCAATGAATAAATATTAAATTTCGTGGTAAACTTGACAAGAATGGAAATGAAATCAGAGACAAGTTAGTTTATGAAAATAATGCCATGAAGAAAACAAGTGTACAAATGAATTAAATGTTTTTCTGAGGGAAGAGAAAGCATCACTGAGAAAAGACCAGTAATGAGCAGAACTGATAAAAACTTTGCAAAGATTCATTGAATTGTGCATCAAAATCATCAGCTAACTATAAGAAGCATAGCAAAACTAGAAAAGATTCATAAAAATACAAGAATATCTTACCTGAAAATCTTGTCATGAGGAAGGTGTGTGCAAAAATGCATCACCTCATATGGCACTATCTATGAAGGAGTTTTTAACCAGTAAACAAGTAACTGTATTGGACCAACTTCCTTACTCACCTGATCTGATCGCCAATTGGTTTTCCTTACCCAAAAGCAAAAGAATTGAAAGGAAATATTTTGATGACATTTAGAATATGAAGAGTAATACAACAACAGCCCTTATGGCCATTTCCAAAATTACTTTGAAGGGTGCATTAGGTGCTGATGTCAATGCATGGACTCCCAAGGGCAGTACTTCAAAAATGGCTGCAATGATATTAAGCAATGAGATATAGCACTTTTTCTAGGATGAAGTTGCAAACTTAATCATTAGTCCTTGTATATATGTGAGAATGGAAATAAATTTAAATTAGGTTGGTGTAGTAATTCAATAAAAAAAAAAAAAAGAGATCAATATGACTATATCACAGTAGAATAGGTACATTTTCCAGAAATGTATTTGTCCTTTATTTAAACTATATTCTGTTTTTCTATACTCCTTTATAGTCCACCAATATCGTTGAAATTATTATTCAATGAATTATGGATCTTGTCATAAACTACAAATGTTTTGTATTTCCCCATTCTACTACTTAAACACTAACACACAAAAAAAATTCTATGTGCAGCTAGATTTTTTTTTCTTTCTCCTCTTGTGGAAAAAAAAAAAATTCACTATATCTTTAAATAGATATATATATTGAAACAGATACATTAGTTTCATGTACATTTATATTTAGTTACATTCTCACATTCAAAATGATTCAAAATAATTTAAAAGTTGGAGAAATAAAAAAATGCATAGTCTTCACGAATGCAGTTCATCAAGAAAAGTAAACAAACTATAGCGATTAAAATCTTTTTTTTTTTAAGAAAGAAAAATGATAAAAACTTTAAAGAACAAGAATTTTTCTTTTTAATAAAGAACCAAATTTCTTATTAATAAAATTGAAACATTAATAAATAAAAGTTTAATAAATTGGGATTTAATATGTCATTTGTGAACTAGATTAGAAATCTAAAAACACGTTGTTGTTGTTTTGTTAGTTGCCTTTGGCTAAATAACACATGAAAGTGGATCCAAGGGAAATCAAGGCGGGGGAAAAGGAAAACATAGCACCGAGAAAGCTATTCTCAGCAAAACATACTATTGGTTGACCTGAATCCAGTTGAAAGATATAAAAGGAGAGTAATTTTATGATAAGAACAGTAGAGTCGGAGAGTCTGACAGAAGTTTCTATCAGTAAGCATTGTACAAGAA
The DNA here is from genome assembly GCA_028023455.1 of Epiperipatus broadwayi. Taxonomy (NCBI): domain Eukaryota; kingdom Metazoa; phylum Onychophora; class Udeonychophora; order Euonychophora; family Peripatidae; genus Epiperipatus; species Epiperipatus broadwayi. The sequence goes on along the minus strand of JAQFVV010006200.1, from coordinate 13,821,785 downwards.
GCAGTCTATCAAGCACAACTATATACGGTATCTGAAGATTAAAACTCCCAAGATGTGGTGTGAGTAGGGAATTATAGCCTTTTCCTTCTTAGCCTGTTCCATGATTAACTTATCCAACATCTACTTGTAAAACATCTCCATGCAAAAGGGTAATTAAAGCAAGGTGCCTGTCATTTAAATGCCATTCAACAAACCCACTAGCAAGCAATCCTGGAAACAATAAAGAATAAGTTACGGTAAGAAAGCTTTCATATTTCTCAGAAAATAATATTATTAAAATGAAAATATAATTAATTAAAATGGCATAATTAAAACGATTCTGTTAACTATTGATTTTGTTTTTAAAATGAGATCTTCAATGAAAATTATAATAACGTGTTTGTAACCCAGATAAAATTAGAAAATATACAAAATAAATGTATTTAGTAAATTTATACTATATTATGAATAAATTCAAACATTTAAATATGAATTAGTATGTAAATAAAAGTTAATGGTTATATGCGTATAATGAACCACATACTTGAATAAGTTGAAAGATTAAGAAAATCTTTTTTTTTTTTAAATTTTATTTATTATTTGAAAACTCTTAGAAAAGTAATATAAACACGGAATTAAAACATGTTATATATACGAGTTGAGAAGTAAGAATACCAAAACAATGTGTCACGGTTAAATGTACAATGATATACCTGGAGTTATTGATGCGTATAGGTTATATATATGTCTTATGAAATCGGAAATACCAAATAAATGCATTTGCAAGATGAATTGATATCTGGACAGATGGAAATACATACACTTATATTTTACCTGAATAACCAATGGATATAAATGTGAATTAATGACAAATCTGGATAAGAATATGTGAATACCAAATAAATGCATTTGCAAGATGAATTGATATCTGGACAGATGGAAATACATACACTTATATTTTACCTGAATAACCAATGGATATAAATGTGCTTATATCGACCGATTCAAACCCTGAAATGGATAACCAATGAACCTAGGATAAATGTGCTTATATTATGGATTCAAACCTGGATTTGGATAACAATGAATAGAAATATATTTATTATGCTTTGACTCACCTAAAATTAACTGGAATAATAGAAATGCTCTTGTCTGTAAAGAATATCTTCATACATGAGTTAATTTAAGCCACGTTACATGTGACAACTACCTAAAAGACTACAGATCAGAATTAAGTGAAACTCTGAATTAAATAGAATGCTATCAGTTATCTTCATTATTATCTCTGTTGTCTTCATATATTGCACTCCTCTCTGTGAATTAACTAAATAACTAAAGATGTAAATTGTTAAAGAGCTTGCATTCTTTAATTCATATTGTACTATTATTGGATGTATACCAAGAGACACAATGGACTGTAAATGAAATATTTGGTTGAATTAAGTGGAACTCTGAATTAAATGCTATCAGTTGTCTTCATATATTGCACTCCTCTCTGTGAATTAACTAAATGACTAAAGATGTAAATTGTTAAAGAACTATTGAAAGAAGGACTTTATTATACTCTCAACAAATTACATTCTTTAATTTATATTAAAATATTATTGGAAGTAGGCCGAAGAGATACAAGGGACTGTCAATGAAATATTTTGTTTGATGGACATTTATTTAAAGTAGTTTGCTAAATAAATTATAATAAACAATAAATTTTAATACCTCTTGTCGTTGTTCTTTCACATCAATTGTATTAGTGCACTAGTCTACAGGAATTTCATGCCTCCTGAGCTATGCTTGGTGTAACCAAGCCCTCATAAATAAGGTTGTTGTGAGCTGAAACTCTAGTGGCGCTGTTTGGGGAACCTCGAACCTAGAAATTTCTAGATGTTTCCAATCTCTATGGTACTACATCCTCTGATGAGCAGGAAATATTATTGTAGGATCAGTAAATTAAACATTGAGTGAAATCAATCTTTGTTTACTTCATGCAATATGCTCATTGGGAAATAAGACCGACCAAGCAGAAGGTGGTAAAAAGGTTTGTGTTACAATATATTTGTAATTAGGTTTCTTGTGATTTAAATAATGAAATTTTTTATAAATATTGTTTTACTAAGAAGTACTGTGCACAATTTACTAACTCTTGATGGTACCTCTCATCTTTTTACAGTTTTTTTTTTTTCTGGAAGCAGAAAATCTACTCTTTATTTAAAATTTCACTCACGTTCTTACCACAATTATCTACAGATCTATGTGTGATTTATCCATCAGCATAGTTACACATTGATTTCACAAATTCATAGGTAGTCCTCATTCTTAATTATGGTAAATAATCATCACAATAATAAAACACAACAACTCTGGATAAGTATAACGCTTCTTTTGGTACAGCAGACAACCGACCATAATTTAAGATATATACAGATCTTGATAAATCATCCACTTCTAAGCATACATAACCAGAAAAGAAATGGACAAACGCGCACTTAGTTACCTTAGCAGACAATCTGAGAAAGGTATAAAGGTGAATTATCATCATTGCAATTGAGGAATATGCTGAAAATTACTTTTCCACACTAATAACTTGCTTCTTTCTTTCTTTCCATTGAATTGCAAGATTTTCTCTATTGATATTACTGTGGTTTATTATTACAGCCACTGACAAACTCTATTGATAACCTCTTACTGAGTCAAAATCACTATTTGTCACAAATACATGCATGAAATATTCAATGAATGAATGCTCCGACTCATCTCAGAAAAGTAAATTAGGTTACTCTTTCATTCATGAATGCATATAGTCATAGAACACCATATTATGTCCTCAATAGCATTACATCTATAAAACAGTAAGATAAAGGCAAAACACAAAAACTGTTTACCCTTAATATATGCATATTTTTTTACTTAATAATAGATAAATATAAATTTAAAAATAAATATATGATTTAGTTCATAAAGCTTATTCCTATTTAAATTTCAGAAATTAACAATTATGACATTATTTATAAGAATCTTCTTAGTTTGACTACTAGATTATAAACAGAAAGCATATAAATGATTACTGTCATTTTCATCATTTAAAGCTAAAATGTTTATGACTTTTTTTTTAAAATCACAAATATTAAATGTAAATGCTATTCAGTTAACATAAAAATATTATATGTATCATCACCATTATCAATCCACTGCTGGATGAAGGTCTCTCCAAGTTTAATCCATCTTCTCCGATCTTTAGCTTCTCTTCTCCACATCACTCCTGCACACTTTCTTATTTCATCCATCCATCTCACATGTGGTCTCTTTCTGGGTCTTTTACAATCTCTTGGACTCCAGTTTAAAATTTCAATTGTCCATCTATTATCATCTCTTCTAACAATATGTCCAGCCCAACTCCACTTCAATCTTTTAATTTTTTCAATGAGGTCAGTAACACCTGTTTGTTCTCTTACCCATACATTGCGTTTACGATCTCTTCTTGTTACTCCCAACATACATCTCTCCATACTTCTTTGAGTGGTCTGAAGTCTCTGAATTGCTCTTCTATTAAGTGTCCAAGTCTCAGATCCATAAGTAAGAACTGGTAAAACACATTTGTTAAAAACCTTCCTTTTCAAACACATAGGCATATTTCCTTTTAGTATCAAGTTATTTCTACCAAAAGCACTCCAACCAAGTTTAATTCTATGATTAATTTCCTCCATTATGTTTCCATCTGTATTAATAATCTGACCAAGGTATTTGTAACTGTTAACTTCCTCTAATTCATCATAATCAATCTTTATTTTCATATTTTGAGCAAATCGATTAAACATTACTTTAGTCTTTTTAACATTTATCTTTAGTCCTACTTTCCTACTTTCATCTGATAATTCCTGCAACATTTCCTGCAGATCTGAAGCATTATTTGCAAAAACAACTACATCATCTGCGAAATCTAAATGACTTAAATAATCACCATTTACTTTCACTCCTTTAGTTTCCCATTTTAATCCACAAAATACTTCATGCAGCACTGCTGTAAAAAGTTTTGGAGATATGGAGTCACCTTGTCTTACACCTTTCTCAATGTTGACTTTCCCAGTGTCATTATGTAATCTAATTGTTGCTGTTGCATTTTTATAAATATTCTTTAAAATATGACAATATCCTGGATCTATACTTTGATGATCTAATGCTTTAATCACTGAAGAAATGTTTATAGAATCAAATGCCTTTTCATAATCTACAAATCCTAAGCATAATGGCAACTCATATTCATTTGTCCTTTCTATAACTTCTCTCAATACCTGGATATGATCTACTGTACTAAAACCACTTTTAAATCCGGCTTGTTCTCTTGGTTAATGGAAATCCAATGTTCTCTGTAGACGAGTAGTAATCATCTTGGTAAAAATTTTATATAAAACTGATAAAAGGCTGATAGGTCTGTAATTTCTAATATCTTCTTTATCACCTTTTTTAAATATTAATATTATTACTGCATTCTTCCAATCATCCGGTACATCTTTATCATTTAGACATTTGGTATATAACTTTGCTAAAATTTTTTCTATTTCTTCACCTGCTTCTTTTAATATATCAATTATAAATTCCATCATTACCTGGAGCCTTTTCTTTCTTCATACATTTAATTGCATGTCTCACTTCTTCATTTAAAATTCTGGGCAATTTGGAAGATGTAATAGATATAGGAGGTACTTGTTCTTTATTACTATATAATTCTTGATAAAAATCTTCTACCAATTTCATTATGTCATCTCTCCTTTTAGTAATAATTCCATCTTTTTTTCTTATTGCAGATATAAATTTCCTACCAATACCAAAATGTTGTTTACATTCTTAAGACTTTTATTTTCTTCTACAGCTTCCTTGCTAGTTCACAGTTATACTTTCTTATATCATTTTCAACTCTTTTCCGCACCATTTTACAAAATTCGAGATATTCAATTCTTTTTAATGCATCATTTTTGTATATCTTCATATTCCTTCTTTTCTTCATAAATTCTCTAGTCTCAGTAGAAATTTTATTGGTCAATTGCTGTTTCTTTCTACCAGCTATCTTTGTTGCAGTTTTCAAAAGTGTATCAGTTATTTTCATATTAATTTCATTCAAATCTGAATCATGTTTAAAATCTACTAATACTTGAAACCGATTTGTAAGTTCTAATTTAAATCATTAGAATGTTTCTGAAGATTAGGAATATCAACTGTAAATATTGTTTTTCTTAATAATTTTTGTCTCTCTAGTTTTACATTAACACGTATCTTACACCTTACTAATCGATGATCACTTCCTGTGTTAAATTTATTAAGAACATTACAATCTTGAAATATGTATTTCCTGTTAGTCAAAATATAATCCAATTCTGCTGTACCTTCATTTGGATGCTTCCATGTCCATTTCCTTTTAACATTTTTTTTTTCAAAATAATAATTCATAATATAAAGTTTTCTTTTTTCAGCAAACTCCACAAGTCTATGTCCTCTCTCATTTCTATTATCATAACCAAAATTACCTACAGCACTTTCATCTTTCATTTATTTACCAATTCTAGCATTCAAGTCTCCCATAACAACTTTAAAATGGTGTTTACTCTGATCAAAAGCTTTTTGTACATCCATATAAAAATCTTCTACTACTTCATCACTATGAGAACTTGTTGGGGCATAAACCTGAATTATCTGCATTTGGTATCTGCTATTAAGTTGTATAACTAATCTTGCCACTCTGTCCGATACACCATCAATCTCCACAATATTGTTCTTCCACTTTTTATTTATAATGAATCCTACTCCACTTGTATTTCCAATATTTGTACCTTTATAATAGAGTATATGTCCACTTTTTAAATCAATTGTCTCTTCACCTTTTCTTCTAACTTCACAAAGTCCAATAATGTCCCATTTAATATAAGAGAGTTCTTCTTCTAATTCTTACAATCTTTCTTCACTTGAAAGTGATCTGCAGTTGTAAGTACCTAAATAAAAAGTCGTCATCAAATGGCAGCCTGGGTCCGCAATCAGGGGATTCTTAGCACCCTCCGCCTTCGGCCACCAACCGCTGCCTTGGTTGGTGACTTTACAGCCTCCTGGGAATAAGGGCCATGCTTTATTTTTGTCTGTCATAATTGTATATATGTATTGGGAAAATATTTATCATTTACACAAACATTCATTCTGCCTTATCAGGCACTGAGAAGAAAGACCATGGTGTTTCTTGATCTTAAACTCAGAGGTAAAAAGCCAATAAACTCACCATGCTGGCTAATGCGTGTTGGTGAGCAGCCCATCCATGTTCGTATACTATATGAATAATCACATAGTAATAACAGCTGCAACGACAAGAACGTACGGAGTGGACATTAGGAATTTGCCCTGCTCGGTTCCTTTAAGGCCTCCAAGAGGAATCAAAGGGTCTCCTTTCAGTTAATAACTTTACAATGCTTGGAAAATTTCCAGATATAAGCACAACTGCTGTGAACAGATAAACAGTGATACTTTGAAAAGAAATGGTTCTTAGTTTGAATTCGGGTGTTGAGCATGTATTGCTGAAAACCAGCAAAATAGTGAAGGCACATAATTTAAAAGCAGTACTATTATAGTGAATCATGATTAAGTTAATAACCATTATCACAAGATGCTATTGTATATGAAATTTTTTGTTATAAAATCATAAGCAAAGTGGCTTTATATACATTTATACAACATGAAAAATGTATTGCTTTGAAAAACTCGCACTTTATCATATATAACCACTTAATGTTTTATTTGCGCAAATAATTATAATCTTACGGTTTTTACTGCAGACATGATGAATGGCCCAAGCAGCCCACAACTGTATTTGATAAGCATGGTTCTGTGTCAAGAGAGGAAAAAATGGACTGAAGGATCTGCAATAAAAAATAAATAAGTTCTCAAATATATATATAATATTAAACTATTAACATATTTCTAATTACAATTAAGCACATTACAATTTTACCTGTATGCAACCATTTCTCCTTCAGGGTTGTGCCAGTTTAGGATTGCTTCAGCCTAATAAATAATAAGAATTATTAAGAATCAAATAGCTTCACAGAATGGAAATAGCATCTGAAATACAATAATCAGTTCTACAGATTAAATGCTTTGGAGAAAAATGGAATATGACTGCAAATTCTGAGAGATGGGAAAATGGACTAACAATAAAAGAATGTCACAAAAAATATAAATGTCATTATAATGAAGGCACATCTATTTAGTAAAAGATTAAAACAATTTTAAATAGATCTTTTATTGGTATAGAAAACATGATTCACGACCTGAAAATAATTGCTAGAACAGATTAAAAAAAAACATACAGTGAAAATTTCTAATCTGTGAAGATGATGAATTACTATTGTCATGTCTAATACTCTCATAGAAGTTTGCATTATCATACTGATGAAATTGACAAAAGGACCGATGAAACATGACACAACAGTTGCAACTCATGATTATTTATTACAGATGAATGGCAATAGTGACAAAGATCAGAAATGGAAAATCAATGATTAATGTGTGATTTGTATTCTGATACCAATGAGGTGTAATTCTTGAGTATGCAATTGAGAGAAAAAAAATTTGGCAGTAAAACATATAACACAAATACTATGTAAATGAAGCTATACGTAAGTAATGATAAATATTCTCTAGTCATGAATCAGTCAAGAGCTGAGTACAATAAATGTTATTTGCTTAAATCATTAAAAAAAATTGTAATTACTCTCTTTTAATATAACGTAAAAAACGAAGACAATTAATGATAGACTACTTTTAACAATGACTGTAGAATGTGATTGAAATATTGAGAAATCTTGATAAAAAAAAAAAATATAATCATAGATAATAAAATAAATTTTAAAAAAGTGAAAGAAGTGAATTTACATGATATTTACAGAAAGATGATAGCAAAATGCCAACATATATAACTGTATTGAGACAATTATGAATGATAAATCAATATCATCAAAATTAATGAAATCCATCATATAAATTATAATAAATAAAAATCATATACAACAGCTATATAGATATATATTAATAATAATTATACATTAAAAGGTCTTTCGGTACATGGTTTTGTGTCTTTTTTAAATGTTAATCATCTATTTTAACATTAATTAATTATTGCATCTAATGTTTTATTTTGTTAATGTTGTTATTTTACTTTCATTATATAACACTAGATGGTATTCTATCTGTAATAATTAGTTAACTTTAAAATAGATGATTATCACTTGAAAAAGGGTAAGAAACCATATGCCAAAAAAGGCTTTTTATGTATAATTATTATTAATATAGCTGTTGTATATGATTTTTACTATTATAATTATGAACAAGTATTAATAATGAAAAACACAAATTATACATTAATAGTAATAATAACAATAATCTAATCTAATAATAATAACAACAATAACCATCATCATTGAATGAATTTAATGTTCAAGAGTTCATAAAAAGTGCCAAAAATGCTAGAATTTGAATTAATCCAAAGACCTTTTTACTCCAGAGTCTAAAACTCTTCCACTGCATTAAATCATACAGAGTGATATATTTAAATGTTTGCCTGAGTGTTTGTGAGAATAGCATTTTACTGTATATGTTGAACTATTTCCATCATCTAGAATTGCTAAATGTCTTCAAAAAAATTCAAACTTTAAATAAATAACAGCACACACAGTGTTATTATTTTTCTAATTTTCTTCAAGTAATGCTGGTTTGACTAGTGACAGTAATAGCATGGGAATCAAACTTGAAATCATTATATTAGTGAATATTTAATTTAAGATAATGCTCTAACCAACTAGCTATTCTGTCAAAGCAGTAGAAATTTGCTACACTTATCTATGAGGGATACCTGGATTTCATAATTTTTTCTTCAGGGTAAGGTTAATGAATGTTTTCTAAACATTATAAATTGTCACACTAAGTTGACTTATGGGGTTATTTGCCATTATCATATGAGTAGCTATTTTTAAATTTTCTTATATTTACTTTTTCCTCTCTATCCAATATTGATATCTTTTCCCAATCGAATGTATGTTCATTGGTACATACATGGACTACTACTTTAGATAGATCTGTTCTTTCCTCTTTATTTATTACTTTGTAATCTTTTAATCATTTTTCAATGGGTCAGTTGGTTTCACTATTATATGTCCTTTATATTTACATGATATTCCATAGATGCAATTTTTATTTTCAAACATTTTCAATTTGGTTTCATAGAAACTAAAATTCATTGTAGTTTGCTATAGCTTTGAAAAGGTTTCTGATATTATATAGATTGCAGACCTTCTTTAGTTTGACTGCTTTCCCTGGTATGTAGGGATACACTACAATACTTTTAATGTGTTTTCTTTTGCTGTTTTTTTTTTTAAAAATCTACTTAAAATTTTTTCTTGATGATAGGTAATGAATAACAAATCTTTATAAGAGTTTTATTTTGTAATTGGTTTCTGAATAAATTTCCTTTGTTCTGTTCTGTAGTGATAGTATAACTTCAATTTTGAGTTTTTGTTGCAAGTCAGTATAAATACCAAATATTTTCTTGTGCGTGTAGTTTTTCTGCAGGCTGTTTTTTTGATTTTGACACAAGGGAGTCTTGTCGTAAAACATCTAAAAATACCAATTCTTGGTCTTATTATAATTTCATTGTGAATTTAATTGAAGGCATTATGTTAATGATGTATGTTCAGAATGTTTATAATAATGCTTCAGCATGTAGTTATGTAACAAATATATCATCAACATAGTCAAACTGGCCTTTAAATGGAGATGGAATAGCATTTATAGCTATGGTACTTCTGGTTAAGAAAAAAGAAGATTAACATAATATTTCAACAAAATTCTACATCTTTATGATCTACTTAAAATCCATAAGGAAAGTTTAATATTATATAGGAAATAAGATTTTAATTTATTTATTTTTAAATTGTAACTATAAAATGCTTGTTACTTCTAAAACTTCATCATGTCAAAACTTTTGCCAAGGTTTCTTTTTAAGGTACTTAATCCTTTGTCAGAAATTCAAAGCATCTTTGTGAATTAATGAAAATCATGGAAATTACAAAAAACTGACATAAGTGGAGTGCTTATTTACAAATGCATTCCACGATGAAGCATGACTACTATAAGAAAAAGATTAAATGAGGTTAACACAAATCAGAACAACACTTTCCATTGATAATATAATGGAACTCTTATTATTCTGCATAACAACAACATACTTTCAAAATGATGCAGTACTCTTCCAACAAATTCAAGGGACAGCTATTGGTATATCACATCAGCAACATTTACATGGAAACTACAATCATAAATATTACTTCATCTCCAATTAAAATCTAGCTTTGTTATGTTGATAATACAATTGCTATATGGCCATATGATTAAGTACTATTACAAATATTCTGGACGCACATCAATAACATATCACCTTCAATTAAATTCACAATGGAATTATAATAAAATCAAAAATTGGCATTGTTAAATATTATTATGAAATGACTACCTTACGGCAAAATCAAAATTGTAGTCAACAGAAAAACCACTAACACAGGAAAATATTTAAATCCATTCATAGCAGAAACTCAAAAAAATAGATTTATACTATCACTATAGAACAGAGAAAAAAATAGTGGTTCATAAACCAGTGTCTTGAAAAAAAAATCTTACATGAACAAACTCTTATGATAAATGGTTATCTATTAGCTACCATTACTAAAATCTTAAATAGATATTAAAAAAAAATATCAAAGGAAAAACAATTATATGCATTACTTTATATTCCATATATAGCAGAGAAAGCAAACAAATATTTGCAATCAGTATATTATCAGAACAGCTTTCCAAGGTCATAGTATAATAGAAGAAATATTTAATTTCTATAAAACTCAAAAGAGAAATGCTGAAAAACAAAACTTGCATCTATGAACTATCCTATGACTATAAAGAACATATAGTGATGAAATAAATCGATTCATTAAAAAAATGATTAAAATATTACAAAGTAGTGATTAAAGAGGTCTCAAAAGTCGCAGTCATATATGTTTCAATGAACATGTTCCAAGGGGGGGAAGGACAGACAGAAGGAAAAATAAAAATAAGAAAATTTAAAGAAGCTGCTCACATGATAATGGCAAATAACTCCATAAATCAATTTAGTGTGGCAATTCTTATTGTTTGGAAACTATTCATTAACTTTACCCTTGAGAAAAAAGGGAGAAATCAGAAAACTCTACTGACTGTTGTCGTTGATAGAATAGCCCAGTTGGTTAGAGCATCATCTTAAATTCAGTGTTCAGTTTCGAGTTCCATGCTAATACTGTCAGTGATTACCCAGCAACACTTCAAAAAGAAAGCAGAATAATACCACTTAAAGCATTATATTACATACTATCTGTGTGCTATTTACTAACAATAGAATATATTTAAAAAATGTGAATAAAATTTAAGAAGTTTAACAATTAATCTTAAATAATGGAAAGAATCCAGTGCATAATCATTTACATTTAAATACTTTCATATTATTGATTGAAGCTATATTTGCAGGAGCAAAATATTAAAACTCACCAATTGCTCAAGTATTTCCTTCCAAGAGATTTCCTTGATGGTCCAGAATTCTTCACCAGCATTTGTTAAATGAGCTACGATACCAGCAGAAAAATAACTGACATCAATGTGAGGAGAATGTAGAAGTTTACTGGAAAAAAAAAAGCATGCAATTGTTTATTACAGATAACTGAAATGCCATATCATAAGATAATAATTTTATGCAAAACAACATATGTCTGTTACTTTTGCCTTCTGCTTCTTTTCTAAATATATAGAAATGTCTGAAAGACTTAAGACTAGAAGAAAGGAATTTGTAAATCATTTAATAAATTTATTTCTAAACATTTCCATTATTTATAATAAACAGTTGCATAAAGAGTTAATCTCGAAATATTACACATATATTTAGCATTATAAATATTCTATATTACACACTTTCACCAAGTGAATTGTTATTAATAAAGTTTAAAATCAAGAGAAATCTCAGACTTGTAAATTAAAAATATCAATCAATTTAAAATATTTAGAAATAAATTTTAACGATTGATTTAAAAATTCCTTCCTATTAGCTTGTTTCAGACAATCCTTTATATTTATAATGGAGGCAGTGGTAAAAGATGTAAGCTCTTCTACCAAACAAATTATTGGCTTGTGCTATGGCTAGAGGACATTTCAATAAACAGTTGCATAAAGAGTTAATCTTGAAACCTTACATATATATTGTAACTAAATTAAAGGAGTTCAAAGATCCAGTGTATTTAAATGAGATCTGGTCTATTAAAGAATCAAAAAAATTCAAGTATTGTAAAAATCTCAAATATTCCAGTATTGTTAAAAAATGTAACTTAATAAAGATGATCAAACGATCCAAATGTATTTAATAATTATGAAAAGATTCAAATATAAATCTTTATTTTATCTCTAAAAGCTTCCAATATAAATATTTAGCTTAATAAACGACAAATGCATTGTAGATTTTTATATCAAAAGAAAAGAATTATTTAACCTGAGTAGTGGCTACTAAACCAAAGATCAGACTGAGTTATCTATCATATTACGGGTCATTGGATGAAATGAAACATATTTCTATCATTAGATTTCTCAAGATATCCCACTATCAATAATTATAAGCAAATTATTAATAACAAGTATTATAACTCAGGTATATGGAAATCACGTGAAGTGAGTACACTAGTAATTCAATAAAATATAACTCAGGTATACAGACAGTAGATCTTACCCACTTTCATTTCTTGGTTTGATGTTAAGTGCATGTTTAAACAAATACTAAGTGAATATGGTCTAGCAGGGCGCCACTAGATTATCTGAATCTAGACACAGTTATATCTAATAACCTTTCACATGTACCGGGTTTGAATCCCCTTTTGGGACTTTATTTCTAATAAAAATGGGAGATTTTGCTTTTCGAGCCATATCACTATACGCACTAATATTTAGGTAAAAGTAAAACATCTATAAACTACAGTGGAGTTTATTAGACATAAATCATTTCTCAGATCTTAACATAACAAATGGGTTTCAATATTTTTATAAGTTTACTAGCTCAGATTATGTATAACTAATTTAGGATGGCAATTCACTCATCCTTGCAAGAAATAGATGACGGGATGTGGTTATAATAATACTAAGAAATCACTAAATATTATAAAATCAATATTTGTTTATGGCCTTTAAACAGTTAAACAGCTCATTAATTAAAACGATGATGATGATGATGATAATAATAACGATAATGACATGGGTTTCAACTACCGCTCTAGGACTAAGCCTAAACATAAAATTAATTTTTATAAAGAAATTCATAATTATTGCTTAATTTTAGCATATTTACTGATATCTTAAATAACTAATATTCAACCACTGATGATGATGAATGATCACACTTAACAAAGACTACACTTAATGAAATATATACGCCTCGTTTAATAAAACAAACTAATATTTATTACTGCATTTCTAACATATACATAAAAATTTCTAGATAAACATGAAAATTGATATGAATAAGAATAATAATAACAATCCTCAGATTAATTTCAAGTTCTTTCCCTTCAAATGTATATTGTATTAAGTTGGATGTCACATTGGCCATGATTTTCACTCCATGAGAAAAGTATTTCAAGAAAAAAAATATATTATCCGCTCATTAGCATACATACTTTATAAATCTAACATGTAAGTAGAATGTTAAAAAAAAATGTTAATAGAAATTAGAAAAATCAAGTTCTTAGAAAAGAGTTTTAAATTATTATCTCCCCCTCCCTTCTAAGTGCTGAAATCTATACTTTCTCAAGACAAAATAATTTAATATTTTAACACCACCTATTATTTCACATTCACTCGCAATTATACACATATAAAATATTACTATGTATGTGCATGTTTTATCCCAAAATAATAATAATATATTAGTTAAAACTAAAATCATAATACCGTAAAAAAATTATTTTACACATTAATATTTCATAACTGTAAAATTAATAAACAAATAAATTTTGATGTATTCAAAATCATTTATGTAGTTCAAAGCTATTATTATTAAGACATTCTTGGTTTCCATCGATCTGAATTGTCTTTAAAAGTTCTTTAAATAAAATATGTCACTTTATTACTAAATTTTTATTAATACTCTGATTTCATAAAGAAAATAGATATAAAAGTCATATTACCGATCCAAGGGTTCACTTGTCTTGTATACTGTCTATACTTGGCAGCAACAATTTCCGTGTTCTTTGGAACAATCACTTTCTTGAAGTATATAATTATTTGATGATGAGGATCCTATTGAGGTTATTTGCTTTAGTGGATAATTTGGAAATCATTATCAATTTTTCTTCTCTTCCTGTCAAGCATTATTCTTTTAGTGAATGAAATACAGCAGTTGTTTTTACGTTATAAATTTCCTGAATTTAAACTCAGTTGCTGGAACAATTAATTGGACTTGATGATTAATATTTATCGGTAGATTAATTCATCGAATGCAGGTGAATGCTTTCTTCTATTAACTCTTTCAACGATTATTATTTAATTGGCCGAATGAGTTAAAAATCAAAACTTTTAATTGGCCAACTCACAACTTTAACAAAATCTATTGTTAAAATAGATCACTTTTAATAATATAAATACGTTAGTTTCATTTGTAAAAAGTATATTACTGAATTGTCAGATTACGAAAGCAAACGAAAGACTTTTCAAAAATAAAATTTAATTTATAATTTAAAAAATATTCAATTGCGGTGAAATAAAAGTAACCGCTATTCAACCAACCAAAAAAGATTGCATCAGCAATCTTTTTTTTTTCACTTTAATGTTACGATCAATATGTAGCAATAAATAAATAATTCTTGGTAATATCTTAACTATTTTTCTAAATAATTTGATTTTTAGTATTATTTTATCAATAATAATTTGTAATTCAATTCAAATATTGTTTAAAATGTTGTAAACATTCGTTTATCATTTTCGTAATAAAAATCAAAACGAACGTAACTTTTTACTTTTTGGCAGCCATTTCCCTTTTTGACAGAAGTTGGACAGCCAATAAGATTCAAGAAAAGGTTGTGAGGAGGCGGTGCTTTGGTTTTGTTTGACATATATGGTCATTTTTATTGATTTTTTACTTGTAAAATAATTCTGAAGAGGGCACCATCTTACAGAACTTTTGATTTTCTTTTGAATGACGTATAATATGTATACGTGGGATAAAAAGTAGCCGATTTAGAGTGACGTCAAATCTTCTCATTTTTGGACGAGTCAGGCAGTCAAACGGTTAAGAACATCTTATTTCTCTGGTCAGTTGAAAGGTGTAGAATATTATTTTAGACAAAACATCTTTTCTTTCCTATATGATGTGCAGCTTCCCAGATGGTCAGGCAAAGATGGGACATACATATAATTTTTCTAGCCAGTCATTTCTTATATTTTCAACATTCAATTTAATAGTCTAATAATCTGAATCATAATCACAATAATAATAATTCAACCAATTTTTCCAGACAGCTTTTTATATCCAATTTTTAGCTAACTTAACCAATCAGAGATAGCGTCACTTGCTATTTTTGGACAAATTCATTTTAATTAGATCTCTAATTTATTTTCAACAAATTATTTTTCAACTGAAAAGTTTAATCCTTTTTCCAGACACTTTTGTTTTTTAAAAAAAAAATAGACTTAATCCTTTTTTTTTTCTTACACCTAGGTAACATTTCAAATTTTTGAGCTTCCTTCTTTAGATCTTAAGATAAGACAATTTCAAAATTAGAGTTCCCCCCAGCTTAAGCTCCCAAAGTAAAATTGCTACAAAAATAGATATCTGATTCAACAGATTTCCTCTTTTAACATAAAATTATACAAAAAAAAAATAATTTGACAGATTTAACCCTTCCTTTTCTTTCAATATTTAATAAACGTAAATTTCTGTATGTAATGTACACACATACTTCATTATTTCAAATCATTCATAAACTAACATTAAATAATATAATTGCTAGCTTAGTAATTATAACCCTATTATTTAATTAAATCTGTAACTTTTAAATCCCAATTACAAATTATAGAAAAGCAAAACAGAAGTATAGAATAAGATATTAGAATTGATCAAGCATAGTTTAATTTTAAAGAAAGTTAAAATGTTGAATATTTGAAATATAAAACAATTAAATAATTTACACATACATTGCCTATACGTATGCATTATAACTTTGCTTTTTAAAGAAAAATTAAATATTAAATGTGTGTGCTGCTCTTTTTGAGATTTATTAACACACAAACAAGTAAAGCATATAATAGCTGTCCCACTCTCTTTCTGTCTAAAGCGTTTAAAATTTTGATCTGGCAGGGTTTGAACTTGGATGCCCTACAGCTTCTTTTATGGTTATATAAAAATGTGATGATGATTTTGTTTTACATTTTCTTATATGCACATTACTATAAATTTAGCTAATGACTAAATTGTAATGGCACAATATATAGCACTGCAAATATTCAATATTACAAATATTTTCAATATTTGAATCATTATATATATATTGTGATGATAAGAGACAAAAATTTTATCAAGATATTATATTTGGGAAAGTAAATTTATGTAACATATGAATTAAAAATATCCGAATCTGTTAATTGGAACCTTGCAATCATTTCTAATTTATGTGTGCCATGTAAATCAAGATGTTTAAACAAGGCAAACTCATGCCATTTCTGTTTACCCTCTTTACATCAACCCTATGGTAAGCAGACTGGCCTATAGATCCTGAGACAAATTTTGATTGCTATGTTGGTAGTAATAAAAGAGTATATAATGAAATGATATTATAAATACAGCAGAAAATTTGGTACTCACAGATGCTTTATCAAATGCAAAAAAAAAAATGAGACTAAGGATCACCAAGGAAATAATAATAATATAATTATGATTACAAATCATATATGAATAAAATATAATACAAATTAAATTAATGATTAATCAAATAAGTAAATAAATATCGGACTGATCAACATTATTAACATTCAACACTCTTATTTTATTTATCTTGAAATTTGGTATTTATATTTTCTTTACCCAGAAATATACTTCTACATCCTCTTACAAAAATAAATAAATAAATGGAAAATAAGTGATATGAGTGGTAAATAAATCTATATCCCACTACTAAAATTCTTACATACCTGTAGAAAAAAAATTAAAATTGCAAAATAATAACACACATCATTCTGATCATGCGTTCCAATTATAGTCCTGTGTATTTATTTATTATATATAACCTACAATGATTTGTTAAATATTTCATTTATGAGCTTAAGCAGAAATTTTGTATGACTATTTCAAGCTGATATAAATAATTATAATACCTCTTATAAATTACATAGGATGTATATATTTTTCAAATGTCATGCCATTTAATTTTATTATCTTTAAAGTGGTAAATGTCTTTATACTATCAAAAACACATATGCTTCTCATTTTGCTTTTATATAAAATATTTTCTTTATATTTATCCTCTACTTAATATTTAAAATAATATTATTATATTTAAGAATGATATTATTGCAGCTAGTACATAACACAATCATCGTACAAGTAAAATATTTGTTTTTCCAAGCTTACACAGAATATACAATAAATATATCAGCTTAATGTACATATAAAATCTGAGGTCTTATCACTCTAATACAAATTTAATATAATCTTAAGATATGACAAACAAATCTCTTTACCAATGAATATAAAATAAAAATATCTATTCGGTTTCATGAAATAAAGTCTATTTTATGTATTTCAAAATTGATATTTGTAAGTGTGTAATTTTTTTTCATACATTTATTTACACTTACTTTAAAGACTATAAATACAAGTATTATATAAGTATAAAATTATCAAATGCATATACTCATTCTTAATTATTTCTTTTGAAAACTTAAATATATTCAAATATATGTCCAGTATATATAAAATCAATGAAAACCTTTTTTTTTTTAAACATTCTTGCTATTTTAGAATTTTAACAAATTTAACTTTTCTATGAATTATATTTCAAAACAAACACAGAAAACAAGAAAGAAATAACATTATCACCTGAATTACATTATTCTTTTACAAAGTATATCATAAAAAATTGTTTTGTTCATTTCACCAAAGTATAATTTCTTCTTTTCTTTGGGGACTTTTTTATGATTTTATAGCAAAGCTTCTAATGATATTGTTTGATGACTGAAATAATTATTATTT
This sequence comes from Epiperipatus broadwayi, assembly GCA_028023455.1. Classification (NCBI taxonomy): domain Eukaryota; kingdom Metazoa; phylum Onychophora; class Udeonychophora; order Euonychophora; family Peripatidae; genus Epiperipatus; species Epiperipatus broadwayi. Next base: position 13,803,478 of record JAQFVV010006200.1, on the reverse strand, counting down.
GAATCAGGGTCTCCTAATATTTTAGGCATTATTTCCACAATAAAATAATTAGCAAATGATTTATAAAGCAAGATAGAGATATAAATTTTAAGCTAGCCTATTCTTCTACCTCCTTGGAAATCCAATCTTCTTTTACTATCAATTCTAGAGACAAACTTTTATGTTACTATACAACGCAAGAGTATAGATAGTTCCCACCTTTTTCAACCTTCTTTACATATCACACTATTAAAATCTAAAAATTTTATTCACATATTCCAGTAGACCATTCAATTAAATAAAACTTATTGTAAACAAAAATAACAAAATTTTAGACATTAATAGTTTTTCTTTTAAACAATAATAATTAATCAGAATAATTTATTTTTTTATTTTAATATATCACCAAGATTAATCACTTATACTATTAATATATTTTTTAAAATAAAACAAATAAATATATTTATTTGTGTGGGTTTATTTACATTTATTCCACACGCATGCATATACTCTCACTCTCCTTATAACAGGTTTCCTATCCATAGTCAAGGTGAAAATTATGCTTTATGTTTTGCTATCTTAACAACTATTATTTACCTATTAATAATAAAATTACATGAAAAATTGACTAAGTAGCCTAAGACTTACTTTATTTCTTTCATTTTTTTATTTTTATTATCACATCATTGTCCCTCTTACTAAATTTTCATCTTGAATTAACTGCTCCAATATATATTAGTAAAATATTTACATTTCCAAAGAAGTATATTAGTATCATAAGATATTCAAAATAGATTTATCAACAATAAATAATATTCAGAAAACTTGTAAATGATACTGGAAATTGTACTAAGCTGATTCTAATAATTATCAAATAAATTTCAATTTTAATTTTCTATTAATAAAAATAATTTCATAAACATATAAGATAGGCAAATATTATTCTTCTATAATAATAAATATTCATTCATACATCTCCTAAAATATTGTATATCCATGTAAATAATATAGCAAAGTATGAAGACATATATGGTGGATGTAATAAGGAAGGATCAAAATGAAATACATAGATAAGAAAGCAGAGAGGTATCATTGATATCATTAAAAAACTAAAATAGAAGCTGTGTCAGATATGCTATTCAAATAGATAACACCAAAGAATGATTGAATTCTTCAACTGGATCCTAAAAGATTATAAAAGACTTATAAAGAGACCATGATTGAGATAAATGAATAAGAAATTTTCTAGATTAATATGGAGAAGAAAAGCTATGAATGAAAAACTGGATTGAACTTGGAAAGATCTACATCCTGTACCATATTGATAATGGTTGAAAATAATGATACAAAATAAGGTAGTAGATGATTTAGAACTGCATGTAATTTGATTAAAATGCATGCAGTCATTAACTAACTTTTATTAAATATATATATTCTTCATATTTTACAAACTAAATTATGATTAAAGATCCTTTTAGGTTTTCATCTGCATTAAGTTTTCACAAACAAACAAACAAATCAATACATAGATCAATTTTCAACAACTTACATTATACTTTGACTAAATGAAAATGAAATTAATTCATGCATATTTGTAAAACATTTTCTTACCTAATTTGTGCTACAAAACCAGAATTCATCAATTCTGAATGGTAACACTGAACTTCAGCAATATTATTCTAAAAAATAAAACAAATTCACTAAATATTAGCTCAGCTTGAAACTAATAAGCTGGATAATCTATAATAGTAAAACTCACCACTAATCCAAGAACTTTTGTCTCTACAGCACTGTTGTTTTTAAAACTCTATTAGAATAAACAAAATGTTAATTTTCATACAATAATAAGTTGTTTTAAATCTCTAAAGATATGGAAAAATAATAATGACAAAGAAACAACTATAATTATAAGATACCTTTCAGTAGTTAAGTAGGGTAAAAGCTCTTTGCCATCTTTATAATTTTTAAAATAATTGTTATATATACATAATAATAATTAGATACAGTACTAGAGATGTATGCAACCAATCAGATTTATGTATGTGTAGCACACTCCTCATTAGATTTTAATTTATATGATAGTAAACAACCATCTAACATATAAATTCAGAACATTCCTTTCTCACTATATATATAGTAAAAATATAACAAATCTCATCAGATAAGCTAGAATTGGAGCACTGAATTTTCATATCGGAACAATTTTTGTGATTTGTAAATATAATTTCTTCTTTGTTTTTAAATTTTAAATTCTGAATTGTTTTCTGATTTTTTTTTTATTGCCTACTTTTGATTATTTTTGTATATATATTTTAATAAGCCTATTAATGGAAGTATACTAAGAATGCTTGCTACCTGAATGCAAAAATTCATTTGCCACTTTTTAGGTCTTTTACATCAACTGTTTTCTCATCAGTCACTAAAAATTTAATGAAAACTAGCTTGACTGATATGTATAATATGTCATACTAAGCAATTTCTCAGTTCCGATATTGATACATTGACTATTCATGACTGATAAAAAACATCAGATGCATTTTCAGTTATTGAAGTTAAATTTATTTATTTGCTATCTGTATAGGTAAAAAAAATTTGTGGAGCAATAAAATAACTAATATGTATTGACTGAAATAAAGTCTATTTGAGCACACTAAATCTATATCATCAAAAATTAATGAAATCGATTATGCTGTAAATTATAACAAATAATTAAAAAAAATTATATACAACAGTTATATAAATATATATTAATAATTATACATAAAAAGTCTATTTTGGCACATGAATTCGTGCCCTTTTCAAATGTTAATCATCTATTTTAACATTAACCAATTATTGCAAATATAATATAATTTAAAAATGGAAGTAAAATAACAATAATAACAAAATAAAACATCAGTAAAATAGAATAAAACCTTCGTATAGAGATCCAATATAACTTCAAAGAATCGACTATATAACATAGCAGTATACAGAATAATTAATAGATACATGATTCAACTTATACATATAATAATTTTCCATTCATTTGAAATTGACCAGTTGTAAATAAATAAATAATATTTCTGTTAATATATAACTATAAATATAACAATTTATCAATTGTTAAAACAGAGAATCTTTAATATAAATAAAAAAAAAAAACTAACTATTGCCAAGCGATTTCAACTCTTGGGAGTCCTCATCAAAGCAATGTAAAAAATTCTATTTTCTCCTAGGCGATAAATTCAACATTTCATTGTATTGGCTAGAAACAACTAATCAGAAAGCTGGTTAATTTTGAATTTATAGCAAAAGATGAATTTTGTATAAGATACGATTCTTTCATCTTGCATTTTTAATCATGTGTTTCATGCATTAATATTGGAAAAATTCTTTGGGCTACATATATGGCCTGTACTATTTTGGTGAACATAAAAAGCTGAATAAACTGTATCATCTTCTCTTGCTCTATTATACGTATATTTATGTTGTTGAAGGTGATATTTAATATTTGTTTTGGTTTCTCCAATATATATTGCACTATAATTTATTTGTGGGCATCTAATAGAATATACAACACTGCTTTTATCCTTCTTATTTATTACTCCCTTAGAATTATTTATTAATCTATTAAGTTTATGCGGAGTTCTCCATGATAATCAGAAATCTTGACTTAAAACTTTTACTATATTTTTATTAATATTGGGAATAAAACTAATGACATCCATGGTTTATTATTCATATTTACATGATCACTATTATAACGTTTATAATGTTTCAATACAATAGATAATAGCCTTTGTTTATTATAACCCATTTGTATCAAATCTTGCATATAACATTTTATATTAACTTTCTTAAACATTTTATTTGAACACAATCACTGATTACGTTTTAAAAAAGCTCTAAAACCAGCTAATTTGTGTATATTTTAATACAATGAAATGTTGAATTTATTGCCTGGGAGAAAATAGAATGTTTTACATTGTCTTGATAAGGACTTGTAAGAGTTGAAAGCGCTTGACAATAGTTAGTTATTTTTATTTTATTTATATTAAAGATTCTCTGTTTTAACAATTGGCAAATTGTTATATTATATTTAATTGGCCAGTTATTAACTAAATTTATTGAAGTTTTATAAATATTCATACAATTATTTAAGTTATGCTTAATGTAATGAGTTTCATATATTTCTCTTCTTTTTGGATCTTCAATGTAATTTAAAAATATTATTTGTAGTATTTATTTTATGTCTATATATTAAATAATGAATGTATAAAATAGATTTATCATCTTGCTTATTAACTGCATTGTTATGTTCTTTGACTCTTACCTCTGTTTCCCTACATGACCATAATAAATCATATTGCAAAGATCACAGTTGATTTTATATACGATTCTTTTTTGATCTTTGCAACATGATTTATTATGGTCATACAGAAAAACAATTAGAGGTAAGAAGCAAAGAACATATCAACGCAATTAATAGGAGAGATAATAAATCTGCTTTTTATATTCATTACTTAAAATATGGACATAAAATAGATGCTACAAAAAATATTAAACCTTTAAATTACATTAAAGATCAAATATATATAAATATGAAACATATTACATTAAGCATAACTTAAATAACTGTATAAATATTTATAAAACTTCAATATACTTAGTTAACAACTGATCAATTAAAAATGGACAATTATATAAGATAGTATGTATAAGTTGTATAATGTATGTACTATTTATTCTATATATTATGTTATATAGTCTATTCTTTGATGTTATATTGGATCTCTATATGAAGGTTTTATTTTATTTTGCTATTGTTATTTTACTCTCATTTTTAAATATTATATCCACAATAATTAGTTAATGTTAAAATCGAAGATTAACATTTAAAAAGGGCATGAAACCATATGCCAAAAAAGGCTTTTTATGTATAATTATTATTAATATATATTTATATAGTTGTTGTATATGTTTTTTTATTATTATTTGTTATAAATCTATATTATATCCAAAATAATCATGTGAGACGCTAAATATAAAATGTTCAAAATTTTATTATTCAAAATTTAGTTTCATGTAGCAATTATTTTTGTTTATGCTTCCAGTATAAACACTGAAAGTATGTGACTTCCACACATTTTATAATTTTTACTTATGATTAGAATATCATTATGGATATTATGCAATACAATCATCATATATAATTCATTTATTAATTAAAAACCACTTTATATAATTGTTTTGAAATTTATAAATTCAGTGTCCTAATGCGATGAATTCATTGCACTCCAATTGGTGCAATCTTGCCTATTATATTATATTATATTACTTAAGTGAATAGATTTTTTTAATCTTTGCATTAATCAATATACAATATTTTTTTGATTCTTATTTTTTTTAAATTGTAATATTTATGGTACAAAAGAGAATTCAACAATATTTAAATGATAAAAAGTTATGGTAATTATTTTTTGATATTTAAATGTTGTAATTTTTTTCATACTTTGTGCTTTATATATCCCCTATGATTTCATCACTTATATTTAATTAATACTTAATAAATCGCTTGTCTCAATGTTTTCTTTTATATACAAATATAAGTTTTATTTCTTGTTTAAATTTTTTATTTAATTTTTTGATTTCATTTTTTTTTTTTTTTTGAATGTAAGTTCAATTACTTTCAAATTAATATTTTTTTTATTTATTTATATATTTATTTTTATTAGTATATTTTTTTTTTTGATGAATTAAGGATAATCATTAACTACAAAGTCTGTTTAAATTATGTTAATTTCTTTTTTAAATAAATAATTAATGGAATTTAAATTTATTACTCTGATTATTTTATTTTTTATTATGTTGTCTTTATGAATGTTGTCTAGGTCTGAATTCCAATTTGTAAAATAAGCATAGAATGTTTCTTTTCTATATACACTTAATTATAACATCTATTTTGTTGTTGTTACTGTTTTTATGATTTTGTGTATATTTATACATTTTAAAACTAACATAATTGTTATTTTCCTATTTTTCTTTTAAATTTATAGCTTTTTGATTTATTTCAGTATAGAACAGTGAAACATTTTAAGAATACTTTACAAAGTGGGAATTTAAACATAGCTAACATGTATAAAAAATACAATAAACAGAACAAATAAATTTATTCTCCTGTAAACATTTATTAAAAAAAAAAATCATTTAAAAAAATATTATCCTAAACACTTTATACACAAAAATATACTAATAATATATATATATAAATAAAAACATTATTATGGTCAGAAGTTAAAACTTTCACAGAGAAGGTGATGGATATAGAAATCATACTAATCAAGACATAAAGAATCCATAATAAAACAAATTACTGCAAAAGTTGATGCATGACTAAATATCTTATCACCTATCAAAGCAATTCATTATAAATTTAATAAGCAGAACACTGATGACTATAACTAGCAATAATATAGAAGTAGTGATATCACAAGCATCAGAACTGTAATAAATAACAAGATGAAATCATATTTTGCCCATCCACTGAAAAGATTATTTCTGAGGTGATCAACAAAAGAAGCTTATCATCCAATATGCTTTCATCTACTTAAAATATAGTAGGGGAAATGTCATGATTTGGGCAACCATATCATAACATTCTTTTGACCAAAACATTATTGTGTATGAACACATCACAACAGTATGACTTTCCAAAATAATAAGTCTTCCATTTTACAGCCTATGCAGTTGAATATTAGTTCAAAAAACATAATAAAATGTTATGTATCTGTCGTGCCGGCCACTATCATCTGATTTAAATATTGGGCTTTTTTGGAAAATTCTTAAATAATAAGTGAAAAATCAATATTTATAATCAACATCTCTTAGAAAACTTGCTTTTTTTCACCACAAATATAATAAAGTATTTATAGAGATACTATTCAAAAAATTATACAATTCCATTTCATGTAGATTGCAAGAAGTTCTTAATGCAACTGGTGAACATACAACACATTATAAAAACATTTATCGGAAGTCTTGTAATTTTGTCCTATCATATGTATGCGTATATATATTTTCAAATCATCCTCCCAAGTGATTTGAATATTTTCTAATTAATTTTCAGCTAATGATATGCACTGGAATATTTTCATTTATATAAAAGATATATTATCTGAATTCATAATTAACAATAATATTGTACGGCTTTTTTGGCTGAATGACATCTGCCATTATCACAATAAGGAATGTTATTTTAATGATATTAGAAAAATATCGGAAAAATATTTCAGTTAATGGCACACAGATAAATCCAGATAATTCACCCTTTATATCTAATTCCCATTAAATTCTTCATTTTAATATATATGTATACTTTTAAATAATTGCTCCACTTACAGATAAATTTCATCTATGGATGTAATCAAGCAAAGTATCATTTAGAAGCAGGTATTGCAAATTGAAATCATACCAACTTGTAGATGATGTGATTTCAGTTTGCAGGATCTATTTCTAATCGGTACTTTGCTTGATTACAACATAGTTGAAATTTATCTATAAAATACAGAGAAATTCTCTTAAAATTATTAATATTTTTATCCAAAAAATCCTTGAAAATCTTCTAATTATACATACACACACACACACACCTGTTCAATCAAAAAAAAATTTAATACAACTTTAACAAAAATAATATTGTATTATCTTAAGATTCAATTATTTATACCTTTAATACTTCCATAAAAAGACTAAGGCCACCTTCTTCAAGAAATACTCCACAAGTATTAGGAGATTCATCTGCAACAAAAATAGCATAACTACTATATAGATTTTATCAAGAAATGTCCTTTATGAAATTTCTTAGAATCACTGATATCGATATAAATAAATGTGTGGACGTTTAAAATTAATAATTACAGAAATTATAATATAAAACAAAAATAAAAAATATTCGACTACAAAATTATTCAGACTGATTTATACAACTTTTCATGCAATTCACAAGCCTTTCTAACTTTTTTGATCTTTATACCATCCAAATGCTTCATGTTTTTATTAAAAATAGCTTATTTACAATATATACTGGACTTAAATAGTGGAGAGAATAACAGCTTCACACTTCCAAATCAAGATGCTTCAGATTGGCCTATATAAGTGGAAAGTTAGGTTAAAGATATGATAGCCACTCTTATCTTTATAAAAGTCGCTATCTAGTATCGTGGTTTGAGAGGTCCCTCTATCGGCAACTAAAGATATTGTTTGACTATTATAAATTTCAAGGCACATATGATTCAGGTTAAAGCCTGTCTTAAAAGTATTTACATATACTTCCTGTGCGCTTAATAAATAATTACAAATTTATAATATCTTATTTTGTACATTAAACCGATCATCAATTTCTTAAATAACAATATAATAGCATATATTATAAGTTCTTGTTTCATAATGTAATAATTTATAACTTATTATTAAATAATGTATGTATATCCACATGTGTTGGGAAAAAAAAAAGATAAAGTTACAATCAAAGTGTATGAATAACACTTTAATGCCAACTTCATTTGTATTTAAAATGTCCTGATTATAACTATATCACAATACATAAACAAAAAGTAATCTTAGAGTTCATTCATGTGATTGACTTTATGTATGCAAATACTGTATTATGGCCTTTACTTAATTTAATATCTGCAACTGTTAATGTGTATCCCAAGTCAAAATAGTTTGTTTTGCGATGATGGTTTAATAGAATGAGATAAACCAGTTTTTATTTGCTTCTTAGCTTTTTTTTTTATTGATAATGGTTTAATATTTAGGCTTTTATTTTTTAAAAATTCTTTTATTAACTCTCTTTTTTAGTTAATAAAATTTGATTGTACGTATTTTCATTTATTTAACTCAGTAAATTTACATAATAATTATCTTTATATAATAGTCAAATTTCATTATTTTATTGATATACATAAAGATAATAATTATATTAAGCCAATAAACATCACAATACGTATAATGAGTTTTTGCCTGTTTAAGATATTAATTAGTTATTGTCTGTAAGTCTATAGTAGTCGTGTACAACTTATGAATCATGACCTCTCGCAAAGTTTTTTTCTTTAAAAGCATAAATAAAATATAAATATATATAGTAATGCATCTTATTTTTATATTAATCTCAACGTAATCAGGTTTGGAAATATTATTCATAATAAAACAAATGACACATATTTTATCATAAAAAAAAACTAACAGCGTTCAGAATAATTTAACTCAACAGCAATTGCACTGGGTACACCTCATTCCTTCCACTACATCTGGGTTAAATAAATTAATATAAATGCGTAAAATCAAGATGTGCAATGAGATCTGAAACTTAAGGAAAATGCAGTAGATTCTGCTTACACTTTTAAATTGTTTATTATGTCCAATTGGGTGCTTTTTTTTTTTTGCCATATAGTTTGTTAATTAAATATTTTGGTTATCACTCCTGCACAAAAATAAATACTTAGTTAATATTTTAAATTCTAATATCCTTTTATTAAATGAAAAATAACAATTAACTGAGTTTTTGAGTGACAAAACATTACAGTTTAAGTCAGTGTCTTGTCAGAAATTTTGGCTGTTGTTTGGACACATACTTACATGAAATTGGTTTCTCAGAATTAGTTGTTATTAAAACAAAATATTAATAATTAGATCCAGAAAATGATTTAATGCTCATAATTTCTAATATAATCTCAATTATAAAAACAATTATGAATTCTATGAAAACACAAGTTTTATATTAGTTATTAAATTAAATTTGTTTTCTAGTAAATTTATTAAAACTTCTTTACATTAAATTTTTTTTTTTATCTATATCCATAAAATTATACATATTCATACATATGTAAATCATACATGAATGTATTTAAGTTATTATTTCCTAAATTACATGTTTCATTATTATTTCTTAATTAATCAAAAAGTTTTGGAGTCCCATGGAAATTTTTTCTCAGAAAAGAGGTTATAAATAGAAATGGTTGCACATCACTGGCCTAGAGGGATATTATATACTGAAGTTATATCTGCTCTATGTATTTTTTTGTGGAAGACTTTAAAAGGTTATAGTGAGTCTAGATCATTTATTAAAGCCTCTATTATTATTTCACATGTGATATTATACAACCTGTCAATTTTATTAACTTATTTTTCCCAATAATTTTGACATGATTTAGTGATATTGAAAAGGATTTTTTTTTTCTTTGTATAATAGACTTAATTAACATTGCTATTTATTGTTGTAAAACAGAAATAATAAATATGAGTACGTTTCTTCTTCTTTTTTTTGCATATAAATAAATAAGTATAGGCTATTCAGCAAATGACAAAGAAATTTTTTTAGATGACACTGCATTATCTTCTTTAATGAAAATGTACACAAGCATTAATACATATTTTTTATTAATGAATAATAAGCATTATATATAACATCACCGATATTTAATTTTTTGAATTATAATTTTTTAAAAAAATATATTACACAATGAATGAAAATATGATATTATTTATGCAATGATATAATTATATAGACAACTTAAAAATTATGAGAATTTTTTATTATAATTTACTTTTATTAATGTAGATTCATTTATACAAAATATATATATACTGAGCTGCATATTGTTGATTGTTATTGATATTGGGATTGTCTGAGTGTTGAGTGATTTTAATGATGACTTATAAACCCATTTAGCCTATAGCATTATTAGACTTATTATTTAAATAATAAGTTCGGTGCAATTTATGCTATAATTGACTATTTATTGGTCTGCATTCACAACAGATTCTATTTACCTGTTTAACGAGGCTTAGTTAAACTTCTTTGTATCAATAATTTCAACCTCTGTGGTCGAGTTTCAATCTTTAGTGTCTATATAAATATATTGGGTCATAAATAAAGATGGGAGTCCACCTTTATTGTTATTGAGATTGTCTAAGTGTTGATTGATTTTAATGTTATATATATATATTGTGCCATTACAATTTGGTCACTAGCCAAATTTATAGTAATGTGCATGTAAGAAAGTGTAAAACAAAATCATCATCACATTTTTATATAACCATAAAAGAAGCTGTAGGGCATCCAAGTTCAAACCCTACCAGATCAAAATTCTAAAAGCTTTAAACAGAGAGAGAGTAGGACAACAATTATATGCTTTATTTGTTTGTGTGTTGATAGAAAGGTAATACACACATTTAAACTATTTAATATTTTAATTTTTCTTTAAAAAGCAAAGTTATAATGCATATAGGCAATGTATGTGTAAGCTATTTAATTGTTTTATATTTCAAATATTCAACATTTTAACTTTCTTTAAAACTAACCTATGCTTGATCAATTTTAATGTCTTGTTCTATGCTTCTATTTTGCTTTTCTTTAATTGTAATTGGGATTTAAAAGTTACAGATTTAATTAAATAATAGGGTTATAATTACTAAGCTAGCAATTATATTATTTAATGTTAGTTTATGAATGATTTGAAAGAATGAAGGATGTGTGTACATTACATACAGAAATTTACATTTACTAAATATTGAAAGAAAAGGAAGGATTAAATCTGTCAAATTATTTTTTTTTTGTACAATTTTATGTTAAAAGAGGAAATTGTTTAATCAGATATCTATCTTTGTAGCAATTTTGTTTTTTTTTAAATAATTGTTTTTCACTTTGGGAGCTTATAATGGGTGAGAACTCTAATTTTGAAATTGTCTTATCTCAAGATCTAAAGAAGGAAGCTCAAAGATTTGAAATGTTACCTGGATGTTAAAAAAAAAAGAGAAAAGAAAGGAAATAAGGATTAAGTCTATTTTTTTTTAAACAAAAGTGTCTGGAAAAAGGATTAAACTTTTCAGTTGAAAAATAATTTAGTTGAAAATAAATTAGAGATCTAATTAAAACAAATTTGTCCAAAAATAGCAAGTGACGCTATCTCTGATTGGTTAAGTTAGCTAAAAATTGGATATAAAAAGCTGTCTGGAATTATTATTTTTTTGGTGATTATGATTCAGATTATTAAACTATTAAATTGAATGTTGAAAATATAAGAAATGGCTGGCTAGAAAAAATTATATGTATGTCCCATCTTTTCCGGACCATCTGGGGGAAGCTGCACATCACATAGGAAAGAAAAGATGTTGTGTCTAAAATAATATTCTACACCTTTCAACTGACCAGAGAAATAAGATGTTTTTAATAGAAGGAAGAAAGCATTCACCTGCATTCAAAGAAGATGAATTAATCTACTGATAAATATTAATCATCAAGTCCAATTAATTGTTACAACAACTGATTTTAAACTCAAGAAAATTTATAAATGTGAAAACAACTGCTGTATTTCATCCACATGCTTGACAGGAAGAGAAGAAAAATTAATATAATGATTTCCAAATTGTCCACTAAAGCAAATAACCTCAATAGAGTCATCATCATCAAATAGTTATACACCTCAAGAAAGAGATTGTTCCCACGTAAAACGGAAATGGTAGCTGCAGAAATATAGACATTATACAAGACAAGTTTGAACCCTTGGAAATTCGCCACAAACAAAAGATCGGTAATATGACTTTTTATATCTATTTTCTTTATGATATCAGTCTTAATAAACATTTTAGCAATAAAGTGGTATATTTTATTTAAAGAACTTTTAAAGACTATTCAGATCGATTAAAAACAAGAATGTCTTACTAATAATAACTTTGAGCTTCATAAATGATCTTGAATGTATGAAAATTATTTGTTTATTAATTTTACAGTTATGAAAAATATTAATGTGTAAAACAATTTTTTTTTATGGTGTTATGATTTTAGTTTTAACTAATATATTATTATTATTTTGGTTTTAAATAATATTTTGTTATTATGGGATAAAACATGCACATACATAATGATATTTTTATATGTGTATAATTGCGAGTGAATGTGAAATAATAGGTGGTGTTAAAATATTAAATTATTTTGTCTTGAGAAAGTATAGATTTCAGCGCTTGGAAGGGAGGGGGAGATAATGATTTAAAACTCTTTTCTAAAACTTGCTCTTTCAATTCTACTAACATTTTTTTTTTACATTCTATTTACATGTTAGATTTTTAAAGTATGTGTGCTAATGAGCAGATAATATTTTTTTTTCTTGAAATACTTTTCTCATGGAGTGAAAATCATGGTCAATGTGACGTCCAACTTAATACAAAATACATTTGAAGGGAAAGGGGGAAGAACTTAAAATTAATCTGAGGATTGTTATATAATCAATTATTATTATTATTATTCATGTCAATTTTCATATTTATCTAGAAATTTTTATGTATATGTTAGAAATGTAGTAATAAATATTAGTTTGTTTTATTAAACGAGGCGTATATATTTCATTAAGTGTAGTCTTTGTTAAGTGTGATTATTCATCATCATCAATGGTTGAATATTAGTTATTTAAGATATAAGTAAATATGCTAAAATTAAGCAATAATTATGAATTTCTTTATAAAATTTAGTTTTATGTTTAGGCTTAGTCCTAGAGCTGTAGTTGAAACCCTTGTCATTATTGTTATTATTATCATCATCATCATCGTCATCAACGTTTTAATTAATGAGCTGTTTAACTGTTTAAAGGCCATAAATAAATATTGATTTTATAATATTTAGTGATCTCTTAGTATTATTATAACCACATCCCGTCATCTATTTCATGCAAGGATGAGTGAATTGCCATCCTAAATTAGTTATATATAATCTGAGCTAGTAAACTTATAAAAATATTGAAACACATTTGTTATGCTAAGATCTGAGAAATGATTTATGTCTAATATACTCCACTTTGGTTTAAAGATGTTTTACTTTTACCTAAATATTAGTGCTTATAGTGATATGGCTCAAAAAGCAAAATCTCTCATTTTTATTAGAAATAAAGTACCAAAAGGGGATTCAAACCCGGTACATGTGAAAGGTTATTAGATATAACCGTGTCTAGATTCAGATAATCTAGTGGCGCCCTGCTAGACCATATTCACTTAGTATTTGTTTAAACATGCACTTAACATCAAACCAAGAAATGAAAGTGGATAAAACCTACTGTCTGTATACCTGAGTTATAATACTCATTATTAAATATTTGCTTATAATTATTGATATTTGGATTTTGAGAAATCTATAATATTTGGACTCCTTTAATTATGTTACAATATATATATATATATATCATGCATAAAATACATAGCTGCATTTAGATACTTATGTATACACAAAATACTATAAAAATCTATATAACTGAACAAATATTATATGAATTTCTACTCAAGTACTAGTTGATAATATATGTTTTGTATTTTCAACTATCTTTTTTCTTTATAATATTTAATTTAATTGACCTCATAGACTTTTCTTCTGCTAGTGCTAATTTTAATTCACCATACATACACATACCACTTTTTAATTGATAGTATTATAAACTGAAAAGTATAGACTCACATGTTTAGAATAATATTACAATTTTTTTTTTAACAGTTGTGATGCTTTGATCAGAATTTTTAAAAAGTCAGCAAGTTTTATAATTTTTACCATTTGAGATTTTTATTTAATATTAAAATCACTTTTCTTTACTATATAAGTTCTTTATAAATTATATTGTATTTAAACCAACACTACAGAAATGCAAACAATAACTTCAGACCCAGTATCAAATTTCTTCATTCAACAGAAAATTCTATAACAAAGCATTTATTCATCCAATGATTTTTATACTTATTATATTATTTAGGTAACAACTAAAAATTGCAGAAATTAGAGACTGCTTTATTAAAATTCAAAGATGCCCATGAGAGCAATGAGTGACATCAGAAGATATTAGATGGTAATTCATCTAAACTCCATTAAATGATGATAAAAGAATACTAATTAGCCAATCATCTGGCTGCTCTTCAACTTATAATATTACACATGGATTGCATTGCTTATCTGGCATTGGAAGACAAATGCCAGTTTTAGTATCTACTTAATATAAGCTAAAGAAAAAATCAGGAAATAACTATGTACATATGAGATAAAGAAGCTTTCTAGAATTAAGCACACTAATTGATGCATTTTTAGTAAATAGTAAAGTGATGGATTCAAAAGCTAAAGGTTCCTGGAGAGAAATTCAATCTTCATTTCTGGTTATTCAATGTCACATGATTTTCCAAATGACAAGTATACTTGATTATTTAGTGTACTGTCATATAATTTCCTAACTTTCTTATTATTAAGCTAGTGCTTTAGTATACAAACTGTGAAAAGATTAAGAATTCTTCTGTGATGACTTTCATATGCCAACATTTTCTTGGTTTACTTCCTTAAAAATAGGTACTTCCAACATTTTTTATTTTCTGAACATATTTTTCATATCTGTTTGCAAAGCTTCTAAATTTTCTACCGATTGATTTTTTTTCTCTCTGATTATAGTTACCATCTAACTATAAAAAAGACGAGGATTTTAATAAGTTAAATTTTTAATTAATAAATTACATTTTTTCACATAGGTAGTATATTTTTGTTAAACCAATTAAGTATTTTGGAGGACTAAAATTTTACATTTTTTTTTTTCAGAAAAGGCATATACTTATATATGAATGTATCACTGTGTTCAATTCTTCATTAACCAATTTACCAACAGATCCATTATTAAATAATTATGAAACTACATATAAAATTCCCTATTTCGCAGAAGATCATAAAAATCTGAATGAAGTAACACAATAGAAATTCACTACATCTTAGAATGATCTATTATATTCATCAATATATAAAATATTACATAAATTTTAAACAAACAAAAGTCTAAAATCCTTTATTTTATCATCTAATAATTATTATTTTAGCTTTTGATTTTTATAATGATTAATACTTTTTTAAACTATTATCCATAAATATGAAAATAAATTTTTCTTTCTTTATTTGATAATTATTTTGTTTAACAGTATTTGGAAAGAAAAAAGCTTTTAACTGCAGCATAAACAATTAAAATCCTGGTATTGGAAATAATTTAATCTTTCTTAAATTGGAATATGAGATCAAATATCTTTGGAGCAGATCTGGTGGCCAAACAGATTTTCCCATAATGTATTTTTAATAGCTATATTGAAATCTTTTAATATTTGAAAGAAAAAAATGAAAATCTTTAGAAGATTAAATCAAAACTGGTCAAACAATTTTTCCCTCTCATTTTTTTTTTTTACTTATTAAAAACATTTAGTTACTCTTTGATATCCATCCAATTAATCAAAAAACCATTAATGTTTAAATTAATTGGACAATGAAACAATGCATATAATATGCATACATTAGTTTGTTGTCTTCTTACTAAAAAAAATTGCATGAATTTTTCAACTTGCATAAGTTTTTAAATTAAGTATCTTTTGTTTGTTTGTTTTTAAAAAATTACTTGTGTATAAAAAAAAATGTAGATAGGAATTCAATGTTTTAAGAGTACCAATTAAATCTTATTAACATGATCTCTGATAATTTGTCTCCATTATTTAATGATATAATATTTATCATAGTTTTTACAGATCTAATTACATTACAACAGCCATCTTGCTTTCAATTATGTAAATTGCTTTACCAGTCAACTTTTAAAATATGCATGTTTACAATTCTTAAAAATTAACTTTTACATATAAACCATAAACATGATTTCCTCTACTTATTTTCATTTACTTCACAAGCAATATTTCTCTCTATTTACTCTACTCCAGAATCACCTGTTATTAGCTTAAATAATAATTTATGATGAAGTACATTTAAGAAAAGAGGGGGGAAATCTATGCTACCTCTCTAATTATTATTATAAATTGTAATTTAAATTTTAAGCAAGAAGATATCAAAGCAATATATATATATGTTTTTAAAATTATACTAATAAAAAGTGCTCACTTAAAAAACAAATGATATTTTAAAAAAGAATACAAATGTAATCTATCATGCTATTTTTTATATAGTATTTATTGTAAATAATATAACATATCATTACATAACAGTGATAACAATATATTTATAATATTGATATATAAAAGCTTTTCTTGGCAAATATTTTTATGCCTTCCTCAATGTAAATGTAATTTATTTTAACTTTTAATTTACATTACATACATAGCAACATATATCTTATATATATAAAATTAATCAGAATAAAATTATATTAAAGCAATCTAAATAACTTATACAACACAAAACAATAATAATTATACAGTATGTATAAATTATATACTATATAAAGACATTTATACTAAGAATAAAAGAAAAATGTATTATTATATAATGCATAATAATTACACAATATATATACTGTATAAATATATATATATTGTAAGGTGATGCCCAATCCTTATAAAAAAATAATGATAAGTAATTGATGTTTTGGAGTAACATGTATAAAGTTTAGATAGGCAGCCAACTTTTAAAACATAATTTTAAAACATTTGGTGACCCACACATATATATACAAACATAACCATACATTCATGAAGGAATGAACTAATTTATTTTTTATTAAATGTAGAATAAAATATCTATATACACACATTTATACATGAATGTGTAAGATTTTAAATCATGACGTGACAAAAATAATAAAGAAAATATCTGACATTAAATTTTATTAACCAAGATTCTTTTGTTTAAAAGAGAAAAAAAAAGAGTAAACCTTTGTTGATTTTGGAATGTGGAAAAAACTAAGCAACATGAATTTTTAGTTGTTGGTTGGTTTTTGTTCAAATGGAGTACGTGAAAGTAAAGCTATAGAATAAGAATATTTTTAATTATCATTATATTTGTTATTATGATTTCATTTCGCTATTAAAAAAAAACCGTTTAATATTTTGAATTACATTATTAGTGTAAAATATTTTAAAGATGAAAAGAGACATTATTTAAGTGATGAACTTTCGTTCGTTCGAATAAATTCTAATTCATATTTGTTTATCATTCTCGAAATATAATTATTATAAAATGTTTTTTTTAAAAGATAAAGCCAACTAATAATGAAATAGAATTTTATCAACACTAATTTATATTACTTTTAAAGTAAAATCTTTATCATGCATCTCATATATATATAAATAAAAACTGCATAGAAATAGTGTTCGTTTTTATATTATAACGCAAGCCTTGGAAAAAGATTTATATTTAACAATTTATACGTATGTATATAAAATCCAACGATGCAATTTTGCTAATTAAGTGTCACGGGATCTTTCTATCTCCTTGGTGTCATTGGCAGGTGATGGAGTATAATATTCATTGGTATGCCCAGTGTAAGAATCAGCGAGGAATAATTTGGAGATAAATTGGAAAGGCTATGGCTACAAAATCAAAAGCCCAGGAATTCGATTTCATCGTGGGAATTGCTAAATGGTTAGAATTCTTAATAGGATTCAATATGTATGAATAAATATAAGACATTATCTGCTAAGAACACTGAAGCCACTCTTGAAAATTTAACCTGTTATTGTTTTAAAGAAGTCCAAGATTTCAATTAATGCTTATAAATGTTTTACATTTTGTATTTTTTTTTAGTGTATACTGAGAGTTGAGTTACAAGTTTTCTCACCCTGTTATTCATTTGCAGAAAACATTTTTTTTTTTAAAAAAAGAACCCATTTATTTAAATTTATATAAGGAAAAAGAGATACAAATACACAACTCAAGGTATGCATAGATAATTTTTTTTTATGTTTGTAAATAAAATATTAACGTAATTGGACACATTAAATGGACAATGACTTCAAAGACAAAAGGTAAG
The DNA here is from genome assembly GCA_028023455.1 of Epiperipatus broadwayi. Classification (NCBI taxonomy): domain Eukaryota; kingdom Metazoa; phylum Onychophora; class Udeonychophora; order Euonychophora; family Peripatidae; genus Epiperipatus; species Epiperipatus broadwayi. The sequence continues at coordinate 13,784,714 of JAQFVV010006200.1, read as the reverse complement.
ATTTTACACATATACATTTTAATTAGACATTTAATATGTTAACATTAAATATTAATTAGACTTACTAATAAGTAATTTTATATAAATACATTTTCTTGTTTGCATGAATAACCGTTTATGAATGAACTATATCTACAAAACACAAATTAGCTATTCATGGACATAATCTTGAGATACATTTAAAGGACATAAACAAAATGATAATTGTACATTTAGTAATATAGTTTCATATTTAAAATAATTGATACTTTATTGTACATTATGCACTATAATTTTATAATTTTTATTTCAATTCATATTTTAATATTTAAATCACAGCTAGTCTTGTTGTAGTAAAGACAAATCAATATTTTATTATATCATCCATGTATATATTTTATTAATTTATAAATACTATAAATTTAACCCTGATTTGTTAATAAATATTTGTTGTTTGAAGTTAAAATCTTTGTTTCTCTGGTCTCTAGATTATTAAGCATCATTCATACTCACCAGAATAGCTATTATACATGTATAAAGATTTTTAATATATTATTAGCAATAGCCATTGAGGGTCTATATAGAGGTCATATTATTGCCATCCTATTTAAATCCATCCTTGAGCAGAATTAAGGCAAATGTCTACATTGAGTTAGAACTCCGAGTCGTAATAGGACCTGTAAGTAAAAGGCTCTGGGAGTACCATCCTAAAGGGTTTTTCCGGTCCGTTACAATATATATACACTATATATCTTTATAATGAAGAACAGAAATGATGAGATTATATCCATGTAAACAGTGATAAGTTTTAGCTTTTCATGTTGCTAAGAAACTATCAATTACTATTAATTGACAATCCAAGTTTTCTCATTAATCTATAATAGAAAACTTGTTTAGCCTCAAAGATTGTCAATTAGCAGTAATTGATAGTTTCGTAGCAACATCAAAAACTAAAAGTTATCTCTGTTTACATGGATATAATCTCATTTCTATTCTTTATTGTAATAACAATCCATGGGAATATTTCATTCAATATATATCTTTATATAATGAATATTTTTATGCATTTATAGAATTGTTATGTAATGTATAATTAATATATTTTACTTTTGCTACATTTCTAAATATTTGGATTTTTTTATCTTTATTTTATTCTGATTAATTTTAAATATATATATAAAAAAATACAATTACATTGAGAAGGATATAAAATATATTTTCCAAAAAAAAGCTTTAATATATTAATATTATAAATATTTATATATGGTTATTGCTGTTATATAATATTTTATGTTATTTATTTACAAACTATTTTAAAAATATATAGTCAATATAAACTTAAAAATAAGAAGACAAAATTAATAAAATAAAGAAGTCAATAAAAAAAAAGGAGTGAAAAACTTAAATAATCAAAATATGGTGGAAGCTAAGTTTTTTCAAATGTTATTATACCAGTTAAATTCCACAAAGCACTGAGGGTAAACTTCAAAGTTGGATCCATAATAGGAAGCCCTATTTTCTGTCGGACAATACTCAATAATTTCTTCATATATTGAGAATTAGCACCAAGTAAAGATGTTTGTTCTGTAGGAATCTAAAATAATCCATATATATATATTATAAATATAAATATAATATTTTGATAGTAATTCTCATAATATCAAAAAAAAAAAAATTAAATTCAACACCACCACCCCTCCAAAAAAAAAAAAAACTATATTTTTAATATTAGAAGTAATTTTTTAACACTAGAAATAATATACTTTACTTACTAATATTATAAATAATAATAAAATAACATTAATTTTATTATTTTCACATTTTAAAATGTCACATCTTCCTGCAGGAAAATCAGCAATCATGTACATAGATCATAATTTATGCTTAGTGCATAAAATAATGTATTGAAATTCAACATACTTCCAAATTATAATCTAGCTATGTAAAATAACTTCTAAAAAAGAAATCGACAAATATCTTGAAATCCTAAGACTATTTTATTATTAAGACTTGCAATTATTTTATATAATCATTTTCAGTATATAAAAAAAAAAATAGTAGAAACATATGTACAATTTTTGAATTATTAAAAATTGTAAATCAAAATATCTGTAGATAAATTATATGGATTTTACAAAGTAAAAGTGAACAATGAATGGGATAGTTAATTAAATTCTGATAACAGGTTAAGTAGGAAAAACAGTCTTTAAATAATAGTGCAGGGCAAAAGCTCTCCAAAAGCCCCTCGTAGAGAAACAATGGAAGAGAAAGCAATGCTTATCAGGTAATGAGGGTTTGAGCAATTTTCCATCTTGATTTTATTCTTTCACTAAGATTGGCTAATACTTATTTATTGACTATCTGAAAAAAATCTCTCAAGCCTGTTGAAAAAAAAAGTCAAGCTTAAGAAGGCACTTTTAAATAAATGTATTGATTCCAAAAAGTATTCTTAAAAAAAAATTTGCTATTCATAGTAAAAATTGTATATCATATAAGGCTAACTAGGCATACTAATGAAAAAAAAAAAAAAACAATGAATACAAGCATCAGCCATTTTTAAGAAAATGACAAAACAATGGGTCAAAACATAAACATCAACGGAGATTACATTAAAATATATAAATATTTAGGTTTATATTTTACTTGTTTTATTTTTTATAATTATTTGAAACTCATTAAATGACCTCCCTATAGATTCGGTATATATCCATGCACATTCACAATTATGCATAGTTACAATATATTATCTTTGGATATGCAAACATATAAATTCTATTAAACAACACTGTAAACAAACATCAGTTATTAAATACATAGCAATGAGAATATATAATATTATTTCTGGAGTAATATAAAGATTATTAGTTCATAAATATTTTGAGGCAATATGAATATAGATGCATTTACTTATACTTAAGTTGTTATTGATGGGTGTTTTTATTATTTGTTTAAAGTATGGATTTTGATTTTTTAGACAGTAAACTATTAACAAAATATTTATAAATAATTTTCAGAGATCCCAATAAGAAAATAGATTCCATAATGGCTTTATTAAGATTTGACAGTCAATAACTATGTGTTTCATAATTTGTATTTGGAAACAAATTTCATTTCTAAAACTGGTATACACAATGATTATTGATGGGTTCTGAATCTTAACAAAAATATGAAAAGTTTTAAAAACTTTTTCAAAGATTTGGTTTTATTTCTAATATCACACCTTTTCAACTAAACAACAGGTAAACATCTGAACTAAATATAACTTTCTATAATGATTACTTGGATCATAACAACTTATTTCTCTCATTTATCAAAGATGAGATCTATAATAACTTTTGAAAATAATCTTTCTTTGAAGCTGGCTGATAACTATTTGGAGTTACGAGCAAATACTCTTAAATTCAGGTTTCTTAACTCTAGCATAGTTTCTGTTGAAGAAGAAAGCACTCACATTAAATTTATGGATTGGCAATTAAATATTTTCATGAGAAAGATGTCTGGCTTTCCAGCTAATTGGTTAGTAAATTCCAAATTGACTTGTTTCTGGATTTTGCTTTTCAATTAATAGTCATCTTTTACTTTTTTATACTATTCAAGCTAATAATGTGAAATTTAAAACAAATGTTAAGTTTCAACCCCAGACTAATTCATTTGCCTATCTATATGAATCTGACACTAGATTAGTTCTCATATATTTTTGAAACCTAAGGAGTCTATAACATACGAGAGGTCATATAATGTTGACATTGGTATTAATTTTCTTAGCCAAAGCATAGAGCAGGTCTATAGTTATTATAGATTGAAATTTCAAAAATATACTGAAACTGTTCTGGTTCATATCTAAGCAAGTATATTAGTTTGGATTTGAAACCTTTGGAATTTTTTAAATTTCAGGTTATTAGCTTGAATAATATAAAAAAATAAAAGATTCATAAATGCATTATTTCCAGCTTTGAATCTTAATCTTCATTGATGAAGGTAAAAGGCAGAAACCAGGCTGGAAGAAGGAGATTTTATAGCAATATATTATATTGTCCCTTGATTACTCAAGTTTATAACAGACAGCTCCAGAATAGTGTGAATGTGTATGTATTACCATATGAGAGATTATGTGATGTTGTTGTTATTAACCTTCCCAGCTAAAGAACAGAAAGCTCCTATAATTGTTATAGAACTATATCTCAAAAATATATAGAAACTGATGTGTCAAATCTATATAACTATAGAAATGAATAAGCCTGGATTTGAAACTTTAGGGATTTTTAAAATTTCAGGTTATTAACTTGATAGTATAAAGAAGTAAAAGGTGTCCAGATGCATAACTGCACTTGTTTCAGCTCTGAACTTTAATTTTCAGTGGTGAAAGCAAAAGTAAGAAACTCCTCAGCCTAGAGATGGAGATTTTATAGATCTACACCATCTAGTATCCATTGATAATTCAATATTACAGTAGATGAGATGACTCCAGAGTAGAATGAAGCTAGTACTCTTAAACATTAAATGTATTCAAATGAGCTTTTTCATGAATATGATTTTGATAAGAACGAGGTAGTCTTTGCATCAGATTTGATCTCATGCCAGTACCTAAAAATATTAAAAAATGAGCTTAGCAAATGATGAAATTAAAAATTCTGGGATGAAAATCAATGCATCTATGTTTAAGGCAATAATTATAAATAAAGATGGTGAAAAATTAAAAATGACAGTTGGAAGAGATTGTCTGGTAAGTATTACAATGAGAAAATAAGCTTTAAATAAATAAGTTTAGTTTGTCGTTTGTAAAGTGGGAATAATTTTAAAAAAAAAAACGTTTAGTAAATGATTTGTTTAAAATGCAGCTTTATAATGAATACAAACTTGAAATGATTATTAAAATGAATATAAAAAGACTGTAGGCTTTTGAGTTGTGAATTTTGAGAAAAATAGAAAAGATATGTTGGAAGACTAGGATTTATAATATGAATCTATTAAAAGAGTAAATAAAAAGAAATGAAAAAATTATGAAGCTGAAAATAAACTGGATTGGATATATAGTTAGCCATAGAAAAATTATGAATATCTATGAAGGCAAAAAGAGAAAGAATAAAAAAGTTGACTGACAATCTAAAAAGAGAAAAATAGTTATAAAAACATGCAAAGGTCCTGCCTTATGTGAAATTTAACTAACAATGGTAGTTTGACTGTATTTAAAGATTGCTTATATAAACAAATAATCCTGAATTCATTATTTATTATGTTCATATAAAAAACATTAATCATATTATACATAAACAGTATAGATATTTGAAATATGTGAAAATATATTTTATTATAAAATGATTACAGTCAGAAGATAATAGATAGTGACAAATAAAAATAATAAACTGTAAACACTTTTTGCATTCAAAAGGAAACCTTTTCTAAATGCAATTTCTCATTAATATTAGAGATAAAACACTACAGTAAACATATATTAGTTTAAGGAAACAAAGCCTCACAATTTTTCCCTACTTTTCCTTATTATAATAGACTCTTCCATTGACAATCAAATGTTATAAATTAATAATTTTTTTTAACATATTATATACTTAAAATATTTTAAATACATGGAAATATCTCTTATTTATATATATATATGAAAAGCTTAAAGCTAAAGTTGTCAATAAAATAAGTCAATTACTCCAAATTCACAATTAAATAAGACTAATCAAAATTTAAAAAACTAAAAATTCTTTAGCACAACAAATGATTTCCCTGCCAAAGCACACTGCTCCATTTGCCTTCTAAGATTTAAAATTTCTTCATTAATAAAAGAAATTTGTTGATCATAATCTTTATAATTTGAATGTATGATCAGCATGTTTTCTTTTTTGAAGAGCACATTGATAGCAAATGCATTTTCAACATGTTCCACAATAGATTAAGCTTTTCTTTCTGAATGTCACATCTTCTGCATTTGACAACTTCATTATTCTTATTTATGGTATTTACAAGATGTAAAGTGTCCAAATGTTAAATCATTTGTCTGCCCATCATCAGTTTACTAATTCGTGGAGATATAACGATGTTCTGAGAACTGAGATCTTTGTTCTGTTATCCATCTCTGTATATAAATAATGAAGTATAATTTGGAACAGTGGGGACAGAGGCAAGTATCTTCGGAGCTTGTTCATATGAATAAAACAATGGACTATTTTGAGCAACTCCCAAATTAACCATTAATTGTGTTAAAGAACTTTTAGTTTAAATTTTAGCTAATTTATATAATTTTAAAATTGGATAATTGAGTTAAATATATATTTGTTTATATTCCCTTCATAGAATGAAGATGATTATTTAAATGGTTAAATATTTCTTAATAAACAAATATCGAAGCATTTCAAAGCATTTTGGTTTTTCAAAAATATTTTTACAAAATAGCATACTCTACAAATATTTTCAAATTATAACAATGATCAAAGTTAAAAATTTATCGATGTTGCTACTTCAATTTATTGCAATAATTAAATTCTATGATAAAACTAGTAGCATGCTTGATAATAAATTATAGAATTCATTTTATTTCACATTACATTAAATGTTATTAAATGGAGCAGCTTAACTTTTATTCGAACTAATCTAATTTAATCCATTAAAAGTTTTGACTGTCCAGCAGTTTTCTTCTGCTTCCTTTTTCTTTGTCTGAATGAGTTACAAGGAAATTCAGTCAGATTGCATAACAGTCAAAAGGTAAGAAAAATTAAAAACTGTTAACAATATAAAGTAATATCAATGTACTCAATGCAATTGAAAGAGAAAGCAATGGAAAAGCAATTGCAAGATAACTTACCTTAGCTGCAAGAATTGAGCAAATCGCTACTGCCATTTGATTAACTGATGCATCATCAAACGTACAGAGACAGTCCATAACTAATTGTGCACAACGAAACTTATCAAATGGCTATAAAGAAAAAATTATCTAGGTGTTCATAAATTATTCACCTCATAATAAGTCTCAATTATCATTATCATCCACTCAAAATAAGTCCAGGCATTCTAAAATAAAAACAAAGATGGAAAGACAAAAGTAAAAAGTTGATTAATTGTTACTATTGATTGATGTTTCTCAGAAATATTGATATGTGAGCTTTTTTTCTTAATATCAACATTCTGTGTTCTACTCTCCAAAGCATCAAAAAATCAAATGAAATCATAATATTTATTTCAAATGTTATTAGGAGTAAAAAGCAAATAATATATTTTCAATTCTGATGGGAAAATAAGGTCATGATTAATTAGATCATCAGGTTAAGTGCATTACAGTCATAGAAAGGTACCTTAAAACAATGTGAGATAAATAAAATGCAACTTAAATTTTTGTTTGCTTATTTTAAGTTAGATTATCGTGGGCACCATATTATGGTAGAAAGCAAAATATTTTCATAAACTTCATCCCAGATATTAACATAATTGGCTGCAGAAAGGAGTTTGCTATTAACTGAAAGGAGACCCTTTGATTCCTCTTGGAGGCCTTAAAGGAACCGAGCAGGGAAAATTCCTAATGTCCACTCCATACGTTCTTGTCGTTGCAGCTGTTATTACTATGTGATTATTCATATAGTATATGAACATGGATGGACTGCTCACCAACACGCATTAGCCAGCGTGGTGAGTTTATTGGCTTTTTACCTCTGAGTTTAAGATCAAGAAACACCATGGTCTTTCTTCTCAGTGCCTGATAAGGCAGAATGAATGTTTGTGTAAATGATAAATATTTTTCCAATACATATATACAATTATGACAGACAAAAATAAAGCATGGCCCTTATTCCCAGGAGGCTGTAAAGTCACCAACCAAGGCAGCGGTTGGTGGCCGAAGGCGGAGGGTGCTAAGAATCCCCTGATTGCGGACCCAGGCTGCCATTTGATGACAAATTTTTATTTAGGTACTTACAACTGCAGATCACTTTCAAGTGAAGGAAGATTGCAAGAATTAGAAGAAGAACTGTCTTATATTAAATGGGACATTATTGGACTTTGTGAAGTTAGAAGAAAAGGAGAAGAAACAATTGATTTAAAAAGTCGACATATACTCTATTATAAAGGCGCATATATTGGAAATACAAGTGGAGTAGGATTCATTATAAATAAAAAGTGGAAGAACAATATTGTGGAGATTGATGGTGTATCGGACAGAGTGGCAAGATTAGTTATACAACTTAATAGCAGATACCAAATGCAGATAATTCAGGTTTATGCCCCAACAAGTTCTCATAATGATGAAGTAGTAGAAGATTTTTATATGGATGTACAAAAGGCTTTTGATCAGAGTAAACAACATTTTAAAATTGTTATGGGAGACTTTAATGCTAGAATTGGTAGACAAATGAAAGATGAAATTGCTGTAGGTAATTTTGGTTATGGTAATAGAAATGAGAGAGGACATAGACTTGTGGAGTTTGCAGAAAAAGAAAAACTTTATATTATGAATTCATTTTTTGAGAAAAATGTTAAAAGGAAATGGACATGGAAGCATCCAAATGAAGGTACAGCAGAATTGGATTATATTTTGACTAACAGAAAATACATATTTCAAGATTGTAATGTTCTTAATAAATTTAACACAGGAAGTGATCATCGATTAGTAAGGTGTAAGTTACGTGTTAATGTAAAACTAGAGAGACAAAAATTATTAAGAAAAACAATATTTACAATTGATATTCCTAATCTTCAGAAACATTCTAATGAATTTAAATTAGAACTTACAAATAGGTTTCAAGTGTTAGGAGATTTTGAACATGATTCAGATTTGAATGAAATTAATATGAAAATAACTGATACACTTTTAAAAACTGCAACAAACATAGCTGGTAGAAAAAAGCAGCAATTGACTAATAAAATTTCTACTGAGACTAGAGAATTTATGAAGAAAAGAAGGAATATGAAGATATACAAAAATGATGTATTAAAAAGAATTGAATATCTCGAATTTTGTAAAATGGTATGGAAAAGAGTTGAAAATGATATAAGAAAGTATAACTGTGAAATAGCAAGGAAAGCTGTAGAAGAAAATAAAAGTCTCAAAAATGTTAAACAACATTTTGGTATTGGTAGGAAATTTATATCTGCAATAAGAAAAAAAGATGGAATTATTACTAAAAAGAGAGATGACATCATGAAATTGGTAGAAGATTTTTATCAAGAATTATATAGTAATAAAGAACAAGTACCTCCTATATCTATTACATCTTCCGAATTGCCCAGAATTTTAAATGAAGAAGTGAGACATGCAATTAAGTGTATGAAGAAAGGAAAGGCTCCAGGAAATGATGGAATTATAATTGATATATTAAAAGAAGCAGGTGAAGAAATAGAAACAATTTTAGCAAAGTTATATACCAAATGTCTAAATGATAAAGATGTACCGGAAGATTGGAAGAATGCAGTAATAATATTAATATTTAAAAAAGGTGATAAAGAAGATATTAGAAATTACAGACCTATCAGCCTTTTATCAGTTTTATATAAAAATTTTACCAAGATAATTACAACTCATCTACAGAGAACTTTGGATTTCCACCAACCAAGAGAACAAGCTGGATTTAAAAGTGGTTTTAGTACAATAGATCATATCCAGGTATTGAGAGAAGTCATAGAAAGGACAAACGAATATGAGTTGTCATTATGTTTTGGATTTGTAGATTATGAAAAGGCATTTGATTCTATACACATTTCTTCAGTGATTAAAGCATTGGATCATCAAGGTAGAAATCCAGGATATTGTCATATTTTAAAGAATATTTATAAAAACGCAACAGCAACAATTAGATTACATAATGATACTGGAAAAATCAACATTGAGAAAGGTGTAAGACAAGGTGACTCCATATCTCCAAAACTCTTTACAGCAGTGCTGCAAGAAGTATTTTGTGGATTAAAATGGGAAACTAAAGGAGTGAAAGTAAATGGAGAGTATTTAAGTCATTTAGATTTTGCAGATGATGTAGTTGTTTTTGCAAATAATGCTTCAGAGCTGCAGGAAATGTTGCAGGAGTTAGTAGATGAAAGTAGAAAAGTAGGACTAAAGATAAATGTTAAAAAGACTAAAGTAATGTTTAATCGATTTGTTCAAAATATGAAAATAAAGATTGATTATGAAGAATTAGAAGAAGTTAACAGTTACAAATACCTTGGTCAGATTATTAATACAGATGGAAACATAATGGAGGAAATTAGTCATAGAACTTGGTTGGAGTGCTTTTGGTAGAAATAACTTGATACTAAAAGGAAATATGCCTATGTGTTTGAAAAAGATGGTTTTTAACAAATGTGTTTTACCAGTTCTTACTTATGGATCTGAGACTTGGACACTTACTAGAAGAGCAATACAGAGACTTCAGACCACTCAAAGGAGTATGGAGAGAGGTATGTTGGGAGTAACAAGAAGAGATCGAAAACGCAATGTATGGGTAAGACAACAAACAGGTGTTACTGACCTTATTGAAAAAATTAAAAGATTGAAATGGAGTTGGGCTGGACATATTGCTAGAAGAGATGATAATAGATGGACAATTGAAATTTTAAACTGGATTCCAAGAGATTGTAAAAGACCCAGAAAGAGACCACATGTGAGATGGATGGATGAATTAAAAAATGTGCAGGGGTGTTGTGGAGAAGAGAAGCTAAAGATCGGAGAAGATGGATTAAACTTGGAGAGACCTTCATCCTGCAGTGGATTGATAATGGTTGATGATGATTAACATAATTTGCATAATGGAAGCTAATATTTCTCAAAGTAAAAAAAATTGTGGATATTATGTATGACTTAAAATATAATTTGCAAAATGAAATACAGTTAAAAATTTAATTAAATAATTAATTACAACTACAGTAAAGTTGTGTGTGTGTGTGTGTGTGTACATTAATAAAATAAAAATTCAGTGCTTCAAATAAATTTTAAAATCTATATTTCTTCTCTAATTTAGAATTCAAACAGTGCAAATATGTACAAAATTTATGTTTGCTGGCACAAACTAATATAACATTATATTGTGTATGAAGGTGCATTTTTTTCTATTTGTGCTGTTAAAATATTCACTAAAATTTACTGATTATATTTGCTATTTATTTCCTAAAATTCATCTTTATTATATATGTCATTTTCTAGGTATTATACACTTATATATTTTGGTTTATTGAAATCAAAGTTTTTGCAGGCAAAATATATTTTATAACTCATGCTTTTGGGGGCAACTGTGTTTAATAACGAATAATAAAATAGAAAAAAAAAAAAACAGTATTTGGACAAGATAACACTTGCTCATAACTGGTTAAAATAATAAACACATGGTTGTTGCATAGATAATAATTATACCAATAGTTGTTGAACAGTTGGCTTAAATACGAGTCTTTTTTAAAATTCATTTATGAAACACCGCCAAAATTTAAGTCAAACTACTCAACAACCATATATATGGAAGTTTTCTTACAAAAATGAATATATATATAAACACCCAAATTTAAACCAAACTGCTCAACAACCATGTGACTACCATTTTACCCAGCTAAAGGCAATAGCTATTCTAACAAAATGTAATTACTATTACTTCATTTTTGTTTTTTTTATTAAATACAGTTCCTCCTAAAAACATGATATATAAAACATTTTTGCTTAGTGTATATTTTAAAAACAGAAGAAGAAAAAAATTTAAAAAATTAAAATCCTAATAAATAAATCACTGATAAACTAATATATCCATAAAAAAGATTTTCCATGGTTATTAAAATTTAATATACTAATATTTAAAGTGATGTAAAAATTATATTTAAAATACTTCCCTTACTATATTATGATAAAAATAGATTGTAATTTTAAATGTCTATTTCAAAGTGATTAATAGCATATTATTCGATAGCACATAATTTGTTCGATTGAAATCATCATCACCATAGTCAACTATTATCATTTCTCCACAAAATGAAGATTTCTCCTAACTTAATCCTTTTCTCTAATGCGTAATCTTTTTTCTCTAAATTTCTCCCTTTTAAAACTTTTACCATATCTTGAGATCCAGATCAACTGTCCATTTATTAACCTCTCTTCTAATGATTCATCCAGCCCAGCTCCATTTCAGTCTCTCAGTTTTTTCAATGATATCAACAATACCTGTCTATTTCCTTTCCAACATATTACAAAGATGCGATTACTGCAACTTATTATTAGCATCAAAGAATAACTCAGATATGTAACTAACACTGATAATAAAGAAACAATAATGCATATTGTTATAAAAATTCATCTCTCTATGCTATAAATCATTCCAAATTGCTGTGAAATAGATAAGTTGTTTACTAGGATTCGTACAATACACCTGAGACATTCCAAACTACTATGACAACTGCACAAGAATAGCAAAACAGATTGAGATAATTGAAGAAGACATTTAATATTATACTGATGTGACTTTATTGTAGTAACTTTAGTCTTGAGCAATGAAGCATTGTATCTTACATGGTAATCTAAATCATTAGTCTGTTAATGAAAGTGCATCCTAGGCTTGTAGAGTTCCCAATAGTGATTGTGTTATTTTTCACTTTCAACAACATGCATTTTGGCAACAATTGAAATATTAGGATTTAAGTTGCAGTTAACTGATGCATTATCACTTATAGTTGGGCTTTATTATTTACACAATCTTCACATAGCTTCGATTTCAACTTCTATCAGAAGACAACAGCTTAGTAAATCAATCTAATGCAAAGGTTAGTGTGCCAAGAATTGCTCATTGTAGGACTAAATAAAAAACTATAATAAATAATAAAAATCATATACAACAGCTTTTTAAATATATACATAATAATAATTCCATAAAAAATGCCTTTTCTGGTACATGATTTCATGACCTTTTCAAATGTTAACCATTTATTTTAATATTGATGTGATGTATTATGGCTTCTCCTTAAACGAAGTCAAAAATATCTCAGCAATTATGCCCAGATAAACCTATTCGCCACTTTATTTTACATTCCCCACTCTAAATTTACCCATAATCTGCTCTATCCCATTTCTACAACATAATCTTTGTCAACTCTATAACCTTTATATCTAAATCTCCCTTATCTTTTCCCAAACCCAGCATAAAAACCAATAATTCACTTTCTGTATAATCATTCTTTTCATATTTATTTTTCCACAACTTCATTATAAGTACTCTTTCTGTTTTCAAACATTTACATTCAATTAACAAATGCCTAATATTTTCTATTCCTTCCTTACATAATTTACAAAATAAATCACCCATATTTTTCCATTTACATGTATATTCTTTTGTAGCTAAAGATCCCGTTCGAGCCTTAAATAATAAACTATTTTCCTTACTATTATCATATATTAACTCACACCTAATATTCTGTTTATTTCTATATATATATTTAAACTCTTTTTATTCTCCATACTATTTCTCCATCTCTCTAACTCCCTAGTCTTTATTAATAAATTTATTCTTTTATCCCATTCCTTACTACTATAACACTCAATAATCCTCTTAACACAATCATCCCATCTTTTGTACAAATATACTGATATAAATTCTTTATCCAAATCTTTTGCATACTGCATTACCTTTCTCACCCATCTTGTTACCTGCTCTTTACTCATAACCCAATTAAATACTATTTTAGTTATTCTTTTATTATCCATAAACTGCAATCTACCAAACATTTTCATTTTACTTTTTGCATCTCTCATATGAAAACTTGACCATCCCATTTCTCCTTGAATTGCCTCCCTTGCTATCCGTACTTCTGCATTCAATGCATGTCTTCCTACTTCCCTTTGAGCTTTTTCTAAGTAATCTAATATCTTTTTACTAACATATAATGCATCATTACCATATGTTACCATATGTTAACCCTGCTACTGCAACTCCTTTCCATATAATTCTAGCTACATCATATTTATTATATGAAAACACTGTTAATTTCTTTATCAATCCCTTTCTTTTCTCTTCTTCATTTATCAATTTTTTCTCCCATTCATCCAAATAATTTTTCTGATTACATAAAATAATTCCCAAATAACTATATCTATTCACCACACTTAACTTAATATCTCCCAATAAAAATTCTACATCTTCTCTTTCCCCAGTATTAACCATCATTATATTTGATTTTTCTTTACTAAATTTAATCCCCATCTCTTTACCCACCCTTGCACATGTCCTCAACATAACTTCCATATCTTCTCTTTTTTCTGCACACAAAAATTTATCATCCGCAAAAAAAAGACCTGACAAAATATATACTCCCTTACTACCTATTAACGGTATCTCTATCCCTCTTCCTAATCTTTCTATTGCTCTTTCCATTTCACACAAATACAACACAAACAAAATAGGTGACATAGGGTCCCACTACATTATTCCCTTCCATCCATTTTACAACTTTACTAGCCACTATCTAGTGTTCTACAATAGAAGTAAAATAGCAACAATAAAATAAAACATCAGAAAATAGAATAAAACCTTCATATAGAGATCCAATATGACTTCAAAGAATTGATTGTATAACATAACAACTTTATATCTACTATTTTATATAATTTTCCATTCATTTTTAATTGACCAATTGTTAACTAAATTTAATGCATTGAAGTAAATTATGTAATAGTTGAGATTGGCATAAGTAACTTTGTTCTGAGATAAAATAATTCACAATTAAATCCTAGGAATAATGAAACATAGCTATTATAAATTACAGATTATAATAATAAAATTAAAAGAAATCAATTAACAATGCAAAATTAAGGAAACTAATTGTTTATATAACATTTTCAATTTTGTTAGGTATAAAAGATAAAGCCATGACAGTATAGACATCAATGGAGAGTTAAATGTATTAATATTACAGGATTAATGTATAAGAGCATTGACTGCATTTATAGCATAGCTTAATAAAGATATGTTATTATATTTTGTGTTTACTTTTATTATGATTTCAATAGAAATATTGACTTAAAGTAATAACACTATCAAGTTAATAGCATGTGTGTTGCAACTTCTTAATTCGATATACTGAAGAAATCAAAACTCTAAGCTAGACCATGGTCAATGAATTATATGTTGGTGGATATTGATAATGGAAGCATTCTAAAGATCAGGTAAGAAAACCTTTAGCATTATGATATGCTGGAATGAATGGCTTTATTTATGAAGATAGTTTTCCAGTTGACAATTAATTATTCACTTGTCATATGAGTTCCAGATTTCTCAGTAATCTGGTGGCTTCCAATCAAATTAAAGTAATATACCTGGGGATATGAATGTAATGTGAGATCCAAACCAGAAAAAAAAAAATTAAAAAAATTATACACTGAAAAACTCAAAATTGACCAGAGTACAAATTCCTATCAATATATATATATATATATAAACCTATCCACAAAACAGCTAAGTCTGCAAACATATGATAATTCACAAACCAAATTACCAAAGGATCATTTAAATGAACTTAAAAATAACATCACTTTTTTATATCACTTCTTATCTCACAAATAAAATGGCACTGATATAACAAAAAGGTATTATTTGCAAGTTCATTTAAATGATTCTTTGGGTCCATCTTGTGAATTATCATAATAACATTTTTGGATTTTGCTATTCAGGAGATTTATAATATCAGCATTAAACATCTGAAATGTCATGGATTAACTGTTAATATATATATTTCCACCTGGCTAAAAGGTTGCCTTGACATCAGTTTGAAATTCTTGATTGTTATCTATATTGGGATTGTCTAAGTGTTGACTGGTTTCTAATGGTTACGTATAAACCCATTTAGATTTGAGCATTATTACACTTATTATTTAAGTAATACGTTGGGTGCAATTTGAAAATTATAATTGCAATTTGTAATGTTATAATTGACCATTCATTAGTCTGTATTCAGAACAGATTATATTTACCTATTTAAGGAGGTTTATTTAAACTTCTTTCTATCAATAATTTCAATCTCTGTAGTCAAGTTTCAACCTTTAGTGACTTTATAAATATATGAAACCATTAATGGAGATGGGATTCCACCTCTATTGCCAAAAGAAGGTTGCCTTGACAACAGCTTGAAATTCTTGATTGTTATCTATATTGGGATTGTCTAAGTCAGGGGTCCCCAACCTTTTCACATTTAAGAGCACATTCTATAATACCGGCCAGACGGCGGGCACCATTTATTTTTTTCAACAGATGGCGGGCACCGTTTATTTTTTCAATGTAAATTTATAGTTGGATATTGTTAATAATACACATAATGTACAAAAAAATATTTATTTCAAAAATAAAATTTTAATATATAATTAACGTTTATATTTTTACACTGTAAAAGTATAGTCTGCCCTACAATTTGATTACAATATAATACAATAATTTATAGAAAATTTTAAAAATTAAATTTATTTGTATCAGATAAATAATTTTTTAGCGTGTTCGGATAGCGGTGGGCACACGTAAATTGGTCTGCGGGCATAGGATTGGGGACCCCTGGTCTAAGTGTTGACTGTTTTCTAATGGTTACATATATATAAGAACAATATGTATGACTCAATGTACATATATAAATTTAGTGCTATAGGAAAAGAAATTGTTTCAACAATTATTGAGATTATGTAAATAAAAAGCATGTTACTCTAACTCTTTATAATCTAATCTTTTTTTTTTTTTTTTGCTTGTTCTTAATATTATAAAACAATTATAAAAATTATATTCATTATCTTATTGTATCAATCATATATAATATATTATTTAATTATTTCAATAAATTTTATTTTAAAAATAAAACGATTAGTTGATGATTTAGCATAAGACTTACACAACTATATAAATGTAAAAACTTAAAATAAAATCTTAGAATGATGGAAATTTTTAACCATTGGATATATACAATGAAACCAGAAAATCAATTACAAAAAAAAAAACAGTCCTGAAAATCTATTTGCATAGAGGCATTTAGTGTCACCTCATTAAATAAGGTCATAAGGAGTTAGTATTAAAACAATTTAGACAATAATGATATGTATTTCCATTTAATATTGTAAGTACTGATTTAGTTTACAGACTTCAGAAGGCACTTACAAATAGAATAACACAATTGCAGGAGTATTAAATCAAATGCTTATTTTAATTTGTGAATAAAAAAGACTTTAATTTATTAAAGACTTAATAAATCAAATTTTTTAAAATATTAAATAAGTTCTGCATTTTCTTTTCCATCTAAATGTTGAAATTCATAGTAAAATATATTTGACTGGCTTTTTCTTCATTTATAATCAAATGATTTAGGCTATGAATGTACATGCTATTTCATAATGGCAAATATGTGATGTGATGTACTGTAGCTTCTCTTTAAACGGAGTCAAGTATCACTCAACAATTATGCCCAGAGAAACCTGTTAGCCACTTTATTTTCCATTCCCCAGTCTAAGTTTTCCCATATTCTGCTCCATCCCATTTCCACAACATAATCTTTGTCAATTCTATGGCCTTTATATCTAAATCCCCCTTATCATTTCCCAATCATAATTGATTATTATGACATCTAGCGGGAAATATTGCAATCGGCATGAGATTTCATTTACAAATTCGTTTCTAATTATTTATAAAATTACAATATAAAAAATATTTTATTATGGATTTTAATAAATAAAACAAATGCAATAAAATGATTTCTAAATGTAAATTTATTTTTGGTATATATTTTAAGAAATTGATTAATAATCCATATAAAAAAGATGACATATCAATATTAAAAAATAATAATAACAACATGAATTTTGAATCATAGTTATATACTAAAATATTTAAAATATATAATTTAACTCACCACATCTTGCAAGATTCGATCACTACACAGAGTTAGTAATGTATTTTTCTGAAGCTATATAAAACAAAACAAATAATAAATATTTACGGTTGCCAACATATTACTAACAGATAATAATATAACTAAAAATGTATTTCACTGCTATTAAAAATTACAAAATATCAATTTGCACTACTATTAAATCAAAAAAGCATTACATAACTCCAGCTTTCACAGAATTTTTCAGAAGCAAACTCTGTTTATTCTATTTTAGCATTGAATATGGATTTAATTAAGGCTATCATCTAATATCTATTAATT
This sequence comes from Epiperipatus broadwayi, assembly GCA_028023455.1. Taxonomy (NCBI): domain Eukaryota; kingdom Metazoa; phylum Onychophora; class Udeonychophora; order Euonychophora; family Peripatidae; genus Epiperipatus; species Epiperipatus broadwayi. Next base: position 13,766,606 of record JAQFVV010006200.1, on the reverse strand, counting down.
GCACAGGTTTACAATAGATGGTAGCACTAAAGCAGAATAGACAGAATTTGTTCTTAGTGTTATTATTATTGCTACCAAATATTAAAATTTCAATCTCATGGATTCAATTTCTGTAGATCTTTATTTTAAAAAAATACCCATTGCACCTCATTTATTAACAGTTAATCTTAAACAAGTATAACCACTTTAATACCAGAAGCTAAAGAGAAGTTTTATTGAGAGCTATACCAACAAAACATAATTATATCCACATACATCACAAATTGGCCTTAAAATCTGTTTATTGGATATTTTGAAATTTTATTTTATATTTTTTTTTCTGAAGGATTTCAACACTTTTCTCAATTGTAGCTCTCCATTGACCTCTATCATGCAATTAATATGATATCATTTTACAATGACTTTGAAATAATCTTTGTAAAATAAACAAAAATCTGTCCTTCCCATAAAATTCATTTTAAAATCTTTATTAAAATGACTATCTTAAGTTTCCTTCCCTTATTTATCTTCCTTTGATTCTATTGTAAAAATATTCATGAGTATCTTCTTAATACAATTTATCAACTTATTCCCCCCCCCCCAATATTCTCTCCATCATACCTTATATGAGTCTTATTTACTCTCTCCACCTCCAAAAGCAAATATTTTTTGTTTTACTATTTATATTTCTATATATTTAATCTTATCAATACATATAATCTTCTAAATACAGGACCCTGAAGCAAATTTGTTTTTCTTGGTTTTCTTAATTGTGAAAGTTTCTTTGCCTTAGAGATATAAATAGAACACAAACTAATTTTTAAAAATGTTGCATAATTTTTCTATTAGTAACTTTATTTTCAAATTTAAAAGCACACTTAGAAAATGGATCATTTTCATTAATATAACTATAACTCATACTTGATTTTTAAAACCAAGTATGAATTGCAATTAATATTAAAAATACATAGAAGCATTTAAAGCAGAATAAGGAAATATTTATTTTGGGAGAACATTTAAAATTTCTAAAATTGTGTTTGCATTTGTTGTAATATTACTTTAAATTTATCTACACATATGCAAAAAAAAAGTTACTGTTTTGTTACATGACCTTATTAAAATTATTAAAACCTTAGGCAATATGAAGGCTGCATCCGGAATAAAATAAAATAAAATAGTATTGAATTATTCAGAGATCTGTCATTAGTTAGGTTTATAAAACAGATTAAAATTTCATAAAGTCACAATACCTATAAAAGTTTTTATTTAAACAGTAAATAGTCTGTGATAATTATTTCATTTCAATAAGAACTCTGCAGGAGTTCAGCTTCATTTACTACCTATATCATTCTCGATATTTATAGTTGCCAATCACAGTATATCTAAGAGATTTATTTATTAATAAACATCTATATTTTAGTTTAAACACTTTCAATGTTGAAAAAGTGCTTTCACAAAGATATGTGCTCCCAAGCATTGAGTCCAAAGTTCCTCGATTTCAGGTAACTTTTCTTGGTAGTAATTTTAAAAAATTGTCTCCTTTTTCATTTTTGCAAGTATAAAAAGGAACCGATTGACACAATTCTAGTTGAAAATCAGATTTTGTGTTTTCAATGTTGAAATATCTTTTTTAATGATCTTAGAATTACCAAATTGATTCTCAAAATCCTCAATGATTTCTTCAATATATTTTACATAAAATGTAAATGATACTCTCAAAATTCTTCATTTCTTCAAAATGTTCTTTATAATTTGGAAAAAAAGTTAAAATGTTATTAGCTAATGGTGATTTAAAAAGCTTCAATTTACTTTTAAAGCCATTTAAATGATCATATAAGGTAGCAAAATTCCATTGCTTGCCCCACAGTTCTACATTTAAATCATTCAAATGGTTAGACATATCATGGAAGATCTGATAAAAATATGGGATCTTTCATTTAATTTTCAAATTCTGTTGTGTCAGATTTCATATCATTTTAAAAACATATGGGTGTTTCTTTCTGAATGGCAAAAAAGTGTTCCAAACTTTTTCCATTACCCAATCAGTTAATATCAGTATGGAAAGCAAATCACTATGTGCAGTATTAATTTCACTCAAGAAATAAGGGTGGCCCCGTCTGTTACAATGCAGGAACATTGATTAAATCCTCCATAGATCATATCACAATTTGAGCTGCTTTAAAAATATCAATACCTTTAGTAGCTTCATGTAAAGACATAAGACCGAGTGTTTCTTCATTAATAATAAAGTTTTCCTAAATAGTCTGAACAAAAATTAAAAATTGACTTAAACATGTTTGATCAGTGTTTTCATCGAGGCATAATGAAAAGTGCTCACATTCTGCTAGTGACTCACTCAATTTTTTTGAAACATATTTACCCATATGTTCTATGTATCTTTTTAACTGACTAATGAGATAATGCAACCATTTCGAACTTCTCAACTAATTTAAGTTCATTAAATTGTTTTGCCATTTCAATTGCACACTTCTTCATTTTCCATCATTAAAAGGCTTTCTATTTTTCACTAACTCCAATGCTACTTTGTAAAAATCAGCAACGCTAGATCTTTATGCAGTGTTTACATTTGAAAAAAATTTGTTTGGCGCATCAATTTCTTATTATATTCAACAACAATAGTACTTCTCCAAGATACATCTCAAATTTTTTCCTGTGTACATTATATTCTTTCACTGAGAAAACTTGCAAGCAAACAAGGCATTGAATTTTATTTTTGTTGTTTGTAATCAAATAGTCTGATTGCTATTGGCTTTGATATATTCACCTTTAATCTTGAATTTTTCTTTTCTAGCCAGACATGTTTTTTGACGATAAATAGTAATAAAATTTATTAAATACAGATAGATTAGTAAAGATATCACAGAAACAAATCTCAACATGTAATTAATAATTTGGTGAGCAGCAGAGATACAATCTCAATAGATAAATAAAACAAAATGCTAATCGTAGAATAAAATATGATACAAATGGTACATTTTCATGATATGTTAATTGGAAATTATGCAAAACAAAATAAACAATTAATAAAAAAAAGTTTCTTTTCAAAGAAAGCAATTTTAAAACCAATATTTTAAATTTATTTTTGCAAAATGAGTAATTACTAATGAAAAATATCTTTACACAAATTTTGTGGTTACATTATATATTTTTGTTCATACATTCAAGCTATTATGCAGATATAATTGACAATCAGATACTGTTTTAAAATAAACAATTTTAAAATTAACTTTTTAAATTAATTTATGCAAATCAAACAATTACAAACCAACAATTATTTTCACCTTCAAAGATATGTAGGGAAACAGGGCGAAGGACTTACAATTATTAGTATATAATAGTAGGTCAGGTAAGGTATAAGATCCTTAATTCGAATGCCATAAAAAAACTTATGGTCTGTTGAATTCCATACACCCTCACATCCTACGGTAATGATCTATGAAGTGTGTGCTATTTCCATAGTGACGCGAAGACAGCATCAACACCTATTAACGGTTAATATGAATAGAACTGTTCTAGAGGCTGTAAGTTGGGCCGTGTAAACGGCATTTTTCTGTGCTTTTGCAAGCAACAGCGCTGTCAAGTAGGACACGACATGGTCAGAACAACTACCATTTTATCAAATAACATCTTCAGACAAGATCACTCTGTCTCATAGAGAAACATCAGCAATAAACAATTATAAAATACTAACAAATCATTAAACATATTCTCGTTTAAACTTCAGTTCTTTTCCTTTATGTTTTAACATGACTTAAATTTTATTTGAAAACAAGTTCACTTTTTATTCAAAATTTTTGTTAGCCAGTTTTTGTTGGGACACAGAATTGCAAAAATAAAATACAAAAATGATAGAAATTTTTCAGAATTGCTGCAAATTTATTTTGAAATATGTATTAACTTTTTGTTGATTCATGTAATATTTGAAAAATATTTAAATAAATGTTATGAAAACATCAAATAAATAATTGAAGTTATAGATTAGTGATAGAATTAAAATATTTAATATGCATTTGATCTAAATTATTTTTTCTCATGTCAAAAATAAATCTATAGGGGCTGAACAATATTACAATGAGAGCAACAAGTGACCAGGGGGCCATAATTTAGACAACCTCAATCTTAAAGAAAGCAAGAAAAAATTATATTTAAATATTGTTACAAAAGAAATTAACAAATTTTATGCTTTTCCAAATGAAATTATGACTTTTTTAAAAAATATATAACTATGGACATCTTTTTCGCTGAATTTTCAAATAATGAAGCTTTGGCAATATTTTTCAGGAATTTTTACTTTCATAAACTAAAATTGGCTTCTTTTTTTTATTTTTTGCATTACACCATATATAGTCAAACAAAGTTATGCCATCTTTTAATGTTGTTTTTTTTAATTATGAGAAATTTAAAGAAAAGATGCCTCATTGAAATTACAATTTTGTTTTGGAGTACAATTAAATTGAGCACCAGGAATTTATATCACTTACATTTTTATTTCCACTATGCATTTTTTAAAATCTTTACATTTTAAATCTTAATTAAAACTTCAAGTACTGTATTCTATTTTCACTAAACATTATATGACCACTTTTTCCTTTGATTATAGAAACTATTAAAACACAGGCAAAACTTTCCATACGGTAGTGCCACCCAGTGCAAGCCAGAGTAATCAATAGATGCAAGAAGGTTTGTGTATAAAATCCCTATCTATTGCCTAATCATCAAATATCCCCAGACTAGTTTTTAGCTGGCACTAGATAGGGATTTCATACTTAAACCTTTTTGCATCCATTGATTACTCTGGTTTGCACTGGGTGGCACTTAATGTATGGATAATTTTGTCTCTATTCTATTTTTAAATGTCAGATTTACATTCTTCTGCCTTTAATAACTTCTATTTTCCCATTTAAGCTGTAAATATAGAATTTTCTTGTTTAAGTTTAGAAGATATTGATAACATCTATAATATCTATATTGATAATATTTACAGAAAATGCACTATATTATACAAATATATAATATGGCTTTTCAAAATAGTCAATATTTTTTCATTCTTTTTTCATTGTTAATAATAAATAAAATTCTATAACTATATACCTCTTTGCACTTTTCTAATAACTTTTTCTGGAAGAAAGCCATAATATCTAGAAATTAGGCAAAGAATCTGTAAGCATTGATCCTACTAATAGTTTGGAATCTTTGGCTGTTTGACACACACTTAACAGGTTTATGAGAATGTGATAATACTATTGCTATGGGATGTTGTGTATAATGAATCTGGTATTATTCACAGTCTACATTTTAATAGCATTTTTAAAATAAACAAATTCTCTACAATATTGTTAAGACAAAATATACTGTTTCTAAAAAAAAAGTTGACAAATAAACTTTAAAATAAAAAACAATAATTCTTGATCAATGTCACACAATCTCACACATACCAAATTCTAATTAGGAACTTTTTTTTTCTTGGTAGAATTAACAAAGAACATTACCTGAAGATGATTAGGAAAGTTTTCCATGGCATTCAATGTTGCATTAATAATTGCATGCAGCAATGAAATATGAACTTTTTGACCAGCATCTCCATGAGTGAGATTATACAAGCAGGCTGTAGCAGCCATTTGAACAGCAAGAACTGTCGAATGTATCCTCATAACTGGTAAAATCTTCATAATAATGCTTCTAGCCTGAAATAATAAATACTTACTAAACTAGGTAGAATAGATTTATATAAAATACTGCAACTTTTTTTTATTAATTTTATTGTTTACATTTTTTATGGTATTATTTATAGTTATGCTATTTTATTTTGTTCATTATATCATAGCTCTGAAGAAGACTGCAGGACAGCCGAAATGTAAGAGTGTGTATGTATATATGTACAATAAAAGGTTTTTTGCTAAAAAGTTTTCAAAGTAGAGTGAATAAAAATTGCATTTATATAAGATATTACAATAAAGGAAGTGGTAAATTTGGCAATATATAAAATACTCTTGGATTCCTTTCTAAGATCAGTTTTACTATAGTAAACAATTTATTTTGATTTTTTGTTATAAAACTATTAGTCTATTAAGCAAAAGCATACAAAGACAATTAATTTTTTTTACAAAAATTTATGTTTGAAATAGAATTTCATAAATGTTATAAAAATAAAAATTATTAACTGTATGAAGTCAGTTTCTTGAAAGATCAGATGATATTTGAGCACTCAAGTGATAAACTGAATACAGCAGTTTCACTCTATTGACAAAATTGAGTTGTCTTTTTGTATTTTACTCAATTGAGAATCAATCCAGAAACTTTCAGTTCTCTCAAATCTATCATTTTACTAAATCACAAAAAGCACTGTCTAGATTCTAAGACAATTATATATTAAATGCCTGAGTAATCAGTGGATAATAGATAATAGTACTATCATATTCAAATAACTAAACATTGGCTTGCTCAAAGTTTTTTTGAATTACAGGCAGCTGCTAGATATATAAGTGCATTATTTCCAGTCTTAAATCCTACATTCTCGGGGATAATGGCAAATCTAGCATTTATTGCTTGATTACTCAAACTTTTAGAAGATAGTATTTGGTGAAAAAAACTGCTATTGAAAATAATGGCTGTTTATTTATTTATACAAAACACAATGTTAGTAATGGTTAAAATTCACATAAAATGCAAAAATTGCATACTTTATTACAATTTAATCTCCAAGTGTACAACTCTTGTACAGTCTATAACAATCTACTATCTTTAGATAAACATATTATTATTATTAGTTATTTATTACAAAGCCAGTTTAGCAGCAATGCATCTTGGAAGAAAGTTTGTCGTTTTCTGAGATATCGTTATTGATTTATTTGTAATATTTAAATAAATATCTTTAAATATATATATATTTAATAACTCGCATGAAAGAAAACAAAAAAGGAAATTAAAATAATGCTACTTATAATAGGAATACTGACTTTTAGAAAGAGTTTAAAGTCTCTAACTAGGCTAATATTAATACAATAATTATTAGCCTAATAAATAATTATTAATAACCTCAATATATTTATCCAAAAGAATTTTAAACCATTATTAAAGCTATAAAAAGAAAAAAACAAAGTATACGGCTTTATTTCTTGGAAGGTCATCTTGAGTGCCAGAATCGATCCTAGGACCTTCCGATCCCAAGTCAGATATTCTATCTACTGCACCAAACCACTCAAGGCATTAAAGCTATACAAGAATTGTACATACGGAGATTATATCATAATAAAATAGGATGGATAAATAATAAATGATGATGATAATATTTGAAAAGTTTGATGATTTAGATCATTTGATTAAGCTGGGCCAGTAAAAGTGTACTATGGAAACAGTTATCTTTTAAAAATGAATAAAATAATATTGAACAGATTTTCAAATATAGTTTTATTATATGATATCCTTGATGCAATTAAAAACAGTCATATAAAATTCTTTTTAGTATATTTCATGGATGTGTACATATGCATCCTTGAAAAATGGATTGACTATCTGAATTGGGAAGTGGAAAAGTTCCATTCATTTAACTAACCTTTCTTTTACATTTCTCTGGGAATCAATTCATGAATCTTTCAGTATTTCAACTCTGTCTTGGCTATTAACTAATAGAATAGTAAAACACAAACCTTTTTGGAAAATACAAAAATTTATTTCCTGTTATTGTAATTCTTGATCCTGACAGTTTGCCTTACATATTGTTCATTATACTCCTACTGAAATAAAATAAAATTCAACAAAGAACATTCTTGTTTTAAATTTATTGCATTAAATTACTCTAGTTTTATATTTATTTCATACAATGCATACAATTGTCTGCTGTGATTTTTTACGCAATTATTTTTTTTAAGATGTAATAAAATCTAAATTTAGAGTTCTGTTTTAATCATGATAATATTCTTCTGCAATCTCTTCTAACAGATAGAACTATAAGCAATGAATAAATTTAAATTGCATACACGACCTACAGAGACACATTCTTCCACCATCCCTCACTGAAATATGTTACAAATGTGATCAAAAAAAAAAAAAAACTTAGTAGAGATAATGCACTTTTATTCAATAATTCTTACATTATATTATGAGTTAGATATTGCTATTCTTTGAATAATAAATTCATCCCATTAAGAATTAATTTCAATAAAAAATTAAAAAAACAGAAAATAGGAACAAGTCTAGCAATTTTTAATGCAGGCTGAAATATTTATAAAGATGAGAAATATCTAAATAATTAATATAATGATCCTTTCAAGATTTACATTATATGAAAATATTATGCCTGTGATCTGGTGGAGCTAAAGAGGCTTAAATATAGAAGTCAGTGAATGTGTATCCAAAAATATTTAACTCAGAACCATATAAATTCTATTTAAACAAAAATAAAGGTTAATTTGTTTGGGAGGTCAGGTTATGTTTGAACCATCAGTGATTAACATGAGCACAATAATTTCATTCAATTACTATTTTTTTATTATTTTGTATCCAAAAATATTTAACTCAGAAGCTGCCCATCCAACTCACACAGGGCAGTTCATATGATAAAATATATTTTAAAATATCATAATAATGAAAGTCTCATGTGAGACCTACAGACATTGAGCCTATGATTGACTTTTTTATCTTTAGTTCTAAATACTTATTATAAAAGATCCTAAAATAAAAGCTTGCAGTCATTTTATTTTTGAAATATTTATTCAGAATTCTCAGACTATTGTCTCTTCACATCACAACTTTTAGTTTTAGATGCAACTTTATTCAAGGAAAAATATATCTACAGATATTTCAATTTAAAGAAGAAAAAAATTTAACATATTTAAATACAAATTAGAGACAATAAAACAAAGAGATAAAAAAAATCACTTCGACATTTTCGCAGCCACTTGGTCATTTGTCCATCAGTGCTCTAATCTCTAGTGAGATGCATTTTCTATTTCCTATTTTATTGTAAATGTTTTTTTAATAATAGTATAATTCACTGAATGCTATTGAAAATATTTATTGTTTAGTTTTGTATTATTATTTTTTTATTTTAAACTGAAATATCCACATCACAACTTTTAATAGATAGTTCTCAGATAAACTCTAAACATTATCAAAACTATCTTTTTGAAAATGTGTTATTTTAAACAATTATTAAGAATTAATTATAGACTTAGTTTAATAACATAAAATATGCCGAATCATGAAAAGCAACAGGAAGTATTGTTTCACTTTAATTATAAATGGAATAATTATTTTTATTTATATATTTTAAAAATATTGATTAATACCCCTTAATTAATCTATATAAATTTTCTTCCTGTTTGCCTTTAAAAAATTTTAAAAAATAGTTAATATAGGCCAATACGTCTCAGATAAATTTCTGCTCATTGTGTTTTTATATAATATATCCTATCAACAAAAATTATTTGGTGAGATTTAGTACAATGATAACTAAAAGTTCTTGGATCAGTCCTCAATAATAAAAACAAAATGTTAGTTGTATTAACTGAATAAAACTATAATCCTCAATCTGCCTTCAAACATCACACAATTTTTTGAGTAACTAATGGTTACTTTTATTTAACAGTGTTTCATATTGTAGTGGCTAGTGCATAATCCTCGATCTAAATTTCAGTCTACATGAGCTTGAAATATTTTCAGGTTGATAGTTCATAGAAATCTTGCAGTGAATACAATATTGGTCAATAAATGGGTATTTATCTATTCTTAGTTGGAGTGATTTGATGACCTAGATGAGTATTGATGAACTGATCACAAAACATGATATGGCTTTTATCTCTGAAGATGTCTTATACACTTAGGGATGCTGGCTTGTATTTTGCATTTATCCTTTTAATAGTAACAATTGCTACAAGTAATACACTAAATAGAAGTCATCTATCTTTAAGGGGTCTGTTTTTCTTTCCCACAATGATAGAGAAAATTTTTATAACATCAATCAATCTGAAATTAGATCTTTCTATAAGACCAATCCATATTTAAAATTATTAATTTTAACAATAACATAAGTAATGCTAATTTGGGATCAAGTCTATTTATTTAATTTTCCATCTCTTTTTGTATTTCCCACACATTTCCAAAACTCCTTTGTGCTCTTGAAGTCAGTCTCTGCTTCACTTATGAATCCAATTTCTATTTTAATAATCCTATTTTAAAAAAACATAACACATACTAGTTAAAAACGTTTCTTTTTAAATGTAAGAATATTCTCTGTGCTGATCCTGGATAATTTTTCTTTTATCACTTTCTTCACATTATATAAAAGTAACATTTAGTTCACCTTAGTATTAGATGCCAACACAATCAATGTTTGTAGACTCGAAAATTCCCAAAACTTTTCTGGGATTCAATTCAAAAGATGAATTTTCACAAATATGTATTAAGAAATGTTATGGATTCTGAAATTTTAAATTTAAATTATAAGAATTTTATTATCACAATACTTGCACATATAGATTAATATTAATTATAGTTATTAGATACAGTAACAATATTGATGTCCATAACGATCTTATTTAATTTAATTTTATAAATTAAAAAAAAAAAATTACTCACTACTTATAGAAAAAAATTAATATTTGCTTTTTGCAAATTTTATCATCAATTCAAAGCATGAAGTTAATATGCTTGAAGCCAAACCAAAATTTGGAAAATTGATACATTTCTGTATTTTCTTTCATTGATTCAAACAATAATTGTAATTTTATCAAGAGTTGGTGGTCTAGTGGTTACCATAACTGCCTTCCAAGCAGCTGGCCGGCCCCAGGTTCACTTTCCAGTCAACGCATTTGACATATGAAAAAAAATAATAATAATAGTAATTTGTTTAATTGGAAGGTGATCATATGCTAATTTACAATAATTAAAGCATTGCTGCAGAGAAAAATAAATAGAGAGTTAGAGGTAAAAAAATTTGCTTTGATTCTAAAAAAGATATTGCAATTGACTTTTGAAAAACATAAATATTTGATAATGAAATTCACATTTCTCCTCTATTTAGTCACTGTTGTTTTATCAATGTCATTTCATTTTGAGGGACACATCCCTTAAAGCTTCTCAAACATAGAATTCATCATTATCCTCTACTATTTCCAATTGCTTATATATAGCAATAACATAAATAAATACATATAATTCTTATTATTATTTGCAGTAGAAACCAAGATGCACAAGAATATAAGAGAAATTGTTTGCAATGAATTAAAGTTCATAAATGGCTCCATGATTATGCTTGACTCATGACAATAGTGTTTCATTTAATCAAAAAAAAATCGACAGATAAGAATTGTTTCAAATTAAAAAAAAAAACAACTACCTTGCAGGAAAATACAGCATTAGGATCCTAATTTGTCATTGACTGATCTATCAAAACAATAGTTCAAGGAATGATAAATCCAGGGGGAAAAAACTGTATATATGTTGCTAATTATGATTAAAAAAATAAGTGAAATATATGGAAATGAATGAAATAAGATTCCATTTTATTATTTTGGCTTTACCAAATTTAATTTTAGTCTACTTAAAAATGGCCAAATTCAGTTCAAATGTTCTTCTAAAATATCATCTATAGATTTATCTCAGAAAAAATTATCATTTAAATTTAGGATAGCCTTTTTTATAATTGACTTTTAAAATTTGAAAATAAAACTATTTTAGGAAAACTGAACCTGATATTCATCTCTCTCACCTAAATACTATAAAGAACTAATCAATTATATAAAATCAACAAAATATTGCAAACACATAACATGTTTTCAAAAGCAATTCTTTTCATACCATTCAAAAACCATCAATTGTAAGCTTGAGTAATAAAAAATTTGGAGATGTGAATATAATGGGAATATTATTCTTCAAGTTTACAATAGATGGTCTGGATTAGGATGGAAAAAATTTTTATATAACAATAATCAGAAAACTTAGTAGTGGTAATGGCAAACTGAAGAGCTAAAAGTTATTGTATCGATTCTGAGGTTTAAAAAAAAATCATATATTTGATCAATTCAATGGAATGTTTCAATGTTCAAACATTATATGGGCTCCTGAATAATAAATTGTAGGCTTTATATAGTGGTTGATTCACTTAATAAGGTTTTAAATGTACTCCTCCCTCCACCCCTCTTCTTTTTTTTTTTTTTTTTGATTAAAAAAAGAAAAGCTTTAATTAAAATAAAGTCAACTGAATTTTTAAATATTTTCTTTTCTTTTAAAAAACTAAAAATGCAAAACAAAAAAAAAAAACCAAAGGGCATCATAGTATAATAATAAATGCTTCCACCTAATGTGGCAATGAACTGAGTTTAAAATCAAGACTGGATAAATATTGGGAATTTTTTTCAGTAATAAATAAACTTAGAATTTTTACTTCAGAAGATCAATGTGCACTCAAAATAGCCAGTAAATACATAACATACCTAGCTATTAATAGCTGGAGGATAAAAATCCCAATTAACAAGACTGGTCATATTCCTATAGAGATACTGAACTATGATTTATTTTTTAATTTACTTTTTTTAAAAAATAGCCAGTCTGCTTCTTTAGCAGAAAGGTTAACTATTTGAAACTACTGAACAAATTACTTTTTTTTTGATACCTATTTTACAATATATTAAAAGAAAAAAAAATGTTTAAATAAAAAAAAAATTGATACATAAATATTAAATTCTGATAATCGTAAAATAATTTCACTTGTTGAATAATGTACGTGATTATAAAACTTTATTAAAACATAATAAACGGTTCTTTACCTTAGCAGTATCCATATAAGATTGCTTTGATTTTGAAGTAAAATCAAATATATCATGTAATGATTTTTGTACATAGAAGTTTCGATAAGGGTAAAGCCGAAGTGATAAAATAACCTGACTTTCATTTGCATGACCTGTAACCTGAAAATAAATTTAAAAAAATAAAAACTCAAAAAAATAAAGATTTATTGAATGAATGCTTACATTATAGAGTTAAATGTAAGATAAAATAGAATATAAACAAATAATCCTCACCAAGTATCCTCTGCCTAAAACAAAACTGATCAGCCTCAGAAAAACATATTGACTGATCTTTTAAATATATCATTACTCTACTTTCTTATTTTTCTTAACAACTTTAAAGAAATTATAAAATAATTTTACTTCAATATAAGAAGAAGAAAAATCAACAATGTTTTTATATATTTGTGGAAAATATGAATATTTTTAATATTTTCAATTGCTGATATGCTAATGATTTAAAAAACAATAGCCATAATTACTAAATTTAATATTTGCAATAACAAAGTAATTCTTTATATAATTTAGGAACTTCAGGTAGTAGTGCTAATCAAATCTCCATCTTAGTTTCTAGATTTTAGTCTTCCCCTAATGATATCTGGTTGATTCGTACTACTATTAGGTATTCACTGATTGATCATATTTATTTAAATAGCTCTTAAAAACATATTTAATTTAATCAAGGAGTCAAATTTCTATAGTTACCCTAAGTTAGGTCATTAAAATATATAATTGCTGATCTAGTGTTTGATATATATATATATAATTAGACAAGCAAACTGATTTGGATTCAAAATCTTAGGATGTTGAAATTTTCTAGTCATTTTAAAAAAGAAATAAAGATTGGTGCTAGGTAAATATATGCAATATAAAGGTCCTTTAAGACAGAGGGCAATAGTCAAATACTAGTGTCTAGGAATTTATTGCACCAAAGTCTAATAATTATTAACTACATATATTTATTTAGGTAACTTTATTTAATCATGACTGAATGAATGCAGATGTTAAATATAATCTAAATGAACAGTTTCTTGCTCTGTACCATTTACAGTGAGTTTGAATAATCAGCATTATACCATAAAAACTTGGAAACGAAGTGATATTATGTTGTAAATGTAATCTAAGAGAATCATTTGATGCTTTAGTTTTGTATATATTAAATTTAGAAAATTATCAGTTAAAGAGGATGCTGTTATAAAAGAAAGAAATAACTATTTTCTTGAAATAAATGATATTTTTAATAAATAACTCTCCATTCATTAAATATGGGTTTTGTTATTTCCCCGTAGCTATAGATTTGCATTACTACTTTCTGGGGATGTTTCCTAATTTCCACAATATCAGTCATAACTCAAAATTTATATTTTATAACCATCTTTAAATAAAAAATCTTTATGCATCATTAACATTTGCAATATTAATCTAGGATTGTATCTGTGTGTTGACTGTAAAATGTTTTAAAAGTTGAAAACATCTTTTATGAGGAATAATTAAAACTTTCCTTCTGTGTGGTATTTTTATAATATGGTAGAAATTTGGCTGTATGATTTTATATGGAGAACAAAACTATTTGCATGTACATGCATAGAATATAATGATACATCTGGGCACACACTAATATTAAGAAATAACCAAATTAATAATGCATATTGTTTAAACTGTAATAAAACATGGAGCAAAAAATATTTAAAAATTGTAAAATTTTTATTTTGAAATCTGCTAATATTATGAACTAATAATTCTTAAAAATACATTTAATTAGTAATCAATACTTTTATTTCCTTTTACAAATAATTAATAAACAATTGAAAAAATAAATATTAGAGGAAGGAAACTGTTCATCTAATATATCATAATCAATATATTTATTTCCATTTTAAAAATAATAAAATTAAAATGAATTTTAAATATATATATCATACGAACAGTAAAGTATTAAACCTTAAAAAACTGAAGTTTATGTGATATGATAATGTGACGTAAAATAGCTCCCTTTCTGACAAGTCAGAAGTTCCTGTGCATAAGCCATAAGTCCAGAACTTTGTTAACTAAGTTAAATATTTCCTTTCTTTGAAATTAGTGTACATCACAATAAATTCATCTACTTCTTACCCCTCATTATCAAATTATTCCTGCCCTAATTCATCTCTTTTCTACTATTCCATTATAAAAACCTAAACAAAGCAAAAAAATCATAAAAATCCCTCCCTTTTTCATTCTCTTTACCTTTAGATTTCATCCACTTTCTGTAAAATGAATTCTGATTCTCTTTATAGAACATATTTGTACTTCAAAAATAAAAGTTCATTACTATCTCCCATTTTTACATAAACTACATCTGCAGTTTAAATCCTTATTCCATTTTTGCCTTCTTTTCACAGCCTTTGCACCAAATAATAATATGTCTCCTTTAGTGCTTATATAACCTTTCATATTATACATATGTTCGATTCTTATATAATTCCAGAATGTTTTTTTGTTCATATTCATTTTTCATAATTCTTTTTTTTTTTCTTCAACTAATTTACCCATTGCCTAATTTTCACCTCTCATAAACACATAACTTTAATACATTCTGTATACATTCATCACATTTTTATATAAATACATAGAAATAAATAATCAATCTAATAGCTTTGTATATTATGATACCTTTCTTGTCCAACGTGTTTGTTGTTCTCTTACATAGCTCAGCTCAATTAAACTCTATTTTTACAAGTTTATTTTAAATCACATATTGTAATATTCCAAACATTTGCCCATCTGCTTTTAACTACCATCTTTAAAAAAAAAAAAAAATTATTTCCTTACCCGTTTAATAGTGTCACTGCTTTCTACACTTCTCCATCCAATGCATATCTACCTTCTTTTTGTATTCTATCTAAAAAAATTTGAATTATCTGACCAATGCAAACTCCAAATATTAAATCAGATACAATTAACTCTTTCTAAATTATTCTAAATATTTCATATTTCTTATATAATAACATACTAGATTTTTAATTAATCCCAATCTATTTTTTGTTCTCCTTCTCAATTCAATTCTACAACTATATAATTTCTTCACACATTTACCAAAATATTCCAAATATCTTCTTCTTTTCCTTATGACAAATATATCCCATTTTCCATCCTTCAGTTTTACTCTTTTCATTAAATACTAATATGTTAACTTTTTTCCTAAATGAATTTCATTTTTATACAGTTTATTATCTCTCTACACTTCTCTGATAATAGCTCCATATTTTTTACACCATTTGCAAAAATTGGCATACTATCACTAAAAAAAAAACCCATATCTATTCCTAATTTTGCTGTCTTAATTTCCGCAAAATAAATAATAAAGATGACAATGGATATCCCTTCTTCAATCACAATTTTACATTTATTTCTCTAATTGGTATTTTATAAAATTATCCTTGTAAAGATTAAATAATCCCAAATCTATTCACATATTTTCAAAACTTCTCCACAATTTATTCCTACCTACCCGATCATAATATTTTTCCATATCTAAAAATGCAATAAATCATGGTTTACATTAAGACATTTTTAATCAAATGAATATCAATGAACAAATTATCTCCTCTCGATTTTTCTGAATAAAATCCAACTCTGAATCTCCCCAAGATTTTACTTTGTCTCATTCAAATCCTGCCTAACCCTATTGATTAATATATAAACAAGGCAAAACTCTCCATACAGTAGTGCCACTAGAGTAATCAATGGATGCCGGAAGGCTTGTGCATAAAATCCCTATCTAATGCCTACTCATCCAATATCCCCAGACTAGTTTCTGGCTTGTGGCCTTCGTCAGTGACAAGTTTTGGATCTGAGAGCACTGTACCTAGATCTTATATATTTATAAACAATTTAAGTTATTGCAACTGTTTTAGCTAATTAACAGCTTAAAAACTTTTCTCTTTCCTTTATATATTAATCTAATTCTCACACTTTTCCATTCATCTGGAATCAATATCATCTATAATTTTATCAAATTTTTTTTTAAACTAATCCTTACATGTCTCCTCATATCTATTAAAATGTCTGCTAACATATTATCTAATTCTCTTGATTTTTTTTTTTTTTTAATGTATTGGTCTATTCATTTCTCTATCCATCATACAATTTGTGATTTCATGAATTAAGCCCATAATGAGTTAGATTCACTCACCATCTTCATTGTCCAAAGATATTATAAATTCACTGCACATTTTTTTATGTTCATTATCCTCACATTCTCTTTCCTTTTTTTTTTTTCATATAACCAAAATTTTTCACAACTCTTTCTTCTTGAACTATTAATTTATTCAATTAACATCTTAATAAATTCATTCTATTTCCATATTAATTCTAGTCTATTTCCTTTTTTACTTAAGTAACTAGCCCATCTATTAAATTTATCCTATTAATTCTAAATAATTACTCATTTGCAATCTTTTGTACTATATCCTTCCACTTTTCTAAAAATTTTAATTCATACATTTCATAATTCTTCTAATATATTATTAAATCTGTTCGATTTAATCTCATTCACTTTATTTCCATTTATTCCTATCAATCTTTTTATGAATTTCAATACATAATCCTTTCAAATACATCTAATTCTATGAGCATAAATTATAATTTCTACATCATTTTCCTTCCTAATTAAACATTTTAATTATTTTTATCTATTCTAATTCCTGTTCATTTATTAATGCATAATTGATAGTATACTTCCAGATTCTGTCTCAACTATATAAATTCTGAATTTGCAATTCATCTTTCTGACATATTTTTTTTAATATCCCATTCATATTAATATGACCATTCATATGACCTAAATCATATTTTATAATTTTTTTTATCTAAATTTATCTACATCTCAATATAATTCCCAAATATTCTCATTCCACACTTTCATATCATCTCTATTTACAGTAGTTAAATAAATTACGCCATGGTTCAATTTCAATTTAATCCATATAGAAATTGTTTTCCTTAATAACTTCTATACCCCCTATTTTCTCAGCCTCATCACATCTATTTATCCTCTTTCATTTGCACTCTTCCTTTTACATTTCTAAAGATTTAGTTCTGTATTTCTAAAATATGTCCTATATACTGCATAACAAATCTAATTTTCCTCCTTCATTTATTCGCACGAATTATGAACTTGCATATTTTAAATAATTTTTATTTATAATTACTTCCCAGCATTATTTATGATAAAATAAAAAATTCTATCTTAATATTCTTCATCATTTTATCATCTTTATCTCCATTTTTCTTTTTCTTATTTGCATGTCTAAATACAATTTTATTCTCATACATAACCTATCCTCATTCTTTAAATTAATGGATAATAAAACTTATTATAAATTAAATTATCTAATGTTTTATTCTCTCCCTAACAGCTTTTGAATAAAGTCCTATTTTTAATTAAAATATTCCACACATGTACAAAAATTATCATCATCATTCTCACACAAATATTTTATTCTTAAATTAATTCTACAATACTTGCAATTTACTCACTATGAAACCATGATACAATCCTATTACTCCTGCCAACTCATTCCTTTCCTGCAAATAAATAATTATATCTTCAAAACATCTTGTTTCTTCAGAACAATATCTCACCAATCAGCACTATAGCATTTTATCTTAATTTATTTTTTCTATCATCTTAACAATATCAAAAATCCCAACACCTCACATACATAGTCTTATATTCTTCTTTTTATGCTTTCTATTTATCATATTCCAACATTCTTTAACCATTAAATTATCTAATAATACATTCTCCCTACTTTTGATTATCATACATCTTCTTTTCCGTAGTATATTCTTCATTTCTGAAATTCTTTGCATTAAAATTAATCTCTCAAAGGCTCACTATGAAATAAAATATTGTTTTATAATAAACTACTGAATTAAATATTATGATAATAGAGGCAGTTCTCTTGAAACTGATCTGGTGAGCCTTGTATTGTCATAATTTATTATCCAAAACTTTGTTATTGTATTTAATATTTTATTTCACAATGAGTTCTCTAGAGGGCATTTCAAAACACTAATCATAGAAAAATATAATTGCAAGAAAAAATAATTATCAAAAAATCTAGACATAAATAAAAAAAAATATTTTTAATATTAATAAATCTCATGAAATAGATAAATAAAAAACAAAATATAAGATAAAGATATTGCCTATCCCTTACTTTGTTAAACCTGAATGTCAGCTTTGATAAGAATTAATAGCATTAGATTTAAGCTAGTTAGAACTTTTCCAATGTCATGGCAGTACTTGAGAATACAGAGAATGAGCTTAATGACATAATAAACATAACTGATGAAATTGGAAAATGAATGTAACAAAAGTTTATGAAAGATTCATTAGAAAAAACAACCTTGTTAAATGTTTATTTGGAGTGTGAAGTATAAATTAGGATGATTAAAAAAAAGAGAGAGATGAAAAGATTGAAATCTTTTAAGATTTTAACTTTGAAAATATGGAAAAGATAAAAAGAAAAGAAAGTACAAAAATAAAATGTTTAAAAAGAGTAAATGGAGGAATATAATTTATTGGGAAAATTATAAAAAGGGGAAAAAAATTGACTTTGACGTATATCTAGAAGCAAAAAAATAATGAAAAATATTGAGAAACATTCATAAAGAATAAGAGGAAAACTCGCAGAAGAAAATATCAATTAAATGACAGTATGCTTAAAAGTTTAAAGAATAGAAAAATCAAGTAAAAGCTTTAGAGAGAGGTATCAATACGACATGGTCTGCCTTTTTTTTCTTTTGAAGGATCACTAATAATAATGATCATTATCGTAATAATGATGACAAGGATGATAATGATGTTATTGTATTTAGCATATAATTTTTTTTAAATGTCATAAAAAGAATTGTAGAAATTCCAGCCAGTAGATTTATTAAGTCCTTCAATTCTACTATTGTATTTATAAATTTGGTAGCAATTCAATTATGTGATTCCTAAATTTATTTGGTCATTGAATTTCAGTAATGATGAAAATGAGTTTAATGATTATGGAATGCCTTGAATTTACTGATGAGACTTCAGTAACATCTAGGGAAATCAAATCCAGTTAGCTTTATTATTAAAACTGGGGGAGTAAAATTATTTGAAACCTCATAAGAAATTCATTGAACTTCCAAAAAGAGGATCGGAAATGAATTCTAGATGATGCTAGTGGTATGTCTGATTTATTTAACAGATTTTTATATATTTTCTGAAGCAACTTCTGATATCAAATGGAAAAATATGCAAAAGAACAAAAAGTTATTGCAAGGAAATAGACTTCAGTGTGCCAGTAATATATTCCATGAAAATATTTAATTGAATATCTAGAAATTTAATATAGGAACTTTTTCTCTAAACACAAATAAAATATGAAAATGTTAAGGCAAATATTAAATACATGACAAATACTTATATCTGAAATAATAATAACATAAACAGATTTTGAAAAAATATAAAAATGTATGGATTACTTACAGTTAATCCTTTTCGAAAATGTGGATCTTTTTCACATACAAACATACTGTTAGAGCATAACTCTGTCAAAGCAAGACCCAAAAACTGGAGAAAAGGATGATTATCTAAAAATAAGCTTTAAAAAAATAAATAGTGTAAAAATTATGTTTACAATTGATGGTGTAAAATGTGTGTTTGCATTTTAAAATTTATGTTTTGTATGAGATCACTAACCACTATCTTTACCTATCTCTTAGGATTGCTTGAGTAAGTAAGCAAGAAGCACATCATAAATTTAAATTTATTATGTAATGTTTGTATATAAAAAAAAAAAAAATTACTCCACAATTATATAACTTCTGCTCCTTGCTTTAATTAATCAAAGCTTCAATCTTCCTACTGACTATTTTCCTCTCTGCTATTTCTCTGAATAAGGTACAATGTCTCAATATGTAGCCCATTCTATTCAATATCCTCATCCTAATTCGAGGACAATGTGATATTTTCTTTCCTAGAAGTCAGACAATTTCATTATTTGACTTTTGTCTCTAGTCAACTCAATATATAATACCTTAATTACAGATTTAATACTTATTGTTATCATTATTTTGATTTTTGTCAGTCTACATTGAATAAAAACCTCCACATTTTTTTTCTTCACAAACTTTCTATTTTAACGACTGGTTTCCAACTTTATCCATCACATTGTATGTCTTAAATTGAATGCCAAAAGATTGTAAAATATCTAGAAAGGGACTAGAGAAACTGGAATAAATTTGGAAAAATTTTATTCTGCAGTAATGGTCAAAAATGATAAGATGGTGTTACAATTGCATCCTCCTATTTTTGCTAAAAAACATTGCATCCATCTTTAACTATCAGGTTGCATTTATTTTTTTATCAATGCATTACAGAGCAAAGGCAGAATCCTTCAAAAAAAAAAAATCCACCAGATTAGTGATTGAAGATTTTATCCTTATTCTTTTCTTGTTTAATCCTCTAGCCAATAATATCTAGGCATAATTGACTATAAAATAGCTATAAGGGAGGGGCGAGGGAATTAAGCTAGTTTGCTGGAAAATCGTAAGATACCTAAAAAAAAATTCCAAGTTTCAGCCAAATTGATTAGAGACATGGCAGGTGGATATGAAACATTTTCTATGAGAACTTTCAGATATTGTATCAGTTATGACAGAGTAGCTTCTTATTTCTCAGATTAACTTCTTTTCAATGGATTTGATAATTGCTATGTTTCAAGTTAATTTTTATTGTAGTTTCTTCCAAATAACCATTTTATAACTCATTTGCCTTACAACTCAAAAAAAATAAATTGCTTCAGAAGTGTCTTGTATTAGTGAGTTAAAAATAAAAACACATATGCAATCAAGTCCTAAAATCATAATACTTCCTTCCTTCATTGCTGATAACAGTTACACTGTATTATAATCATGTTAATCCTGTATGACAGCTTAATGATATATGAATGATTGATTCATGTTGCTCTGAAACTTACTTTATTCTTAGATTAAAAATATACTTATTGACCTACTAATCAATACTGGCTGATTAACTTAAAATTTCTAAGCTTGCTTTGAAAAAATGTTCAACTATCCACAGAAGTCTCTGGATTTAAATCTGTATCACGGGCATAACAACCTAATGCATTATTCCCTATCTCATGTGGTCCTTGGAAGTAGCTTTTTAAGTTAGAGCATCATAAAATGAATTTCCTGATCAATAATTTGAAAACATTCTTAGCAAACTTAACCAGCTATTATTTTTTATTATTGAAATGATTCAGAATGACCACAGTTCTGACAATCATTGTGATAAAAATTTTGTTTGAGATTCTCTATGAAAGGGTTGAACTTTGAGTTCTAAAAAAAATAATGAAGAAAGAAATAGAAAACATTTTTGGCAAACTTAACCAATAAGTATTGTTTATTAATTGGAGTTAATCAAACAGATCATTCCACAAATTAGAAATAGCTATGTATGACAATACAAACAATTAAAATAATGCTACAAATTTGTCATCTTTGAAGTGCAACTGTTGAGAGATGTTCTAGAGGAGATCCTTAAACTTTTAGGATGCGAAAAAATATAGTTACAAAGCTGAAACAAATGAACCAAACTAAGTATTAACTATTGGTTTCAATAGCATTTTGCATTACACTTGACCTGTTCTAATTCAAAGACTAACCAATGTTATGCTTTCTTTCCAGAATACTTTTTATCAATTTATTTTTTAAATCATCAAACATAATAAAGTTATTTATCAGTAAATAATAAAATGTTATCAAAATTGATTTCTATCAATTCTTTACATACATTGTAAACAAATGTTTTGCTCAAACAATTAACAAACATTTTAACTTGGTAAAACATTTCAATTAAATTTATTAGTTTTAGAAATTTAAACAAAATCATTGATCAGGTACCAAACTATATAATCAAAACATTACAAGTTAATCTACAAGTGTACAACTCTTGTACAACTTTAATAATAATTTATCATCTTTTAGATATATAAATATATCGATGTTATTAATAAGTAATTATTAATCCAAATATAGAATTAAAAATTCAGCTAGAGATAAATGTATTTATTATTATAAATTACAATCATACATAACATTATTTTAATTTCCTCTTCTTTTTTTTTTTTATACATGCATATCATTAAATATAAATATGTAAATTTATTCTCAATATTAATTTCCTTTAAATAAATACATTGTGAAGATTTTCAGCCTTTTTCTGATATCTTTAGTATTGTTTGGAAAAATAAAGATAAGTTAAAATAAAACCATACATATTTGGAGTTTATAATAGATATATTGATTTTTAATGAAGTTTCAAGTCTATATTTGGATTAATATTAATATTACAATATCTACCCTAATAAATAGTTATTAATAACATTGACATATTTATCTAAAAGACAGTAAATTATTATTAAAGTTGTACAATAATAGTATATTTGTAGATTAAGTCATAATAAAATATGATCAATAAACTAATGAATGAATATAAACATAAGAGGTTTGATGACCTCGACCAACAATGAAGCTAGTATTGCAGAAATGCACCTTAGGGGAAACGAATCATTGGTTTTCTTTTATCTTTAACCATTTGTTTAAAGGAAAGTAAATATTGAGTAGTAAATTTACGAATATATATATATGCAAAACCCACACACATGTTGTAACAAAAAACAACTGCAATTCCCAATAAATGCTAAATATATAAAATGTACAATCAGTTCATGTACTTAAATAGAAAAAAAAAAAATGTTTGTTTGATTTATTTAAGTTCATTTACATAAACAGGAAACAATATGTAAACAAACATCTAAAACACAAGAGATGTATTGCCTAATAATCCTATAACTACAAGAATTAAAAACTAGTTTTTTTCTTTTAATAAACAGCAGATTAAGAAACTAAAAAAGTGAAAATAAAAATAAAGTATAGCAGAAAGAATAAAAATCGAAAGTACCAGTTATCTCTCCAAAATAGCTTTAAGTGTAAAAATTGAGTAATTTTTTAGTTAAAATGAGTGGAACTTTCTACACCATAATCACATGCTCACGTATATCTTATAAATGTATGTTTATGTAAATTAAAATATTAAAGAGTAAATAAATATTAGATTATGTTTAGCTAAAATTGAAAATATTTCCCTGTGCAATTTAGCCTACTGGCAGAGTGATCAACTCAAGAACAAAATGATTTGTAAACTGATTTTAACTTAAAGAACGTGAAAAAAACAACAACTCTCAATTGAATCAATTAAACAGAATTGGTACTCAATTTGTCATTAAGGAAATTAAATGTCATATGATACCCTGACAAATGATTACGAAATTATTTGTGAATAATGAAGACACTCAAAATTAAGATAACTAAGAAACAAATCTATGTATTAAAGCAAAATACAAAATAGTTTTATAATTTATAAAGAATTGTTTTATATTACAAATTTAATAAATTCATATAAATGAGTCATCATCAACCATTATCAATCCACTGCAGGATGAAGGTCTCTCCAAGTTCAATCCATCTTCTCCGATCTTTAGCTTCTCTTCTCCACATCACTCCTGCATACTGTATTATTTCATCCATCCATCTCACATATGGTCTCTTTCTGGGTCTTTTACAATCTCTTGGAATCCAGTTTAACATTTCATTTGTCCATCTATTATCATCTCTTCTAGCAATATGTCCAGCCCAACTCCACTTCAGTATTTTAATTTTTTCAATGAGGTCAGTTACACCTGTTTGTTCTCTTACCCATAAATTGCGTTTTCGATCTCTTCTTGTTACTCCCAACATGCATCTCTCCATACTTCTTTGAGTGGTCTGAAGTCTCTGTATTGCTCTTCTACTAAGTGTCCAAGTCTCAAATCCATAAATAAGAACTGGTAAAACACATTCATTGAAAACCTTCCTTTTCAAACACATAGGCATATTTCCTTTTAGTATCAAGTGTAACATTTTCCATGTTTTGATAGATTCTGGTAGGCCTTCTTTTACTCACTGTAAATTTAGTGAAAATTAATCAAGCTATGAATACAGAAAATATAAATACTTTGTTCATATTTCTATAAAACCTAGCTATATTTCCTGATTAACTGGCCTACCTATTATTTCGACTTACGCTAACAGTGGAATCAGCTTTTTATTTATTTTAACAAGGGCGCCAGGATCCATACAAGAATCCGCTGAAATCCGTCACATCGCACATCGTGAATTAAGAAGAAAATAAGTTAGATGTTTGGGATTTTGGTTTCGTGTAACTTAGTTGTTGTTTTTTTTTGGAGAATAATATACCCGAGGCTTAATTAATAAATATTGATAAAGGTAAATTATACATTCAAATTCTAATAAACTAACATTAATAAATTTAATAATAATCATTAATAACGTACAATGAAAGGTTGATAAAAGCAAAATATTTTATTCTAATAAATTAAAATATTTTTAAGATAAATTAGTTAAATAAAATTGGAGAGCATGAATGCTAATCTAGGCATGAATCAATTAATTAGATAAAGTAATTAAAACAATTTAACAAACAAAGTTCACTTCTTAAGTTTCTTCTAGAAAGTTCTTTAAATGAAAGTCTCTCTAATAAGAAAATTAATGTCTCTATCACAATTATTTTAAGCTTATTTTTAGGAATGGTTTGCCGACAATTTAGTCACAATCAGGAATAATTAATCACTTACCGGTAAGTTTACGTAGGTTGTTGATTACCAAGTATGGTTTTTTCTGGGGTAGAATGAGCTCGTGGCCATTAGATTTAATGTGTTCTTGATCCGTGTCCTAAAGACTAGTCACGAAAGCTTTTCTGGTGGACGTCTTCATAAACGATGTCAGCAAAAGCCTCGATCTACTCCTATGTAACGAATTATTTCTACATAGAGTGGTCCTGGATCTTCCTTCATAACCCAGGACTAGCCAAAAAAAAAAATAGACAAGACCTGATCCAATTGGTCTTCTTCCTTTTATACTCGCGGTCCAGTTTTCAGACTTCTGCACGCACTTTTATCTTTTTACTTTTATTAAAAATATACATTGATAATCTTGTACATTCTTTATCAGTTTTAGGTTCCAAATTCAATTTTTATATATATAAAATAATCCTGCCATCTTTAATTAGCTAAAAAGATTTTTCTAATTATAATCTTTTTGCTTTTAGAATTATTAGGTTATCTGGATTAGTAATCTGGGTGTCATTATTATTCTTTCCAATTTTAACTTTCATTGTATGCTTTAAAAAAAAAATTACACTAATAAAAAAAATCTAAAATGTTTCTTTTTAAAAGATCGTTAAATTTACTTTTTTTAGTCTTTAAATATCTTACCGAATGCCAATATATTTGTACCATATATAAATAAATAGTACACAAGTTATTTCTACCAAAAACAATACAACCAAGTTTAATTCTATGATTAATTTCATCCATTATGTTTCCATCTGTATTAATAATCTGACGAAGGTATTTGTAACTGTTAACCTCTTCTAACTCATCATAATCAATCTTTATTTTCATATTTTGAGAAAACCCATTAAACATTATTTTAGTCTTTTTAACATTTATCTTTAGTCCTACTTTCCTACTTTCATCTGATAACTCCTGCAACATTTCTTGCAGCTCTAAAGCATTATTTGCAAAAACAACTACATTACCTGCAAAATCTAAATGACTTAAATAATCTCCATTTACTTTCACTCCTTTAGCTTCCCATTTTAATCCACAAAATACTTCTTGCAGCACTGCTGTAAAAAGTTTTGGAGATATGGAGTCACCCTGTCTTACACACTTCTCAATGTTGACTTATCATTATGTAATCTGTAATCTAATTGTTGCTGTCGCATTTTTATAAATATTCTTTAAAATATGACAATATCCTGGATCTATACCTTGATGATCCAATGCTTTAATCACTGAAGAAATGTTTATAGAATCAAATGCCTTTTCATAATCTATAAATCCAAAGCATAATAGCAACTCAAATTCATTTGTCCTTTCTATAACTTCTCTCAATATCTGGATATGATCTATGGTACTAAAACCACTTTTAAATCCAGCTTGTTCTCTTGGTTGGTGGATATCCAATGTTCTCTGTAGACGAGTTGTAATTATCTTGGTAAAAATTTTGTATAAAACTGATAAAAGGCTGATGAGTCTGTAATTTCTAATATCTTCCCTATCCCCTTTTTAAAATACTAATATTAATACTGCATTCTTCCAATCATCTGGTACATCTTTATCATTTAGACATTTGGTATATAACTTTACTAAAAAAAAATTTATTTCTTCACCTGCTTCTTTTAATATACCAATTATAATTCCGTCATTACGCGGAGCCTTTCCTTTCTTCATACATTTAATTGCATGTCTCACTTCTTCATTTAAAATTCTGGGCAATTTGGAAGATGTAATAGATATAAGAGGTACTTGTTCTTTATTACTATATAATTCTTGATAAAAGTCTTCTACCCATTTCATGATATCATCTCTTTTTTTAGTAATAATTCCATCTTTTTTTCTTATTGCAGATATAAATTTCCTACCAATACCAAAATGTTGTTTTACACTCTTGAGACTTTTATTCTCTTCTACAGCTTTCCTTGCTAGTTCACAATTATACTTTCTTATATCATTTTCAACTCTTTTCTGCACCATTTTACAAAATTGGAGATATTCAATCCTTTTTAATGCATCATTTTTGTATATCTTCATATTCCTTCTTTTCTTCATAAATTCTCTAATCTCAATAGAAATTTTATTGGTCAATTGCTGCTTTTTTCTACCAGCTATCTTTGTTGCAGTTTTTAAAAGTGTATCAGTTATTTTCATATTCATTTCATTCAAATCTGAATCATGTTCAAAATCTACTAATACTTGAAACCGATTTGTAAGTTCTAATTTAAATTTATTAGAATGTTTCCGAAGATTAGGAATATCAACTGTAAATATTGTTTTTCTTAATAATTTTTGTCTCTAGTTTTGCATTAACACGTATCTTACATCTTACTAATCGATGATCACTTCCTGTGTTAAATTTATTAAGAACATTACAATCTTGAAATAAGTATTTTCTGTTAGTCAAAATATAATCCAATTCTGTTGTACCTTCATTTGGATGCTTCCATGTCCATTTCCTTTTAACATTTTTTCTCAAAAAAAAAAAAAAGAATTCATAATATAAAGTTTTTCTTTTTCTGCAAACTCCACAAGTCTATGCCCTCTCTCATTTCTATTACCATAACCAAAATTAACTACAGCACTTTCATCTTTCATTTGTTTACCAATTCTAGCATTAAAGTCTCCCATAACAGTTTTAAAATGCTGTTTACTCTGATCAAAAGCCTTTTGTACATCCATATAAAAATCTTCTACTATTTCATCACTGTGAGAACTTGTTGGGGCATAAACCTGAATTATCTGCATTTGGTATCTGCTATTAAGTTGTATAACTAATTTTGCCACTCTGCCCGATACATCATCAATCTCCACAATGTTGTTCTTCCACTTTTTATTTATAATGAATCCTACTCCACTTGTATTTCCAATATTTGTGCCTTTATAATAGAGTCCATGTCCACTTTGTAAATCAATTCTCTCTTCACCTTTTCTTCTAACTTCACAAAGTCCAATAACGTCCCATTTAATATAGGACAGTTCTTCTAATCGTCCTTCACTTGAAAGTGATCTGCACTTGTAAGTAGCTAAATAAAGTCATCATCAAATGGCAGCCTGGGTCCACAATCAGGGGATTCTTAGCACCCTTTGCCTTTGGCCACCAACCGCTGCCTTGGTTGGTGACTTTATAGCCTCCTGGGAATAAGGGCCATGATTTATTTTTGTCTGTCATAATTGTATACATCTACTGGAAAAATATATATCATTTACACAAACATTCATTCTGCCCTATCAGGCGATTGAGAAGAAAGACCGTGGTATTTTTTGATCTTAAACTCAGAGGTAAAAAGCCAATAAACTAACCATGCTGGCTAAGGTGTGTTAGTGAGCAGCCCATCCATGTTCGTATACTATATGAATAATTACATAGTAATAACAGCTGCAATGACAAGAATGTATGGAATGGACATTAGGAATTTGCCCTGTTTGGTTCCTTTAAGGCCTCCAAAAGGAATCAAAGGGTCTCCTTTCAGTTAATAGCAAACTCCTTTCTTTTTATAAATAAGTATAAAATAATAATTAAGGAAAACCTTAACAATATCAATTTCTAAAACATTCATTAACATTGCTCTTTATAAACTGAAAATTGAGTAATGGAGGATAGAAAAAGTACTGACAAAATTGGAACTATTATACTGGCAAAGAATATAAGATCAGATTTGATCTGAACTTTCATTTAAGACACAAATGATTAACTTGAAATCATCAAATTATGAGTAATATAATTCTTTAGAAAAGTGTATTATAATGATTGGTAGTTTAATAGTAAAAAATGGTCAGTAGTGAGATGGTTGAACTCCATCATTACTATAGTGAGTGAGTTATTGGGAAGTCAAAAGAGATATGATTCTGGTAAAATCCCATTCACATGATTGTCAGACATGAACATTTATTTAATGGGTTAGAATAAAAATAACCATCATTCCAAATGATTTTAATGGAGAATAATTCATTAGAAAAGTGTATAGTGATTGGTAATTTGATAGTGAAAGATGATCAGCAATGAGATGGATGAACTTCATCATTACTATAATAAATGAGTTATTGGGGAGTCAAAACAGATGATATGATTTTGGTAAAATGTCATTCACATGATCATCAGACATTAACATTTACTTAATGAGACATAATAAAAGTAACCATTCATTCCAAATGATTTTAATAGAGAATTTAAAACATCTTCAAAATTAATATTACAAATAACAAAAAAAAAAAGTTCACTATTTTAGAATTATTGTGAATTATTGTAAATATTGAAATATAATTTATAATTTTGATTTTTCAAAACTTATTGTATTTAAAACATCAAAGTAGTTTTTCTTCCATTTAGAAAACTTTCCAAGATTTTTTTTCTACTTATAAAAACGATTATTGAAGACAGATGTTATAGTTTGATTAACTAGTGAGGGTATAAATATTCAGTAAACAAATTTCATTATAATCTTTATTCTTTTATGACACATCTTTTTGTCTTTTTCTTTTTAATTAATTGATTAATTGGTAAAATGTAAGACATCTCATAAAGTTTTTTAAGTGGAAGAAAAACTACTTTAATAATTTAAATACAATATTTTTTTTAAAAAAATCCAGTTATTGTTTATCAGTTTTTATTCAAACTGATTTAAAATTATAATTTACACAACAGGACATTATAAATAATTTTTAATTAAGATTAACTATCTAAGATATAAATATTGAAATATATATATGAAGCATTGTAATTTTAAATATTTGATTATTCACATTTCAAAATAAAAAAAAATACTAAAATAAAACAAAAAATCATTTTTTGCACACTACATGGCAGAGTTCTTTTCACTTCTTAACAAAATTTAAATTCAAATGAAAATTATTAAATTATCTTCAAGTCTATTATAAAACAAATGCAAGTATATCAGATCCATATTGAAGTCAGAAAGTGAATAATAACAAAAAAGCCAAGTTAATAGGCAGACATGTATTTTGCTACAAACATTGACTTCTTAAACTATCAATGTAGCTCAAGCAGTTTAATTTTAACCTGACTGCTGAGTTTTTTTTTTTTTTTAAAAAAAGGCTTCTAGTTCTCTGGTTAGACAGTGGTTCTTTCATATATCATATAGTCACTTTTCCTTCAAAGGGTATATATATATTATACAGAATTATTGAATATTCCAGAAATTTATGATCTTAAATGATAGCAAGTTCTTCAATTCAATAATTATAATAAACATTCTAATATTAAAAAAATATAAACAACAATTCATTTTCTTACAGCAGAATCTATATGCTAAAAAAATAATCAAATGGTTTACTAGGAATTTATAACAACACTATGATCCATGGGCTTGGAACTCCAGAATTTGCTACTTTACTACTGCACAAACTACATAAGGCATTTTACTTGATTATGTTTTAAAACACCCACATATTCTTATTTTTTAAATACTACATTTTTTCAAACTTAAATCTATCAATAGGCTTTTTTTTCTGAAAATAAAAAAACAGTTTTGTGATAACCACATGAATCAAACACTTTCTCTTTTTACATAATCGGTTTTAACATTACTTTTCAAAATTTAGCAACAAGGAATCTATAATGATGGTGTTGAGAATATTCCACACTTACACACAAAATACAAATTGACATAC
The DNA here is from genome assembly GCA_028023455.1 of Epiperipatus broadwayi. Lineage (NCBI taxonomy): Eukaryota > Metazoa > Onychophora > Udeonychophora > Euonychophora > Peripatidae > Epiperipatus > Epiperipatus broadwayi. The sequence goes on along the minus strand of JAQFVV010006200.1, from coordinate 13,735,483 downwards.
ACAGACTTAAGTCAAAATTTGTCCTAGTTATTGACACATATCAATACCCAATCTATAAAGTCCTTACCCAGAAAAAATATAATTATAAATATGTCATTCTAATATCTTTAATAGATGTGCAATTTTTTAAACCGGTTTTATTTCAATTTTCTTTCTAACATTCATTTTATTTGTATTCTATATTCTTTATATATGTATAAAGGCTTAGAATGTACTTTGAACTTGTTTATTATTAGTTATGCCTATAAACCTCTTTGGCTATATTGGTCACCCTCTAAAGTTAACTCCACATTGCAAACTGTATTTCTATAAACATCTTTTAGTTTTTTTAAATAAAAAAAAAGAACTATGTATCACTAACATTTGTATGACACTTATGAAAAACAAATACATTGAAAAAAGAATTATAAAAAAATTAATAGTGATGTCATAGTTTATGTCAAGAATGATGGGAAAAAAAAACTGCACACTCTACAAGAGCCAATAAACATTACATAACCACCTCTTATGCTTGTGTATAACTGTTGTTAAAACAGGCAAAACTCACTATATATATTTGCCACACTCAGCAAACTAGATCCTAAGATCTAGATGCAGTGCTCTCAGATCCAAGGCTCCTCACTGACAAAGGCCATAAGCCAGAAACTAGTCTGGGGATATTGGATGAGTAGGCACTAGATGGGGATTTTATGTACAAGATTTCTGGCATCCATTGATTACTCTAGCTTGCTGTGTGTGGCAAATATATATAGTGAGTTTTGCACTCTACAAGAGCTAAGAACTATCTCTTTAAAAGACAGAGAAGTGAAAATTTTTGTCAGAATCTTTCATGAAAGGTTATAGACAGAAATTTTAATTAAGATCTCAAAGTTCATTACAGCAATAAAAAAAGAAATGTCCATAAAGCTTCCAATTTTTTTTAAAAAAATTGCACTTACTGCATGAAACAAGTTGATTTTAAGCCAATCTATCACAGATTATTGGATCTCTCTAATTTTTCAATAAAAAAATTGCCAACTAATTAAGCATTCCTATGCTGGTACCAACAACTAACTTTCCAACAAAATTATATAAATTTCCTGAATCTTTGTGATGATAATACTTTAGATGTGATAATATATTGGACTATTTCATCATCTATCATTAAATGTTGAATATCTAGAAAATTTTAGACTTTATTTAAGCTTTTCCAAAGACAAACAACTATTAGTAATAACACCCAAAGATAGCACAGGTTAATAGTTCACATAATGTTTTGAATGGTATTGTGTTGCTGGCCTGACAGTGACAATGCCAGCATATGAGTCAAACTTATACCTTTAAATTTTTGAATACTGAATTTTAAGGCAATACTCTAAACAAATTAACAATAGCAACATCTGAAGAAGATCGGAAAATAGTATCACTCAACCTAACCTGTGTTGTCATTGTGTGTTATTACTAATAGCCATTTGTATTTGCAAAGTTTAAATAAAGTTTACAATTTTCTAGACATTCAACATTTAATGATAATAAAAATAGTCCAACATATTATCATATCTAAATTACATGAATATTTTCAATCTTCAGATACAAAAGAGGAATAACACAGGAACCTCTATTAGTTGTTTCCTCTTTGATAAATATTTAACTTCTTATTGAAAGATCTTGCGATATAGATATTGCACATCTGCCTGTCATATTTATGATCTGGGTTAAATCCACATCAAATAAAATTATTTTTCAAAAGATTTATTACTTTTCTCTCAGGGTAGGAAATCCATAGCCAACCAGTTAATCAAACAACATTTCAAACCCTCATCACTTGGCAATTGGCAAGCAAAGTGAATACTGATATATGTAATACAAAATCAGTATTTGTAGCCATTATCTTATACATTTTTAATTTTATAATGTAAGAAATCAAGTGATATTTTCTGTATGATAGAAAGAACTAATTATTTACATATATTCATATATCATATCCATTTATAACTTGAAAATAAAAAATTAGTAAATTATATTTTCATTAAATTAGAAGTACTATTTACTAAGGCAATAAACCTCAAGAATGTGCTCTTGGAAATGCAAATGTAGGGACCTCTACAGGTCTTAACCACAAGCTTACACTTTGGAATAATGCAAGCTTGTGGTTAAGACCTATAGAGGTCCCTACATTCACATTTTCAAGCGCACATTCTTGAGGTTTATTGCCTTAGTAAATATTACTTACATAATCAATGTGCGTTAAATAAATTTATAATTACAACTTTAAATTAAATTAGAAGAAAAAATTAAAATTTTATCTACTTTTAATATATTTAATTTAATAATTACCCCTTTTACTAAAGAGTCACATTATTATAAAATGTTTAATATATGTTGTTTGAAATAATGATACAATTTGTTAAGATAGGCATTAATTTCAAAATGAAAAGTTTAATTATTAAGAAAATATCATTACTAATATTAGTAAAAATACACATATTTAATCACTGCATTTATATTTGCCAAGATGATAGATTGTAAATAGAAAAAAAAAAAGCCTCTATTTCATCATTATTATTTCAAGACTGCAGGATGATATCTAAAAGTTAATCCACTTTCTTCAATTTTTGATTTTCTCTTCTCCCCATCACACCATCAAACTTTCTTATTTCACACAATCGTTTAACATATGGTATCTTTTAGTATTTTATACAATCTCTTTGGGATCCAATTTAGGATGTTAACAAAACATGTATTTAATGTTGTGAAGCTATTTTGGATATGGTATTTTAATTACAATCACATCATAAATAGAAAATACTTCAGGAAATTATAATACTATTTTAGCATGATTACATGTGTTCAAATCTCCAGCAGTCCTTATGAAGATATGTATTATTCTGAAACATGTGTGTGTGTGTGTAGTGGGGCATTTAACAATTTGAGTTAAACTTACAAAAAAACACCGAGATTTGTTCTGATAGTAACACAGTTATTTTCTGTGCATATGATTATGAATTATAAATATCTATATTAACAATCATAATATTTTTACATAGATCTCAAAAACTATTTACAAAGATTTTCTAACTTAGTAAATATTAATGCATTTTTCTTCCATTAATGAGTATGAAACATGACTTCTCTTTTTCCCCTCTTACCTGACAAATTTCAAGTTGATTTTATTTAACTCTCTATCTATATATATATAAATAGGTTTATGACCTAATATTAGATGATTAACTGAGTATGATATGAACTAATTATATTAAAAAAATCCTCAGCTATTAAAACAAATTTTCCAGCTTCAGTTCAGATTTGAACCATAGATCATAGATATGGTAAGCTAATACAAAACCCACTAGACTGCATGCCTTTTTTTTAAAAAAAAAACAAACCCAAAAGTATACACTAATCAATTACCAGCAGTTTTATACAACAATAATTCTAAAGTCATTTAAATTTTTTAAAAATTACACTTTCTTTTTATATGTAAACAAACCTAGCAAGGTATAAACTCCAATCACAATGCATAAAAGAGCCATTATTCAGTTGCCACATTACATTAAAAAACAGAGCTATCACTCTGCAGCAGACATAACTGCAAAAAAACAATCACTCACTACCCTACTTAAAATGCCACTAATCATTCATGCATATACAGCAACTTTCATCTTATATTAATAACAGTAAACAGACTGATTTGATACTGAATCATGAATAATCAATAGTATAATCTTAATTAAATCAGTTTATTTCATTATAGCTAATCATTAAACAATGAAGAATCATATAAACTCATATTAATTAAACTTTGAGTAATAAATCATATATCTAAATTTATAATTATTGAATAAATTAGTGCACCTAAACATACATATATAAATCAGGGCAAATGTAAACTAATCACAGTATATGAAACATTCATAATTCAATGGTCGTATTACATAAAAAAAACTTTTGATATAACAAACTTTTTTATAAAATAATTCATCTTCACACCATTTTGACTTTAAAAAATTGTTTTATTTTGAACTTATTATAACTATTTTTAGGGAAAAGACTGGTATACTCAGAAAAGTTAAAACTATAAGTTGATTGTAACAAGTTGATGGCTTCAAGTATCACTAAAAACAAAAACAAAAAACTAATATCTGAACAGATGACCTACTCTAAAAAAATAATAATAAATTTTAGCAATTAACTTAATGAAATTTATTAGAATTTTTAAATAAAGTACACTAACTTTTTCATTAAAAATTAATTTTAAGAACATAAATAATAGTTCTAAGAAGAAGGTAATCAAACTTCCACACGTGTCATACTATAATATTCAATTAACAATGTTAAATACGAGGTTTGATTACTTTTTCCTTAGAATTATAGTTTGACACTGCACAAATAAAAATTTCTTGATAGTATAAATAATACTTCTAAAGAAATCATGTTTTACATTTATTTTAAAATATATATATATATATACTTACATAAAATCATCTAGGCAATCAAGTTTACCTTTCCCAGAGATATCCAATGAAATTAAATTTGGTAAACAATTGTGATTTTTTAACAAGTGTGAAGCCTGAAAGGTTTGTAATTGCATTTGCAAATTAGGAAATGATGGTATTTCTCCATCATCTGAAATATCCAGACAGTGCAAATTATATAATTCAAATAAAGTTGATACAGCTTCACAACTAGATAAATAAAGTTTGTACATAGCTAAAGATTTTAAATGGCGTCTACATTTTTTTAATGGTGTTATATCAGAAACCTTTGTGCAAGAAATATCTAAATTTTCAAGAAAAGGTAAATCTTCTGAAATAATCTTTAAACCATGGCTATTAAACTCAGTTTGACTCACATTTAAGGTTTGCAAATTGTGCAACATAGATAAAGAGACCACTACACAGTATTTCACATTATTTACAAAGGTACTTCTTGAAACATTTAACTTTCTCAAATGAGCTAAGGTCCAATCCCCTAAACAGCCAATAATGTCATTTATGGCAACTGATAAACCAACTGTCTCCAATTCCAAAATTTTGTGTGATCTGAGGACCCGTAGACCTTTAGCTGTTATTGAAGCATTATGAATTGATACATATTTCAAGTTTGTGGCACTAGCATCAAATAATGTTAGCGTCAAATCATCTAATTTTCCTTTTATACTTAATAACTGTAAAAGACGCTCTGCTATGGTGCCATGAAGATAAATGTCATTATTCCGAAACTGTAATTTTGTTACATGAGTGTCAAGATTGGTTTGGGTTTCACAGACAGCAGAAATATTTTCACAGATATAATCAAGACAGTACTCTTGTAAAGAGCAAGGCGATTCAAACATAATTCTCCCTAAAACAAAAATGTATAAACAATTACTATAACAGAATATTATTTCACAATAAAATAAGATAAATACAATATTCTAGCAAAACAAAGCATCACATAATTTCTCTAGTTTATAAGCACAATCCTGTAATGATTTAATTTGCATTAGATAGTCATGACCTCCTTCAATAAAACCCGGTATCAATTTCATATAAGCATTGAAATAACATTGCAAAAATTCTAATGACATAGCAAACATCCCAAAGGAATATTTGAACTGTCATCTAATGCCTGCTGAATCAAAAAACTTGCCTATAAAGTGAACATTTTAATATTGCAAAGAACATTTATAACTTTTAAGGATATATTTCATTAGTTCTTTTAGAGTTTAAAAAAATTGCTAAGAAATATGCAGAATATAATTAATTTTCTTTGATATAAATATGAAATAAAAAATGCTAATATCAATCAAATAGCTAATTTATTTTTAAAAAAAAGATAATTTAAAAATAGAATTTATATATATATTAAGTTCTCTATCCAAAGACAGCTTAACATTTTCATTACTTTTGTTTTTCATTTTTAATCATAAATATCAAGTTTTACTCTTTGATCTTTTATCTCTAAGAACTTTGATAAAATATTTTTTACTATTATTATTTCTTCAACATTAATATCATTTTAAAAATATAAAAGGATGTAATTTTTTTAAATATAAAAAGTATATTTTTCTACTTATAGAAAAAAAAAAAAACTGTCAAAATACATTTTAACAATAATCACAAAATATATATTAAATGTTCAGATGAACCTTCATATGTATGTTTGCACATGGATTTTATATCTATTTTTCCAGGTCTGCCCACCCTTTCTGGCATCATTACATAATAACCTTCATCTAAAATTAATGAGATGTGTGTCTTAAGGGGAATCTAGGTAACACCAAGCAATTTGTCAATCTCTTAAAATAACTTAATAAATAAAAATTGTAATTAAAATCCAGTAACGATACAATTAAATAAATAAAAACCAAGAATTCTCTATACAACTTTTAAAAAACTAAAATAAATAATTACTAACCCTACTTCTAGGACTAAAAAATGACTGTTATAATATATAATCAAAAACATCAAACTATTATATAATCAGAAGCATCAAACTTTCTTCTTTGAAAATCAGAAATACAACAATAAAAAAATGATCTAACCAATTTTAAAATCAAATTAGGATACAATTACTAATGAAGTCCTTTATGAAATCAAAATATGACTCCAAAATGATAATACAAGAGTAGAAAAAAATTATCTGTGACTATAGAAGTATGTTCTCCGTCTTAAGACAAAGCATTTGTGATCAAATGATAATACTTGATTATTATCAGTGATAGTTGATCATTAAAATTACAAATAAACCATAGGTACCATATTACAAATGACTTTTTTTGTTTTTGCTTTTACAATCAATATATAATCTTTCATCTGGATCCACTACCTTCTAGCTCAGGATTGGCAACACAATGCTCGCAAGCACCTTGATATTCATGAAGCATTTTAAAATGACAACCTTAAATATGAAAGCAATAAGTGCCATTATAATATTCAATCCTTTTATGTCATATGAACTCAGTTGTTTTTCCTTTCATCACATCGACAATCAATTTTCTCTATGCTGATATTGTTGCAGTTGTAGCAATTTACTGCTCTTTATCCATGAAGTATTTGTTAAATTTGTTCTAACAGGTTTTTTTTTTATTATTGTTATTGTTGCAACCCACAATAAATAATAAAAAGCTCAAAGACATATAACTTTATCATAGAGTGAGAGAAAAATTTTGTTTTACTTTCAAAATTGAAGTTTATTCACACCCAAAATGGATTTACAAAATACACATATCAAATACAAAATTTCAATCATCATACATAGCATAACTATGGAATTACATAAAAAATAGCATTGAGTATTTCTATTACATTAAATTGTTTAAATTACAGTTTTCTCTGTTAATAACACCTTAAATCCAGTGTTCCCTCTACGGGTCGTATCAATTGTCTAGACAAAATATTATTATATACAATTCAATTATATTCTTATCCATATAATCTCCCTTGCTCTAAATGAACAAATTTCAATTTATACATTTTTATTTTTTTTAAAACTTCTCAAAATTGAACTTTTATGTCCACCTATAACATGGCTGCTCAATTTGTCAAGATAAAATCATAGATGTAATCTATTTGTTACATCTGAGTAACTTCAAAGCATAACTCAACTCTCAATATTTTATTAATCAAGCACTATAACATCTAAAACGAAACTATTCTCCAATGAATCAAACACATCTAATAAAAGGTATAATTTTACAACCAATAGCAAAAAATTAGACCAAATTTCTTGCACGGTAATATTAATCACCAATTGTACATCATTCCTTGTCTGCATTTCATTTCCCACTCTTGTAGCATCAATCTTCATGTAGTAGTTCAGTTTCTAGATTAAATAAATTACTTAAGTTTTATTACTAAATTCATTTTATACTATCTCCATGTGCAGTTTTATTACTTAACTACTTCCGGTATTTATCTTTGACTTAAACTTATTAACAACCACATTTGGTCTGTCAACCATCTCTGGCAGAATTTCTTATCGTCAGCTTTGAATTCTTGTAATGATTTTAAAATTATTTTTAATGGGTCAATGTCCGTACCTTTTTCAAAGAGCAGTCAATTTCTGAGAGTCCAAATACTAAAGTTAATAAACATTGCAAGTCTAATCCGTCCAAAAAATTATTTCTTGAAGACCTTAATTAAATCGACACAGGCAGTCTCTTTGTTTTATTCCTTTTAAAAAAAATGTATGCGCTTCCTTAGGCATTCCAACACTATTCATAAAAATTTTAATACAAACTTTCCTATAAATTTTGAAATTAAAATTGGATTCATTTGCAATATTTTTCATAATTTTTTTCACTTCTATTGACAAGATCAAATCAATAATACAGAATAGAGTGGTGAAATATTCTAAAATTTAATCAATAAAAATAACTACCATTTATTAAAAAAATGTGGCTTAAAAATATACATTCAACATATTCTTGCAGATCTCTCTTTTCAAATATAAAGCATTTAAAATACCAAATACCGAGAATAACTGCTTAAGGATTAAAAATTCTAGTTATGTGCTAAATTATAAGTTAGCCCAACATATGCAGTACCAAGAATCACATTAAAATTTTTTTATGTAAATAAACAGAAAGTCAGTATATAAATATAGTTATTTCAAATATTTTAAATTTTATAAGTAGATTTTTGAATTAATAGAATGACTTAAAATAACTATGCAGTGTATAAACATTAAATTAACAATTCCTCTCTCATTCAAAATTATGATAAAGAATAGTGAGATATCTGTATAGTAACCAATATTAACTGACTAGTTAAATTAGCTAGAAATCAAACTATACTGGGAGAAAAAAAATGAGGCTGTTTATAGATGAAAAAATTTCCTAAGTTTGTCTAAATAATCTAAATCATATTTCAGGTTATGATCATGATTAGCGGATGTGCAAATCACTATGTCATAAGGCAGTTAATTTTTTTTTATCTCCTTAAGTAGCATTTTTTTACATTTAGAATTACAAATTCTATTTCAGTCTGTACATCTCTGTCTATGGGCTGATCCAGTATTAAAAATGTTTTCATTAAGCATGCCAACATGTAGTCATATTTATACTTATGAAATTTTGAGATATGCATGTTAAATTTCCTGTTAGAAGCACAGCGAAAAGTACTATGATTGACAGTACTATTGTGTGACCATAGTTTTTTTCTTCACACCTCTAAATCACCTACTGTAAGCTTTAGTAATTAATAAAAACCAGATGATAGTACTTTATTATATACTAAAGCTTACAGTATGTGGCATAGAGGTGTGAAGAAAAGAATATGCTGCTAAAACAGCAATGAATAAGCTAAAGTCATGTGATAGTCATGTGATAAGAACTTATTGTCAGTGATAGTTTGCCATTGCATGCTATTCATTTATCATAATATATTCTAGTATTTCATTCAGAACTAAATCACAAAATAATGAAGCCACTCACCTCAATACTATGCATGTGAAGCAAAATTTGAATATAAACAAAATTTCTAATAAAAATTGCTTTAACAATCTGCCAGGAAATACTAGTACAGTGGAGCTACAAACTGTACTATATTTTGTTCCAAACCCTCTTGCATTCAGTATATATAGTGTACAATAGCTCACATTTTGTTAATAAGTATTGATTAGCTTAGAATATGTGATGTTTATCGAACTGCAAATCACACACATACATAATATGGGTGCTTTTTTATGTGTAGTATATATATATATCAAGATTATAATATAAATAAAACTTTAAAAATAATAATATAGTTATTAATAATAAATTGAATGAGAACACATTTACATAAACTTTACTGAGTGTGTGTTCACACTTACATTCACTGAAACAATAAAAATAATAGAAATAAAAACTAATTATCATATTTTTTTTTATATATGTCAAAGCTGGCCTACTGCTTGGAAGGCAGCTATGCTAACCGCTAGGCCACCAACACTTGACAACTAATTATCATATTTTTATATTTAAAATAAGATAAATAGTGAAATTCCAATTTTCGTAGCTATTAAATATATTCTAGACAATATTCTTTTTTTTTTCAATCACTTTTTTTCTATCATAAACACGATTAATAATGATTCTATTATCAAGAAATTAGGATCTCTCTAATTATTTTGACATTTTAAAATCTTATCAACTTTCAGTATGTTCTGCATTATGCTCAATAAATATTTTATTAAGTAAAATACAACACATCATATTCAGAAGGGTAATAAAAGAAGTATAAAATCTATTTGCTTTCATCATAAACTAAAAAAATTATGTTAATATATATATAATCACATATGAAAGAAAAACAGCTGCCAAATATTATAAAACTGGCAAATTTTAATGAATTTTTATTTTTGTATTGCTTGTTTATTCACATTTTTGTTGGTCTGTTTGCATTTTTCTTTGAATAGCGTATAATTAGTCATTTAGTTAGATATAGCATACTTCATAGCACCACTGTATTAAACATTTAGAAATAACTTAATTATATAACAATGTTATATCTCATCTTATCTTTAACCAATGGACGAGTAAGATTCCATCTCATCTTGATCAGATTGAGCATTCATCGCACAGATTAATAAATATATGAATAAATAACATATATCCAATAGCAAATACAGGCCAATGGGTGATAATGCTTAGTGAATCCAATTGGTTTTTATTCTAGAAGGGAACCTGGCTATAAATAATCAGTTCAGTTGGAGATAGTCAGACGACAATAATTTACTTACAGACTTGGATGGCAGTATGTTAAAGCAGTGGAGCGAGTTCACGTTAGAACTGGAAGCTACTAGAACCTAAATCAGACATGAGGCAAGCTGTCACAGAACAGCCAGAAGTCACTGTACCTACATCCAAGGCAAGTTATGACAGTACAGCTGGAAGTGGTAGGTAAACTTAGAAGGGTACCTAAAGTCCCTTATATTAATAATTTAAAGGCAACTAGACTCTATCTCTTGCCATTAGTAGGTATTTCTATATTTGTTTTAATTAATAAAATTTAATTATATTTTTACAAGTCTGTGATTAATATAAACATAACATACAACTTAGTAAAAATTTTGCATGCCAATTATTTACTGTAATTGTGAGGTAATAGTTGTTCCAATATGGAAATCCAATTATATTTTGAAAAGATAATGAACCCCACCTGAGTTCATCTGTAAGTAGTTTTTCAAATGTTAGTCATTTATATAGCAAATAGATATTAAAATAATGCTTTATAGATAAAATATAAAGATTTTAATGAGTATTACATTTTATCAACACAAAAAAAAAAAAAATACTATAGCAGTCATTAAAATAAAATGTTATCTATGTAATTTTACTTGTAATTTGCCACATTCACCACTTCCTTTATTTTGCTGTAATATATTATATAAATGCAATTTATCCACTCTACTTTGAACACTTTTTAACAAAAAACTTTTTATTGTACATATATGCATACACAATCATGTTTCGACTGTCCTGCAGTCTTCTTCAGAGCTATAATATAATGAACAAAATAAAATAAATAACTATATAAATAATACCATAAAAATATAAACAATAAATATTAATAAAATTTGTTATAGTTTATAACATTTTTTTAGTTTTGTTTATTTTATTAATTTTATTGTTTACATTTTTTATGGTATTATTTATATAGTTATGTATTTTATTTTGTTCATTATATCATAGCTCTGAAGAAGACTGCAGGACAGTCAAAGTGTAAGATTGTGTATGCATATATGTGTAATAAAAGGTTTTTTTTGTTACAAAGCGTTCAAAGTAGAGTGGATAATTTGCATTTATACTTGTAATTTGGAATATTTAAATATACTAGACTTAATGTAGGAACTTGAGCTAAGACTTTCAAACTCCCTACACAACTGATACTTATGTCCACATACATGTGAAAAAGATAAATGATCTCCAATATACATATTTCGTGCTGAGCCAGCACTCATCAGTTAGTCCAGACCACCATCTCTAATACATATATACAATCACTGCTCAGTTTATATTAAGATAGCAAACCTCAACTGACGAGTGCTGGTTCAGCACAAAATATGTATATTGGAGATCATTTATCTTTTTCACATTTATTTGGTCATGTATATCAGTTGTATATGATGGGATTGGATATATGTGGGGAGTTTGAAAGTCTAAGTTGAAGTCCCTTATAATTACATTGTCTAGTATAGATAATATACATATATTTAAATAATCAATAAAGCAAGTCATATATTGTGTGAAGTTGCTTTTATAAGCTTGTATTTATAAATATATAATATAGGAAACGTACCAATAGCTTAAACGAGTTCTTATTGATAAGTGCAGTAAGAGAAAAATATTTAAAATCTCTATCTAGAATATTCCTATCCCCAGAGCAATTGGTTTCCAGCTTTTGTTTCACCTCAGTGAGGAGTTAGAACATTCAAATACTAGATTAAAATATCAACTCAAAACCCAATATTTATTTACATATTCGGTCTATATTCTTCCCATCCCTCTTCTGTATAATTTGATGGACATATTAAGGTCCTATATGTGAGGGATTAGATTGACTTGGGGTCAACATGGGTATGACAATAATATTGGCATTATTAAGGGCTTTGAGCATTTTATCCTCGGATCTTCAATGATATGGATGCCTGAAGAGTTGGAGAATGGAAAAGAGTAAAGCTTGTCTATTAAAGTTTGAAGATTTGTTATCTTAATATAAACTGAGCAGTGATTGTATATATATGTTGGAGATGGTGATCTGGACTAACTGATGAGTGCTGGCTCAGCATGAAATATGTATAATGGAGATCATTTATCTTTATCATATGTATGTGGTCATGTGTATCAGTTGTATATGATGGATTGAATAGATATGGGGAGTTTGAAAGTCTGAATTCAAGTCTCTTATAATTACTGATAATTTGGATATTTTGAAGATAAAGCCTGTAATTTAAATTGAAATTTATTATTTCTAAATTTTATTACTACTTTGCTCCATGTTGGTAGATCATGAATTTCCCAAATTTAAAAATTTTGCTTGAAAAAATATCAAGTTTTTTAGCAGTGTACATATTTTGTAAACCTACAAAATAAAACGTAACAAATCTATAATTCATTCACTAATGTTTACAATTTGTCTATTAAAAAAAGGTCAAACATTAAAATTAATATTATAAATATTAGCAAATGAAAAAATACATTATAATGATTTCTTTGTTTGTGTGATTTGTTTTAATAAAAACTATCTTGTAAACAAAAATATAATGAAAACTATTCATAATAAATACCTGTATGTGAAATATTCTAATTATTTTTATTTTAAGCTTTATATATGATGACAGATATAAAATTTCAACTCCATTTTATTTGTTACAAAATTTTGATTAAAGTTTTGAAAAAAGTTTGTCTCTACAGATAGAAATCTTGAACTTTCCAAATAATTGATGGTTTTGGTTTAAAAATAAATTATATTAATTATAATACATATAAAGTAAAAGTCTGATAATATAAAAAAATATATAGCCAATTTATAGGTGATCCATATCTATTCAGCAATAAGAAATTAATGTACATTTTTAATAAAACTATGACAACTCTCTAAAACATAATAATTTTTATACAAAAATAATAACACTGATTCTTGTGAGATAAAATATTAAGACTATAGTTAAAATTCATAATATTTTCTCTATATTGTAGCTGAGCAAATAAAAATATATATTAATAGTTCAAATCATATGAAATTGAAAAGAAATCATAATGCAATAACTATGAATCAAAAACACAAAGATATATTAACAGATATTTTGCAAAGTTTGAGGAACTGGATATCTAACTGATGAAATCTCAGTGATTACTAAAAACTCTATACATAAACCTATAATAATCTTAATTCATCGTTATAAAAAATTAACAATTGCAAAACACTGTATTTTAATGAATGCTTTTATAAAGTTAATAATGAACTTTTTAAAAGAGAAATTATGATATCGAAATTTGATATTAATTTTTAATTTTGACATTCTATAACATTGGTATGCTGTATTCAAAGAATTTGTTACAATGGTATGTTAAAATCATTTTCTAAAGTGCTAAAATAATATATTAATTACATTTCCTTATGCTTTCATTACTCAAACAGCAGAAATTGGAAAAGTCTAAAGAAGCTACTATATGAAATTGGCAGATAGCATCTTATTTTAGATGCATTCCACAATAGAATTTTCTCCACATTTTATGTTACTCAGGATATCAAGCAAGCAGATTTATATAGAGTAAAATATATAATTTTGTTGAATGATTTTATAATCAGATTTAATAACATTGGTATAAAACATGTCTTAAGTATTAATATTCTATTTAATTTTTTTTTTTTTTCCTTTTGCTGTAATATGTTCTGGGATTAGATGCCGAGATGAAGAATGTTTCATTACAATCTGAATTCAATTAAAACTTCAGTATATTATATGTTTGCATTATTAATTTCTAATAATCATTGAAAAATCAGATTTAATGTGCAATAACATTTTGCAGACAAATATAGGATATTTTATGAACAATTTACAGGAACCTATGAAGGGATTTTAATGTAATCTTTATTTGAATATGGTTATAGACAGACAAGTTGTGCTCTTCTGGAATTGTAACATTATACATGATCAATCTCTAGTTCAAATTCAAGTCTACAATCAACTATAATTAATTCCCACTGTGGGAACCAAATTGGAAAAATAACACTGTATAATAAACATTTCTTGCACATTTCAGAACAATATTCCCTAAATAGTTAATATAAAAAATTAGAAAATATCTCCATTAAAAAAATAATTAGAAATATGTCAATTCTTTTTCTGTTTTAAAAAAAACAACTTACAGGATAAAATCTTTAAATCAATGTTCTGGGAATTGCAATCTAAAAAAAAATTAATAAAACATATTTTTCCCATTATCAGAGCTGATTTGAATATTACATAAGTTATTGTTTAATCAATTCTTAATATGAACTTCAGCATTGGACAGCTTTTCATTACAATTATATATAGTAGATAAAACCTACCTAGAAGATGTGCCTCAAATTATAGCCTTCGATAAGCTATTTTCAACCAGCTTTGACAAATAAATCAAGTAAACAGGTTATAAAAAATGAATTTCTCAGTAATCAGTTAATTACCCAACCACACACAGATCATGATAAAGATTTTGCAGTCTTCCATTATTAATCCAGTTTTCAAAAATAAAACTAATTTGCAATGCACACTTTTTATCACTAAAATTCTTACAACAACATAATTATTTTTTTAATTCTATCTAAAATATTTACTCTTAAGTGCTTTCTAAATTATTTGGCATCTACATTCATCACAAGTTGTATAACGTTATAACGTGCATCAAATAAGTCCCAATATTAACTGTTAAACATTATTTCACTCTTCAAAAATATATACATAAATAAAACAAGTGACTGTTTGGATAAACACTGCCATGGAATGTCAACATGACTGAATTTTAAAACTTGTTTCGTATAATAAAAAATAAATGACATATTCTTTAAATTACAAATAACAGTACTATAAACCTTGTATCAGTATTGTAAACTTTATACTGTCATAATTTACAATTCAAAAATTATATATAAATCAATAATTATTTATTTATACAGCACAATATCTACTTGTAAGTATTTAGAAGAAAACCAACCTTCACATATGTGTTGTTTAATTTTGAATGTATGAATTTATGTGCATTCATCCATAAATAAGAAGTTTTGAAAGAACAAGCGAATCACTTGACCTTAGAGCTTATCCATATATAAGCCACTGTGCTTAATTTAGAATTTGATTCTATTGTGTGCCTGATATTTCAACTGACAAACAAATTGTACATGCTTAATTCATATATTACAGGAGAAAGTTTCTCATTTTTTTAATCACCTGCAATTTTAAGCATACATTAATTTAGAATATATATAAATCAATAATTATTTATTTATACAGCACAGTATCTATCTGTAAGTATCCAGAAGGAAATTAGCCTTCACATATGTGCTGTTTAATTTTGAATAACAAAAAAATAGTTTCAATAGTTTTTATTCTTTTTCCAATGTTGTTTATTTAATTCCAGGCTATCGAACAATCAAGCATAGTGAGAATTATGCTTATATCAAAATAAAAACTATTCAATGAAAAAAAGCAATGCTTTATAAAAAATCTCTTATTCAAAAATATTTTAAATTTCACTTATGTTTCTTGTGATTTATTATTTAATTAAAATATAACATGTGCAATGATAGAGCATTTGCCTTCCATACAGATGATCTGAATTCCAATCCAGACGAAGTAAGCTTGAATATTTTTTTTTCAGGTGACCAATCTATAGCCATCCAATATTAGTGAATGTTTATTAACTTGAGCTAAAAAGTAAGACAAAACTAATAAAACTCTCATCACCTGGCAATTGGAAAGCCAAGAGAATACTAATCTTCTTTACTGTTTCTCTAAGACAGATGTGGGAGAAGACTTTCCCCTACAGTAAGTTATTTGAAAACTATTTTTGCCTTTTTTTAAGATACTAGTTAAAGTCATTTTGACATCAACAAAATCATTTGCTAGATAGACTTTCCATATTTCATATTTTCTCTACTATTTCTTTGGAAAATAAGATAGGATCATTTTCTTCCACTGTAGAAATAACAATGTAAACATTGATTATGTTAATGTATGGTAAGTCGAAGTACAGAAAAACTTTCCAGTCATTGCTTTCCCAAGTATGAATCTGCTGGAAATGCTATTCTAAAGACAAGTGATTCCCTCAATGCTTTTACTATGAAGTCCAATTGTCTCAAAAAATCTTGAACTGATACCTAATATCACTAACAACACAATGTCTACATGGTTGCAGAATACTGATAAAGAAAAATATTATCGAACTGAGCAAGATACTACTTATGCTGTCATGTTCTTGGCATACTGTACTTGAAAGAGATTTTTAATCATGTTATGTATATATATATTCATATAAACATTGGCTCAAAGAACCATTATATAATTCAGTACAGTATAAATTCCATTCAATTTCTGTGTTCACACAAATAGATAAAGAGAAAGACAAATAAAGTTTTTTTCTAGTAAGATATTTACAACTTGATATGACTTTTGACACTGGTAAAACAATTACTATTTCCTCCCCAGTACATAGGATAAAACAATATGAGGTAAGACTTAACAATTTCCTCATAATTGTGAATCATAATTTTCTAACATTTTAAAATAATACTAAGAAAACCTTTACCTTTTATGTACAAAGTAAATTCTAGTATAATTTTAAATACTAATTTCAAACAGTATTCAATTACATATACACATATCTCTAAGATACATTAATCAGAACAAAACCTAAGCTCATGAATCTTGTATTGTCATAATTCACAATTCACAAGTTGACTATATATCACATCTTATATCTTAGTTAAATGAGCAGATAGTATTTAAATGTTATCATTATAATATAATAAGAACTATATATATATATTTTTTCTTCTCAAAGACAAGAGGAGTATGATAATTTGAGACTACCAATCACCTCTTAAGGAAACTTATTCCAGCATTTGAATATTTAGATAAATTGTAAATTTTTACTTATTCATGCACCAAATATAATTATATGCTCTATTGTATGTAAAGTCATGTGACATTCGAGTACCAAAGCAATCAATAAAAATAAGTTCCATTTGATTAACCAAATTGTAATTACTTTTATTTTTCACAACTAAAAACTGACTCAGGAACATTTACCTCTCTCATCTACTACTGCACAAACAGCTCCACACAGTTTAGCACAGAAGTAAAGTAGTGAACTCAAAAACTAAATGTTTCTAAATTGATTTTCAGCTAAATAAAAACAAAAATCTGTTTGGTCAACTGAGCAGAACTGCATATCCAGATGCCTCATGATAATTCTAGAAGCAAACAATATAATTAACAAGAAATTAAAAGTTAAGGAAAAACTTATTGTACTGTTATAAATAAAGCTGTAAAAACACAATCTAAAAAAAAAATCTATTTACAGTAATATAAATAAATAAACAACTCCATGGGCATGATCAGGGATTAGTATGAACAGAATATGCAACATTAATTCCAGACAGAATATTTTTTTATAAACTTACCAAAAAACAGTTTAATACTGCAATAAATAAATGAACAAGAAGAAACTTGATGTAACAAAATGGCAACAAGAACTGTTTTATTTGGGAATGCTCAGTAATATACTGAAAATACATATTAAAATCAGTTGGCATGATATTTAGTTTAAAATTAAGGGTGATGGCATTGAAAGAATACATCTTTACTGAATTACTGTTTGTGAAAAGAATGGAGAACAGCTGATTTCCTGAAAAAAGAGTATTTTATAATGAAATTTAAATAGTTTTTTATGAAAGAAGCAGACCCATAAAGATGATGTCAAAGTCACTCTAAAGCAGTATAATATTGATTATTTTCGAAGGAAAAATAAGGCACACAATACAATATATCAGAGAGCTATAATTAACCAAGAAAAGAAAACTTCACAAAATGACAAAATAGTTAAAAGATTAGCAAATAATATCATGTGGATTTACTTCTTTAAATTTTGGTTCTCATTTAAAATGACCAAAAACACATTTAGGAAAAGTTGCCAATGAAGATGAATTTTAAAAAGTAGACTTATAAACGTATAAAATTCTTTAATTATGTTACTACTATGAGTATCATTACCCAAATATGCTACTATATTCAAGATGCTGTTCAATTTTAAAGTTATCAATTCCATCTATTACATGACATATACTTGGATAGTCAGCTAATGTTTTAAACAAATACTTCTTTAAACACAAGAATACTAGATATAACTTTATCAGTACCATCTATTATACATTTTGACTAATAAGAAGATGCTAAATAGTAGTGATCATTAAATCCATATTCAATACCATGCTATTAATATCTCCGGACTAGCTTTTGATTTATACCTGCATTATTGAAAAGAAACTTATAATAGATGGCAGCTATGTAATAGAAATAATAATTTGCTTCTGTAAAGGTCTATAAACAGGAGGGGAGAGGGTCTTATACCGTTGTTTTTTTTTGTTTATGCAACTTTATTTCAAACCATTATAAATTAACTAATATGATTGTCATATAAGTAAATAAAATAATTTAAATAGGCGTTTGCATATTAATTATATGGCTGTTGAAAGATATAATTACAAGTACATTATTTCCTGGTCTAACATCCCAAATTTAACATTAACAAAAAAAAATTTTTCATACATCTTCCAGATATAAAATTTCTCTGTAACCTATTACACTGATATGACTTCCTACAAAAAAAATTATTTAGGTACTACATTCTCTTTTAATATAGATCCACTATGCCATTTTTATTTCTATATTTGTTAGTATATACCAAGATCTTGCATTAATCAAGAAAAAAGTTTAAGATTTCTCAAACTGATCTTCATAAATGCATAATGCCAGGATCCTTCTACACGTTCACAGAACGGTATAAATTTCCAGGTGTAAGTTTATTTTTCAAACACAAAATATACAATACTAAAATTAATAGATAAGGGTCATCATTTTTTCAAAATTTAATTGATCTAAAATATCTTTCCTACAAAAATGTGATACAAATCTATTCAAATAAAGTCTTTCATTTGAATAAAATGTGTGCTTAATAACAAAATATTATACCTGTGGCCCAGTTCAAATTGTTCTAAGAATGAGGATTAAAATAAAATAATATCTTCTAAACATTGTTTATTCAAACTTACATACAATAGATGGCATTACAGTAGAGCTAAAAAAAATGCTTTTGTTTTCTGCAATAAGCTAAAAGAATCAAAATGGTGAGGTAGTGAATTAGTCTTTATTGCAAGCTAAAAATAAATCCATTATTATGTTCATGATTAAATCTGATGCTGTAGATTATATTTATAGCAACATTTAAGGTGTAACATACTTTAAAACATTTAAGCTTAGCATTAACTATTAAAGATTGTAATCAGCTGACCAGGTGACAATTGACTTCTTATGTAATAACTTCCTGTTATTTTCCAATTTGAAAGATTTTAAATAGTTTATTTGCAGCATTTAACATCAGCTATTTAAGGATAGTTCATTATTATATATTTCATATTGTTTGCTTGTTTAGATATTGTGATGTTTTGTAAAAATATTTAATTAACATTAGTATAAGTTTGTGCCCTCCAGAAAAAGTAGAAATATATTTTAGATCACTTACGGTTAAGCGTTAGATTTAATTAAGGATTAAACTTACGTTGATAAGAACATTGTAATCAATAAATTCTAAAAAATATTTGCTGATTACAAATATTTCTTGATAAGAGACTAATTAATTAATGGAATAGACTATAAATTACCTTATATGGAAATTAATTCCTAAGACATCAATTAATTAGCTATAGATCTAAAACACTGCCATATATGGAAATAAGTAATTAATTGTGTGAGTAATTAAAAGATAAGATAAATTCCATTGTACAATAAAAAACTATAAATAGAGTAAGCAACAAAGTGCGTGGTTCATTTTCTGGTTCATGTTGGAGAGAGATGTGATAATAGCTTCAATGAGAGTGCAGCACTCATTGAAAATGTATTCATGGGTAGCAGTTGAACAGGCCCAAAGTATTTGTAAAACCGAGGCTGGAGGAAACCATCTGGATAGCAGCTTGATGTGAAGAGTTGATTTTCCAGTGAGTTTACCAAATGGATGGTTGCAGAGAGATGGAAATGATTGCAGCTAAAAGAAGCTCATAGGGATGGTCGCAGTGCTCTATGCCGAAGCCAGATGTGTTCACATGCTACTGAACTGAAATGGGTCGGGGGGGGGGGGGGTTGGGAAACCGAGGCCAGTTGTAACTCTAGAAAGCAGTCAATCTTAAAGTGTGTCAGGGGGAGTGAACCAAATAGAACTATATATATAATTGTGTTGTGAGTGTAGCAGGCTGTTTGCTATTCTTCAGATATTACATGCATATATACAATAGACTAAACAGCCTTCTCCAATAGCCTGTTCTTATTTCACCTGCTGCAAAAAATAGCTAGATATTCATTTATCAATATTTATATGGATTGACTATGTGCCGATTATTTGAAAAAAAAAAAAAATTCAAGCCTTATTGGAATCTAAAAAAAATTTCCACTTTTACTTGATCCACATTCAATCTCATATCATGGGATTGGCAGGCACATATATTTATCTTTATATTAATAATTTAAGAAGCTTTTATATATACATAATGATATATATCAAAATGAAAAGCAGCTGTCATCAAATTCTCTTGGCAGGATTCATCTTCATCATAAAGATGCCTAGATACAAGTATTTTTCAATCCTCAACAAAATTTGAAATTGAAAGATTTACATTTAAGTAATAATTCTAATATCAGATTAACAAATTCTAGTTTTTATATATAAAATTAAAAATTATTTATTTGATATTGACTTTCCTATTTAAATGTAAATCTTTTTAATTTATAACTAAATACATTGTAAATATTAAGTATTTATATATTTTATAAAATAATTTAATGGTTTATTATTTGGAAGATCGTAAGAAGTTTCAGCACCAGTAGTGGAAGGTATGAGCCACAATATGTCAATATTGAACTCAAGCCATTCTATATCACGCAGTGCTATTGACTTTAACATTAAATATAACATATTATAAATATATAAATACTTTTACAACAATTCAAACTTAAGTCACAAAAAATATTTAATAAAGAAGTTTCATTTTTTGAAAATGATTTTTTTATTGCTAGTTGTACTGATCATGTTAAAAAATAATTTTTTACATGTTTCTATACTTAATATAGCTAGGATGTTAATCTGATTTTCACCATTATAGATTTCATTTACAAAAAAATATTCAACACTTAAAATTGTTACAGACAGTGTATAAAAATTCTTATTAAAATTAATGCATTTGGAAAAAAAATCATTACAAATGTTATCTAATATGTATTATAATATAATCTGGACATAGTTTACACACCTTTCCAAATCAGTAATTTTAATGATAAGATCTTTGTCTATATCATTTTTATAAAATGTAAAATCTTATGACAGTTTTTCTAATTCTTTGCTTTCTAATATTTTTATACGAATAATTAATTTAAATTTTGAAATAATCTTAGATATATTTTGAAACACTTGTTTTTCACTTAAATTCTTCCACAAAACCCTTTAATTATTTAGACTTCTGCCAATATAGAAAACACTTTTTTTTCCCTAATTCTTCTTCGAGGAAAACAGATATTCATACTATACGCTATGTTCTACATTTAAGATTTCTTCATATTGTCTTCAATTTATTATTTCATTTTTATTAAATGCTGAAGTGAGTATATTTACTTTTGTAATTTATTAATGTTATTTATTTTAGACATCATAGTAAATCATATACTTAAACTTAAAATGAATGACATTGTTGTAATGAATCTAATAACTTAAATTTCAAATACAAATGAATTATCATTACTCTTATTAATAAATAGCCAAATTTGTTCAAATTATTTATGACAGCTTTAATTGAATCAATTTTGATTTCCCAACAAGTATCATATAATGATTTAAGTATTATGTTTGCATGCTTATTCATTATTCCCCCTTTTTTCTTCTTCTATAAATCAAAAAATAAAAAATTTTATTGCATCAATCCAAATTTTTTTTGCAAGTGTTTACTGCTACAAGCAGCACATCACAAATTTGTAAATTAAAAGACTGAGATGATGGATGATAATTTCAATTAATTAATATGTATTACATATATTCCAATTGTATACTTATACCTTTTATAACTCAGAATATTTAAACTTAATTCAGTTATTTCTTTCAAAATCATATTTGTTAGTTCCTAATTAGTTGTATCAGATATTTCATTAAACCCTATAAATGTTTCATCAGTAATTAATTTCTTGTCTGTAAAATTTATATTACTAATTACTAATGATATCTGTTCCTTGTAAGAAATATTAATTATGCAATCCATTTCGATATTTTAATATCTAAATGATTTTGTATCATCATTAAGTTTATTAAGTACTTCACTATTTAAAGAAGCAACAAATTTCTCCTGTAATTTATATGCCAAAGAATACATTATTTCCTTTTCTTCATTTTTAATGTTGTTTAAATGTTCTAACACTGGATTCTATTGCTTAATCATAAGGTATAGTATCATGCTAGATTATTGCTCATATTACAATCTATATTAAAAGGTTTTGACAATTATAATCCATTTAGATCACTAATAGTAATAAGTTCAATGAAAATTTAATTTTTTAATATATCATGATTTAAAAATATTTAACAGTTAAGATTGTAGTCATAACTACTGCGCTTAAATGTAGGCAACAATCAATATATCAAGAGAAAATAACATTTATCTCTAGGAAAAAATACATTCCTCCATATGAGAAAATACATTTCTATGGTTACATAGCTACTCTCCACTATCCCCATGACAATATTGACAGAAAATTTAAGTTTATTTTTTTGCTTGTCACTTTTTTTTTTTTTGTAAAATTAATAAACATTTCTAAATAAGTATATGATATTTATGTCAATATTTTGTTTGAATACATTTTTTTAGAGAAAATTAGCTGCCAAAAATATATATGATGTTATAAATCTCAATTTATTGACTCTTTTCAACAAACTATGTAATTCTTAAACACTCGTTGACTTAGAGTTTGGTTGAAAAGATAACCAATAAAAAAAAATTAATTAATTAATAGCACTGAGCTAGCTTTTGGCACAACACTGCCAAAATCAGTGCTGAATAAAATTATGCAGTACAGGTATGCTTATATAATATGTAAATGAGGCATAATATGCAATTAAGGCAATTAGATATTCCATTTTCCAGACAATGGAACACATGAATCCTTTTTGTTGATGGAATGTGGATCCTTTGCAAATTGCTCAAGATTCTTTCCCTATTGTCTCTTTCTGAGCAAACCATTCTAACAATGGATGAAGAAAATGTAAGGCCTGTGGTGTGTTAAAAAAATAGGTTTGGTTAATAATTTTATTGGATTTTTTTAAATTGGAAAATTAATTTTTAAGATTTCTAAGTTGATTTTTCTTTTCAGCATTTATGATTTGAATAAAATTTATCTAAAAAAAAAAAAAAACTTGAAAAGTTTTTCTCCATTAAATACATACTTTTTAGACAGAAAGCTGAAAAATTTTTTTTTTCGTATTTGCAAAGTTGATAAAATATTTTTAAGGTTATATTTGTTATTTGTACATATATTTTTCATAAAATTTTTACTCAAACATAACAATTTGACATAGAAATTATATATATATAAATACTACTGAAGAAAAAAATTTAAAAAAATTAAACAAAAAAAGACAACGAATTTGTTCCAAAATAACAAGCTTAAGACACTAGATAAGGATTTTTATGCACAAGCCTTCTGGTATCCATTGATTACTCTGGCTTTCACTGAGTGGCACTATTGCATGAAGAGTTTTGCCTGTTTTACTAAGTTAATTAAACTTAAAAATTTTCCAACATTTACTTCTTTTATTTTTTCATGAATCTCTCTCTCAGATGAAGATTGTTATTGGCTAAAAATAGCATCTACAATTCTATGGAATATTAATCTTAGATGTTCCTTTAATTTTTCTGCTACATTAATTTGAATTGTATTATCAAGAGTCCAATTTAAGTCATTTCGTTAATCAACATAAAAATTAATGTGACGAAGAGAAAGTTTATGATTTGTAATAATCACATTAATTTTATTCACTTATTAATATGTATACAATATGTAAATGAAATTGGTTTTATCTTTTAAAAAATAATACACAATCAAAGCAATATACTGAATCTCGAAATTTTAAGTCCATTAACCAATTATGATGCTGTTTTTCATTATTTGTCATAATTTTAAAATAACAAAATGTAAAGAAAAATCTATTATCAGTATGTTTACAGTAAATGCTTTGATCTTACTTAGATCCAATTTTAACAGATGATAATCTAAATTAATCATTAATGTTGTCATGTTAGTACATTACTTCATCAAATCATATTTTAATGAAACTTACTGACACTTTATAAAATTCAATATTTTTTGTTTCATTTGCATCTCCCCGCCTTTCCCCAATATCTAAATTCTGATTGCTAATTTGATTAATCTTTATCTTGCATCATACCATTTATATATTTACCACAGCATTTGCATTTTGATTATTAGGTGTCATATTTTCTTCCTGTTTGTTTTATTTTTCTTTATTTGAATTACTGAAGCTGTTTCTTTATTATTGTAAATATGGAAACAATTCTGGTTGTAATTTTTTTATATTTTTGTTCTTTCATTTTTGCTTTCTCTCAATTAAATTTTCTTTATGATACCCTGAAATTTTTTTCCATGGCATTGATATTAAAGGTATTTAAATTATTATATAAACTATAAAATTATTGATTATTTTATAACTATTTTTTTTATATATAATATCTAAAACTTCTACTACACCAACTATGATGTTATGTTAACATGTTCTTCATGTTATAAATAGCATAAAGAAATAGAATAATGGTTAATCATTTAAAATCATTAAATTTAAATAATAAATTTTAGACAATCGTCAATAATTTTATCAAAAATTTAAGTCACCCCCCCCCCCCCAATCCAACCATCAAAATATTGTTAACACATTATAAGCTATAAAATTAATATAAATATTACAAAAACAGCTATTCACAATAATAATGAATTTGGTCTACATATTCGTTCAAAATAATGTGGTAAATATGATAGAAAAATCTTATTACACAAAACATTATTATAATCATTTTTTATTAATTTTTTTTTTTTAATAATTATTTTTCCTTGCTTCGCTTTTAAGATCACTAACAAATTTTGCAGAAGATACAAAATTTTAGTTATGTAATATGGCTCAGGGCCCTATGCATAACATGGAACCTGTGTATCAAGCATCCACTGTACTCCCCTTTGGGGCCGACTATCTCTTGACAAAATATATTGTAATTATTATTTAATATTAACTTTCCATTGCTGTTTATAAACCTTTAATGCACATATATAAATAAGTCTTACAAATTTTAAATTTGGTTGCTAATAATTATGCAATGAAATAATTTTATGGCAATAAACACCTTATATTTGAATAGATATACTACATGCTTTAATATTTAGACATTTCAAAATATGCAATTACAACTTTTTAATCTAGGAAATCATTTTCCAATTAGTTAATATGAAGAGGAATATTTCCTTTCTTATTAAAATCAGAAATTATGAAAAGTCTGTTAAGAAAATTAAACTTAAATTGCTAAAAATTTTAAATTTTGTACAAAATTCCTATTTTAGCATGCATTATTGATTCTCTTTCATATAGTATAGTAATTTTGAAGTCTTGTGGAAAAAAATGAAGAAAAGGGCAAGTGGGATAAACTGTTTTTAACCTTTTATACAGAAAATAAACTTTACAATTGTATTACATTCAAATATCAGCCTTTCAAGCTAATTGTGCATACACTTTTGTGAGTGTTAATAATAATAAATGAATACTTTCTCTCCAATACAAGATATAGTATTTATGCAGGAATAAAATGAATCCACTTATTCCTAAGACTCAAATGCTTATATATGAGCAAATCTGAAGTACTGGCAAAGAAAGCGTGAAGATGGAACAGTCACTTTAAATTACTATATACGATGTCTGAATGAATGACGTCGGTGAAATTGTCTAGAATTTACTAAACGTCATTCCAACTGAAACTTAATCATATGTAAATAAGCATTTATTTTATATAGCGTATGTTTACAATTGTATTACATTCAAATATCAGCCTTTCAAGCTAATTGTGCATACGCTTTTGCGAGTGTTAATAATAATAAATGAATACTTTCTCTCCAATACAAGGTATAGTATTTATGCAGGAATTCAGACATCGTATATAGTAATTTAAAGTGATTGTTCCATCTTTACGCTTTCTTTGCCAGTACTTCAGATTTGCTCATATATAAGCATTTGAGTCGTAGGAATAAGTGGATTCATTTTATTCCTGCATAAATACTATATCTTGTATTGGAGAGAAAGTATTCATTTATTATTATTAACACTCGCAAAAGCGTATGCACAATTAGCTTGAAAGGCTGATATTTGAATGTAATACAATTGTAAACATACGCTATATAAAATAAATGCTTATTTACATATGATTAAGTTTCAGTTGGAATGACGTTTAGTAAATTCTAGACAATTTCACCGACGTCATTCATTCAGACATCGTATATAGTAATTTAAAGTGACTGTTCCATCTTCACGCTTTCTTTGCCAGTACTTCAGATTTGCTCATATATAAGCATTTGAGTCGTAGGAATAAGTGGATTCATTTTATTCCTGCATAAATACTATATCTTGTATTGGAGAGAAAGTATTCATTTATTATTATTAACACTCGCAAAAGCGTATGCACAATTAGCTTGAAAGGCTGATATTTGAATGTAATACAATTGTAAACATACGCTATATAAAATAAATGCTTATTTACATATGATTAAGTTTCAGTTGGAATGACGTTTAGTAAATTCTAGACAATTTCACCGACGTCATTCATTCAGACATCGTATATAGTAATTTAAAGTGACTGTTCCATCTTCACGCTTTCTTTGCCAGTACTTCAGATTTGCTCATATATAAGCATTTGAGTCGTAGGAATAAGTGGATTCATTTTATTCCTGCATAAATACTATATCTTGTATTGGAGAGAAAGTATTCATTTATTATTATTAACACTCGCAAAAGCATATGCACAATTAGCTTGAAAGGCTGATATTTGAATGTAAGAAAATAAAGTTGTAAAATTTTGAAATGATCATGCTCTCAATTTATAAATATATTAAAACAAAAAAAAAACATCAAAAATAGTCACTTCTGAAAGAAACTTGAAATTATACATAGACATTATTTATGACAGAATATTAATTTAGAAATGATTATAATTAAATGGTTCATCACTTAGAAAGGCATATGACACTTGAGGATTAAAATTCTAATTGAGATTTAATCTAGTAATTTTAGCATGACATTAAACTGTGCAGAACATAAAATATTGCTGATAACGATTGATCTTTATTGTTCTCATATTGTCTCAAAGTTAATACAATAATTGTAAAATCAAAAATAAAATATCTACATGGGTTTTAAATTTGGTGTATATTCTCATAAAAATAATTTATCAAGTATGTAAAGAAACTTTTATGGGAGCTGAAATTATTAATAAAAAGTAATTTAAAAAGGTTGTTGAAAATCAATTTTATAGTTAATCAAAGTAACTTTGTTTAAATTTCTTAATTATTTAATTTTCCTTAGACTTGCTTTTTATTATAAAAATGAATCTAAAAAAGCATGAATTTTATAATTCAAAAATATGATTCTTATATTAAGCTAATATTTCAAGTCTTGCCTTGTCTCTACATAAAGTCCTTTTTAATAGCTATGTTTATATCAGATTTTTTTATTTAATTGTTTGTTTGTTTGATTACTTTTGCTTAGAAGAAGCACTTAAACCAAACTGTTTATTTGCATTATAGTACAAGTTATTTTAGGTATCAAGATATAAATATTTAGATATTTCACATGACTAGATGTCTATTAAAAATATTGGTATTAACCAAGAAAGTAAAAGCTTCATAAATGTATTTATAGCAAGACATAGTTCATAATTTTTCAATAGTCTCTATTATTTAAATGATGTATTTTATTATAAAATGACTTAAGAATACATAACAAGTAACAAGATTTAAGATTTCTCAACACTGTAGTTCAATGTTTGAGGAAGATATGTTATCCAAATGAAAGATAAACCACAGCCTTATTATTTTGAAATATGCAATCCTCTTTCATCAAATTATTCCTATAAATCATAGCTGGATCCAAGAAAAAATTTACCATGATAGTAATATTTACTCTATATAATATATATAGATACAAATATAAAGCAGAAAATAAATATGTAAACAAAAAAACTTTTTCAGAAAAACTTCTTATGATGATTATTTTAACAATATATAATGAAATTATGCATCCAATTTTTTAAATCATTTAGAAAATTTTAAATAATATTCAATGCAGAAATAATAATGCATAATATATACACACACATACAAAAATGAGAAATGTTTGGAAAAAAAACTTTTTTTTTCTTATTCACAAAATAATATAGCATTAGAATTTTATCCAAGAAATATTATCAAATACCACAATTTATCTTTTTTTTTTTAAATCTTTGTTGTGCTTTAATGATAAATACTTTTGTGAAAATTATTTTATTAAACATGTGCAACATATTTAATTTATTAAACACTTATATATTTTTGTGAATGAGCACAGCCATTTTATTTACATACTTTTTTAAATCTTTATTATTATTTGACTTGGATTTTTTCAGGGAATTAGTAGAATGACAGATCTAAAAGCTAAAGATTATTGCATTTATTTACAAGTAAATAAAAAAATTATAATAATACTATCAGTTTAATAATACTTTGTTTATAAACTGAATGAAATTTTTGTGTTCAACCTGATACTTGGATATTTAAACACCACATAGACTATTTAGCAACTAACTGCATGATTATTTATTTTTCAATATCAAGAAAATGGATCATTTGATATTTTCAACAAACATCTAACCTGAATGGGCCTTAGCTCGAACGGTTCATTATTTGGGTGCTATTATTTTGACACTTTACTGTAAGACAGTATTAAATGTTTTTTATGATCAGCATATCATTCAAATTATTAAAGCAATCTGTTCTGGGATTGTCTTTATCCACCTCATTAAAATATCTAAAAACTTATTTACTATATAAAGCTTAGAATTTGTCTTTCAAATAACTGGCCTTCAATATTAATTGATAAATAGATATCTAGATGTTCTTAGCTAAAAGATAAAACAAGGATGGGCAACTATTTAAACCCTCACTACCTGGCAATAACAAGCCTGGGTAAATAATAAACTATTCCTGTATAAAGGACTGGATAGAGAACCCTTCATTCTCAATAAACTATTTAAAGCTGTTCAATTTTTAGCATTTACAGAATGAATAGCTGATTTGTTTTTGGACTGGCTGACTAAAAAGTTCTAAACTTGTTTAAGAAAATTTTCACTTCTATAAAACATGATCCATCTTTATTCTAGGTCTAAAAAATAAATCTGCTTATTCAAAAATTTATGTTTCATATCATTTGATTATCATCACCCTTCAAATTAATCTATACTCAGATCATCTGACTAAAAAAATATTTGAATTATGTCATAATTATTTTTAAAAATGATACAATCAAATGATTAGTTGCAACGAGATCGACATATTACTTGGTTACAATTTTCATTTATTTTCTGAAAATGATTTTCTTGATGGAGAATATTCATAAGCAACATAGGTATGACAGAAAACTTAATATATTTCCATAAGGAAATCAATCAGCAGATGATAATTTCACTAACTATTTATCCAATATTAAAACAGATCAACAGATTTCTTTTACTTATTTAAAAGAATTACTCTAAGTTACACAGAAATTCTGTGAATCTTCAATTTTGCCTCTCACTAAGACTTGAGCACATAAAAAATATCTAAAGATGCTTGATAATTTTTATTCTTTTTAAAATAATCATATTTGAGATTAACTTTCACAATTTTATAATCACAGTAATTACTATTACTTCTTGTTATAATATGAATATGTATGTAATTTATATATGTTTACAAAATAACAATTACAATAATAAAATTGTTCGTATTTTAAATCTTGCAGTTCTTTTGCATGACTCATATAACCAGTTTTCATTAAGCATTCTTAATTTCGACTTTGAATATTATTTATCAATCAGACATGAAGTGCTGGACTAATTATCATCATTCAGTAAATAATATGGCAAAGAAAATTCAGCTATAGTAAAATACATGAGTGGAATAGACGGGGAAGTTGAGTAGATTATGGAAATGCATGCATCAATTAAATGCAGCATCATAAATCTGGTAAGAAAACGTCTTTTTCAAAAAGTTACTATTAATAATGTTTAAAATATTATTAGAAATAGAAAAAGTTTATAAAGAAAATGAAGTAAACCCAGGGAAAAAAAAAAAAATGAGCAAAAAAATTTTCATACTTATTAATGACAAGATAATTCTTAAAAAATAATAATACACATCAATTAAGCTTAAATAAATATTGCAAAAAAATATAAACTTTGGTGAAATACAACTATCAATATCATTAGTTCCATTACTATTATCATAAATATTTTTTTGCAATTAGTTAACGTAGTTGAGGAAATTCTGTCATATGTTTTCAAGATTAATACATCATATTACATTCTTAAAAGTACACAGGTAAATGTTAATAACCCTTTACTTAATAAATTAAAAAAAAAAGTAATATTCAACTCTTAACAGTAAAAAAATAAAAACAATGTAGGAAGAAAACGTTAATATTAGGTTAATATACCGAGAAAATAATTACAAGAAGGTAACATGTTAAATAAATAATAATAATGCTAACTATTATTTAAAATAAATACCTACAATTTATAAAAAAAAATTAATGAAATTTCTAAATATTACACTTCAAGTAAAATTTAACGGATAATCAATACCTGTTTTTAAGTTTTCGTTGTGGTGCTCCTAAATATAAACGTTTGAGAGCCATAAGTGCTGCCCTCTTTGATATACAGTATATCTGTTACTTAAACTTAGATCATTGAAAATTCAATATAGGTATACAATTTCTGCTTTAATTAAAATATACATGACGTTAATATTTTTTTTTTTTAAATAATGACGTTAATTAATAATCACCAAATAATATTGCTCGTTTTTAAATTCATTAGTATAAAATAAGTCCAATTGTAAATTAATAATTCTTGAGTATTCTGAATGAATTTAAATTTTTTATTACAACTTTTATTTATTTATTGGAGAAGGGGGGGGGGGGGTAAATATTATTATACTATAGAAGACTATATGTAACAAGATCGTATGTATTATGTTTGATTCAAATTCAAGATAAAAACTTATAATTCTTATTAAAAAAGTAAGTTTATATGAAATCATGGATTTGAATATAAATACAAAAATGAAATAATTTCAAGGATTTAAGAGAGTGGAGAGAATTAGGACAAGTATTAATCACTCAAGGAAAAACGGAAATATAGTAAGAGACTAGTATTATAGTTCGCAACTTCCAAGAAAATATTGCTAAATGTTAATTAAGAATTCACGTATCATCTAAGCAGATGAACTTTATAAAAGTAATTTACGTAATTATATAATCTTGTGAATATTGACATGAATTTTATAAAAGTAGCTTACTTAATTATATAAATTTGTGAATATTGTCAATTGGTCCTTTTTTTTTTTTTTTAATATATGGGGGTGGGATTTCCTTTGAAAAATATTGACTTTTTTATGGATTTTTATTTTTTTAGCAAAACGTGAATATTTTTAACAATATTTTTTAATGTACAACGCGATTTAGTAATGCAGCATTTGAAATGAATGGAAGAATTGGCATGACTGACATTTATGCAACGCATTTTCTTTATTAGTAATAAATCACAAGATTTATATTGAGACTAAATCAAACGTTGAGGAAGATTTTAGTTTGTATCGTAAAATGTAAACTAATGAAAAATTTTATATATGGTTGGTATAAACACATCTTTTTGAAGAAATGAATGATTTCATAATTGGTTGATATATTCAAAATCTGATTTTAGCCATATTTTTAGATATACAATGGTAATTATTCTCTGCAAGAGATGGCTTGGTCCTATAGAAAGATGCAAGTGAAATGGATTCAGAGACAGATCATGTGAAGCTATTTCAAAAGTTTAAGTTGCAGACAAACATTTCATAGAAAAATAAGCCTCAACTCATTTTTAATTATTATCAGTCTATTACAGAATAAATATCCCTTCAAGTTTAAACCTGTTTCTGTGAATCATGGTTTCTAATCTCTATGTCAAAAAATAATTTCAACTCATTCATTCTTCTCATATGTAGTCTCTTTCCAATCATTTTACAATCTCTTAAGATTCAGGTTAAGACTTTAATTGCCCATCAAGAAAAATGTCCAGTCCATTAGTTCTGTTTTAGCCTCTCAATTTTTTCATTGGTGTCAATGATATCTATCTGCCCTGTCACTGATGTATTTCATTTTAGTTATTTCTTTGATACTTCCAACATGTATATCTATATTTTAAATAATGTGATCTAAAGTTTCTATTTTTTTTTTTAGTTAGGGACCGAAGTCTCAGATTCATGTATAAGAACTAATAAACCCATTTTCAAAAAATAACTTTATATAACATATATTAATATTTATCATCAAATTAATTCTAACAAAAACTTGGATCAAATGCTTTTAATAGAAATAATTTAATATTAAAAATAATATGCCTATGTCTTTGAAAAAAATTATTTTTATGGTTCTTACTTATGAATGTGAAACTTGAATACTAAACAGAAAGGCAATTCCAGAGACATCAGATTACTCAATGAAATATGAAGAAATGTATGCTGGAAATAATAAGATGTGATTGAAAATGAAATGTGGATGAGAGAACAAACAAGTATTAATGATGCCATTGAGGGAATTAAAAGATTAAAATGGAGTTGAGTTGGACATATTGGAGAAAAGATGATAAATAGATCCAAAGACATATGAGATGGTTGGATGAAGTAAAAGAATTTGTTAATATAATCTGAAAAAGAGAAGCTGTGGATTGGAGAAACTGGATTAAACTTGGAGAGACATCATCCTGTTTATAATTTAATATGATGAAGA
Organism: Epiperipatus broadwayi; assembly: GCA_028023455.1. NCBI lineage: Eukaryota > Metazoa > Onychophora > Udeonychophora > Euonychophora > Peripatidae > Epiperipatus > Epiperipatus broadwayi. The sequence goes on along the minus strand of JAQFVV010006200.1, from coordinate 13,701,633 downwards.
AGATTAAAAGAATCCCATCCCAGTTTAATTATATAATGATTTTTATTATTTTTAATCTGCATTAATAATTTAATCAAGATATTTGTAGGTATTATTTTTTTCTAGTTCATTGTTATTAATCTTATTTGAAAACCACTGAACAATTATCTTTTAGCATCCATCTCTAATGCTATTTTCTTAATTTTATTAGCTTTTGGAACATTTCCTGAAGTTCTGAAGCATTATTTGCAAAAACAATCACAGCATTTACAAAATATAAATGTCTTATTTATTTTTATTGCCTGATTTTTACATTTTAATTTATAAAATACTATCAAAACTGCTATAAAATTTTTTAGAGATATGAAATCACCCTATTTACACTTTTATCAATATTACTCTTGGCTTCACCATGTAATTAATCATTGCCATTATATTTTAATAATTATTTTTGATAATATGCTGAATATATATCTTATTCATAAAGTTTTAATGTTAACTTAATCTATATATCAAAAAATATAATAGAAATTTATATTCATTGGTTCTTTCTATAACTTCTCTCAAAGCTTCAATGTGATCCATTATATTAAAACTATTTTTAAAGCCATCTTGAAGATGCTACCTAAAATTGATAGAAGAATTTTTAAATATTCTTTTTCATCTTTTTTTTAAAACTCAATGTCATTATTATATTCTTTCAATCACTTGGTACATCTTTATCATGAAGATATCTGATATATAATTTTAACAATATAATTCCATTATTTACTATAGATTTTATTCTTTATAGATTTAATTGAATGTCTCACCCTTTCATTTAAAATAACTTAATTCAGAAGATATAATTATAGAAACAACATTGTTTTCTTGATTTTATTACTATATAATTCTTTGCAGATCTTTCCCACAGATTTCAATGTATCTTTCTCTTTTTACTAATTATACTTTTTTCTTTTGTTATTGCTGGAAAAAAGAAATTATGTTAATTCTTTTGAGGCTTCTATTTTTTTTTTCTGAAACTTTTCCTATAAATTCAGAGTTACACATTTTCCTATATTATCATTAACTCATTTCACACCATTGTACAGAATTTCAGATATTCACTTCTTCCATAATAAATTATTTTTAAACATGTTTGTATTTATATATATCATTAAAAACCAATCAATACTTAGACAATTCCAATATCAATAACAATATATATATATATTGCCTTGTCTCAACATTAAACATTTATTGTTTTTTTTTTCCAATATTAGTAGATTATTAGTTATCTTATTCAAGTCTATATTATCATGAAAGTCTTTCAATACATTTAAAAATTTGAAATTGATACTTTAAATTTATTAGAATGTGCCTGAAGATTAGAGCTATTAACTATTAATATTGTTTTTTTTAATAACTTTTGTCTCTCTAGATTTGCTTTAACACATATACGTATTACATCTTGATAAATAATCATTTCTTAAGTTGAATCTCTTTAAGCGTCTTGAAATATATATTTTCTTTTAGTTAAAATATAATCCAACTCTGCTTTATTTTCATATATATGCTTGCATGTCCATTTGCATTTTGATTTGATTTTCTAAAAAAAAAAGTACAATATACAATGTAGATTTTATTTTATGCTATATACCACAGATCTATTTCTTTTTCCATTTCTGTCTCTCAATATTCAGATTTATCCACAGCAAATAAGAGTATTTCTCTTATTTTATTCTAACCCCATCTATTATAAACTTGAGTAAACAATGGTTACCAGATACTAGTGCAATGTACTATTTTTCAACATAGATTATTTTCTGACTTTAGTTTTTATCAATGAGAATTTGGAAATAAAAGATGAAAAACAATACTATGTACGAGTAATCTGGATTGTAGCCTAATTCATTTAAACTAAAATCTAGAAATAACCTTCTTGGAGATCTGGCTGGCACTATTTGAAGTTGTGCTGCATTTTATAGACTAATAACTTTCTTAATGCCAACATATTCTCTTAATAAATAATGTGGTTCTGTTTGGGGAAAAACTTTTCACATTAAACTTCTGTATATTCAATTAAATACTACTATGAAAAATAATAGTGTACTCAATTTGAGTTCTTTTTAATGGCCCTGATTATTCACATATTCTGCCAATAGATATCAGAAGAGAGGTCTTATAAATTATGTATAAAAAATATGTATATCCAACTTGCTAATAATTCAACAAATGGTTTTTCCATCTAATCCCATTTTTTTCAAGTAAGAATCTATAATCAAAGACTTATGGCATAAAAATACATTTCTTATGAGGTTTCAAAAAATATTCTTTTTCCAGATCCAATAGTGACATTATTGGAGTCTCAGTAGATTCAGGATAACCACTATTATTTGATTTATCTATGTCATAAATAGCAATTAAGCCAATGCACATGCGCTTTAAAGAGATTATATAAATGAATACTCAATTTTTCCAGACACAAGATATAGTATTTTAGAAAGAATGGAATGAATCCACCCATTCTTTTTGACCCAAACGTATATGTATGGGCAAATCTTAAGTGTGTGGAAATAAGAGCGCGAGATATTACAAGATCACTTTAAATTACATGTTATGTTTGAACGAATGACATTTTGCGAAATCTTTACAATTTACGAACCGTCATTCTTTAGTTGAAATTAAACATATATAATGAGATATTATTTTATATAGCGCTGTCTTTTTTATGTAATAGTAATAATAGCGATTAAGCCAATGCACATGCGCTTTAAAGAGATTATATAAATGAATACTCAATTTTTCCAGACACGAGATATAGTATTTTAGAAAGAATCCACCCATTCTTTCCAACCCAAATGTATATGTATGGGCAAATCTTAAGTGTGTGGAAATAAGAGCGTGAGAGGAGATGCTCCATTCTTAATCGCTATTATTACTATTACATAAAAAATACAGCGCTATATAAAACAATATCTCATTATCTATGTCATAAATGTAATTTAACAGCCACTGATTTATGCAGATAAATCCAAACCATGAATGGTATAATCAATGATTGTTAAATTTATAGCTATAATCACAGATTTAATAAAGCAAATAGTGATTCTGTATCTTGATTGGAATAGTTAATAGTTAAGCTATCTAATAAAAAAATTATTCATCTGATGGCCACCCCTAATTTAATTTTTTATTATTAATTTAGTAGCTGTAAGTTAAAAGAATCAAGTGGTGTTGATATTTATTCACAGCACTTCTATTTTTTCATTGCTTCCCATTTCTAGCATTAAAATGTCCATGAAATTTTTGAAATTGTTGTTTAAAAGCATTCTATACATTTAAATAAAAGCCTTCTACTTCTTCATCGGAATGCGCGTTTAATGGGGCATAAATTTGAATTATCTGCATTGGGTGTTATGCTATCTCATACCCTATCAATTTTCATAATGTTATTCTTCCATTTTTTATTAAAAATATATCCTATTCTACTTATGATCTACTATTTTTGCCTCTATAGTAAAGTATATGCCCATTTTTCAAATCTATTGTCTTTTCACCTTTTCGTCTTACTTCATGATGTTGCATTTCTATCTAATATTAAATATCTTATTGCTCTTGCAATATTCCATCACTCTGCAATTCTAGCTACCAAAATAAAGTCATTATTAAATGTCAGTCTAGACTGCCATCAATAAATTTGTGGTACACTTGGCTGACCCATTACAGCCTCTGGAAATGGTGACCACAATTTTTCTATCATGAGTATAAATATAAAAGGGAATGATCATTTCCACATTCATGCATTTACTCATATGCTCTCAAGAAAATACAATTGTTGTTTCAGTTAATAACTATTAGATAACTGAGAAAAAAGTCTGTAGTTTTTAAACTTAAACTCAGAATTAAAAGCTCATAATATTGTCGATATTAACTGATCTATAATGATGAGCAACCCTTCATAAATAATTACTTAGTAATAATAATTGTGATGAAAAGAACATAGATGTGACATTAAGAAGTAGATCTTCACAGCCTCTTTGAAACTCAGAAGAGAATCAAAAGATCTTCTTTTAGTTAATAGAAAGCTTCTTTCTAAAAAGCTATTATGACTGGGTAATATTTTTCTGTAGTCAAGGATTTTAATTTTCATACATAAATAATATTATGTTTGCTTGTTACAAACATCACACTGTATATCTCTCATTAAAAATCTAGTCTTTCTAAATAGATAAAAGTATTTAGTGTAGCTATATATTCCAAAATGAACTATAATTATTTACTATGCAATTTTTTTAAATCTATAGAGAATAACTGATTTTGTGTACATACAATCTTATATCTGTTTATATGAGAACAGCATATTAAAAAAAAAAAAAACTATAATCCTCTTAAAGTACGTACATATTTATTTAGTTAACATAATCAATTATAATTAATAAATTACAGAGCTATACTTTACAATATTATGAATGAATGTATTTAAGTTACTTTTATTACCTTATTGTGAAAATAAAATATATTATACATTCTATCTGATTCTGAACTGTATTGTGTAACAATGTAAGGCTTACCAGACTGGATTCAAGGAACTTCCTTCTTTATTTGTGCCAAATTCTTGCATTACCAACACAAATAAGAATTGATTTAAATCTTTTTTATATTAAGATCATTGTACATTAAAATATGAAGTGTGATGTACTTTGTTTGTCAATAAGTACACATATTCTACATAATCTTATTTTAACAATTGTTTACGTTTTAGATCAAAGAATTGAGAGTGAAACAAAAGTTGAATGAACTCAGTAAATTGTATATATATTTATTTACATTTAATACAAACAATTGTGTGATTAATTAATGGCACTGTTGTAATTTTCCAGTCACAATGCTGTGATTCAATTTCTCTGTTAGTTCATTATGAAATATATATACGTTTCCATTATATAAAAATGGGCTTCCTTATATAAGCTTTGAAAAATTAAATCTCATGAAATATGGAGTCTTGAAAATTATACATCTGTGGATAATTGTCATATACAAATTGTAAGCATTTTGAAAGACTAGTATATTCACTTATTACTATGATAAGTTGTGATTATTTATTAAGAGCATAGGAAGTATGAAAATACTTTTAGAGAAAGGCTTTAACCATTATTATATGTACCTTGCATATTTATAATAGTCAAATGAAATCTTTATTTTTGACTATAGAGGGACCTCTCAAACCTTGACATAAGATAAGTCACTATCTTAAATCGAGGTTTGAGAGATCCCTCTATTGTGAAAAAAAGGCATCATTTGACTATTATAAATGTTCAAGGGGCATATAATAAAGGTTAAATCCTTTCTCTAAAAGTATTATCATTATAATATATACATGATTTGGGTTGTAATAATTAATTAATGCTACCAAGAATAATACACATCATTTGATTCAAAAAACTTTTTTTGTTGTTGTTTTTGAATAAACTGAAATTCTATCCTTAAGTGATAAAACTAATGAAAATATTTTTTATTGTAAGACTAATATTGTTTAATTTTTGTATCTAAATTAATATTACTTGCTTATATCTCACATTTGATGTCAACCAGATTATTAAAATCATATGACCACTTATATATTGTCTTCCATAAAAGCTAATAAATTTTTCACATCTGAATTTTATCTCTGTATAGAATCAACAAAAATATGCTTCCAAGAGCACTATTCTTCATCCTACTCTAGAGCCATCTGTTGTAAGCTTGAATAATCAATAGATATCTGAATGAGTTATAATATATCCATCCCCAGGATGTTTCTATCTTTGCCTTCATCACTAAGGATTAGGATTTAAAGCTAGAACTAATATTGCAACTAGGAACTATTTTTTATATAGTTCCAGTTAATAGCTTGACATTTTAGAAAACTTCTAAACATTTGAACCCAAATCAAATTAATTGCATACTTATATAGATTTGACACCAGGTCAATTTCTATATATATTTTAGAGACAAGTTTTATGCCAACTATATGCATCTCCTGCCCTTTGATAATATCATGATTTTCATATGCTTTTTAAAAATACTTGTTCTTTGCTCTACCCTTGTTATCTATTTTAAGCTTGAGTAAAAATTGGACATCAGATAATGTAGTGCTATAATAATAATGTTTAAAAAAAGCCCAGAAACTGATCTGGAAATTAGATATTGCAATAGTAAACCATTTGGCATTTCATTGATTATTCAAGCCTAGAATAGATGGGTCTAGAATAAAGGGAAGAAAATTGTGTAGACACATTTTCTTGTACATAGAATGGCTTCATTTAACATCAAATAGAATACCAGCAATTGTTTTAAAAATATTTGCAATTATTTATAGATTTTTAAATATTTTGCAGTGCACTAAAAAACGTATTTCTATACAGTATCCAAACGAACAATTCAAGATATGCTATAAAGTAAAATGAAGTCATTTGCTCCAAATATGAATCTTTGAAGAAAATAAACAATTAATAATTTCACAAATTTAGTGTATTAAAACCTCAATACTATCAGGAACAAAAAAAAAAGAGGTAGGTGGCATTACAAAAGTAATTTATTTATTTTGAAATATAAAATCAGTTACTAATCTATTTTTTATCAAAGTATGTAAATAAATATCTATCTGTGGTTTTTTTTAGATATAATTACACAAAGCCGAAATAGGTAATACAATAAATGTTGCATTTTTAACACTAAAAAGCTTCTTTTGTTAATATTATATTGCTCTTTTCAGAATTAAGATATTACCGATCATTTAAACAAGAATGTAAAATTATATATGTAGGGGCATGATGATTTATCATCATCATTTTTAACCGATATTGATCTGTTTCAGGATGGTCTGTCCAAGTTTAATTCAGTTTCTTCAATTTTTAACCTCTCTTCTCCACATCATCTCAGTTTATTACTTTATTTTATCTATCAATTTCACATGTGGTCTCTTTCTCGGTCTTTTACAATCTCTTTGATTCCAGTTTAAGATTTCAACTGTCCACCTATTATTATTTCTTCTAGCAATTTCTTCCAGCCCATTTCCACTTGTCTCTTAATTCTTTCAATGATGTAAATACCATCTGTTTGTTCTCTCGCCCATATATTTCATTCTCATTTCCTTCTTGGTACTCCTAATATACATCTTTCCATATTTCAATGAGTGATTGAAAGTCTCTACATTGCTCTCTTGTTAAATGTCCAAGTTTCAGTTCCATAAGGAAGAATCTGTAAAACATATTTATTAAAAGCTTTCCTTTTCAAACACATATGCATATTTCCTTTTAATATCAAATTATTTTTACCAACAGCATTTCAACCAAGTTAAATTTCACCCATTGTTTCCATCATATTAATAATATTTGACCAAGACAAAGATATTTATTAACTATTTCTAATTCATCATTATCAATCTTTATGCTTTATGTAGGCATATCTATGAATTATATGTGTTTGTTTCAAAGAAGACATATTTTAATAAAAATCTACATTAATGATAATTAGTAATGTAAGCTATACATAGAAAAACATTACTTTTAGCTTCTCAGATGGTTATAAGCAATATTTTTTTTTCGATTGCTATATAGTATATATCACTATAAGAAAAACAAGAGAAGAAAAAAAAAGAGTAAAACATTGCTGTCATTAAAACCATGTTAAGGATATTTTATTACGATAAACAACAACAAAGGAGGTCCGAGAATGTGATAACAATTTGTGGACCAATACTTGTCTTTCTTTTGGGAGGCATATAACAGACAAATATAGATAGAACGGTGGTAAGAGTAGGCATAGGACTTTCCTCAATTAAATTATTTATACTTAATCAAGTTCATAAATTAATGTTACAATTGTTCATGAAAAAATTATACAATTTGAATTGTTTAAACTCAGTAAGAAATAATCCAAAATGTAATTTTAATAAATAGCATTTAATAATAATCATGTTACCAAAAACAAAATTAAGAGACAGCATCATGACAATAAAATAAATATCACGTATTCCTAGTGAAATTTATAGTTTTGGGTAAACATTTATAAACGTAATCTGATTGTAGTAACTGCTCGAATAGAATGCATTTCCAAACAAACTCATCATTATCATTTATTAAAGTTAAAAATTAAGTTTAAATGTAACAATTATTATTTAAAATAATCAAGATTAAATCTTTTAAGTTAATGATATCTATGTTTATTACACACATCACTGGTGAGAAAACGTATCATTATAATGTAAAAAACTGTGAAGATATCAAGGATTTGGTGAAAATAGCAAATTTAACAAATCTAAATATTCATTTACCTTTTTTTAATATACATCTTTAACATAGGTCATTCATTCATTTCATTTTAATCTTATGTTTAATAATAGATATTTACTAATCTATTGTATTTTATACTCTTAAACATCAAGTAGTTATTCATTTATTTACTATATTAAATATCAAGTATTCATTCATCCATTGCTTGATATTCAATATAAATTTTACATAGTTTGGTACAGTTGTAAAGTGGCAGATCCTAGAACTCGAGGTCCATCATTTGCTATCTGGTTCTGTCACTTTTAGTGTTTAAACTTCTTATGAACTCCCGAATAATAAGCATTTGATAATTTTTTTCATTCATCTATTTTATTCTCCATTTATAATAAATATCATACATCACTTTATTTTAAAACATCATAGAGAATAGGAGATCAGTCATAGTCAATAGACTTCTTGGGTCATGATATTGCTAGATATTTTCTTCCATTACTTTGCGATCTGCAAATGTAGAAATTCTCAGATGATCTTGAAATAAACATTAAAATAAATATTTAAGATGTACTTAAACATTTTTTCAACAAATTAGTTTTTTTTTATTGTTTCAGATTTTCAACTAGGAAATCAAACTTAACATAAAGAAAGTATATAGCAACAGTTACTATTAGATAATGTATTTGCAACTTACCTGCGATGAACACAAAGATAAGGCACAATGAGCAAATAAAAGGATGGTTTTAACAAATAATATATTTATTTCCAAAATGATTTTTCATTGCATTTCTGATAGCTATAGTATAGATACTTCTTAGATATAAAACTTCCATTTTATACATAAAACTGAAAAACATCTCGTGATCTCAGCTTAGACAACACTTAAAACTACATTTTCTATTCCCGACAGCCACTTGTTATAATCTTGGGTGTCTATTCATATCCTCAAATGCAAGCTCCTCAGTAATAAAGGCAAGAAATTAAAAACTAATCTAAGGATATGGATAGCATACTGAATATGGATTTTAAAAGCACTATCATCTAGTATCTATTGATTATTTTGAGGTTACAGTAAATAAGGCAATACTGAAGGTACAAAAAGTAATTGTTTTTATACATTTGGTCTACAAAATTATATTATTTCCTCTTCCTTCATAACATAGTAGTTTCATTTTATTATTTCAGAATAAGTCTACAATATAAAAGCCAGAATTTTTTAATAATAATTAGCAAGAACTTATTTTTTCACATGAAATTCAATTAATGAAGGGGAATAAATATAAGATAGAAAATACAACTCCTCCTCAATTTCTTTATATCAATTCCAGTAAATAGAAATGACTTTTCTTATATAATTATTCTATCACATATTAAATGAAGTTTTAATATCTTATACTTTCTTAATATTTGGTATAAATAATTAAAATTATTGAATTAACTTTTTAAGACCTTCTGCAGACAATTGAAATTAAATTAGTTTTTACTAAAAATTAAACTGATTTTTAATTTCATTTTTCATACTGAATTTATTAAATAAATTTTAATTTTTATAGGATATAAATTTTAATAACACTAAAATCTTATCGCAATATAGAACACATACCAGAGAACCACAAAAAATAGAGATTCTAAAAAGATCTAAAGGCATTAATAAATATGATAAAACAAAAAAGCTTTCAACTTTAATTAGTCATTCACCTTCACTTGTCTTTCAATTCTCTTCCAAATTTCATAGTGGTTGTATTAATTAACAGCTAAATCATATGACAAGTTATCTATAGTGATTTCCATTATTTGTAACTCTAGCAATAGCTGCTGTGCTATTCATATTACTCAGATAATAAGTGACATCTAACTGATAGATTAGTGATATAATAATCTGCCTATTGATTTCTGAATCAATCACTAAACTCATTGACCACCTTTTCCAAGTTTTTTTCTATCTTCATATTCTTCTCCATTTACAAATGAAGTCAGAAATTTCTATGCAGATATTGAATGCCAAATGACCCTGGAAATTTCCCCCTCTGAAGCCATCACCATCATTATTTTCAAACATTACTGATCCACTGCATGATGAAGATCTAAATATAATCTAATTTCTCTAATCCATAATCTCTTTTCCATGTCACATCAACAAACTTCTTTATTTCAATAATATACTCTTTTTCTAGATCTCTAGAGATTGAGTTAAAGACTTCAACTATGTTTATTAATGTATTATAGCAATATGTCTAGCTTAGCTAAATCTCTCAATTTTTTAATAATGTCAACAAAACCCTCTATATCCTTACCCATGTCTATCCCAGTTTAACTTGGTTTTTAACTTTTTAATAATGTCAGTAAATTAGTTCCCTCATCTAAAATTCCTTCTCATTATCCATAACATATGTTTCTCCATATTTTGTTGGGTAGTCTAAAGTCAGTGTTCAGGTCTAAGATTCATATGAAAGAAATGGTAAAAACCTTTTTTTCCCAAATAGATAGATATAGTACTTTTAATATTATTTTTACTAAAAATACTTTATCCAAATTTAATTCTATGATTAATTTCATCTATTTCCTTCCATATTAATAATCTGACTATGATATTTGTAATTGTTAATTTTATCCAATTTACAATAACCAATCTTTATTTTCTTTAATGAAAATTCATTGAATATTATTTGTTTTTGTTTTTTAGCATTTGTTTTTAATCATAATTTCTTACTTCAATTCAACATCTCTTGCAATATTTTGTTAATTTCTGAAGTATTTATAAAAACAACTATATCATCTGTAGTATCTAAATAACAATAGTCAAATATGTTTAAAAATACATATATACAAACAACAAAGATTACAAATTATAAAAAAGCCTTTTTCGGAAAATTGTTTTTTGCCCTTTTCAATATGTCTCCATGATTTAAAGCACATATAGCGACATCTATATCAATACATGAGAGAAGACAGATAAACAAATGGATATCTGACACGATCTGTTATGTGATTTTTCCTCAATTCTACTACAAAATTACTCTGTTATATATATTGAATGGATATATATCCACATATATTAATTAACTAACTATCCATTCTTTATCCATTAACCACTTATTTAACTTAATGGATGTTATGTATATATTCATACAGTTGTTTTTATTATACATGATATAGTTTGTTTCATATATTTTACGTCTATTAACATTTTTAATATAATCAAGAACACTTATATTATCAATACAATTTATTTTATGTCTGTACTGCAAATAATGAACATATAACGCAGATCTATCATCTTTCCTAGCAATAGCATTATTGTGTTCTTTAGCTCTTTCTTCCAATTGCTTTGACGTCTGGCCATAACTTAAATAAGAATGATATACTTTTTCTGCAAATTTTGTAAATCTGTATACTCTGACACTTCTACCACCATAACCAAAAATACAAACAAAACTTCATCTTTTAATTATTTTCCAATTCCAGCTTAAAGTCTTCCATGAAAATTTTAAAATATTCTTTGGTGTGATTAAAAACATTTTGTACATCTATATAAAAACCCTCTATGCTGTTTGTTACAATGAGAACTTATTAAGGCCTAAGCCTGAATTATCTGCATTTGGTATCATCCATTAAGTTAAATAACAAAATTATTCTATTTTTTATTTAGAATGAATCCTATTCTGTTTTGCTTCAAATATTTACATCTGTAGGAAACTTATATGAATACTTTTTAAATCAATGATCTTTTCACCATTTTTTCATAAAGTCCAACAATGTACCATCTCTCAAGTCATGCATTCTTTCTTCTCTTGAAAGTGGTTTCCAGTTATAAATAAAATAAATAATCTTCATCAATTGGCATCTTGGGTCTGCACAATCAGATTTTGACAACTATTTTCTTTCAGTCATTATCATTTTAGCTGATGCTTACAGCTTTCTGAAAATAAAAACCATAGTTAAGTTTTGGCTGTCATAATTATAAATATCTTAAAGATCATTAACATACACATTCATCTTGCCTTTAGGAAAAAGTAACTGAAGTGTTTCAGTTAAGAACTATCAGCAATTTTAAAATATGACCGCAGTACTTCTTGGTCTTAAACTCAAGAGATAAAAAGTTAATAAACTCACAATACTGGCTGAAGTGTTTGATAAACAGCCCACTTATATTCTTATCCATATCACACAGTAATGACAGTTGCAATAAAAGAACATGAATGGTCATTAAGATTTTTGCTTGCCCAACTCCTTTTAAGACCTCGAAGAATTAATGAACTTTTCAGTTAACAAAAACCTTTGCAGCTTTGAAACTGTTACACACCAGTAAAATCTATTATCAAACAAATATATATTCCTCTTAACTATATGTTTCTATCACTTTCCATAGTTCATTTTGATCTTTTTCCATTATTCTAAACTCCAAAAATAAAAATTTAACACTCTCCACTCCATCTCAACATAAAACACAAAATCTTTATTCTATTTGTGCATTCCTTTCCTAGTATCTAAAGCATTTATTCTTGCCAAAAACAACAAAATCCCCTAAGATTATCATAAATCTTTCTATATATATTTATATCTCGTGTAAATTTTAATTTTTATTCATTTTTCATAAGTATTGCTTCTTTTTCTTTAATGATTTATTCTCTTTTCCCAGTCCTCATCATTATATACCTGTAATATATTCTCTGTTCATTTGAGTTATATAAGTACATGGAAATGAATTGTTTACACAGAGGCTAAACTTTCCATACAGTAGCGCCAGTCAGTGCAAGACAGAATAAATCCCTATGTAGTGCCTACTCATTCAATATCCCCAGACTAGTTTCTAGCTTGTGGCTTTCATCAGTGAGAAGTTTTCGATCTGAGAGCACTGCACCTAGATCTTAGGATGCAATACAATCCTCCAATCCTGCCCAATAGAAATGAATTCTTGTCTATTTTGTATAAATGTTAAATCTTTCTGGCACTTCTGTTGCGATCTTCACGTAATCCAATTAAACACAATTTTTACTAATCTATTTTCTGATATTTATATTAATAATAACGTGAAAGCTAAACACCTTCAAACAGATACGCTTTAAAAATGCTTACGTGACAGCCAATCAGATGGAATAATGGCATCACATGGGACTCTAAATTCTAAAACACACGCCAGAACTATTAGAAAAAGATGGGACCCATCTTAATCTATGCCTCAATTATATTTAAATAAGCCAGACTAAAGCATTTTGAACTAAGAGTGTGAAGCTTAAATACCTTCACATTTAATCCACTAAATATTATATATATAAATTAACAACGCGAAATCATCCGATTTACAACGAAGAAATATTTTAAATCTAATGAAATGATATTAATAAATGTAAATATATTAAATTTAAGCGTAAACAGATAATATATAATAACGTGAAAGCTAAACACCTTCAAACAGATACGCTTTAAAAATGCTTACGTGACAGCCAATCAGATGGAATAATGGCATCACATAGGACTCTAAATTCTAAAACACAAGCCAAAACTATTAGAAAAAGATGGGACCCATCTTAATCTATGCCTCAATTATATTTAAATAAGCCAGACTAAAGCATTTGAACTAAGAGTGTGTAAAATTCCAATCATTTTTAATTTCCCTATTAAAAAAGAAATTCACTCTAATTTACTTTATTTGCAATCAAAAATTCAAGCGTTGGTGGTTAGCATAGCTGCCTTCCAAGCAGCTGGCCCGGGTTCGCTTCCCGGTCAACGCTTTTGACAAATGGAAAAAAAAAAAATCATTATTCGATGCATAATCTATTTCTTTTCAAATTTCTCTAAAAATTTCTGAGTCTCTTGGATAATATAAAGTGCCTAATCTACAAAGATTAAAATAGGTATCATCATACTTATCAAGTTATTTTTCATAATTATTCAATTACCACAAATATCTTAACTTGTTTATTTTTTCAACATCGCTTTTGCTTTTCCAAACCTACATTAGAAATAAAGCTATTGCCATCTGATGGCAATATTTTAAAATATTAATAACTATTCTGCATCAAATCATTGACTTAAATCAATTTATTTAATATTTTGTATTTGCCTTTTATTAATAATCTAATCGTAAAATATTTTTAAATCATTACTTTTTTAGACTTGTGTGGTTTGATTGTTTTTACACTTGATACTAAAAGTCATTAACATTCAATTATAATCCAATCACGCTGTTGGATTTCTTTGGCCGTGAAAATTATAAACTTGTAAATGTGAGTTTTTAAATTTATATAAATACTCATTCGTCTTATAATAAATTTTATGATGCTATGATTTACTCTTTTAACAGTCAGAAATGCCATTTAACAAATTATGACTTACGACTTAAAAGATGAATCGGAAGTAAAAGAGTTTTTAGAAAATCTTGGAATAGAATATCGATTTCAATGCTATCAAGAAAACCGGCCTGACGGTAAGATGTATAAAAATTGATGTACTAAAGCATTTTACTCAAATAGTATAAATAATTTTATTTTATTTGAATCTCTCTAAGTACTGCCCATTATATTATATTCTTATTTTTTCTACAGCAGAGTTGGTTTTTTAATATAAAATTCCATTCGATTTTTCAGATTAAAAAAATATTTTTAATATGAAAAAAAATCGAATATAGCTACAGTGCTTTTATATAAGAATATATACTTGAAGTATGTACATCAAGTCGTCTGTATAAAGGGAAGTTTTTTTTATAAAAGTCAATTTCTCTACTCTGCTATTTTCATATAGCTTCTTATAATTTAACAAGTATAATCATTGTTTTTTTAAAAAATAACATTTATTATTATTTACAAACACCTCTCCCTATATCTGATAATCCAATACTCATCTCAATTATATTCAATTTCCATTTTTATTTTCTAGATATTTTTTAACTAGAAAGTAAAATGACATGACCACCACTTCTTATGCTTGTGTATAACTTTTAAAACAGGCAAAACTCACTATATCTATTGCCACACACAGCAAGCTAGAGTAACCAATGGATGCCAGAAGGCTTGCGTACAAAATCCCTATCTAGTGCCTACTCATCCAATAACCCCAGACTAGTTTCTGGCTTGTGGCCTTCGTCAGTGAGGAGCCTTGGAACTGAGAGCACTGCACCTAGATCTTAGGATCTAATGCAACCCTCCAGCAGCCACCTTTTATCTCTATTTAACTACAAAACTATGAGTCTTAAACTGAAAACACCTTAATCTTTTCAATTCAAGCCCATTAGCTTATACAGTCATATGGGTCTGAACTCAGTTCAGCACCCATACATTTGGGGGTCTTTGGTTCTTTAATAACCATATCCCCCACTATCCTATTAGGCACCGATTGGTTTTAAGCCAATAAACATCACATGACCACCACTTCTTATGCTTATGTATAATTGTGTAGCAATACGTATAGTGAGTTTTGCCTATTTTAAAACAATAGGATAGTGGTGGCTATGGTTATTAAAGAACCAAAGACAAAATGTATGGGTGCTGAACTGAGTTCAGACCCATATGACTGTATAAGCTAATGGGCTTGAATTGAAAACATTAAGGTGTTTTCAGTTTAAGACTCGTAGTTTTGTAGTTAAATAGAGATAAAAGGTGGCTGCTGGAGGGTTGCATTAGATCCTAAGATCTAGGTGCAGTGCTCTTAGATCCAAGGCTTCTCACTGACGAAGGCCACAAGCCAGAAACTAGTCTGGGGATATTGGATGAGTAGGGATTTTATGCACAAGCCTTCTGGCATCCATTGATTACTCTAGCTTGCTGTGTGTGGCAAAATACGTATAGTGAGTTTTGCCTGTTTTAAAGTAAAATGACAAGATAATTGGAATCAGATGAATATCAATACATTGACTACTGTTGTAATAATGGTATTGAGTTTTTGATTTATTTCTACCTTAATAATCGTATACTTTCCCAAAGTATTAAAAATAGTTAGTGACAATAATATACACTTGTTCATTATATACCTAACAGACAAACAGTCATGATTAAAAATTTAATAAGAAAAACTGATTTGAAATATAAGTTCATACTGAAATACAAAAATCAAAATCAATAGTAAATTTACAGACAGATTTACAAAATGTTTTGTCTGAATTATGCATTGCCTTCAGAAATTATGGTGAAACAATATTGGGAAAGAATATGATAGAGTTCTTAGTTGGTTTCATAGCTGTGCATCTTTCTCTGTCAATCACTTCTTGCAGTGAAATATTTTAACCTAGTGATAAGTTTTTCTGTCCATTTATAATACCACAAGATTTTATCTTACAGAATCCTGATTTAAAATGGGTTTCTAGATATATTTTACTTCAGATTGGATTTTGAATTAATTGACCTTTTATCCCTGTGTGCTTCTTTCTAGCCAAACTGCATATAGAAGGCTGTGTCTATATACTTTATCTACACTATTTTCCATCTTCTCGAGATAAGAATATGATAGATCTTTATTCCAGCATTTTAAATACATAAGATCTTAGAAAATTATTTAGAAGGGGATTTAGTGTACATATGTATTTTTTTGATACAAGAAACAAAATATAATAAATTACTTTGTAGTTATTTATTTTTTTCATTTTTAAAAAAAAATTATACAGCAACTGATATTTTATAAATTATTATCACTACCAGTCACTTGTAAATGTGACCATTCTTTAACTCTAAAAAACAAAAGAAGATTAAAGTTTAATTTTATGATAAACTAATCTTGAATGTCTAATATGTTCTACTTTTATCACATGCTCTCCATCTTGTTTCTGTTATTTTAATTGATTTCATTTTTTTCCTTAATTAGAAAACAAAAAAGTTTTATTTTTCTGCAAACATTTGGTAGTGCTAAAAAAAATTTCCTTCTTAATCAATTTGAGAAGAGATTTTTACAGCAGCTTTTAAAGTGATTTTAGTTTAAAAAAATTGACATAATAAATTTTAATTTTTTTTTTTGATACACATTGTAAAAACAAAATTGTAGAATACATACATATATAGATAGTTTCTTAAAAATTATAAGGAAAGAAAATGTTATGAGTCTTTGTATATTCAAGAAAATTTAAACAAATGTGTAAACATGGTTAAAGGTCCAGCACAATTAGGGGGAAATTGGGCATTGTTAGATTATTGGAAATTTTAGGGTTGTAATATTAAAAATAGAAGGGATTATTATTATTGTTTTTTTTTTTTTAATATTATTTGTAAATATATATATTATGGGGGGGGGGGGGAGAATTTAATAAATTTAATCAGTTTTATATACATATATGTATTTTACTAATTATATTTAATGTATGTATTTTAATAATTATATTTATTGTAATGTAAATAATGTCCATTAGGGAGTGTTGTTATAGGGTAATTGGTCATGTGATTGTGTAAAAATCAACTTCTTGAAAAGGTTCCATTAAGGAATGAAAGCCGGATTGATGTATTAAATAATATTTTTATTTATAGAGAGTTGTCTATTTCAATTTTGTTTTAAATTGATTATTTTTAATTTTATTTATAGAAGGCAACATTATGGACAAATTTTAACATTGAAATTTGATCATTTAAAATATTTATAATTTCCAACTTATGTATGTAAATGATTGGGCACCAAAAGTGCATTTAGCCAAACAAATAACTAACATATGTATGCAGAGTTATTACAGATAAACAACAAAGTTAAAATAATAATTATATATACATATAAGTATTCCATTCTGTAATTTTAATGCGTGAATTGAAAAAAATGTCTTTATTACTGTAACATATTAAAGTAATTTCCTTGAATTATTCAATTGAAAACATTTTTATAAAGCATGTTTATGTATATTATTTGAAGTATATTTCTAATATTTAATGTCATCATCATCATCATCAACCATTGTCAATCCACTGCAGGATGAAGGTCTCTCCAAGTTTAATCCATCTTCTCCGATCTTTAGCTTCTCTTTTCCACAACACCTCTGCACATTTTCTTATTTCATCCATCCATCTCACATGTGGTCTCTTTCTGGATCTTTTACAATCTCTTGGAATCCAGTTTAAAATTTCAATTGTCCATCTATTATCATTTCTTCTAGCAATATGTCCAGCCCAACTCCATTTCAATCTTTTAATTTTTTCAATAAGGTCAGTAACACCTGTTTGTTGTCTTACCCATTCATTGCGTTTTCGATCTCTTCTTATTACTCCCAACATACATCTCTCCATACTCCTTTGAGTGGTCTGAAGTCTCTGTATTGCTCTTCTATTAAGTGTCCAAGTCTCAGATCCATAAGTAAGAACTGGTAAAACACATTTGTTAAAAACCATTCTTTTCAAACACATAGGCATATTTCCTTTTAGTATCAAGTTATTTCTACCAAAAGCACTCCAACCAAGTTTAATTCTATGATTAATTTCCTCCATTATGTTTCCATCTGTATTAATAATCTGACCAAGGTATTTGTAACTGTTAACTTCTTCTAATTCTTCATAATCAATCTTTATTTTCATATTTTGAGCAAATCGATTAAACATTACTTTAGTCTTTTTAACATTTATCTTTAGTCCTACTTTTCTACTTTCATCTGCTAACTCCTGCAACATTTCCTGCAGCTCTGAAGCATTATTTGCAAAAACAACTACATCATCTGCAAAATCTAAATGACTTAAATACTCTCCATTTACTTTCATTCCTTTAGTTTCCCATTTTAATCCACAAAATACTTCTTGCAGCATTGCTGTAAAAAGTTTTGGAGATATGGAGTCACCTTGTCTTACACCTTTCTCAATGTTGATTTTTCCAGTATCATTATGTAATCTAATTGTTGCTGTTGCATTTTTATAAATATTCTTTAAAATATGACAATATCCTGGATCTATACCTTGATGATCCAATGCTTTAATCACTGAAGAAAAGAGTATAGAATCGAATGCCTTTTCATAATCTACAAATCCAAAACATAATGACAACTCATATTCATTTGTCCTTTTTATGACTTCTCTCAATACCTGGATATGATCTATTGTACTAAAACCACTTTTAAATCCAGCTTGTTCTCTTGGTTGGTGGAAATCCAAAGTTCTCTGTAGATAATTTGTAATTATCTTGGTAAAATTTTTTATATAAAACTGATAAAAGGCTGATATGTCTGTAATTTCTAATATCTTCTTTATCACCTTTTAAAAATATTATTATTATTATTGCATTCTTCCAATCTTCCGGTACATCTTTATCATTTTAGACATTTGGTATATAACTTTGCTAAAATTGTTTCTATTTCTTCACCTGCTTCTTTTAATATATCAATTATAATTCCATCATTTCCTGGAGCCTTTCCTTTCTTCATACATTTAATTGCATGTCTCACTTCTTCATTTAAAATTCTGGGCAATTCGGAAGATGTAATAGATATAGGAGGTACTTGTTCTTTATTACTATATAATTCTTGATAAAAATCTTCTACCAATTTCATGATGTCATCTCTCTTTTTAGTAATAATTCCATCTTTTTTTCTTATTGCAGATATAAATTTCCTACCAATACCAAAATGTTGTTTTACATTCTTAAGACTTTTATTTTCTTCTACAGCTTTCCTTGCTATTTCACAGTTATACTTTCTTATATCATTTTCAACTCTTTTCCGTACCATTTTACAAAATTCGAGATATTCAATTTTTTTTAATACATCATTTTTGTATATCTTCATATTCCTTCTTTTCTTCATAAATTCTCTAGTCTCAGTAGAAATTTTATTAGTCAATTGCTGCTTTTTTCTACCAGCTATCTTTGTTGCAGTTTTTAAAAGTGTATCAGTTATTTTCATATTAATTTCATTCAAATCTGAATCATGTTCAAAATCTAACACTTGAAACCTATTTGTAAGTTCTAATTTAAATTCATTAGAATGTTTCTGAAGATTAGGAATATCAACTGTAAATATTGTTTTTCTTAATAATTTTTGTCTCTCTAGTTTTACATTAACACGTAACTTACACCTTACTAATCAATGATCACTTCCTGTGTTAAATTTATTAAGAACATTACAATCTTGAAATATGTATTTCCTGTTAGTCAAAATATAATCCAATTCTGCTGTACCTTCATTTGGATGCTTCCATGTCCATTTCCTTTTAACATTTTTCTCAAAAAATGAATTCATAATATAAAGTTTTTCTTTTTCTGCAAACTCCACAAGTCTATGTCCTCTCTCATTTTTATTACCATAACCAAAATTATCTACAGCAATTTCATCTTTTATTTGTCTACCAATTCTAGCATTAAAGTCTCCCATAACAATTTTAAAATGTTGTTACTCTGATCAAAAGCCTTTTATATATCCATATAAAAATCTTCTACTACTTCATCACTATGAGAACTTGTTGGGGCATAAACCTGAATTATCTGCATTTGGTATCTGCTATTAAGTTGTATAACTAATCTTGCAACTCTGTCCGATACACCATCAATCTCCACAATATTGTTCTTCCACTTTTTATTTATAATGAATCCTACTCCACTTGTATTTCCAATATATGTGCCTTTATAATAGAGTATATGTCCACTTTTTAAATAAATTGTTTCTTCACCTTTTCTTCTAACTTCACAAAGTCCAATAATGTCCCATTCAATATAAGACAATTCTTCTTCTAATTCTTGCAATCTTCCTTCACTTGAAAGTGATCTGCAGTTGTAAGTACCTAAATAAAAAGTCGTCATCAAATGGCAGCCTGGGTGCTTTATAATTAACAATTTTATATAATTAATGAAATGTATTCTGCTGCTAATAAATATAAGAAGTAATTTTCTTTTGAGTGGTATGTTAAAGAATTAAAATTTCTTTGTTCCTAATGTGAAAGATACTTTCTATATCTTTTTTCATATCATTAATTTGAATTATTCGACTTTGAAATTAAGACAAAAGATTACTAATGAATAATATTTTTACCTAATTTTTCATATTGTTAGATTGAATTATTATTCAATTCTAAATTATCTTAAATACCATAAGAATTAAGAGGTTATTAAATGTTTAGGTATTTAGCTTTTTTTGGTACATAATTAGATGTGAATGAAATTAGAGTTTTATTTTGTATACTATTATTTTTAAAATGAATCAAAATTATGTTTCCCCCTTTCCTAATGCAATTTGAGGATGTTTGTAATTTTTATTTTTATGAGATCAGTCAAATAATTTAAATATTTAGGTTCAAGAATACAAAAATTGGATAGTTACAATAGTTGTAGGCTATATAATTGCCCAGTCACAAAATTAAGGTATAGTAGCAGAACAAGTTATAAATGAAAATTCTATGAAGTCCAAACATACTAAACCATTTTAATAGCACTTAGTAAAAAATAATTACTGTGCGCATTGGATTTCTGACTTTCAATGCACATATCTTAATTAAAAACAATTAGGGAACGGATAATTGCAAGAAATTTTCAGGAGAAAAAAAGAAAGCAGACAGAATAGGAATTATCCTTTTAATATCCAATCACCACAGTCTGTTTTGTTCTTGTTCTCTTGACACAGAAAATCTTTGACCATTGATCCTTTTTTATTAATCTGAGCTAGGATGAAATAATGAATGCCCATGCCTTATTCACTCCAATTTTATTAAAGTATAAATTTGGTCACTTAACTACTGGAGGCATTCAATCAAGAGCACAATGTGCAGTGCTAAGTATTCAAGAAATTAATGTTTGTGTGTGTGTTGGAGGAGAGAGGATCAATGGTCTGGCATTCGGTCAACTCAAATACAATTACTAGCTTTTTAATAACAGTGATTTTAATATACATCATTAGACTTGAAATTATCCTGACTGCTATAAAACAGATTTACCCTCTGATAGATCTTCATCTCACCCAAAGCAATCATTCTGACTGTAATGCTTTGCATAAGTCTCATTTACTAAGTCAAAGAATATAAGAATCAAAATAACCTCCCAAAATCTTATTTTATCTAAGAAAAGTGACTTATGATTTGGAGGTGAACATATAAGAATTTTGCAATTTTAATTTTAATAAAGAACAACTATTGATAAGCAAATATTCTATAAAAACAAAAATAAATGAATTTAGGAAAAGTTAATGATTTTAGCTTTTTCAGAATTTCAAAATATGATATATGTGTGTAAACAACATCCCATTAATAGTTAAATCTGCCAGCCAGATAGTTGATTAATAAAACCTCAAAATATCTAGTCAACATACCATTGCAGTCAAATGCCATACTACAATAGGTGTTTCAACTCAAATAAGTCTTTAGACTATTCTGGAGATACAAAAACAGTCCCAAGCATTATACATATTGACATGAAAACAGGAAATGTTTATCTGAAAATTTGTGATGATAGGGATTTTACATGTAATTATATGTTGAACTATTTCCATCATCTCTTATTAGTTATGAAATATTTTTAAAAGATATCAAACTTTATTTAAACTTTTAAATACATTGAACTGTTTGCAAAGCATACAGATTAATTTATTACAACATTTTGAGTGCTGTTTTTTCTCATCTCTTCAGATGTTGCTGGACTTACCAGTGACAGTAGTAACATGGAAATTGAACCTTGGATTTTTAGATTTATGAATTTAAGGTAATGCTTGCTCTTACTAATTAGGCTATTCTGAAAAAGCAAGTCAGTGGTTTCTCCATTTTTTTTTAAGGGCAAGGTTAATGAGTAGTTTTGAAATATTATGAATTATTTACACGACTGATTTATGAAGTTATCTACTATAAATGTGAATAGTTTATACAAATTTTACTTTTTACTTTCTGCCCATTATTTTTTTTGTCCAATGTATTTTAGGTGCATTGGGTTTTTCTTTTTAATCATTACTTTTTGCTCTTTTAATTACGTATTTTGAAATGAGTCAGGTGATTTCAGCCATATATGTTCTTCCACATTCACATCGTATTTCATAGATACAGTTTTTGTTTTTCAATATAGTTAGAATTTTTCATAGGGCACTTATGACTTTGGAAAGCTATCTTAATATACTGATCACAGATTTTCTTTAATTTATCTGCTATTCCTGATATCTATGGATACACTATAGTACCTATAATTGTTTTTTCTTATGATGTTTCTTTTTGTTGGCTATTTAAGATTTTCGGAATGATAGCTGATGGATAAGTATTTTTCATGACAGTTTATGCTATATGATTTTTTTTTTCTAAGTCATTGGTTTCTGAATAAGAATTTTTGTTCTGATTAGAGTGTGTGGGTTTTCTGTTGATCGTAATTTTGATTTTGCTACGAGGTAATTTTATCAAAAGAAAATTAAGAATGTTGATGTCTGTTCTTGTTTTAATTCTATTGTGAATTAAATTAAAATGACATTATTGATAGTATCCAGAATGTTTGTAGTAATGCTTTACTATGTGGTCATAGAAAAGCCAGACTTTAATTGTAGATAGAATTTTATTTATGGCTGTAGTTTCAAGTTCTTCCATGTAAATGTTGCTGATCAGAGATAGCAATAAGGAATCAAAAGACATCTTTTGATTTTATTGGAAGAATTCTATGGTATATAATAGTATGTTGTGCAGAATGTTAAGTGTCATTAAACTATCAATTGGAAGAATTATTCTGGTTTGTATACTACTATTGTTAGTTAATCTCTTTCTTACATTAGATAATGCTTCATCACAGAGTACTTTTGTGATTAAGTTTTTCACATCAAAATTTACCAATATGTCAGTTCTTTCACTTTTCATGTTGATTAATTCTACAATTTTCTTAGAATCTTTAACAAAGAACTGTCTCTTGTATGCCAAAGAACTAAGAACATTAGAATTTTTGATATAGTGAGTTTTCAGAATTAACAATAGGTCTTAATAGAACCTGGCCTTTATTGATTTTAGATGACCATAAAGATGTGGAATTTTTGCCAAAATTATATCGATCTAATTTTTTCTGAATCATTGAAATAGCTATGATCAGTGATGCTCTCTGAATAACATTTATAGTTTTGATTCATGGCTAGTATAGGATTTTTTGCCATCTTTTTGTATTAGTCTGTTGTGAGAAGCTCTTATTTTATCATAATTACTATTATCCATTTACAAGTGTTACATTTCTCTTGTTAGCAGGATGTTTATAGATTTGTCTAGTTTAAGATGTAATCGATTTTTCTTTCAACATAAATGATGTTGGATTTGTATTGTTGGTGTCTCATTCTCCAGCATAATTTTGCTTTCTCTTAACAAAGCCTCACTTGCAGTCTGAGTAATTCTCTCTGGGAATGAATTAGAGGATTTAGCTGATTGGAAAACTCTTATGAAATCTTTATCAGTAAATTTATTTTTTAACAAAGATTCTATATTATTAATGGAATGTAAAGTGTGATATTTGAAAATTGTTTGAGCTTTAATCTTTCTCTTAAAAAACCTTTCTCAGCCCTTAGAGATTTTAGTTGCAAGTCTTTAAGGACAACTTCAGATTTACATAAAAAAGTTAATTGATTTTTCACTTTTGACAATTTTTACATAATTTTTCATAATGTCTAAAATTTGATATACTATTGGATCCATATTGAATACTTAGTGTTTGTCTGAAAGTTTATGATGATGATGCCATTTTTTCCAATTTCTAAAATTAATTATTTTAGTATAGCCACTGGCAGAAATACCATAAAATGAGAGAATAACAATTTTGGGTTATATACTAACTTGTGTGGTATTACTAATAGTTGAATGAATTTTGGAAAGATTAGTTTGAATTTTCTAAAAACATGTATTAATTCTAAGTAATGGTAATAGTTCATCATATAATTACAAATAAAATGCTATCATTACAAATTTTTAGATAAACATTAAATATTTGACATAGATTTGGTACTCTAGCAAACTTTATTTTCTATGTAAATGTACACTGTAAGAGTTGTCCCTAAAGACTTGCAATTATAACTTCCAATTCACACCTATAGAATGAGAAAATTATTCAGAGTGAATGAAATTTTGTTAAGAGAAATAGTAAGTGCTCAAATATTTAAACATACATTTCATTTCATTAGTAATACAGAATGTTTGTTAAAAAAATCATATTCTAAATTACTTGAGAAAATGATTTTCATGGATATATCAGACATCATACTATACCAAACAATTTATTTTAGCTTGTTAAAAAACTTAATTCTAAACTTCTAACACATGCTAAAATTTTTGTTCTGAAAAGAGGATTAAACTTTGCGCCTGAGGAAATCGCTCAAAAATTGTTTCTAAAAGAAGCAGCAGAATTGCACTGGAAAATGAAAAAACATTTGGGAGCCACCAAAAATTCAAATTAAACATTACCTATGTTCAGAGGAAACTTAAATCTCTCAGACTAAACAAATCTATAAACATTCTTGCTTATAAGGACAGTGCTACATTTATAATAGATGCTATTGATTATGATAAAATAAAAAACCTTTCCACTATAAAAAAGTGGCAAATTATCCTTTATTGGCTTAGAAATAAAGCTGCAAGTATTACCCAGAAAGCATTACAGAAAAAAGTAGAGTAATATTTTTCAGGAAAATTCCACACTTATCTAAAATCCATAAGGATACCATATAATACTAAATCATCCATGCACTTTACTACTGTTACACATTGCTTTATTTACCACCCTCTTTTATAGTTTACAGTTTCAATTGCCCCAGTAATTTTCTTCAGAACTTTTATATGTTACCACCCTCTTTTACAGTTTTGATCTAGAACTTTTATATATTACCACCTTCTTTTACAGTTTCGATCTTCTTCAGTTCTAAAGAAGATTACTGGGGCAATTAAAACTAAACTGTAAAAAAGGGTGGTAAATAAAGCAATGTGTAACAATAGTAAAGTATATGGATGATTTAGTATTATATGGTATACATTTGGCAGTGCAATAAGAAAGAGTAGTTAATCCATAAGGATCATGTTCATAGAGATTTTTTTCTTGAGTATTCTTAATGCTTTGGTATATAAGATACAGTCCTTTGTCAGAGATTTCAAGCATTTTGAGAAATTAATCAAAACATGAAAATAATATCAGATATATTAGTAAGCTTTAACACGGGAAGCTTATTCACAAGTATATCCTGTAATGAAGCATTGTCTTTTTTAAGGAAAAGAGCAAATAAGAATAGTAGATTGCAAACCAGACTAACTTTTCTTACTGATATTATTGTAGAACTCTTAATATTCTGCATAATATACTTTCAGTGTGACACAGAAATCTTCCAGAAAAATCAAGGGATGGCTATGGGTTCATCACTGTGACCTCTGATTCAGCAACATATACACGGAAAGAAATCTTCCAGAAAAATCAAGGGATGGCTATGGGTTCATGTGACCTCTGATTCAGCAACATATACACGGAAAGAACTTGAGTCCATAACTAGAAATACTATTCCATTCTCACCTAAATTTCGAGTTTGCTATATCAATAATACATTTGTTACATGCTACATGGTGAAGCATTACTACAAACTTTCTGGAAACATATCAGTAAAATCTCTCTTTAATTAAATTCATTATAGAATTAAAACAAGAATGAACATTGGCATTCTTAGATGTTCTTGTGACAATATTCCCACATGACATAATTATATTTATAATCAACAGAAAGCTCACCCACAATATAAAATTGAAGCTATATTATCACTACAGAATAGAATACAAGAAATTTGTTCAGAAACTAGTGTTCAAAAAAAAAAAAGTTCTATATAGAACAAACTCTCATGAACAACAATTATCTATCAATTATCATTAAGAAAACGTTTAGTAGGCAACAAAAAGGAACATCAAGAGGAAAAAAAAATTATAGATATTGTAGTGTATTCAAAGATATACCAGGCATAAGAGACAAACTAAAGAAAATCTGAAATCAGTATAACATAAGAAACAAAACCATAGCACACTATAAGGCATTCTAACTTCTACAAAATCCAAACTAAAAAATTATCTATGAAAATGTGAATGTGGAAGGACATATATCAGTGAAACCAGATAATCTATTAAAAAGTGATTAAAAGTCTATAAAATAATGATTATAAAGATAAAGTAGATGTATCCAAAGTGGCAGACTATACCAATGAATGGATGTTCACTTGTGAAAAGACAAGAAAATTGGTCAGAGGAAAATTAAAAAAGAATAAAATAGAGCCCCATAAATCAACATAATGTGATAATTTGTAATGTTTGGTAACTTTCTCTTAGAAAAAAAATGGATAGGATTCTTACAGATAAGTATATAAAATTTTTGTTGATTATTGTCTTTGACAGAATAACCTAGTTGGTTGGAGAGTCACCTTAGATTCCATATTCAAAACTAAAGGTCCCATGTTCAGTTTCCATATTAGTAATGTCATGGTCAGGTCAGCAACATTTGAAGAAGAGAGAAAGGAGTAATGCTATTCAAAACATTATATACTATTGTATAAGCTATTACTAACAGATAAATATATTTGAAAAGTTTAAATAAAGTTTGAATTTTTCCAAAATTATTTAACAATTCTACATAAATAGAAATAGTCCAACATATAATTACAAATATAAGTAAATAATTATAAGATATCAAATGCTTTTAAAAATATTTTTAACATTTATTAAGTGAAAATTTTGAGTTGTTTTATCATTTAGTTTCACTATTATTTTGATCTACAGTTTTTGCACATCTTAAATAATTTTTGAAGATTATTTTTGAAAAAAAAAAAATTCAAACAATTTAATACATTTTAACTAATATTGTGATAAACTGATGCATTGGTTTAAAAAATTACATAATAATAAGTACTATAATCAAAGTGTAAAAAAATAATAATTAGCCATTGCTTTTCATCTTATTACAGATGAAGCCATTGCATTCTTAAGAAGGCTTAATAATAATGATTATAAAATATTAAATTTTATAATGACTTTTCAAATAAACTCTTGACTTCACCATTGAGTAGATGAAAAAAATTGGGAGATTCCAGAAATGGCTACCATTGATATGAACCGTGCTTGTCTGTAGCATAAACAAGATAAATATAATTATATATTAGTTTAAAATTAGAAACATTGCCACAAAAAAAATTTTAAACAAAAGAAAAAATGTGCCTATTGCTATAAAAAATCAAAAGTTAAATCAATAATGAAGCAGTCAATCTGATGCTCAGATCGAGCTTCACAGCCCACTAACCATGGGAAAATGTGATTTCTAGTGACAAACCCACTTTGGATATAAACATTCGAAACAATTAAACCTTACTGATGCAGAATAATCTAACCTCCAAGCTGAATTAAATGAATTACAGAACATTCGATGCTGAAAATTGACAATACTATATCTAATTTATTCAAGAAACCATAGATAAGCCTAATAAAAATATACAAATTTACACCAAATTTCCCATTATGGGGCAGACTATTGTACTATTTGCTTCTGAAAACAATATTTTTTTTTAAAAAAAGCAGTATTCTTGATACAGATATAAACATGCCAATAAGTAGCTCTGATCACTCATTTCTATTTTTTAAAATGTACAGTATCAATATGTGGTCTAAATTAGCATAAAAGAATCTTACAGCTATTGCCAGCACTATTTCGTCTTAAATTAAATATTAAACTAACTCAGGGCACTTCTATTAAATGCACCAATTTCATTATCAAGATTAATATAATACATTTATCATAACAATTTTATTTCAGTGCAGTATATTAAGCAAAGAGCAAGAGACATAACCAACATGTTATTTGTTGTGCAACAAAAAATCTTACATCTGAAAGTACCATCTTATGTTTTGATTTCTATTGTTTCTTACAATGAGTTTCTATCTCCACTACAAGTTAAGCTTAATCTGCCTGCTATGCTGCCACTCTCATCATTTTATCCATATGGTTAATGTTATTTTTGTTGGAAGATGAGACTCATATTCCAATTTGATTTTTTTTTTTTTTGTATCTCCATTCAATTTCAAGATTGCAATTCATTTATCCAGTGTTGCATTTCTGACCATGTATGTATAACTTTCAAATTAACTATATTTTAGAATAACATGCCAACTTATAATTTCACAATTAAGAGATAGATTACAATCAAATTTAAATTAGGATGATTTTTCCAACATAATAATTGTAGGGCATTACTATTATCACCTGTAAAAACTCTCTCCACTTGAAACTTGGCTACTTTTTTAAAACATTTTAAACAATTGTTGTGATGATTGGTTAACAGATTGTCAATCAAAAAATCTCAAAAAGAAATATGTAGGCGATATCAATTCAATCTTTCAGACTTTTAAAATTGAATGATACAAACCAGCTAGTCACACTATGCAATGAAAATGAAACATTTAGCCTTAGAGAAATATTAAATCTTTCAAGATTGATGAGAACTTTTCTGAATTGCACAAAATCATCTATGGTTTACATTTTAGATACTAATTAATCAAAGAATGATATCTTCATTTCTGAGGCAAAAGTGGATATAGAACTTTTCAAATATCTAAAATCTAATTTATAAGCAATTAATCAATATGAATCCACCATTCACTGTATCACACACTTGTAGTCAAGAAAATTTTATTATGAAGCATCGAATATTCAGAGAAATCATGTCTCAAACCCGCATCTCCTTAGTGGTAACTTTTCATAATTGTTCCTATTGTTTATCAATAATTCAATCAGTTTTTTCTTGCATACTTGGTATTCTCAATCTTTCCATCAACATGTTTTGTCTTAGAAAGAAATTAAATGCATTATTTCCTTCATAAAATGATAACTTATATTTGAGGACATTGATCAAGAAATTTTTTCAAGAATCATCTAATAAATTTACAATATCTATTCAGTATATGTATCAATTTTTACAAGGACATTGGTATTTTATAATTGCTATCCAGAATTCTCACTAAGAGATTATTTAAAGAATTATGTACATTTATTTTCATTTTTAAATCACTTCCATGGTACTCCATAGGACTCACTACTAGCACTTATTTGCAATTTATATAGATCTAGTTAAATAAATCAATGCATGTCTTTTACATCTTGCCATTACCTTCCATGCTATATCTTTCATTAATGATGTCTTGGTCTATGATCATTGTTCAATGAATATCTATCATTCTTTCTAAGTATCTCAAATCAGTCTATCTAAAATGCAATTAAATTATCATTTGAACTCAAAGTGGAGATATTTGAAAAACATTTTGCCCAAATTGTGAAAAATTGAACAGTTAATGCTATACTTGGTGGATTATTTACATATAACTCGTGGATACAAGTATTTAATACTACTATTAATATGCATACATTTCATGTTATGATAGCCTGCTTTCCCATCTGCAGAAGAGGACTTAATTTGATATATTCTAAATCTTTTGCAATCTATACAAGGTAAATTATATATTGCAACACTAACTCAATCTTCAATGTCATCCTGTACTGTACTCACTACAGTACCATATATTGAAAGGTCACCCCCCCCCCCACAAATCATGTCTTTGATCATGCCAATCTATTGCACTAATATAATATCACATCCTTTGCTGCTATCACATTTGGTTATCCTCTTAGACATCTGTTGACAGTCATATTTGTTGTGAAGACTCCAGTAAGATTCCTAAACCTATGCATTCCCCAGTCAGAGTTAAAATTCATTTTCAATCTATTACATGGTAAACCCACTTGTCTCTTGTGCAATAAATAACCAGAAGAAATGCTATATATTTCTCAAACATGCCAATACTTTGTAAGTCTATGACTATGTTCTACAAGTGCACACCCAATATCAAATAATTGCCTTAAAAATATATAGAACCCTTCCATCTCTACAAAGAAATTAGAAAGAATGGATTAAGAGGAATTTGTATTCCCTAAAAATTTTATGATGGAACTTGTCAGTATATATTTTTTTTCAATTGCATGATAACAATATTGATTTATTAAAATTATTAGTGTACTCAGCTTAATAACAAATTTAAAATAAACATTTCTCATAATTTTTCTTGCAAAAGGTATATATTTTATAAAGCATAATGTCTTGAAATATTTATAGACTATAATTATATATGCCATTAAAATTATTATATTTATTTGTTACGGCAATAATAATGTTTGAATTATTAATACACAATATTGGACAAAATGTGATGACACAGTATTCTTTTTGTCAAAATAGCAGACTTCTTCAGGGCTATAAATCTCAATAGATTACTTTAATGTTGCTATACAATATTGTGATAAAATCTTGTAAATAGATATCTTTAAAATTTTTAAATCACTAATATGTACCCATAATCATTTGAAGCACTGATAGAGACTGTTAGAAAGTCGAAACATTGGACAACAATAAAATAGCATTGACAGATGTGTTATATATATTATATTTTTTAAAATATCACAACACTCTTTTTTAAATAAGAAGAGAAATCTTTGATAAAATATTTATCAAAAAAAAAATTCTTTTTAGTCATATGCATTTAAAATAAAGCTAAAATTATTGAAAAATCATCAAGATTCTTTTTAATTTATTATATTTTTTCCACTTTATTTATAGGGTGTCATCGTCTTGGAGATTATTTGGAAACCATAAAGAAAGACTATGAAAAGGCTGCAAAAGTTTATAAAACGAACTGCGATCATAATAAATATGGAAATAGTTGTTTAAAGTTTGGTAATTATAGCTTTCTGGGAAAAGGTAATTATATCTATTCATTTCTATAAAATTAATGTTTCAGATCTTTGTCTTTATATTATTGCTTTAATTTCAATTTCACATCACCTTTGTTTTTAAATAGAATTTTGTATCTTTTAGGTATGAACATTTATTTTGATTTGCATTAAGCGAATTATAATTTTAAAATAAAATTTTCCTACGATTCCCTAGATATCAAGAGATTGTTTATTCACTTTTTTCCTTGCTTTCAATTTATTTTCAAATAGCATGCACAGCCATACATATATATATATAACATCAGATGGTCATTGTTAAAAGTTCATCTACTAAGAGATTATGATGGATTTTCTAAATTTAGTAAATCTATAGAAGAGATCATGAGAAGAAATTTATGGAAGAATTCTTCTTAAAAATTTATTACTAGATGAAAAAATAGCACTTATTGACTTCAAGGACATAAACTTTCACAATTTAACAAATGTCTGCAAATAAAGTATCTTAATACATCATGCACAGTGTACTTTTTCCCATTACCATCAGCATATTATAAACCACAGATTGTTGCACTCTTAAAATTTTATGAAAACTGCAAATATTTTAAGTTATTTATGCCATTGTCTAATTATGAGCACTATGTCTTTAATTTTTTAAAGGTAATTTTTGATGAATGCAGACTTTCTTGAATCAGTATATCTTTGGTCTATTTTCTACAATTTTGAATAATAGTAGCTCCATGGAGATAAAAATGGATTTGACTCTGCAAAAGATTTCATTATCTCTATTGATCATAAATCAGATGTTTTTTAAAGATAACTCATTAGTGAGAACTTGCTAAAAAAGATGCTAATAATGCAAATTTATTGAAAAATTGTTAATATTCGAAAGTGGCAAGTCTAAGTGCCATATGACTGCTTATAGCACTATAATTTCCTTACAAGTGTTGGTTTTTTGTTTGCTACAAGTGTAATTTTTTTGTTGATCCACAAGAATAGATTTTTATCCTTGCTCAGATCTAACATTAGTAGATCACTTTCTAATTTTTTTTTCCGATTTATCTAACACTGTTTGCTGTTGTAGATCATTTTCTCAACTCTTTTTTGAAATTTTTGGAGTTGATGCACTTCTGTCATCAGATAAAGAGTAAACCAGTGGGCTCATAGGAATTTGACATAGTCCACCAGTAATGAGACCATATTTTACTGTTTATTCTAGTTATCTCATCTGATCAACCTAAGATCTTTATCCTCTAACTGATAATACAGAATGACTAGCATGGATTATGCTGGCTATGGATCATTTACTTGAAAAAAAAATCCAAAGTTTACGTCTTCTTTTTTTAAAACCTTTGTTTTATAACGCAAAAGCTTTGATATTTTTAATTGAATAATGCTCAAATTAAAAAAAAAAAATTATATTTGCCAATGTACTCCTACTTTTGCATAATTCTTTTTCTATAAATTTATATCAAATTGCAGGAATCATTTTTTCAACCAAATATTCATAGTTTACATGCATGTAATTTAATTGATATAAATTGTAGATATATATTCTAAGGATATTTGAAGTATAATATATATCTGGGCTACTTAAAGTGACTGGTTTCATTGAAATGTGATCGGGGAAGGTTCACATTTTCGTTTTTGAAATTCCTTTCAAGGAAAATTGAAGATTTAATTTAATATTTTCTATGGGTTTAGTGAGTTTGTAAAATATTTACTTTATAAACTTCTATTCAATTTGGAATTATAATTGTCTCTATATTCAATGTGACAGATAATAACTATTATTGTATTACTATGTAAAAGTTATAATGTAAAATTTAATAATTTTATAATTAGTTTTTGTAATTATTAAAAATAAATTGCAAAATTTTAATTCAGATCAAACAAAACAATTTTCATTAAAAAAGATATGATTCATTATTGTGTGATATTTAATTTTAGTTCGGATATAGGTAGAATACCATTAATCTGAAATGCTCTACAATTTTTCAGATTTGAAAGTCATTCCATAATAAATGTTAAAAATTTTAAAGAAATTTAAAAACTCATAATGTACAATACTATACTAATTAAATGGTAATTTATTAAGGAATATCTATGGGGAAAAAAATTAATTTTTAAATTATTACTTATGTTTACGAAAAATATTGCGGCTTTATTTTTATAAACAATCTGTCATTAAACAGGAATTAATGAACTCTTTATTTAACGTAAGAAAAATTGCATCAAGAGAAAAAAATGAACAGTTTCATGTTGATGAAGTTTTTATAAAAATGCAGAACTATTCATTGTAAGCACAGTAAGCTATAATTCATGCTTGCAAGAATCATGGTTTCTTAAGCAAGTCAGAAATTGAACCAATAACTTCAAAGAAATGTTAACCATCGTGATTTTCTATCTATTATTTTATATTCTCTTAGCCAGTACAATATAATATATAAAAGCTTATGGATATAAACAATTATATTTCTTGAATTACTGTACTTATATAAATGGTGTTTCTTCATCTTTATGTAAACATTTCAATACAAAGCTTTTAATTTCCTTTTCTTCCAATATCTCTCCAACTGTTTGAACAACTCAATTTGTTAATAATTTTTGTTATATAATATAGATCAATGCTATACAATTCATGCAACCTTATAGAAGATACCTTAATTTGGTCTTCTTTTTACCAATTCAATTTATTCTTTAATTACATTGATAACTGCTGATATTTGCATCAATGGTTTTCTATAACTAAAATGAAAAAATACACGGTACTGAATTGAAATTTTATTTCTATATGTGTTGAACTTAGCAGTCACAATAATTTCTTTAATGCAATTAGCACACTTTTATTGCAGTGTTCATTTATGCATATTTTTGCTATATAATGACAGATGGCATAAGTTTTGAAATTTGAGTATTTCATATTAAAGGTATTTTATCTGTATATTGGTTAATTATGATTAAAGATACTTTTATTCTGTGCTATCAAGTTATAATTTTATTAAATTAAACTAACAAAAAATATTCTTTTATTGCAGGACTTAAAAAAAATGCAAAAGAAGCATTTGAATATTATGAAAAAGGTTGTGAAACTAATGTGGCCAATGCTTGTCTGCATTCAGGATTGGTATTAGCTGGTGGTCATATTGATGGAAACCGTGATTATTTCAAAGCTTTACCATTCTTTATTAAGGGATGTGATATTGGTAGTCATCACTGTTGCTATCATATTAGTTCTCTTTACCTAAGTAAATTTCTTGGAGATATTGATTTTATAAAAGCTTTTGACTATAGTAAAAAAGCATGTGAACTTGGCAATATGTATGCTTGTGCTAATTTAAGTCAAATGTATAAACGAGGAGAAGGAACTAAAGTTAATGAATCACTGTCTGAAAAATATAAGAAGAAAGCACTTGAAATGCAAGAGGACTTAAAGAAACAAAGTCATACATTAATATTTGGTGAATAATTTTGTGAAAGTATTATGCGAATTTATACTATAGTTAATAAAACTGTTAGTGTACTAGTTTTAAAATTTATTGTAAATGTTTAATACTGTAAATTAAATATTTTCTTAGTGAATATTTATATGTGTCTAAATAATTTGATAATTTTTTTAAAAAGTTATATTTAATAAATAATTGATTTAAAGAACATTAAATCTATAATCAGTAAAATCGCAGACTAAACTAGCAAAAAAATATAGATATAATTTTTGTTGTACAAATGAATTTAAAAATAAAGTTGAAGAAAGCAAATGAAAAATTATTTCAATGGAAATAGATTCTTAGAATTAACCATATCAACCCAAATAATTTCCTGTTTAAAATCATTAAAAAATATTTTACTTGTAATAAGAGGTTGCAAATTTTGTGACAAATGAAAATGAATCTAAGTAGGCAGAAGTAGGCACAGTGATGTAATTATTGTTTTAGATCCAAGAAAAAAAAGTTTTCTGAATTTGCACTATAATCTAAGTGTTTCTAAGAGATTTGGTGGTTGAGATATAATCACCAAAATTCAATCACCAAAATTCAATCATGTGATAATGAAGTAGAGTATGTATTTGAAAAAGTCATTAAAAAGGATTGTAAAATTAGATTGAGGGATTGGAATACTATAGTGAGACAAAGGACTGATGATAAAATCATTGGAAATTATGTATTGAGGATAAAAAATTGTTTTTATAGAAATAAGAATATGTGGATAACTTCAAATGAGATAAGAATAAATTTGATTTAAATTGTTATAATTCAATATATATTTAGAAATAACATTAAAACAAATCCTGGAATTGATATAGATTCAGATTGTAATTTAGTGTAGCAGAATTTATTATGTAATAAAGAAAGGGTCAATTGATAAAGGAAGAATATTAAAGAAAAATTTAGACTTGGTGGATAAGAATATAAAACAGGTATATCTATAAGTTCAAAAACTTCTATTATACAAACAAAATTTCAAAGCTAATCTTTTAACCTTTTACATTAAATTAGGTTGTACACTCGTTACAAAATTAATGGGAAAAAAAATCATTCAGCAAATAGCAATAAATTAATGCCTAATTGCATTGAACTGTTTTTTTTTCTTCTATCCGGCAAAGTTTGTTTACAATGAAGAAATATCTGTTCTTGAATTTTGTAAAAATCCTCAAATTAGGGATTTTAGATTAATGTTTATCTGTAAATTGATAAATTCAGATAAAATATGGGAATTATTCAATAATTTTGTGTTAATTGCTAAAAACAGGAGACTACTGTGTGTCTTTTGTTAATTATGATTTGTAAAATAGAGAAAAATATATACTCAGTAAAACAGAAGAAACTTAGGAGAGACTAAACTGCAGGCAATAGGAGAATTATAAGTTTGTTTTAATTGTATAATAATAAAAAAATAATTAGAAAAAAAAAAAAGAAAATAAATGTGTTGTAAAGATGATAATATATGCAATTTATATGATAGAAATAAGTTTTCATCTATAATATTGGAAATCGGATAACCAGGGGAGATATAGTTTATGACCAAATTATGAAAAAAGCTGTAAAATTTTTACCCAAGATAAAAACTGACAAAATATTGGGAATTGACCAAATTCGTTAAAGTCAAGAAAAGAACTTAAGAAATTGGTTGTTTTTATAAATTATGACTCTATAAAGAATGATCAGTAATTTAATCTTGCAACAGGTTAAAATCCTTCTTGAATAGATTTCTTGTAGATTGGGCAAAGAAAGATAGTAAAAATTATAATCTGATAAATTGTTTTGGAGATATGCTCAAGTTTCCTAATGGTCCATTGGATAATCAAATCTCTACTATAAAATTACCATAAAAACAAATATTTGTAATGGTGAAAACTGTGAGGCATATGTAGAAAAGAGAATAAGAGATTTGTAATTGTTTTATTGACTTTAATAATATATATAAAAACTATTTTATAACAAAGTGCATAAATATACAAAGATCATATAGAAAAAAGCTTTCATAAAGTACTTTTTTTTTTTTAAAACAATATTTAATTAGCAGACTTTAGACTATTACAAGTCACACTGTTTTTAAAAATACGTACTTTGTGAAACTCTATACAATCTTCATATAATTATTAGATTTGAGTCAGAGTTAAAGCATATACTTTTATAATTACATTAATAAAGTGCATAGTAATTAAAAGCATTTATTAGAAAATATTTTTTATATATTTTGTTTTTAATTTTTTATTATTGAGTTTTTTTCATAATTATTCCAATTTTAATTAAAACAAAAAATAAAGTTATCTCCGTTTAATATTTGAAAGAAAATTACACATTAAAAAATGATTCCATATGGTTTGCTTGTTTTAACATATTTGATAACAAGAAATACAATGTCCTTAAAAAAAAAGTATCCTAATATATACTTAAATGCTAACAAATTTTATCTATTTGGCTGTATATTTTTCTGAGTTGTACATTTTATCAGTATTAATTCACAATATTATTAGTATCTAAAGCAAACATTCTTCAAAGCAGTTACATAAAATTGTAAATAGACATCCACCTACATATTTTCAAATTTAAATCATTCTTCATCTGTCTTGAAACAGATCGTATTGACTGTGTTTTTATGTTGTGCATCAAATGTTATGTAACTTAAATTTATTCGTTTATACATATATTTGTATATAATTTGCTGCTAATAATAAAATTTATAAAAAACAAATTGTTTCTAATATTATTTTTAATATCCAGATATTTTTATAATTCCAATTCAAAAACTACGATAATAAACTATGCCACAGTCTGTATATTTGAAAAGAAAATTGTGTGCATTAAAGATCATTTATAATACTGTTTTGTTTATGAAGAAAGTATTTTTAAAAAATCAACTTTTACAACTAAGAGAAATTAAAATTTGTTTATATTTTAATTGATCATTAACATTTTTTAGATTAAGCTTTTTTTTTAAAAAAAAAAAATCCTGCTATCTTGTTTCTATCTCTATAAACTTATTCAAGTGATAGCATTTGAAATTCAGTCCATCATCTTTACAGTAAACAAGGCCTCATTCTGAAATATTTCATTATCATCGATTTCTGACATCCAAAATTTGAAGAAAATCCATCAGATAAAAATGTATTTTAAAGTTTCTAATTTAAATGTGTTTAAAAAGGCATTTGATTACTATGTTGGTTAAATTGAAAAAGATTATATTGGAAATTTTTGAGTAATTATATAAATCAGAAGATATATGTGTAGCAGTTCTTTTACTGAAGAGGTGTACAGTAGGGATATTAATCTCATTATATTTAATATATAGATGACTGATTAAATGAATGTTGTTTTGATAAGAATGGAGTTAGCACTGATTTTAGGAGAGTTAATTGTATATTTGCTGATGTCATTATTTTTAAGTTACATAGCTTATGGTGTGGGATGAAAATAAATGCAAAGCAAGCATTGGTCAAAAGTTATAGAACAAATGATTTTCAATCTTGAAATATAAAAATCAAATGATTGTAAACACAATCTAGAAATTAATGAGAAGTGCAATATGTCTAAACATCCTTTTAATAAAAAAAAAATTATATTGCGATTCATTGAAAGTGGATCTGAGAAAGAGATCTCTAATATTTTGTTTGGAATATATGTTTATTTAAAATCGAAATGTAAAAAATTATGAAAAGTGAAGAGAAAACCTAAAGAATGTGGATTTGGAAGAGAATGGAAAGATTGTAAAGATGTAGTAAAATGTAGAGGTGCAAGGTTGAAAAGATTGATTAAAATTATATTAAAAAAGGAATTAGCTACTATAATGGTTTCCTATCTTTTCACTTGCTTATCCCTTAACCAGCCATTTCAATAAATTGTATTCTTCATATTAGGAAAATGTTTAGAATTCATAGTTTCTATTATTTCAAATTTATATATTGTAACTATAAATAAATAGACTACCAATAAGATTAAAAAGCATTCGAATATGGTGAACAGACAGATCATATATATTTACATTCAAAACTCATAATGAATTCAGCTAAATACATCACAGATTATATGAAAAACAAAGAAATACATTTATTACTTTATCAGTATTGGGAGGATTAACTAACTCAAAACTACTCCATCATTATTATTATAATGATCAATTTGACAACTTTTATTAATATTTTGTCTTATACTGCAATCATTATTTTAATTGTTTTTTACATATTCCTGAAGGATTTGATCCACATTCCATATGAGGAATGACTGATGTATAAGATATTGTACAAAATCATAATAAATGGCAACACAATATTAGGGATAATATTTGGAAAATATATATAACATTCATCTCTCAAATTTTACAGATTTATAACATTTTACATTAGTTTTATTTCGGCATTAGGAGAAAGCTTATGTTAATAAAAAGAATGGGAACAGTAAGTATATGAAACCATCTTTTGAGACTGTGAGGGCCTTAATAAAATCTTAAAAATTTAATTTGGTAAACTAAAAACCATCAATTTTGATGCCACTGAATTTGTTTATTTTAATGGTATTGAATCTCTTAATATGTCAGCATAATATATAAACAAGAACCTTTCTGTTATATCACTATCTTTAATAACCTTAAATAACCAGTGGCTACCAGATGGTAGTGCATTTAAATAGTCATCCACACAGTTTCTGGCTTTCGCCTTTATCAGTGAGGGCTTGGGATTCAAAGCTGAAATCAATACTATTATTAAATTGGTAGTTATTGTTAAATTAACTCGTATTAAGTGTGAAATTCAAAAAATAGAATCTAAGTCAATCTGTCTATAGTTATATAAAGATTTGATTCTTAATCAGTAACTATATATTATAGTAACATCACTTTATTTCTAACTGCAGGCACCCCCTGCTAGTAAAGATTTGTGTTAATACCACTAGAATATATGTGTTAAGAGAGCAAAAAAAATTACAGAAATAACACAAATTATTGCAGTAAAGCTACAATGCATTAATATACATTACTTCAATTATATGCCTCCCCCTCGCCCAAAGTAAATAAGCAACAAAAAAAAAAAATTTGTAAGTTTAATAAATTTTACAATAGAACTGTCTTGGAGTGCCCAAAGCAATATTTGATTTGTTTCTTTGGCTCACATCAAAAACATATTTTGTTCTTCACTTTATTGATGATACAATATTTCTTGGAATGTTTATTAAGCATATTTATATGTCTTAAGCAATATAATGAAAAGTGCTGATTTAGTAGAGGCGGAAAAAAAAAAAATCCAATGTTCTTGTATTATATATGGAAGCTTAAAATTTGAAGAACTTAACTGAAAATCTGAAATGAGCAATGACAAGTAGGAATGATAATATAGATTCCAAAATTGATAGATTTAAAAACATCAAAACAATTAAAGCCATAGTCTGCTGATATAAGATTTGTTTCCACAGGGGATTAAAAAAAGAATATAGCCCAGAGAAATTGAATTGTGATGTAAGTCTGACATTGCATTATTCATTTTATTTAAAAAAAATAGATGTGGTACAATAAGGTTTATTTTTTTGAATGAATGTGAAACAGTGAACACACAAAGTCTATTTTTATTTTTTAAAAATTTTATTTAAACTATAATCTTATATATGCATATTATAAACATAAGTAAGCATCTGTGTTACATATGTGTTGTCAAATAGTATTGCATATATGCAGCTCAGGAAACAATATTGTGATGATCAAACATTATCAACAAAATGGGTGCTATTTTAAATGGGGAGAGGATTGAAACAAAATATAGCAAATATTGCGACTCCACTCTATATATTATTTCCATATATTAAAACCATTTAAAAACTTAAAGCTATCAAAGATATACTACGTGGATAGCACAATGCTAAGAGTGACAAACTCAAGAATCCAGGATTAAAACTTGACCAATTATTTCTGATGCTTTAATGTTACACTATCTCTAGAGCAACTAATTACTATTTTATTACATATATGTATCAAAATTATATTTCTCAAGGTTTCTTTAATGTATTTGCAAGCATTATAAAGAATTCAATTATTTTTCTTTTATCATATAAATTTCTGTTTTGATCATTATAAATTCCTGATCGTTCACAATTTCAAAATTATATATATGAATTAAATACTTCTATTAAATATAATTTCCAGTGTATTTCACCTTAGTTCCCCTCTTCCCATTATGTTAATTTTATTATCCTATAGTAGCACATATGTTTTTCTGGTAGCTTATATTATTCCTAATTAAAGATATATGTTAATTTAAAATCTAATTTTGTATTTTTTATATAGAGAAAATAGATTGTAAGATGAAGTAAATTCTAAGATAAAACACTATTGAAAATTACTATTTAATCAGTTCTGCATTATAATAAGTATTAATCATTGAAAGCAACAGAAAATCAAAAGTAAAAAATAAATTATGGTCTACTGAATTTCATTTTCCCATCTCTAACAATCTTCATAAGTGTATTGATTTTCTTTTTATTATCTTGTTAAAATTTCTAATTTAAATTTTTAGGATTCTCCGATTACTGAGGCATGGAATTCTCTTATGGAGTATGCCTTGTTAAAAAATTCTGGTTTTCGATCTCATTAGTGACTTAATTAATTAAAAGGAAATATGACATTTTCTATTTGGCACAATAATAAATAAAATATGGAGTGTTATAAACAATACAAAAACTTAAAGACAGATCAATAATGGTAAAATTGCTTACAAATTATCATTGAATCAAACTGCTAAGGAGATAGACATTCACTGATCAGTCACTTCAGATTTTTTTTTTTCACATTGAAAGTAATATATGGACCTATCAGAATTTATTAAATCTATGGATGACACTTTTATATGATATTTTGAATAGGTGGAGTACTTTGATCATTTTTTGAGTTGAATCAATAATTATTAATATATTCTACTTTAAAAAAAAAAAAATTCAGTTTAATGAAGCTAAAAACAACTCTTTGTAATCTTAAAAATGGAAAGATTGCAAGTCCTGGAGGTTTTAAAATGTGATGGGTGATATATATAGACTCAAGTTGGGCATCTTAAGGATGCATTTTTTACATTTTATAAAGATTGCAATAATATAAATCTTCTATCTATTAATTATTGTTATCACTAAAGCAAAGCTATTTTCAGGATTTTGCGTTGTTGTTAGTTATGAAAATTATCATAAACTAAATGTGGTTTTAGAGAATCGAAAAATACTATAGATATTGATTTTGTTGCCAGGAAAGTACAATAAAAATGAAGAGTATAAAGTAACAATGATTTGATTAAGACATTGATTCAATTAAAGAAGTCTGTGGCAATACTTGAAATTAGTTGATATTTTGTAGAGTATAATTGTAATTAAATTGATATTAAAGATTATATATTAATTCTTAACTCCATTTTTATGACAGTGTCCATTGAAATTGTTTATAAGCAGTTGCATGAAAAAGGCATCACAATGTGTACATTTTCATAAAATTTGAACCAATTAAAAGCAACTCCTTGTAATCTTAAAAATCGAAAGATTGCAAGTCCTCGAGAAGTTTTAAAACATGATATGTTAACGTCAAAGCTAGAGAAATTTTATTAGAACTATATAGAATCAAGTTGAACGTATTAAGGATGTCTTTGTTACATTTTATAAAAATTGCAATAATCCATCTGTCTATCAATATAAGCCTACTTCTATCCATCAATCATTGTTATTCACTAAAGTAAAGACATTTTCAAGGATTTTGTTGAACCGGTTGCTTGGTTATCTACGCTGAATGTGCTTTTAGAGAACTGAAAAATATTATAGATATTGATTTTGTTGCCAGGAAAATACAATAAAAATGCAGAATCCAAAATAGCAATAATTTGATTAAAACATTGATTCAATGAGAGGTTTGTGGGAATATTTGAAATTAATATCGCCAAGTAGGCTATATATTGGCTCTAACTCCATTTTTATAACAATATTTTTTGAAACTGTTTATAAACAGTTTCATAAAAGAGGCATCAAAATGTGTACAGGTTTCAGAGAACTTTTAATTAGAATCAACTAAAAGTAAAATACACAGATGATTGTGCTATTTTTACCAATCAAAAATATAATTTATAAAATATATTTAATAATTCAAATTCAAAATAAAGATTGATTCAGTAATAATATACAACAATAAAAAAATGTAAGTCTTTTATTAGCCAGTGATGGAAGAAAAAATCTTCAGAAACTTTTATCCTGGATAGTTATCAATTTGAGAGGAGCATTCAATTTAAATACAGACTCCAATAAGCAAAAGATTCATTGCAGACAAATACTACACAAGGTTACAATAAAAAATTTGGAAAAAATTAGATTCAAGACAGTATCTTTAAAAATGAAGATCAGAACTAATCAAGCTATAGTGTTTCTTGTGGCTATGGATTTGAATTTTGGGGAGAAAAGGATAAAAAAAAAAAAAAAGTACTGATGCTTTTGAATCAATAGACATTTTTAAGAATTCCATGATCCC
Organism: Epiperipatus broadwayi; assembly: GCA_028023455.1. NCBI lineage: Eukaryota > Metazoa > Onychophora > Udeonychophora > Euonychophora > Peripatidae > Epiperipatus > Epiperipatus broadwayi. Next base: position 13,657,834 of record JAQFVV010006200.1, on the reverse strand, counting down.
AAAAAAAAGTGAAAAGGTAGACGATTGATTAGAATTGAACTTTATGTTGAGCATAGTTCAAGCTGACCAGATTGGAATTGTTCTATTTTAGTCAAATGAAACATTCAAATTCATTAAAAAAGTAATTGATAAAAGGAAAAGAATAACCAGCATTAAAGGGGACAGACTCCATCATAACAATAATGAACTTTGAACAAAATCCCCCAAAAAATGATAAAATAATTTTGGGAAATGCTATTCATATAATTGGTAGGAGTAGACATCATCATTAATTATTTATATAAATCATAGGTTTAGCACCTGTAGAAACATGACTATCCACATTAATAATGAAAGCCATATATTTTTGATCTATTAGTTCATTCATTTGTATTATCCAAATTAACTTACTAGCTAATTAGAGATAGATTATCCATTTTTAAACAATATTTGGAGAACCCATTGGATTAGTTATTTAAAAGAAAAATCTTATACTTATTCAAACCAAAAAAAAAAAGTTGTTTATTCAGATTTAATCTTAAGATCATGAGAATGAGAGATAGATTCCTTACAATTATAATGCCAAGGAATTGTGTTTAGTTATCTCACACATTAAATATATTTTTTTACACAATTATAATTCAAATATTCAAAACAACAGAGCAATACTAGTACAGAATAGTTTGAAACTTTTATTCAGTCTGATTGTAATTTTACAAAGTACATTGAAGTACATACATGCCAAAATTCTCTCAAAAATTAAAAAAAATTAAAAATGCAAAATTGCAGTTCAATTGGTGACAATATGTAAAGTTATTTCCTGTCAAAACTTGCTGCTGTATAGTTAAAATTTTGTGACTTTGTTAATGGTTATGACGAAAGGCCTGATGATGGTTTACTTTTCTTTTAGCATTAACGGGTACATAGCATTATGATATGTGACTAACATGGCAATGCATATATCATTATACATAAAACTTATTTTATTTAATAAGTCAGTTAGTCTCATACCAAATATTAATTAGCAAAATAAAGAAAATTAAAAAGTAAAAAAAAAAGTTATTTATAGAAAAGGAAAAAAAAAATTAAATAATAATTCAAAAAGAATGTGAAAAATATGATATAAGAAAGCTTTAAACTAATTGTTTATATTTAATACAGACAAATTTGGCAGTCTCAATTTAGGCAGAGTAAAATCTGAAAGCTTGACTAAGTCTAATTGAAGTTTTTGAAAAATGAACACAGCTGCTAAGTTTCTGTCATTTTTTTGTTTTCACCACCATTTCGAATGAATTGTTTTGGACGTCAAACCCATTTTTAATTATTATTTTAAGGAGGAAAACAAAAAAAAAAAGTCCTCCTGCATCCAACCAACAGTTCTTGATACAAGATAACAGCAGGTAGCAACTGGTAAAGAACTAATCATCATCAAAATTTTGAGACAGCAAAAAATTGGCAGCTAAATTTTCATTCTTTTCACAGGCAAAATATGCTTGAATTACCATACCTTCAGGAAATCCAAGAGCTTTCAGCTGGAAAAAAAAAAAGATTAATTGTAATTGTGATAGTCTAATTATATTAATAAAATAATATTGGAACATCAATACTATAGCTATATATATATATTTTCTTTACTTAAGAAATATTCATCTATTAATTTGTTTATATGTAAAACAATCTCTTATAGTCCAAACAATAATAGCCCTCCATGCAGGAAAAATGTAATTTTACGCAGCAAGCTTTTCTTCCCAAGTGCCAGCAGAGAATGTTTTCATCTTTGTTTTACACTAATTAAAAATAATTAGATAAAATATCTATAATTTCATTTGTTTATATATAATATAGAGAAATAAATTAACAGGACTAAAATCATCAATTTTCTTTATTATTAAATAAAACATTTTTATGGTAAAATTATATACAAATTAATCAGAAGGGGGGGAGGAGAATTAACTAGATGTCTTTCGAAAATATCTTCACTTAAATGACATGAGTATATACATACATACATACAAGTAAAATACTTAACTATAATGCACACACTGCTGTCAATATTTCAACTATTTTCATCAATGGAGAAAGAAATCATGTCAGAGAGTTAAGATAATTAGCAATTTAAACATTTAATAATATTCTGAAGACATTTTATTTATATAGTAAACTATTTCCACCATCTTACTGAAATTTTTAAAGGTTTAAATTTCATTTATATCTCTTAAAATATCCTTTCAATTTTTAGTAATAACACATAAGTCAGTATGGAATACTAACATATATTACTACTATAGTTAAATGTGCATAGTAAAATATAAAGTTTGAATTTTTTAAAAAAACATTTTAACAATTTCAATAAGATGATAGAAATAGTTCAATAGAATTCATATATTTCAAATTTGAATAAACATGGTTCCTGTCAAAATATGACAGTGAGCTATATTCAGATAAGTACTCTATATTTTAGTTAGTTTTATTATACATATAAAAATTAAATTATTGTTATTTAGATAATCTGTGAAATTATTTTCTTTAAAAATTATGACACATAAAAACATAGAAGTACAAAATTATATCAATTCATAAATGTATTTGGAATGCTTTATTATGAAAGGTAACTATAATCACAAGAGTGACATTACATAAAGTAAACAAATAAATATAATTAATATTAATTCAGTTCCTACGGTTTATTCTTAAAATGAACTGATGTATTTTAATGTCATTTCGGATTGTCTTTTATAATTTATCCTATGAACATTTCAGTATTGGTGCATCAATATAAAAGATGATTTTAAAAATTTTTTATTACACAATAATATATTTACAGATTATATTTGGTGAATTTTTCAATTGTCATTATTTTTATTTTTTTCATCACTTAGGATTTGATTTTGCTCTTGTACATGTGACAGAGTATTTATTTCTGTTCTATTGTCAGCATGACTTCCATTATTGTACTAATTTTTAAAATTCAAATATTGGCTAGTGATTGTCAATATGCTTTTTCATATGATTTTATTACTCGAATGCATATATCAATTATTTTATTTTTTTTGTGACAGATTTAAATATTAATTTTTCCATTATTATTTTCAGCACTATTTCTTTATTATATATATATCAAAGTCATAAGTCATGAAAATTATGCTGGATCCAAAGTCAAAATAATTCAAGTTATAAAAGTAAGTATTGTAATTACAAAAAACTACTATCAGCTTAAATAATGACAAGATAATTTATTGAAGATCTGTCAAATGATTAATTAAGTTGAAAAGAAAAAATATTCACCATGGAAAATGGATATGTAATGCTTCTGATAGAAATTGTTCAGATTTCATTGGAAAATCAGTTGCTGGCAACTTTCAGACTTGACCACAATTCACTTTAGTAAATTAACTTCATTAGTTGAATGGTAGATATCCTTTTACACAATGTCATCTGGAAATCAAATTAAAAAGGAATTACCTATTAGGATCTAGTCCCACTCACAAGAGAAACACATCAAAAAATGGTTTGTCAAACAGAAACTAACAAAGCAATTTTTTTTGTTTTCAAGCCATGCCACAATGTAAATGATGTCAAGTTCAATAGCAGTTTTTCATATTAACTGTGTTAGATGACATTTAATTAGTGTAAAAATAAATCAGATTCCTATGTCAGACAGATGCAGAGAAAGTGAAAAGCATTTTGTTCACAAAAATCTACTCCAGATAATAAACAGGGCCTAACCAAATTATTTGAGGAAAAAACAATTCTTATGAATCTTGACAGAACTTGTTTGAATTAAAAAAATTATTATGTGCACTAACTTCTATGGAAAAAAATATTTAGAAGAAAAACATAGTAGAATAGCATTAAAAAGCTGGAAGATGATTTCTGTAACCTCAAGGATTTCATTGTACATGAAAATACATATAACAATATTGATGATAGATTTAACTGCAGCATCGAAACCCTTATGAATATAAAAAATGAGCAAATAAAATAGCAAAACATTTTCTAAATGTTAAGATGCTAGAATTCACACACGAAATTTTCAAATTGCCCCAACAGTCAATTATTCTTTTGAAATAATCGATATCAAACAATTAAGAGACTATATATGGTTTTATTGGGAGACGAATAGGGGATTACTAATAATTTCTGAAGAAACAAGTTATCTCATTAGATATAAAAATAGTTACTCTAGAAAATGAACATATATTTTGGAGAATAAATCTTTAAGTTATTTACTACATTACAAGATTGCTAAATAACAGATGGAAAAATAAAACTACCAGAATAAAGGGCTAGAATTTTGCATTAGTAATTTTTTTATAAATATTTAAATAATGAAGACATTATGGTTAAGAAAGTAATAAAATAAAATGGAGTAGGTGAGTGGTATAGTTAAACTGTTGAGGGGCACAGAACTTTAATAAACTTCAACCCTCAAAAAAGCAAACCTTTATATAATGTGTAAATGTAATCAAAGATGATAAATCACCATAAGAACTTTATTCTAATAGAGAAGTGCTAATGTTAAAACACAAATGTACAGATGACACGAGATTAAAATTGTCAAAAGCGGAGACAGGATATCTATTTGGCTGTTATCAAACTCAGAAGGTTTAGAGTAGTGGTGCACAACCTATTTCTATTCGGATCCTTTCCCTTTTCTTAAACAGAATCTCTACATGATCCCTAAAACTTTTTAACTAATTAGGAAATATAATAAAAAAACAATTTTATCAATTAATGTGAAACTTCATAAACATTTCTATATTTAGAATTATATTAGAGATCTTGAGATGTAAATCTTTTTTTTTTTTTTTGTTACAAACAAATATTGAAAATCCCACAATCTCATGTAAAACTTGTACTTCCATAGAGTTCATATATATTTCTATATTCGGAGTTATATTAGAAATTTTGAGGTGTAAATATTTTTGTTTTATTGTTACACATAAATGTCTTTAGAATCCCACAATCTCCAAAAATTTTTCTATGATTCCTTGGCAGATTTAGACTCATGAGTTAGTTGAGTCAATCCAAGTAATAGTGAATAAAAAATAGATATTATTAGCATATTATATTAAGACAATTCATTGAACTAGACCAAGCATTTTAATGAAGATAAAGATGTTAAAAGTAAAATGAAGATTAAATTTCCATATATATATTATAAATATTCAGATTAACTATTGGTTAAAGTATTACAAAAAAAGATGAAGAAGTTTGTTGATCTTGTTTAGTTTTCTTCTCACTTGATCCGTGGATAATGGAGATCTTGAAATACAAAGAACTAGATAACCATGTCAACCTCAAAATAATATTGTTTACTGCTAATTCTAGCTTCAGTCTTAAATCTGTTGTGATCAATCTCAGAAAAAAATGTAAACAAGTAAATAGATTTTGGAAATAGTTAAGTGTATCATAAAAGATTACTTGAATAAAATCAACATTATTATTATCAGTATTACACATTTCAATTTCTGTTATTGCAATCACCATAGCAACACCTATTACACAAATGTTTTATGTTTCACATATATTTGTTTGTAAATTAATTTGGGGAAAATTATTAAAAACGTATGTAAAATATTTATATCCATTAAAATTTATTAGAATTATAATATGAATTCTTTATTTTGGTTTAAAATGAAAAATAACTTGTAAAACAGTATTTTATTTTGACTGTATCCAATTCTTTTAAAAGCTCCATTTCACTTACAAATTGGAGGTAAAATTTTCTTGAAGAAATTGTTCATCATCGAGTTAAATTCAAGTGATTTCCAACAGTTTGTTATGTCAACAATAATGTCAAGAGTATCTTATAAATAGAATGGAGAGGTTGTTATTAGAGTTCTTAACATTTTGTCATTGCATAGAACAGATACATTCTTCTCTGTCTTTAAAAATTCATTAAATTTTATTGTTTGAGTGACTAATTTATAAAACTATGGAAGAATAAAAATGTTAACTATATGCCCGTTCAATGGGGCTGATGAAATTCCAGGGGAAACGATAAAAATGTGGAAGAAAGAAAAACCCATCAAAATGCATTGCATTGCAGATCAGTTATATAAATATATTCTGTGGTTAAAAAAAATCCAGAACTGCAATCATTTATTTGTGATGGATATAAATCCCATTATGTTTCTATGGGTATTGTATTTCAGATCAAGGAAACCTACAAGATCGATTAACTCAACTTATGGGTGATAATAAGCGATTTACGCTTCACCTTGGTAATAAAAAAAAAAACAAAAAAAAAAAGGGTGGTATTTGATTCTTCAGTTGATTATAACTGGATTGTGTCATGTGTAATTTTGCATCTGTTGTTTTTGAAAATTGGATATGTATATACTTACAAGAAAACATTGAAAATTAAACGTGAAAGGAATTGAATTCGAATCTGCGTTAGTTACTACATATGCTTATCTTCTCTACTCAAAGGAAAATCATCTCTACACATTAGGATGGGAAATAAAGAATCGGAAGCTACGAGGGATCAGTGGATAGTGAGAGAAAAGGGATAGACTTTCACTTAAATGCTATGATTTCTATGCATATATTTTTTTTTTTGTCGGAGTATTTACATTTTACTGTAAAAACATTGGTAAATAGTATATATGGGTATGATAGAATTCACGCTAAAAAGAATCGGAAAGATTCATTTAGTTCTTATTATTTACATTCTTATCTGATGATATAAGCTAATATGACACGATGTTTTCAAATATTTAATTTTTTTTGTATGTTCAAAATTTAACTTGAGAATATCAGACAGAAAAGGGTTTAAATATAACATGTTTCTTTTTTTGTTTGTTTAATTATTTAAAGATTACATTAATGAAGAAATAGAAATCAATTTTTATTTGATCACATTTTTTTCCCATTATCTATCATATTTAAAATCTCAGGAAGATATTAAAAATTTCTCCTTCCGCTTTTTTTTTTGGAGTTCCACGCACATAGATTTTATCTTTATTGATTTTAGTCTATTGCCAAACATCGATTGATGTTCTGTTATATTCTATTATTACTATTATCAATTTTTATTATAAATTGATTAAAATCCGGTGAAGCCATCTAATTATTTCTTTTGAATATACAAGATAATTTTGGTATTAAAGTTTGAGCCAAAATCAAACCCATCTTGCTAAGTAGATATATGTATATTTTATAAATCATTATTAAATCCGATTAGGTATAAATTTTATTTGGTACTGCATTTAAATATTTGTTTACTTATCTAAGTCAATATTACTAGTAAAATAATTTCATTAGTTCAGAAATGATTATTTATTTGCTTACCTTGTCCGATTACAAAAATCTTAATAGATTTTTATTTTATCATTAATCAAAATGATCTGACTTAATTACCTTCTTAAATTTCTCTGAAGTGGAGATCATAAATTTTATTAATTAGTAGAGAACTGAATATTATCTTTGGCTTGGATAACTACCAATTATTGTCATATATAGCTTAATCGTTGCAAAGTCCAATGACTGATTGTTTGGAGATTTAAGTAGATGAATAATCTCAATGATTGTAAGTCAATAGATATCCAATAGAAATCTAGGGTATATTTTAAATAATGTGATTGGGTACTGCAAAAACGTGAAATTATCTAATGGAATTTATTGATAATAAATTCTTGTGGAGTATTTTATTTTTGAATATAACTGAAAGCAATAATTGCGTATCGATCTACTGAAATGTTTATATTATATTTAACATTTTATTAATTAAAATAGATGTAAAATTGAATAAAGGTTTGTTTTATTTGAACATTAAATTTATAAAATTTTTCCAAAATGTAATTACAATTATTTAGAAACTAATCGATTTAAATAGAATATCATTAAATATTAAAATAAATTTGAATTACTATAAATAATATTAAATTTATAAAGTATGTGGATTTAGTTTGTTATTCATTCACACTGAGTTTCATTCAATTATCAATTAAATATATATCTCAAGCATCGCTGCTTACTGCAGTTTACTTTGGAATCATGAATAGATAAAATACTATTAAATTCATAAAGTATGTGGATTTAGTTTATTATTCATTCAAACGGAGTTTCATTCAATTATCAATTAAATATATATCTCAAGCATCGCTGCTTACTGCAGTTTACTTTGGAATCATGAATAGATTTGTTGATGTCTGGAGCGATGATCTAGTTTGCTGTATTTCATTTTAAATACTATCTGGATAAATTATATTTTGATATGGATTATTATTAGTATTTTATGATAGTGTAGTGGACAATCTAAATAATTATGCATAAGAAATTTTGTTAGTGCTTAGTGTGATCGATAACTGAGCTAGATAATTTTACACAGGTTGTAACAGTTACAATTTGTTAAAGCAAGTTTTGCTCTGTGATAAATAATATAAATTTTGAGAACATTTCTTTATGACAAATGTAGAGAGGTAGTGAGATAGAAAATCCATTATTATTGTGACAAAGTAGCTACCCAATGCTAGCCGATGATGATCATGTTCAAGTCGCAATTTAGGCTAGATCTATATTATTGCGGATGACATCTCAACTCTGAGACACAGTAAAGTTTTTTATATTATCCAATATTATAATCAATAGTCCATTACAAAATGGTGACCAATGATCGGGCTATGTTTTATTCAAATTAGATTGATCATCTCCCCAGCATAATTTTTTTTATCATGTTACAATATATATCAGAAATAGGAACATAAGCCTACAATTATTTCTACTATTGAGTCTATACATGTCATGGAAGCCCACCAAAATCTAACTGATCCATTTAAAAAATTCTCTGAAAACAAGAGAAAAATACATTAAAAAATGCTTAATGATAGTAATCAAGTTCTAAAAAATTATAAGCAGTTATATATAATAAAGAATGGATTAAGGCCATGAAAGAATTAAATGTGATTTCAATAAGGAATGAGAAATTGAAGTGCTAAGATGAAGCAAATATCAAAATAACACAAACGAATCAGTGTACTAAGAATGTAATAAAATATTTAAGACAAGGCATAATGATTTAGATTTTCTCAATAGCTTTTCAGAGAAGGACTTTAAACTATTATTAATATCCACAAAAATAATTTGGCTTATCTTTTGACATGAGAAGTAATAGTTATGAATATTTTTTTTAAAAAATGTTAAGAATGAAACTCAACAAGATTCTTAAAATAAAGCATTCTATTATGAAATACACCCGGGTCTCGTTTTATGCGGATTTATTTAGTGCGATTTTGAAGTTATGCGATTCACGATTCATCTTAATATTTTTATATGCGTTTTTCTTTTATGCAATAAAAATTATTAGATCAGAAGTCGAGCACCGTTAATGCGCTATTACTTTAAATATTATAAATTTCACGCACTCATGTCATCTTTAAAGTAATAGCGCATTATCGGAGTTCGACTTCCATCTAATAATTTCAATATTTTTAGCGTTTTATAATAGTACTACAATAGATTTTATGTAATAAAGAAGTTCATAATTCATTTAAAATCAGAATTTCCCCATTTTATATACACACATTAAATTTTACAAGACTATAATGTAAATCTGTTCAAACGTTATAGATGAAAAATACTATGTTTGTTGTTGTTTTTGCATTTTAAATCACGTTCTATTTTTGCTTTTTATAAAAAGAGTACGTAATTAATTAATCATTTAGTGTCCGCAAATAATAAATTTTACAAGATTATAATGTAAATCTGTTCAAACATTATAGATGACTATACGATGTATGTTGTTGTTTTTGCATTTTAAATTGCGTTCAATTTTTGCTTTTTATAAAACAAGTACGTGATCAATTAATCATTTAGTGTCCGCAAATTTATTTTTAAAAGGTGAGTAACAGCATTGGGCACAATTAAATTTGACAACTAAAATCTGATTTTTAATTATAATTAACAATTTAAAAATTACGTAACGAGGTAATGTGAAACGATGAAATTTGATTTTTAAACGGAATTGAAAATTAAAGACAAAAATAAGAATTTAATTTTTAATTGTTAGTTTTAATTAAATTTTGCCCAACAGTGGTGAGTCGGTGTCTTTATTATCGTACCTTTTAGTTTACTCTAACGAAGAGAAAAAAAAAAAACACTCAAGAAAATGAATTTCTTTGGAAACAAAAATTTCAATTTTAGATCGCTTAGCGAAATGGGAAGGATCAATAGCGATTGGAAAACGTTTTAGTTGTATTTCCTCTTGACTTCGTTTAAGGAGAAACTACAGTACCTCACATCACATCACGAGGAATCTGATGTCTCAAATAGCGATAATAATTAAAATACCGTACATGTATGAAAAAAATGTAAATTACGCATAAAAATATATTGTTTTGAATAAAATTAAATACTGTAGTTAATAAAAAAAGTTTGTCTTGTATCAATTTTTTTCGAATTTGAAATTTTTTATTAGTCATATTTTATTTTCGTATTTTTTTTTATGCGAATTTTATAGTAATTTTACGTTGTTGCTTTGCTTTTATGCGATTTTTGGAAAATTACAGTACGTATCCCCCATTTTTCAAGGTAAGTTAAGTCTATTTTTGTGCGATTTCTTTTGTGCGCGTTTTCTTAAGAACCTATCCACCGCATAAAACGAGACCCAGGTGTATATCTAAATTAACAGGGAATTTATAAATTATAAATTAGGCAAAAATTTTCATAAGCTTTGGCTAATTCTTAATATTGACTGTTTAATTTTTTGTTATGTAGAATTATATATATATTAGAATAATCTTATTCATAGAGCAACGAAGTCTGAATTCTCAATCATAATTCACAAGTCAGGTACATATTTAATAGCCATAGTTTACTTATATGCTTACTAAAATAATGTGAATATATATGTCATTATTTGGCAATCATAGATATTCAAATAATATTTATTCATTATATTTGCCAATATTTTAAAACTTATTTAATTATAGGCCATGAGAATAAACATAAAACACTTAAAAGTTGTAATAAATGTAAGAGTCTATCATCTGACATTAAATTTATTACAGTAAGCTTTAAAAAATATATATATTTGCTCAAATAATAGATTTAAAACTTTTTAGCTCAATGATTTTTTATTAAATATAGTAACTTAGGAACATGTATTAAAGCTATTTAGTAAAAGTTTTAACAGAATCTACAACTATTTATTATAATCACTATTTTTTTTGTTACAATATCTGAATATTCAATCTCTTATTTCTTTTAATTTGTTTAATTTATAAATAGAATAAAATAGGTCTGATTAAATTTATCGTAACAGATTCATAATAATAAAGATTCCACATTGTTGAAATAGTCACTAGGATTTTGATACCTATTATAGCAAAAATAGGTACTTTTCTATTCTATCTTGTCAGCCGCTTGATGCTAAGCAAAAACATATACATATAACGTTACCAGGCCCACTCTGTTCTTTGTGAAAGAATAAGAATTGTACAGGTTAACGTAATTCATTAATTTCTTTAGTAATATTTATTAGAACAATTTTATGAAAACATGTTATTGCAAATATTCTATTATAGTAGAATACCTTGTGTGGCAACCCCCCCCCCCAAACTTTATAACTACATCGTACTGGCCAAAAAATGATACTGATAATGCTTTAATTACTGAATTGTCTTTTACTTTTTCAGCTCATTTTTGAAAAAGAAAAAAAAAATTATTTATTAATTGATTTCTTACAATAGCTATCTTTGAAAGATATGTGTATGGATCTCAATGGCACATCTATTAAGAACGATTAATAATTTCCAACTCAATATGGTTTTTTGTTTTGTTTTATTACGCCTTTTTGGTTGAGTATTTGAAGATTAATTAATCAATGTATTCGGTATTTGGACAATTTCCTTTGGTTTCTCTGGATAGAACTACGAGAATTTTCACACTCGTACATCCTTTTTTTTTGTTTTTGTTCGAAGGCTTAACGTAATTCATTCTGATTTTCTTCATCAATTTCTGTAATTTCGTCAAGAACAATTTGACACTACTAAGAAATTTCAAAAGCTGCTTGAACTCCAACTGGCCCCGAAAAGTCAAATCTTAGTCCTGTAATGTAGGCCAAAGGGGCATTCCTTTTTCACATCCACAAGAATTAAAACTTTATTAATTGACCTACCTTATTGCAAAGATTCTATTCCAGTAGATTTAATAAATTTCCCCATGCAGGGCGGCTTCTGTGGACAGCAGTTAGCCCGATTTCGATCTGTCTGCCATTTTCTTTGTCATGGACATGTTCTTGCAAAAACGTGACTATTCATGTGAGCTTGTCGAAATTTTGCTTGGAACTCCACATTGAGTAGGGAAGCGTGGTGATGGGTAGACAATTGTTAGGACATAATAGTAGGTCAAATGACTTGTAAGCTAATCCCTTTGACATGCATATTTGAAGAGTTGTGGCAGGTTGAAGTCTAGACTCCCTCACACGATACTCTAGTGAACATTGAACTGTGAGCATTGGGATAAAGTGCGCAACATTAAAACAGGCCGCCCGCTGCTAAACAACATCTTTTCTGTGCTTTATAGCATAGAAATTAACGGCATCATCGGGCACTGGCTGCTGTGTATTAAATGGCCTCTTTGGTGCTTTTTGTATAGATATATAGGCCTAGAAGGTGGCGGTCATGTAAATGGCATATTTAAGCGCTTTTGCATATAAATAGCGCCATCAAGCGGCTGACACGATAGAATAGAAAACTACCCAATATTCTTTTAAGCTACATCTGTTAGAAAAAATCATTTTCAGCTCAGCACTTTTTTTTGCTATACTATATTAGAAGAATTAATTCTGACATCAGTTTAATTTTCTCAATTATAGAAATAAAAAAACACATGCCCCAAATGATCAAATATATTATAAATTACATTAAGAGCAATAATTCATTTTATTTATTCGAATCTAGGGTCGTCTATTGTAAACTATGAGTAATCCAAAAACATTAAATGATAATACCACATTCAAATTACCAAACTAATTTCTACTTATTGGCCTTCCATCACCTTTACTTCTTTTATATGAACCAAACAAGCTAAAATTTTGAACCCAAACTAACTTGCTTGTTAGTCAATCAGTTATATATTTGTGATCTCAATAATATGCTAACTTTAAGTGCTTTTAATAAGGATGGTATTTACCAAATTATTACGACTTTCTCAGGCGATTTTCCAGATTCCTTTTTACTCTTACACAAATACTATATCATGTGGTTGTTCGAAGGTATTCATTTATTAATAACATTCTCACAGCGTCTGCGCAATTAGCTTAACAGGCTGTCATTCTATCGTAACATCTGTATTAGAAAAGTTATATATATTTTTCAAAGTTAAAGATTTATATTTAAATTCATTAAAATATATAGTGAGTGTGCTATAGCAAAAATTTCTACAAAGACAAATGTTACAGTAAGACATTTTTATCATGTTTATGTAAAACTTAGATTACCAATTTTGTTTGCTTATCTACCTTTAATGGGGAAAAATATACTATATTTATTATAATTATTATGTTGCTTATAATAATAATTTTAGCTGTAAGTATGGAAATAAAGAGATGCATTAACATGAAAAAAAAAATCCAAACAAACAAAAAATTGTAAAAATGTTAACAAACAAAAATGCTATAACGAATATCATTGGCTGATATAGGATATATATATACAAGACGTTTCAATCTTTTTAAAAAGCAGAATTATAATGTTTAATAATGCCATCAAAAAAAATTTCCAAATGAGAAAACCTGAAGTTATTTTCATCAGTATTAAGTTTTAAAAGTTAGAATGTAACATCAAGCAAATAATAATAATAATAATAATTTCCAAGAAAGAAGGCAGAACAATTTTTAGTAGGATAATTGTTTTGAGGTTTATTTTAATTTTAACTAAAAAATACACAACATAGTATAAAAAAAAAAAAATTCAAGCAAGAAAGCATAAATGATTTTTAATAATATAATTTTATTTATGCTTTTAGAAGATTGATTTTAATTTTCAATATGAGGCAAAAATAGTTAGAATGTAGCGCGAAGAAAAAAATAATTTCCAAGCAAGAAAACACATGAATTACCTTTTTTAACAAATATTTTAAAGTTTCACACTAAAACAGAACAGAACTAGACACATATGAACAAAATACAAGTGGGAAAAGTCAACCAAAACAATTAAGCATCTTTAAAAGAAGCTATACCAAATCTAATTAAATTCTTTGATTTATTAAAAAAAAATTAAATATATTAAAACAAAATTATTATCTCACCCTTTCAATAGCTTCCTTTTCTTGTGGAGTAACTTGAATAAAACCAACCCCTGGAGATCCTCCTTGAGCCTGACCCTGACCTGTTGCCTGGCCTGTACCTGTACCACCAGAAGAGGGTTCATTTAACATTCGAACAAACTGCTCCTGATGCTGACTAATACGCTGGAAAAAATAATACAATTACATTTAAAACTTCACAGATAAATATAATCTAAAATAATATAGATAATTTAAAAGTGCTAAAAACTACATCCATTAATGACTGTAGGTCTTGAAAAATTTATTTAAAATGAAAAATATGAAAACAAAAAATCTATTTCCAAAATAATGTCATCTTACTGCTAAAACTAAAACCAATTTAAAAAGTAATTATAATTTAAATATATCAATTTACAAAAACTAAATTTAAAAAAAAAAAATTTAGTGAGAAAGATGATGACTTTTAAGAAAAGGCAAAGTGATCAAATGGAATAGCCTATCATTGCTAAAGATTTGTACAAATGAAGGCTTCTAGAGCAAGTAATTAATAGAAAGAACACATATTCTTTCTGAGATTTTACAAAAAATGCAATGGCAAATATCTTTGTTTGTAAAAATGTATATATTTTGCTTAAACGTATTCTCCTAGATAAGTATCCTAATATTAGTCATGAGTTAAATAAAAGTCCAGTATAAATAGTAGATATCTAAATGCTAAATAAAAATAGCTTATCAATTCATTTTTCTTACTTCTTTCTATCTTTAGTAATAAGAATATTGCACATATTTTTATTTAAAAATATTTACCTAGGTGTATATATTATAATTTTTGTCAGAAGCCAAAAAATCAAAATTGAAATCTGATATCTAAAAAAAAAAAATTCAAAACAAAAAGAAAGTAATAAAATCATAAAAATCTAATTGCTAAACATAGAGAATCACTAAATCAATGAATATCATTGGCTTAATAAGCACTAATGACTGAAGATAGAGCTTTTCAGAGTTTCAGTTTAGAGTGTCAAACATCACTATTACTTTTTGTGAGCCTAATGACATTAAGTTTTTCTTCTACAATTTGTTCATATTATTTTCATGTAAATACAAATATTAATTTTAATCAGTTTCTCAAAACATTAAGTAATGTTTGAGTGCTAAGACAAGCTAAGTTATATTCAATTTAACCAAATTGAATTTTTTTTTCCCTTCAACTGGGAATCTATCCAGAAACTAGTTCTTGAGTTTGCTATTTTTATAATTAAGTAAACTACACAGAATTAAAACATTTACATTTTGTAGAAATTTATAAACGATCAAATTATGTTAAAATACTAATTAACAATAATAATAATAATAAACTTTTAATAAAAATTACTCCTATTATTTATTTTTTTGATATTAGTACTACTAATTAATTTAAATAAAATCATTTGATTCGATTTATTTCTTTTTGTTGCAAAATATGAAATGAAGTTAAATCATAATCCTTAAAGAAAAATGATACTGAGAACCCATTATAATTAAAATCTGTTTTATGTATATATAGCATATATATATGATTTTAATAATACTATATAATAATCTTGCTTATAGTATTAAAAAAGACAATAATCTTGTTTTATTTTACAAATAACTGTAATAATTAAATGTGATTGAAAAATTAAAACATATTGGCATTGCCTTCATTTCAAAATATGGACTTTAATCTGTTTGCAGTCAATTCAAGACTTGTGCAATGTCCATAAATTTCTTTTTAGGATTATTATCATCTCCTCTCATTGGTTAAAATAATAAAGATAGCTGATTTTATCAGGAAGCAGATTTCTTGTCAATTTATGACAATTAAAGCATTCCTCTGGTAAAAAAATAAGAAAAAGAGTTGGATACTTTTTGTTTTGATTCCGAAAATGATATTGGACTTATATTTGAAAAAAAAAATTTTTGGACAATAAAATTATTTTTTATGTTCCTAAAAATATTCTAAAAATCAAAAAAAAAAAAATGTGAAAAGAATTTATTAGTAAGAAAATTATAAAAACGTTTTAGCAAAATTATAACATAATTTAGAAACATTGTATAAATTTTAATTATTTAAGATTTATAAAAAATTATTCACCAGAACAATATTTAATAATGAGCAAACCAATCACAGTTTGTGTGGGCATATATATATATAAATAAAGAATTTATATGTAATTGGCATTTTCCCGTATCAACAAGCAATGTGATGAAATAAGCTAAAGAACAACAGAGCTGGAGGGAAATAACATGTATTTCTGAAGTGCTAGTTCTGAGATAAAAATAAAAAATGCATATAAAAATTCCATAATATTAATCTCCAAATAAATAAATAAATAATAATAAACTATTTACTATAATATCTTTTATATTAATCATTATGATAGTCTTAAAATTTCCATACTTTAATCAATTTATAAATCAAGAACTCATAATATTACAAATTTGCGTTATACCATCTTCATAAAATTATAATGTAGACATATATAAGCTTTTGTAAGATAATTTAAACAGATCATATGAATAGTGACATATTATAATTCAGCCCTCATCATTGATGAGATGAGAGTCATTCATATACTAGTAGAACCTATAGTCTATCATTTTTCTTGTGTTTGTCTTAGCATAAGATTTTATTCTTATCATTTTGCTGCAATTTTTTATTTAATATTTTTTTACATTTATGTTCTGCATTTTAGGTGAATTAATTATATTATTTTTACTTATTGGATATTAATGGTTTTTCCGATCTAAGATAGAAATTTTTGAACTTCATGTACATTATTGTAATTTAACATGGCTACATTTGTTCCATAATTGTATTAATTTGCAGTGATTCAAATTGTTTACTTCTATTATAAGACTTCTTAAAAGTGAACAAATTAATATGGAAGAATTCTATAACTCTATCTAGAAATAATATGAATACTGGAACAATCTTTTTAATTAAACAATTTCTTTTAAAAATTTACTTATAATCTATATTTTTTCTTCAAAATAATTTCTTTTATTTTCAGTCATCTATTTATACTAATTAAATCCAATTCCAAATTATTATTGTCTCTACAAAGTTTGAATTCATGTCACTATTCAGAAATTTTCAAATTTCTTTATCAGTAGTTCACAATTATAAAAAATTTACTAATTTTAAGATTTGTTTTTTAAGATCTTTGTTGAAAAATAATTTATATGTAATATAAAACATTTATTACTATTATATTTTATAATGACAAACTAAATTATACAAAATTTCAAATGCATTTCTGAATATATTAATCATCACACATAAATTTATATATTACCTGAAGTAGCTGGGGATTAGATTGACCCAGTTGCTGCAGGAAGGCATTCAAAAGGCTTGGATTCTGCTGAATCAGCTGTCGCATTTGCTGAAATTGTGGCTGAGTCCGCAAAAACTCAAGTGGATCTAAATATAAAATAAAAAACAGTGTTTCACAATAATACATGAATGAAATTATTTACAAATGCAAAAATATCTATTTCTATTTTACTCAATAATGTAATCCACTACAATATTCTATTATTATTGGGGAAGTAGAGCAACAAATTCAAAACTAATGGATCCTGCATCTATTCACCTATCAGTTTTGATGTTCTAACATTAGAAGATCTGCTCCGAGTGACTAATGATTTGATTTTTTTTTTTTCCAATTCAATAGCCTTTTCTATTACTATCATCTTCTTTCATAACAATACTTTGATAAAACATTCATTAGATTTGGTATTTTGGTTAAAGACAAGTTAACTTTCAAAATTATACCTAAATTTTCTCAACAAAGAACAAAAAAGTTTAATTCAGCTTCCTGATTAATTCTCTATTATTTCGAGTAAAAATGTCAATTTGTTTTTCAAAGAAAAAATTTTTTAAAATTAATAGTCATATAATTTCTTTTGATTTTAGCATACATTATTTGTTACTACTCCAAAATTGTTATGAAATTAGTTTCTTAAATGTCATGCATAATGATAGTGACAGATTAAAAAGCCAAAAGTTCTTGGATAATTCTCAGCCAAGTATAATGAAGAAAAACTCATTTTGGTCGATTGAATGGAATTAATATATTCACAGTCTGCCACCAAAGTACTTTAATGTCCCATGACCTTTCAGATTTTGACATTTTCAAAATCTAATTTAATTATACAATATTGAGAACAATGCTATAATAAATTAAACATTTTAGAATTGGAAAAATCATAAATAAATCATTTTTATGATTATATCATTTCAATAATATATGTTCATCAATATTAGAAATAATTTTCTTTCTTCTACTCCAAAGCTATCTACAGTAAGCTCAAGTAATCAATAGATACTAGTTAGTAAAGCTATTACCTCCAGACTAGTTTCTGGTCTTTGTTAGTTAAAAAACTTGGATCTAATGCATCTCAAACCTAGAAGCCATTTTTTACTGTCAAACTAATATCCAGAAATTAAGATAGTCATAAATCTGTTGGTTCATAACATCAATATTTATATGATCAATGCAGAATGATTTAGGGCTTCCTTTATCTTTCAGTTAAAATAGCTAAATATTCATTTACTAATATTATTAGATAGTTCATTAATTGATTATGGATCAATTTTCTAAAAAAAAAAGTTTGCTTGGGAAATCCAACTATGTAGGTGAAATTTCTATTCAACAATGTCAGGTCACAGTCTAATATCCAACTACCCTACCAGTTTTAATTTAAAATTACAATCATATGTAAAAAAACACAATAACTTAATTTCTGTAGTATTGGAATTTTTTTACAAAAAAAAAAAAAGTTAAATTAAATAAGATAAAACTTTAACAATCAATAAAAAAAAATAAAAAATACAATTTAATATCCCAGTAAAAATAGATATAATTATATTTATCTTGTGAATTAGTTAAAATAAAGTTTTGAAATTTAGAGGTAAAATGGAAAAAAGAATAATATATTAAGAATGACTATGAGTTATAAAATATTTTCAAGATGAATAAATAATAATTAAACTAAGGAAATGGATTGTATTAAAATAATTATTTTATGGGCTTCAAAGCAGACATACAAACTTCATTGCTAGAGCAGTTTTGGTAACATAATTAAATGGATTGTAAAATACTAATATTAAAAACTTATATACTAATTAACTGAACACATATGTACATAAAAATATACAAGTGAATAAATGTGAGCATCAATATATAAGTTTTTATTAAGTTAAATAAAATTTTATGTAAAATAAATTCTACATTTTTAGTTTAGAAAATAATTCTGTTTTTAAAAAGCAAGAGGTTTTGAAATTTAGTTTTAAAAACCCTCACAATAATTCTTAGTAAAGGTATTTCTAATTACTTAAGAAACTTAATTATGTGGGATAGTCTACATTTTTTTTAATTGTTAAGGTAAATTAGAATAGGATTGCAAAATTAATTCTTGCATTCCTAATTTCTTGCTCACTTTTAAGTCAAGATATGCAGTTGCACACTAGTAGCAATTGACCATGGAAGAAAAGAAAATCAGTCAATCTTAAAGTGCTAGATCAGCATTTATATATCACTCTCAGTAAATGATCTACACTTTAAGATGGAATGATTTTCTTTTCCCAATGGTTAACAGCAAGATATTATATAGATATTCCACTGCAACAGCAGTAATTACTCTAGTTCACTTTAAAGGAATTTATACAAACAAATTCTCAAACTAGCTTCTGGTTAGCCAGAATCTATCTAGTGTCCATTGATAACTCATGTATAAACAGATGGCTCTAGAGAAAAGTGATTGTTGCCAAAAATAAACAAACAAAAAAGCTTAAGCTACAACTGAAATAAAACCTAATTGAAAATTTGACTTTTTAATATTTATCACTGTATTTGTTTTCATTACTACAGTATATAAATCAAGCTGAGAAAAAAAAAAAAAGGAAATTCAAATGCTACAAATTTCTTACCCCCTCCTTCACTAGGTTCCGAACCACCTGTGCTGGTTGTTGTTGATGTTTCAGTAGCAGGTGCTGTTGTGGTAGCTGGCGGTGTTGGAACTGAAACAGGTGGAGCTGCGGCAGCCATTTCTTCCGTGGCGCTCTGAGGTATACCCTAAAATAAACAATTTCAAAATTTATTCATAATATTTGCATAATATACATATAATATCAAAGTTTTTAAATAAAATAATATTTTATTACAGATTCTACACAACATATAAAGAAGAAAGTTAAATTATATCATAAATATTTAACATTTGACGATTTCTTGGTAAACAATATTCAAAATGAGTACAAAGATAAATTCTAGATTATGCAATATATATGTACTTATTAATATAATTTTCTTAAAAAATTTATTTTCTTTAAAAATTTCTTTCTTTGAATCAAATGACAGACAGCATATAAATATTTCTTTATTATTTCATTCCATTATTTTGATAATTTTCTATAGTTATTTTCAAAGATATATTTCACTACTTATCTATTTATAAATAAGCATTTATTTTTATAGCATCTGCATACAATTGTAATTACATTCGAATATCGACCTTTCAAGCCAATTGTGCAAACGCTTTGCGAGTGTTAAATAATAAATGAATACCCTCTGACCAATACAAAATATAGAATTTATGCAGGAATAAAAAGAATCCCTCTTATTCCTATGACTCAAATATTTATATATGAGCAAATCTGAAGTACTGGCACAGAAGGTGTGACAATAGAACGGTCACTTTAAATTACTATATACAATGTCTGAATGAATGACGCCAATGAAATTTTCTAGAATTTACTAAACGTCATTCCAACTGAAACTTAATCATATATATAAATAAGCATTTATTTTTATAGCGTTTGCATACAATTGTAATTACATTCGAATATCGGCCTTTCAAGCCAATTGTGCAAATGCTTTGCGAATGTTAAATAATAAATGAATACCCTCTGACCAATACAAGATACAGAATTTATGCAGGAATAAAAAGAATCCCTCTTATTCCTATGACTCAAATATTTATATATGAGCAAATCTGAAGTACTGGCACAGAAGGTGTGACAATAGAACGGTCACTTTAAATTACTATATACAATGTCTGAATGAATGACGCCAATGAAATTTTCTAGAATTTACTAAACGTAAATTCTATATCTTGTATTGGTCAGAGGGTATTCATTTATTATTTAACACTCGCAAAGCGTTTGCACAATTGGCTTGAAAGGCCGATATTCGAATGTAATTACAATTGTATGCAGACGCTATAAAAATAAATGCTTATTTGTATATATGATTAAGTTTCAGTTGGAAAGACGTTTAGTAAATTCTAGAAAATTTCATTGGCGTCATTCATTCAGACATTGTATATAGTAATTTAAAGTCACCGTTCTATTGTCACACCTTCTGTGCCAGTACTTCAGATTTGCTCATATATAAATATTTGAGTCGTAGGAATAAGAGGGATTCTTTTTATTCCTTCATAAATTCTATATCTTGTATTGGTCAGAGAGTATTCATTTATTATTTAACACTCGCAAAGCGTTTGCACAATTGGCTTGAAAGGCCGATATTCGAATGTAATTACTTGTCTATTTGTAAATGTCTAAAAATTGGAAAAACAAATTATTATCATAAAAAAATAAATATTAAAAATATGAATTATATTTGGTATTAAATTTTTATTTGATTTTCTAATTATATAATATTAATTTTCTTTTTTAATTTTTAAATATACCTAAGTATATCAGTACTGAAAATATGTAAATAAAGAGAATTCACCTTGAAAACGATCAAAATGTTTGGTTGAAATAATAATGAGATATTTCTATGTTAATATTTAATTCTCAGAAATAAACATTATTAAAGAAAATTATTTTTTTAAGGAATATTATTGTGATAAACTAAATTAAATTTTGAAAATGGTGGAATATAAAGAATAATACATCAATCTCAATGATTAAAATGAAAGAACCTTAATAGTTATTTCAAATTTTATTCTAATCCTCCATTACAAAAAAAAATTTGGCCAAGTTGTATATTAAAAAAAAAATAATTCAATTTTCCATCTATTTTGCAAGTAATATCTAGAACAGCATCACAATTAGCTATAACAAATATTTTTTCTTGTAATAATCTTTTAAAAAGTAATTCCAATGTCTAAAAAATTTTTATGGATATATATATATTAAAAAAAAACCAAAAACATATAAAAATCAAAATTCTTGAGAATAAAATTTGGTTACATGAGCAATATATACAAATCTTCAACAAACTTCAAATGTCAAATGCAATTCTCTTAATGAAAACACAATCCCCAATGATGCTTGATCAGACATATTAATTCACATTTATATTAGAACGTATTTTTTACTTTTAATTTTTAAAAAAGTATATTGACAATGAAAAAAAAGTGCAGAAATGAATTATTTAAACTAACTAAAACTGAAAAATTAAAAAGGCATTTATACTGCTAATATTATTATTAATTAATATTTAATTCTAAATTATTAAGTGTGATATTGACTTTGCAATCACAAAACAATAATTGATTAATTAAAATAAATCAAAAACGCCAAATAAATTACAATGCAGAAATTTCACTTTATTCATAAATATATGTCAATTAAAGCTTGTTAATTTATAAAAAAGGGAAAAAAAAACATTAAAAAAAAAGTGTGTCGATGAAATCTGATGGTCATAAAATTTAAAGTATTCCACCATTATTTTGTGTGAATTAAAAAAAGTGCCATATTATCAGTGCTCAACCTATAAATTATTTAAATTAAAAAACAAAAACACTCTTATTCTAGACTTCTACTTTTCTATTCATTATTACTTTATATACTATGCACAGTGTAAATTTTACCTGCTTCAAATAAATGTTAAATGGTTAAAAATAAATCACAATTTTTACTGCATTCTTCATTAAGACAAAAAAAAATATATTGTAGATACACTTTTTTGTTGTTGTAGTAATTAATTGGAAAAATTAAAAAATAATCACTGAATTTTATTCTATTATCAGAAATAAGACTGTCCTTATCATAAATAAATTCATTTAATATTTCCTTATTCAACTCTTTAAAAATCATTTAAGAGATAGCTTTTATAAAAGACTTTTAATAATTATGCTGGATACTGTTTTCCAACCAATAATTGCCTAAATAATAAAAAATATTTTTTTTTTATTAAGATGATACTTTTAATATCTAATAATAACAGAATTTTGATAAACCCAAGTTATTTTATTTCAATGTAGAGTTTAGTTAAATTTTTACAAAATTTCTTTTAATTTTTTATATTTATCATTCCTTCTTTTTGCAATTTTGTTTTCTAAGCTATATATCAAATTTCATATGAACTTTTTTCTTTCACTTTTCTTCTGGAAAACTGTTTTTTAAAATCACTTCTTATGCAAACAAAATATAACATTTTAAAAGAAACTTCAAAAATTGACATTATTAATAATGATAATAATTAAACTTGATTACAAACCGTTAAAAGATATTCCACTGCTCTGTCAGGATTATTGAAGCTGGCTCGCAAGGCCTGTTCCACCTGTTCCCGTTCATAACCCATACTCATAATTTCTTCAACCATTCTCTGGTAGTCCTCCCCAATAACCAAATTAGATTCTGCCGCTGCTGCCAGACTAGAGGCAATACTGGAGGCCAGACTAGTTGCTATAGAAGCTGCACTACTACCTTCTGTTGGTGGATTGACACTAGATACAGGAGAAACATCTGTTTTTTCTTCTTCCTCTTTCTTTTCTTCTACTTTAGTATCGCCACTTTCTTCAGAAGTGTCTGTGGATGATGTAATAGTAGCAGCTGGAGTTGTTTCTGCTGTCTTTGCTGGTGCAGTTTTTGGCTGTAATAAAAATTTAAAAATGAACTTGTAATATTTTTTACCTTCCATTTTAAATTTTAATTATATAAAACTAAATATTTCTAAACAAATACATTTTACACTATATGAAGAAATTAATGTTTATTTTCTCACTAAGACAAAAAAATATTAATTTAATGAGGTTGAAGATGTTAATAGTCTATAATTTAATAAGAGGAGTACATCTAAACCCCCCCCCCCCAAAATTCCTACTTCTCAACCAAAATGAAATGATACATGATTTAATTAAGTGTATTCATCCAATTACTGTCCTAATACAGCTTGCAAGTTTGGTAACTTTCATCTTTTCTATTTATGAGTATCCCAAATTACACTGCTTTTACATCTTTATTTTAGTCCAATCTCATCATCCTGTTTTTTTTTTTATTACCAAAACTAGTTAAAAATCTACTTTTAGAAATTTTATTTAATTGGAATAATCATGACTTCCATCCTTTTCTAAAAATTAAATTTCATTGTTTCAAATGCAAAAATCATTTTAATGTAAATTTTTTTTTATTGCAAATGCCAAAAAACTAACCATTTCTAAACTAGTATCTTTTAAGAATATTGCTTTCAACGAATGGAAAATAAATTTTAATTCAACAATTATTATCATTCATTTGATAAATTAAATTTAAACATGCCATGAGTAAATCAAAATAATCCAACAAATTTAAACTTGTTTAATTTCCATCTCTTTTTATAAATAAAATGTTTGTGACAATTTCTCAAGAGAAGACCAATTTTTCCCCTTCACCATGGTACCCGCAGACCACTTTACGTGTGCCCGCCGCTATCCGAACAAGATAAAAAATTATTTATCTGATACAAATAAATTTAATTTTTAAAATTTCTTATAAATTATTGTATTATAATATAATCAACTTGTAGGGCATACTATACTTTTACAGCGTAAAAATATAAACGTTAATTATATGTTAAAATTTTATTTTTGAAATAAATATTTTTTTGTACATTATGTGTATTATTAACAATATCCAACTATAAATTTACATTGAAAAAATAAATGGTGCTCGCCACCTGGTTGAAAAAATAATGGTGCTCGCCACCTGGCCGGTATTATAGAATGTGCTCCTAAATGCAAAAAGGTTGGGGACCCCTAATCTAATGGTTATAAATGCATATTAAATCTACGTCTGAAAACAATGCTTATTATTAATTCTCATATGTCGAATTTAAAGTTGCATCATAAAATAATATATTTTTTTATTTTACTTTATTAGAACAAAAATTTTGGCCCCATCAGAATGTTTTTGCTTTAAATTTATTTATAACTTTTCAATTTTTTCTTTCTGTCTATAAATTAGAACTTTTCTTGATAGTTCATCAGTTAAGAAATATGGGGAAATCAGAATTTTTGATTGAATTTATCAATATGTACTTTTTAATAAGCCTCTTTTCAATCAAAATTCTAAAAATAAATATTCAACTTTCTTTCAACTCATTATATTTAAGTTAGGCCAATTAATACTTTAATATTTCCTAATAATACTGGTATACATCAGCTTATTCTATACTCAACTTTTTTTTATTCACATAAATGATTTTCCTATTATAATTAATCAATTCAAAATTTGTTAACAATAATAATATTCTTTTCTTTTAGTACAACTATTCATCTTCTCTAGTCCATTAAATGTGAAGTTCCAAAAAATTAATAATAGCAAAATGTTAATTCATTTAAGTTCTACTATACCAAAAATTCAATTAATCATAGAATTTATTAGTATCAAGTATTATTTTTCCTAATGATTTGCTATCACATGATTATATTTCCTCTATTAAGAAAGCTATTTCCCAGAAGAAAATTGATTTTCTATATACATTCAAAATTGGTTTTTTCCTCATACAATTTCTTCTCATATGCAAAGTCCAGATTTAGGTTTTTAGCAACTTAACTCTCATATGTAAGAAAAGAAGAGAGAATGATTTGTTGAGAATCAATAATATCCAAATATAGTCCTTTAATTAGGTCTATTTTGTATTCATCATTATGCTAATTAATCTTGTTGAATTTCATCAAAGCTTTAGATTTTAAGTCAAATTAAATGACATGTTTTATGATTGTTATTAATTTCAGTCCATACATTTATTAAGTTTGAAAACAGATAATTTATCTCAGCTCTTATAGATAAGCCAATAATAATGCAGGAATCCTCACTCTTTACATCTGCATTGAACTCACACAAACATGATTAAATAATGGTACAGAATAATTCAGAACAAAAAAATCATAATAAATAAAATCCTTTTCACATTATGCAACTTCCAAAAGATAGAAAGACAGCACAAATAATTTTAAAAAACAATGGTTGTTTTTAATATTATATTAAGTATACGCTGTATAAGTGGTTGCTGAGAGAATTATGTACCAAAATAAAATCACAGAAATGGAAAATTAAAAAAAAAAAACTTTGCAGTTTTAAAGAGCTACAAAAATAAAATATGTTATACATTCACATGCAATAATAAAATATGTCACTTTTAAACACTGAAAAATATTGCAAAATATTCAACACCATTATTTGGGAAACAACACACACACACACACTTCATTTTACTAAAGAAATTATAAGATGTTTTCAAAAGTGACTGCAAAAATAAATCAACATTTATTTTTTTCTTTCTGAAGTTAATGTGAAGAGAAAAAAGTAAGTTAATTATTGTATTTTTTAATTCGTAACTTTATTGTTATTATTCCATATAAAACTTGTATTTTTATGTTTAATAATTCAATGTCTTTGTCTTTAAATAAATATATGTATAGTAAAATATTAACATTGTTCATATGTATATTATTGTACACATTTAAAAACAAATGTTATTTGTTACTAACATTATTTGCTACAAAATTGAAAATACTTTTAACTAGAACCAATTTGCCATAAAAAGAAAGCAGAGAAAAATTTGTGAATGTTTTAAACTGGAGTCTATATGTATTTTCTCACATAAATATATATATTTACATACACCCACAAAGCAGACAATTGTATAGGGTTTTCTGGTATAAAAGTATATTGGACATTAAAATAAATATAATAACTGTACCTACACATTCATAATCATGTATAAAAATCTATATTTTATATTTAAGATTTTGCAATTATAAAAATATCAAAGTAAGAGAGTGAGAATAAGTTTTTTTCATGTAAACAAATGGAGGTTTTTTTTTTTTTTAATTAATTTTTTTAAGTTAACTGAAAGATTACATTTTTCTGTCAAACACTGATTGACATTTTATAATTTTATTAACTTTTTTCCTTTTCTTTAGGAACCACATACTTGTATCTTTTGAATATTTTTTAATTCTACAATCTCCCCCCCCCCCCTCCTTTCAGAATAATAGTGATATTTCATATGAAATATATTTACAAATAACTAATATATAATAAGAGGGAGAAAATAAATTAACATAAATCACAACATTTTAAATAATACCCATTCCTGCAATATACACAAAAATTTGATAGATTTTAATATATATATCCACTGTATAATAATTGATGCTATAATACATATATAAAAAGAAAAAAATGTAAACTCAAAAATAATCTTAAAATATATTTAGAACACAAAGTTTTCAAATACACTTTTGCAAACAACTCTAACTACTTTTAAAAGATTAAATTAGTAAATATAGAAAACAAAAAATAAAATAAAGATAGCCATATAATATAAGCAAAAAAATAAAAATTAAATCTTACCTTTGTTACCATAATGACTACAAAATTCTTTTCTTCAATTTTATATTCACTAATTGGCGAATCATCATTTAATATTTTACCTTTAAAATATTAATTACATATATGCATTTAATATGTATATATATATTAAAAGTAATTTATTCACCCAAGAGCTATCTAATAAACTTTAGTAATTAATAGTTATCAGGGTTATACAATGCTTAAAAAAAACAAAAAACAGTCTAAACATAAGGATTTTACAGCATTATATCATCTGGTGTTCATTGATTACCTAAGCTTACAGTAGATGGTTCTAGAATAGGGTGAAGAAATGAGAAAATCAATATTACATATATATAAATATTTTATATATAAAATTAGAAGCATTTTTTTTTTTTGTATAATAAAAGTTTGAATAACTTACCAGCATAAATAAGCTTTTGACCAGATGATGGAAATTCTGAACCTTTTTCACCTTCTATTTTTTCTTTTAAAGCTTTAACCTAATAATTATTCAATATATATATATTTACATATACTAAAGTATTTACTGATACTAATTAACAATATATATATATAATATCTTACGGTATTACAAATTAAATCTTTTGATTGGTAGCAATTTACAAAATCAGTTTATGTTCAGTTAACTTAAAAGTCTATTTTTAACAATTAATTTATTAACTTTTCATTTTGTGCATTTTGATTTCACATCATTAAAATGTTGAGAAATATAATAAAATAAATTGCAGTTGCTTTATTTCTTAATATAGTACTTGTTGCCTAATTCCTTCAATATCCCATCACTAAAATTATGTATATCAATAGCTTTTATTGAATAAAATCAACAGGGCCGGCGCTGGGTACTAGGCGCCCGCATGCAAATTTGATTTTGGCGCCCCTGTCAATATGTATGTTTACTAAGGTGACCCGACCGTGTCCCGTGGCGTTTTAAAAAAGTCATGATTTTTAGAAAGAATGCACGATGTAATGCTATTTTTGATATCAAAAATAGCATAAAATTGATTGTTAAATTATATATTATTTCATACAAACGGTTTGTATGAAATAATATATAATTTAACACGGCAAATTTAGATGTTAGAAAAATTTGCAGAAATTTTAAAAATAATGTGTTTGTTAAAAATAGACAGAGTGATTCAAATATATATATATAATAAATTAAAAAAAAATAATGTTTGAGATTAAAATATTTAAATGTTTAAAATAATTTTCGAAAAACATTTACATATTTTAATCTCAAATATTTTTTTTTTTTTAAAATTTCATATTTATTATTTGCGTCACTGTCTGTTTTAACAAACCCATTATTTTTAAAATTTTTGCTAATTTTTCTAACCTCTAAATTTATGCAAATATTAGCAAATTTAATAATAAATTTACAATTTATAAATGAAATAATTTTAAAAAAAGATAATATTACAAACATACATATTTAATTTATTATTATTAATGTACGCTATATCTATATAAACGCTCCATATAAACCAAATTTTTAATCAGCCCCCCCCCCCGGTCAATGGTGTCCCGTTTTACCAATGTTAAAATCTGGTCACTTTAATGTATACCACCTACATGTTATAAATATTAGTGTACAAAATCTTTCTAAGGGAAACAAACAAGGCAATGTAAATAAATAATTTTTAATATTAAAAAAAAATACAGTTAAAAAAAGTAAATGCATTACAAAACATGTTATAATTATAATAATTTTATACTCCTTGACTTCATATTAATAAACCTTGATATGATTGTATTTATTTCCAGTTCTGCACAAATATCATTTTCAATAGCAATTAATGCCAAATTAACAAGCCGTTTTTGTGACATAGTTGTTCTCAAGTAAGTTTTAATTAATTTTAACTTAGAAAATGAGCGTTCACCGCTTACAACACTAACAGGTAATGTTAATAATATTCTTAAAGCTATTGATAAGTTTGGCATAGATAAATTATTAGAAACTATAAAATTAAGTGTTTCGAAAGGGTTTTGAGAATTTAAAAAATCCTTTTGAAAAATATCTCGAAAAGCACATAATTCGTGAAATAAATCTGTAGCATTAATATCTTTACTGTTATCAAATTTCAAAATATTTTCTAAATCTTTGCATTTTGCTTGTAACTCGCTCTTATTAATTTCTGATATTTTATATAGAAAATTGAAATTATTATAACATGCTTCGAGGAGTTCAAAGCGTTCTGTTAAAGAATTAATCGCTACATCTAAAAGTGTAAAAAACATGTTTATTTTAAATTTTTCTTCAGGTATTTGAGGTGTTTCAGTCCTGATGCTCGTAATCAAATTGACGAGTTTTTTTCCATTGTCGAACTTCTTTGGCAGTTTTAAATTCTTTCTCTCCATCAACCTCTTCGCTAAGTTCATCTGCAATTTTGAGAATGTTTTTGAAATTTGAATCTGATCGATATTCTCGTAAAAATTTATTTAGATTTGCGATCGATTCTAAAGCAAGTGAAGCATTCATATTTACATTTTGGAGCATTTTACTGACAGGATTTATTCTATTTAATATATCATGCCAAATTATTAAAGAACAAATAAATTTGTAATCCTTAAGGTTAGTGCAGAGTGATTGAGCTTCATGTTGAATTTCTCTATTAAAAGATTCGTTGTTCATTATTTCATAGAGTGCATCATAAATTTCACCCAACTGATACCGTAGAGGCCGGATTGCATCAATTCTGCTTTCCCATCGTGTTTCTGATGGTTGTTTTAGAGTTAAAGTTTTAATAAATTTTAAAAGGATTGACCACCGTTTATAAGATGATGAAAAAAAATTGTATATTTTTTGAACAATTGCAAAAAAACCAATTGTATCTACATTGACTTTGGCGGCATCGTTTATGATTAAGTTTAAAGAATGAGCAGCACATGGTACGTAAAATGCACGAGGGTTTTTGGTTAAAATCAAATTTTGAAGTCCAGCCTTTTTGCCTTTCATGTTGGCCCCATTATCATACCCTTGACCACGCATGTCTTCAATGGGAATCTTCCATTTTTCCAGTTGTTCAATTATTGTTGTACATAAACCTCGTCCAGTGGAATCTGTTATATCTATGAAACCTAAAAGTTTTCTCTAATTTTAACCGTTCCATTATTACAAAAAGCGAAGCGAATAATTATGGTCATTTGTTCAGTTTTACTTGCATCTGGTGTACAATCTAAAATAATAGAATAATATTTGGATTTCTTTATCGATAATAAAATTGTTTCCCTAATTGCTGTACTTAAAATTTCCAATAATTCATTTTGGCTATCTTTGCTCAAATAATGTACTCTATTGTTTTGATCTAGGGCCCTCTCAACATGATTTTCCATAACGGGATCAAACTTCGCAAATAATTCAATTAATTTTAAAAAATTTCCGTTATTTTTTTAGTATAATTTATCAGATGATCCGCGAAATGCTAAATTTTGACTACCAAGGAATTTGATAATTTCAATCAGCCGTTCCAAAACACTCCTCCAATGTTTCTTTTCCATTTCATATAAATTTTGAGATTGACAATCAATAGTAATTTTGTTTTTTAATCTTTTCTCAAGTTCATTCCAATTCAATAAACTTTTCATGTGAGCCATACTAGTTTCATGTCTGTGTAAAGTTGTACTTAAATTTCTCCAATTATTGTATCCTTCTATGAGGCTAGATTCAGTAGATCCAAAAACTTTGCAACAAAAGCAAAACACAGAGTTCAAAATTTCGGAATAAATAAGCCATTTTCGAAAAACTACTTCTCCGTTTTCCATTTTTCTATTATAATATACATCAGAAAATTTACGGCCATGTACATCGTTCGGATATATAATATCTTTCTTTTGAACAGGCCCCATTTCTACTAAAATAATACGTAGTTTGTCATCGATTTTATTCCATTCAGCTGGATCTTCTAAATTTGTACACATTTGATATGATATTGGCACAATGACTTTGTTGTCACTTAACTGTTTCTTACTAAAATCTTGTTCAATATTTTCAACAGTTCCCTGTGATCTAGATGATGTGCACGGTTCTGGTTCTTGTTGAGTATAAGCTATTTCAGAAGCAGTTGATATTTTAAGATATTTATTAAGTGATCCACTTTGTTTTTTAATGTTTGCTATTTTTTCAGCTTGGCGTTTACGATTTTGTGCACCGGATAGTTTTTTCTTAGTTTTTGATTCCATATTACTTTTACTCATGAACGCCACTTTAAAATAATTTTCAAATGTAATAAATAAATAAATACGGACTCTAATTTATATATTTACATCATGTATCTTAATACTTAAGATTATATATCGCTAATTTAGATGTCCAACACAAATTACTTCTTGCGCCAAAATACAAAACTCTATACGCGGAGGGGAAGAAGTTGTTTAACTTGTTTACCTAAAAAAGGCAGCTAATAAATTGGAAATATTCAGCCATTGACATTAAAAATGGTCAGGTTTTAAAATAACTCAAGTGTCCAGTTTTTTACGCTTGATTGAACATTTTAGTTTTACCATTGGCAAGATTTTCTTTTGTTATCATATATTTTTCTAATTAACACAGGTGGCCTGCCAGGCCTGATTTGCGATTTCAATAGAAAATTTCCTGGGATTATAATTATTGTTTACAAGTTCTTACTAAGATTTTAAAATTTGCGATAAACATCATAAGCAAACGTATGTAATTAATTTGCAAACCTAATTAGTATGCAGAAAAAATAGACTTTTGACAACGATTAAAATATATAAAATAAAAAGTAAACTGAAAATTATATTAAGTTTACTGGAATTATACCTATAATATATATTACATACACGTTCGAATATTTATATCAAATTATTATTTAAATAAAAAATTAGAAAATGTTTTATTTTGCAATATTATAATCGTTTCTTACGATTTCAAAATTATGTACATGATCTAATATATATATATGCATATACATACATAAGTTCTAATTTATAATACTTTTAGTGTGTGTTTATTTATATATTTGCTAGCAGAAAGTTACTTATAGTTTACTATAAGCAGTACTATATATATATAAACATTACAATATGAAATTTGTAATATAATAAACTTTATGTTTAGTTTATTGTTCATGATAAATAATAGATTTGATTGTTTTATATTTTTAATATTAAGCAGAGCTTGTGTGCAGGCCTGCTTGTGTGTGTCATTTAATAAGATATAATATGACTTCATATGATTTTCAATAATCTACTCTCAATAATTTTTGTAAATAAACATTTGAGAATAATATTCTTCAAATGTGAGTATTTTTGTTAGTAGAGTTTTAATTTCTCAGGGATGGCGCCTTCTTTTTCAGATGCTAATCTCTCAGTGATGGCGCCTCCTTCTGCCAGCGCCCGCATGCCCGCTTCCGCCGGCCCTGAAAATCAATTATTTATTTCTGTCCAAAATATTGGTAGTGGAAAGACTTTTTTAAAAAGAGTTTCTGCAATTTTCATTATAGTACATACCCCTTACATAATTCTGTTCAGAATAGCTCAACCAATTTCTGTGTATAACATTTCCTCTTAATAACACTCTAAGACTTTCATTGATTAATAATACTTCTGTCATCAAAGATAAATTTTACAATGACTATATACTAATTCTGCCTAATTCCACTACTTTGTTAAATACTCCTCTGCAAAAAATTACAACATTTAACTTTATGTCAATTACATTTACAATTTAAATAGTGAAAATAGACACTCAAACCTTAGAATACTGTTTGTTGAATTTGTTAAGTGATCATTGCAATCAGTTAGTCTCTACTAAAAATAAGTATGATAATACAGTATTTAAAAAAACATTTTATTGACTGCAGATGGTTATACAGTTGAATAGAATATTCAAGATTTTTCACCAAAACTCATTCAAAATGTCACTAAAGCAGATTTTTTTTTTTTTTCATGTGTCATAGCATCAGGCGGGAAGCGAACCCACTAACCCGGAACAACTGCTTGTAAGACAGCTGTGCTGACCTCTCGACCACCAATGCTTGACTAGCAGATCTTATTTTAAAAAATATAAGTGGCAATGCAAGAATTTCATTAAAAAGCAAAAAGCCTTTATTTTCCTAGAATCTTTAATAAAGAAAGCACTTATTAGGAAAAGATAATAAAAACTTTATAATTAGTTCTGAAAATCCAAACATTTTAGCACAAAAGCGACAGGACTTGAACATAAATTTCATTCAAATAACACAAAAGATTTTTTTCTTTACATTAATTTTAAAAATTCTAATAATAACTGTTCTCAAACTGTTAGAAAAATAAAGGAGGAATTATATATAAAAAATTGCATTGAAGTATATAAGAGAAGAGTTATAATAAAGTAATATAACCTGTTCTCAAACCATTACTTAAAAAGATATTGAAGATATGAAAGAAAGTTTTCAACTTGTTTTAAAATTATGGTAAAAGATTCAGCAGGCCATGTACTACTACTATTACTACTAAGATCATTGTCATATAATATACAATAGTAATAATGGCCTGAATTTTCATTAGATAACTACTCTCAGCGAATGGGAATTAATGAAAGATGTTTTATAACTTTCTGCAGATACTTTTTAGTTTTAGCTATAGTTATGATGGAACCAAAAATATATAGATAAACAGATAATTAAGATTCATCAATGTATATACAACGGTTGGTTGTTAATATCAATATTAAAAAAAGTTTAGACTGGGATCATACCTGCCATTATCCATGTAGAAGTCGTTCAAATTGATATTAATATTTTCAAAGTCAAATGAAATCCCATCAAAACATTGATAATAATAAGCAATTATATACATGAATTAATCCAAAATATTTGTCAGTGAAAATATTTGCTTTAATATAGTTTAAATGAGTGGATTTTATTAATTACACATGCAATTACATATTTATAGTTTCGTTATATACAAAACATTTACATTACCTCATCTGCACAAAATAAGTTTGTGGCATATGCTTAATAATACCTAAATTCACAACAAAAACCTTTGGATCATTTCTCAATTAAACAATAAAGTGTAACTATCTTTTAAACAATAAAGAATACTTAAATGCTATTCTTAAAAAACAGGTATGCAATATATTAATATATACATTTATTAACAGGTTTTTTAAACATAATTAATGTTATAATAAGAACTATTCATAAATATCATAAAAGCATCCTTATATCATGAAAGCTGATAAAGCAAAAAAAAATGTAATGCTTGACAAAGTTGAAGAAATTTAGAAAAGAAAGTCACATATATGAGTAGATAATAGTCAAAGGAATGTAACTGCAAAAATTTCACAATACTGTTATGGAGAACAAAATTAAAGCTTTCATACATAGTCACCATTTCTATACAAAAAAAAATATAAAATATTTTCTATTTTCTAATAAATTGACTATTCCAATTAGTTTTTTTCTAAAGTTGTTTCTATTTTAAAATATTTTTATCAAAACATTAGAAATCAATCTTCTATAGACTACAGAAAGATAAAAACTTAAGTATTTATCATTTAAAAACTATTACAAATCATGATAAATTAATATTAAATAGTATTTTAAAAATATATATGTATTTTAAGAAAATCATGTAATTGTGAATTATTCAATACTAAAATTAAGAATTATTTACTTTTGTATTTAATCAAAAATAATTAAATAAATCTATAATTTGTTTTACATAATTTGATTGCATATTAAAGATTTGATTAATTACCAATAAAATTTTTAGAGATTATTATTATTTGCAGAGAGTTGGCAATATATACAGTATATATATTGTTGACTTAAACCACATTACATTCCAATATCATTTTAATATAAATAATTTTAATATAAACATTTAATTTGAATTATTTTTATAACAATTGATTTGCATGAGGGCTCCAATCCAGAATGATATCAGAAGATTTGTTTTCAAATGGCTGAGGATTTGTTTAGAGAATCAGCTCACATCCAATCTAACTAATATCACTAAGAATTTTGATAGGTTCTATAGAAAATAATATACTTACAGTAAGAGGCAATCTTAGCCAGAGATAATGTGGGGAGAGGGGAATATACATTTGCATATATTTTAATTTTATTTGTGTATATTTGAACATTACTTTAACATTATTATAAGTACATGAAATATTCCTTATTACATTAATTTTATATCTAAAATAATTTCAAACGATTGACAGTATATTGTATCATTATTCTAATTTAGTTTTGAGCTAATGAATCAACTGTCTGACAAATAAATTCATTATGTTGTTTTCAAAAATTATTAATAATGCATGTGTGGGTTTGAAGAACTGACATCCAAGATTCACAAATTGAAGTTCAATCTGTTACTGCTATTAGAGCTCAAATCTCACTTGATCTCCTGAGAAATTAACTATTTGATTATTTTTATTATTACATATTTAGAATATTTTAAAATTATAATGATCATGTAAAATTAACTAAAATAATAATTGAAATTATATTCATAAAAATGGGAAAAAATAAAGCATTTCCTTGTATCTGCTACATTTGATTTAATCCTAAATGGATATTGAAATTCACAAATAGAGAAGCAAACCATGTGAATATATATATTGCACCTGCAATGTGAATTAAAAAATTAAATGTCTTATTTTTTCATTTAATATTTTTTAAGTGTAAACAAGGCACAGATATGGAAATGATAGAAATAATAAAGCTACTATACATAGGTTAAGTATTTTATCAATCCAATATTTCACTATTATAAATAATGAATGGGAAAAAAAATTATACATCAAATATGCATTTGAGATTTCAAAATACTAGGACTTAATATGCACACTTTACTTTTAATTACTTGTTTCAGCTTTAAAACTATTCAAGAGATTAGTAAAAATCATTCATTCTAGCTCCATATTTATTTAATGATCAAATACATAAGATAGTTTCAAATAAAGTATGTAAGTGTAATTACATACATATATCCAGTAACATTTTTAAGGTTAGCTCTCCTAGCATTCAAATTAATAAAGATTTTTTCCATTCTCTTAAGTCATAATGGATTATATGCATTGTATTCATCAATGTTTTCTCTCTCTTTAAGTTCACAAATTTATCTTTGATTGTCTATGGTCTATTTTCCGTGAAATCATTAAAATAAACATATATGGACTTAGTATACATATTGTGCTTTATGTAAACAGGAATAATTTATAAGCAAACCATAACCTATATACCATTTAGACTATATAAATATATTATCTGATTCTGTACTATATTATATCATTTATAATAACTATTCAGCAACAGCAAACTCTTGACTACTAGTCTTATTTTCTGAGCCCATTCTGGTGTGCACCTTATATAAATATATACTTGAACATTTTCAATATTTATATAATATTCAATTACGTACACTATGGCTCAATATTTAATTAACCCTATTATCTTAGAACATGCTACAAAAGTGTCTTTTAAACATTTAATTGGACATTTTTTTTATTAATGAACTTTGTTTTGCTATTATAACAGTCGACAGAACTTCTCAAACCTATCTGCCATGCCAGAAAGCCATTAGGCTATTCGAACCTAAAAAATTTATAAATGTAGCAGATACATATGGGTGAGGTTCAACTTTATCTGACCAAAAACCCCAGTCACTAACTCAGGGAGAAGCTGAACTTAAAATATCACACTGTATATTTAAAATTTCTAATTCTTAATTTTAAAATATTATTAATAAAAATATAATACTGTCAAAATTTAATTAACAAAACATTTTATTATTACACATACACACATTAATTCAAACATCTTAAGATTAAATTTACTATTAAATATATTTGATTTAAATGATGTGCACAGATGGGTACATTAATAGATTTAATACAATTTTAATATTTTGCTAAGAGTAAATATGCTATATAGAATATGCATATAACAGCCAATCCCTTTTAACCTTAGGCTAAAATTTCGCGTTTAAACAGTTAGTTTACTGATATATTGATGTGACCAATGCAAAATGAGATGGTTAGTATAACACAATCATGCTGACAGGAATTTATATCTGTAGTATGATATCATTAGAGAAATAAAAAATCATGGTGGGAAGGAATGACCATGATCATTAATAAATTTCACAGACAGGAACGAACCACTGCCCAATTGGTAATACAAAAACGAAATAATATGAAATATATGAGATGCTCTGTAAATGGGGATAGCGGTCTTTGCCGGCTTACTGTACCAACCAGAGCGTAAAAAAATCAATGGCATAGGAAATACGTCTACAACCAATGACAACGCGATGGTTACCATTTTGGCCATGCATTCAGGTGGGTAATATGTCCTGTATGCTAATGCAGCACAAGGTAACAAGAATTCAATGCACCTACCCAGATTACATTGACATAAAACACCCATACATCTGTCCACCAGCAACTATTCAACTACGAAATAATTAGCCTAAAATTAACAAACTTAAAGTAACATAATCTTATGAATCTATGCAGCCATTTACACCTATTTTAAATTTATTAAACCAAATTAAATTAATGAGAATGGAAATAGTAGCTAACATATATTGTAACAGTCAAGTTTGTACATTCGCGTAACAGAATTCAGAATCCAAGCAAAAGAGACCGAAGCTGACCAGACTAGGACTGTGACATCCCGAGTCCGACCGCACTTCAACTCGTAAGCCAGGATTCCAAGACTCAAGACCCTACGAATGACCACCTTGAAATTACACGTAGTATACCTCTTCCCACACGGCCGACATAGGTCACGGAGAAGCAATGAGACTCTGATAATTAAAAGAGGTTCTTAATTGACTAAAATATCACTAAATTTAATTTAACTTAATGCATAGTTTTCACATATATAGACTATAAATGATAATTAGAATTGGATTGAATTAGATCAATAACGAAACAGAGAACGAAATACATTAAATTAATTATATATTTATTTACAAATGGCATGAAATTGATAAGTTTTACACATTTCAGCGTCGAATGTACAAACATTTGATAATTCAAAATCACTTTACATAAGTAATCATTAAATTTCATAGATGAGTTTAACATGTGCCCATCCTAGGAATTGTTTACAATTGATACATAATTAATCACTACGTTATGTCTATAAATCTCGATAAGCCAAATCCTATTACATTTGTGGCTGGTATATAAATAATTATATTAAACTTTGATCATGAATTCATTTACTAAAACATACAATATAATTTAATAACGAGCGCATAAACCAGCTCAAGTAATGATCGATCGAACATGGCTTTCGAGAGGAAATTTCAGAATGTTGAAAGCGTTATATAAAGGTGGGAGAGTTGGCTGCATAAGATTTTACCAATGCGCTATGGCACAGGTAAACAATAATAGGAAAAGTCGCTCTGCGGATGGATGAAATAACTTCAGGGTTCTTGCGACAAACGCCGGTACCCTGTAACCGATCGCAATGCTGCGTGAAAAAGAACATTGTGTTCAGGAATGGCGGGGGTCTTACGTGCTAACCTGGCCTTGGCTCAGGCTTCGCTACTGCTCTACCCTATAAAAGAAGATGTGCTGGCAACGCCGTGGCTCCATCATAAGATACGTATATTACGTGTAGCAGCAAAACGAGAATATTTTTATAAAATAATATCACATCCGCCAAGCAAAGAATAGTATATTTCATACTATGAAATACGAGTTAATAGCATATTAGCTCTATCAAATTGGGACCAACTCTTGTGTAGCCTGGTAATAAACGTCTATGCTACAAGAGGGGATATTACTACATCTGTACTTTGACATGTTCGATCTATTAAGTTACTTATAGATAATAAATATTTAAGGAGGAAAAGTATATTTCAATGGACTTAAGAATTTAAATATCAAATATACTTATATGATCAAGGCTAAATTTAATTCTAAATAAACTTATCAAGTTAAGTTTTTTTTTTAAATGGTTGATTATAAAAGAGCCACATTTCACATATTAAATCATTTAAATAAAAAAAAAAATAGGATTTCGAAACAGCGCAGAAAGTTGACGCTATAAATAAATTACGCGAAGATTTTCAAATATCTTCTTAAAAAGATGAAATTAAGTGCCACTGTTTCGAAATATTGGCATATAAAATATAATAAGCATTTAAAATAAACAAAGAAATATAGACACAACCGCAGTGATATAACTTTAAATTAGATAATTTACTTTGAAGTGAATGGAAAATATAAATAAGTCAGATTATTTAAACATTAACACATTAAATTTTGATAGTAATTGACGTATTTAAAATATTAAATGGATTTTAAGTTTTGATTACATTTAGCTTTATCATTATTTTAAAAAGAAAGTTAGCTAACTTAGATAAATATTATTACATTTAGAATTACACAGAGCTCTGCGGTTTGAAAAATAAAACGGTACCGGTATAATTTATCTGCAAGTTCTTGGCTGTTGGTTTGGTTTAGTTTGACTGGGCGGCATCATCTTTCCCATTATGTTAGGCTCGTCTCTTCTATCGGCATGATGGTGGTTTAGGCATTTCGACGAGAGAAACCCCGTTCTCCCGCGGAGTAACAGCAACAAGATGCCCGCTTTTAGCCGGACATGTTTAACATTAACAATTGTGAAGACTGGTTACAACTCTCACCAACAATATGGCTGCCCTCTTGTTAAAAATACAGAGTATTTATATGTTTTCCTTATCGGAATCTCCCGCCTCAAGACTCACTAAACTCAGGAATTTAATTAAGTGTTTTTCAATTTATAATTCAGATCTTAGATAACTTATGTTAGAAACATTCCATAAGCTATTATTATAATTAAGATCTTTCGCTGCAAACAATTGTCCAATTTAGATTTTAAAATAACTTAATCTTATCTAAGGGGATTTTAATTAGTAAATTTTGAACTAGTTTTACTTTTTACGAATTCCAGGTGTGGTCGTTAATGACACTTGTTTACAACCAAAAATCTTTTAATTACTTGGCCAGCTTTTATTTTTAATCTTACCTAGAAACTCTTTCTATTTAAAAACAACCTTTTAACATTTTTTTTAAAACGAAAACATTTTTAACATATTTATTAAAAATAATTTACAAATATATTTTGATATGGCTTTTACATATTTTAAATCATGTCTTTCTTCTATATAGCACAGATTATATATCCACATACGAAATTACAATATTAAACAACAAAATTAATAATTTACTCTTAACTTAAATAATATAATAACCATTTTTAGAAATATTAAATAACTTTAGTACGCTATAATTTTACTAATCCTATCTAATTATAGCGTTGGTTCGCACGTAAATATATAATGCTGTTTAGACAGACATGAACTAATTTTAAATTTATTAACATTTAAATTTAAATAGGTTCGAACTTAGCACAGATGAGAGTGTCATTAGGTTTGATGGTGAAACGGAAAGGGATTGGAGATTTCCGTTTCAATATATATATATAAAAAATATAATAAATAATTAAAAATTTTATTTAGTCAGATAGGATAGAGATTTCTTCTAAAACTTAAGTGATTAAAATTAATACTTGAAAAAGTTCATATTATATAATTAATGTTCATATTTCATTTAAAGCAAAAGTTCATACTTTCCAATGCTGTAGGTTTATTGAAGTCTGTCTTGGTGGTCCATGACATAACACACAACTATGTTCATAGTTCCCTCCATCCCATATTGATATTGTCCTAGGTGGAGACAAATCCATTGCTGGCGAGTATCTGGGAATCATCACTCTGGAGGTCGCCTCAGCTGGTGCAAATACGGGAAACAATTTATTGCATGACCCCTACATTTTGGAGATCCGCAATACACGTATAAAATGTGTTTAAATAACACACAATCAGCAAAAACAAACCAAATCTAAAACTCCACTTAAAAGTTTTCTATTTATATCATTTTGAATTCTTATCATCAAATTCCAAGATTGATCTTGCCTGGCTTGGTGCTGTTCTTATTGGTTATGA
The DNA here is from genome assembly GCA_028023455.1 of Epiperipatus broadwayi. Taxonomy (NCBI): domain Eukaryota; kingdom Metazoa; phylum Onychophora; class Udeonychophora; order Euonychophora; family Peripatidae; genus Epiperipatus; species Epiperipatus broadwayi. The sequence goes on along the minus strand of JAQFVV010006200.1, from coordinate 13,616,064 downwards.
TGACTTTTTCTCTGTGGACCATGTAATCATTCACATCATTTTTGGACAGATTGCTTTAGAGCCGAAACTCAAAATTTTATCACTAGTTTTTTAATTAACCTCTTATCTGACTTTACAATCGGTTAAATGTCCAAGGGCCTGTTTGCTACTATGAAAATCATTTCCATTCTGAGATTAAGATAACTTTTTTTAACAGAAATAATTAAGAGCTTTTTTTTAATTCTTTCTTTTATATTAAAATCAAATCTTGTTTTTAGATTTTTAACTTTAAATAATTATATAATTAGTTTGACATCTGTGCATATTATATATATATTAATTTAAATAAAATTTTATTAATAATTCTTTTTTTATATTTCTATTTGAGGGTGATTTTATTTATGGATCTTTTCTACTTTTATTAGAAAGTGATATATGTATACTGTTACACTATATAGTAATTTAATGCATTATTGCTTCATAATGATCGATCTGATTGGACACATGAAAAAATTATGACCTTATATACAAATTCAATATTTCTTTGGGGATTAAATAAGGCAATTTACTTGGAAAAGACCTGAGACTGGACAATACTTGGGAAAAAAATTATTAATTATATAAGACATAGCATTATGAATAATAAACATAATGTATGACAAATTTGCAATTAAAAAAGCAAAACTGAAAGAGTTTTGCTAATGTTATAGAGAATAACATTATATTGTTCAGGCATTAAATACAATAAAACTGCTTAAAAAACTGTTTTCACATAGAACAAACGAATAAGTATAACAATTCATTCAGCAATTAGTATTTAAAAATTTTATTTAATCTGCAATAATGAGTGAATCAATTCGTAAAAATTTACACAAAAAAGTTTGTGGAGAATAAAATTCAGTTTATTTATATTCAGAATACAGAATAAATTACAGTATAGGCCCAAAACACAAACTTTAAATTCTTTCCATTCTATTTTTCTATATAATAAATGTATCTCTGTATTTTTGCATATAATTAATAAATAAAACATTTATAATTTCAATAAATTCCTAATTATATTGCAAAAAGATACTTTGGTATATAAAGTTTTTTAAAAAAAAAAAAAAAATTAAGAAGCTGCTCAATAGCTGAATTATATAAATATTTATTTCATAAAGAATCAATCTCTTTCCTCAATTGCTCAAAAAATAAAGAGGAAATGGTGGTTATAAGATAAAAAATTTCTGTATGAAAAAATGCTAATTTCAAGCTGAGCAAAAATAAAATTAAAGAAAACACTAAGAGATGCATGCAATTAAGAAATATATATATATAAAGCACAGTTAAAATTTAGAAAAAAAAAAAAAAAAGATTGGCTAAACTTTAACATATATTTAGCAAAAATTAAGAAACTGTTCTGACAGTTCACTATGTTCACGTCAAGGCTAAGATTTAATAAAAAAATTGGAGTTTTAATGTACCAAAAAAGAAAAATATATATTTGTGAATTGTAATAGTAAAAAAAATATTAATTTATGTAAGATTTTTAATTTTTGGCAGATGTGATTACTATCAAATCATTTTTCAACTATGAAATATTTCTTTCCTTAAAAAAAAAAATTGCAATATTAATTATTCAAAAATTCTATTTTATATTATAAACGCAAATTTTCATGTTTCCAAATATCGAAATACACTGATTATCGGAATTAACATTGCATGAAAACATCATTTTAATGAAATAAAATATAATTAAGTTTAGAATATTGTGAAATATAAAGTATAAAAAAATAATCTAGAAAGTTATTTATAAATAACAGCCAAAATTTAAAGAAAGTATATATTGTTTCACAACTTAGGATATGTTTCAAAAACTGGAATGTAAACAAACAGCAAAAAAGTTAATGTATAAAATGATATAAAAATATAAAAAAAGGTAACCCAAATTATGACAGTTATAAAATAAATGATTAAAAAAAAAAAAATAGAACACACCTGAAAAATCAACTAGATGAAAAACTAAATTAAGAGAATTCCAAATAAAAATAATTCTATAAATTTAATAATTTTTTGTAGTAAAAAAAATTATTACATTAATTTATAAAAAAAAATATTAAAATA